>CM060448.1:161848824-162549386 GCA_030545235.1 Helianthus tuberosus | reverse complement strand
TCGATGTAAGTTTGACCAAGTTAACCATCCTCCTGGTTTGACTTGGCCAAACAGTTAGCACATTGTTTGTAAGATGTTTGTGTCGAAGGATGAGTCATCGAAGGATTGTTTATATCCTTCGATGAGCTCGAAGGATAAACCTTCAATGGATATAGATGGACCTCGAAGGATATCATCCTTCGAGGTATATGTGGATCCTTCGATAGATTTCAGATCGATAGATGATCCTTCGATCAGGCTATCTGATCCTTCGACCAGACGAGCTGTGATGGATATATATACTCATGTAATGTGTTCACTTCAAAGTGTGTGAGATGTGAGTGAACTGAGTCTTGTAGAGAGCGTATTTTCAGTTTGGTCAAGTGCTGTAACCGTGTCCACTGAAATACAAGAGAAAACTTTGATATCTCGTGTGTCTACCCTTTCTCTTTGTGGCTTGTGCTCTCATATAAACTACCGGTTTGCATTCTAGCTTGGATTCCACACTTGCTAGTGTGTTAAACATAACAAGGATAAGGTTTGACCTCATCCTCCGAGGGACCTACACCATTAATGTGTCTATTCATTGTCTTGATCTTCTTCTTGTTTGCTATTGTGATGGTTGAAGACAGGAAGGTACACATTATTAAGTTCAACAATTCTGATTTCAGTTGGTGGAAATGCAATTCGAAGCATTGCTTTGTCTAATAAACTTGGATGTGGTACTAGAGGATAATCCAGAGAAACGGATAATGCTAGAGAAACCGATTGGGAATCAAAGGACAAGAAGCCATAGCGGTTATTATGTTGTCGTTGATGAAGAGCATTGCATTTAACATCATGAAAAAAGCCACGACTCGTGGTACGCTGTTGGCTATATCAAACCCGTCGGTTGATAATAAAGTATTCTTGATGAAGGAGCTGTTTACGACAATGATGAAAGAAGGGAGCGCACTGACGGAACACATTAACGATCTGAATTCACTTATGTCCACGTTAAGCTCTATGGGAATTAAATTCAGTGATGGGATTCAAGATGTATTATTGCTTAAGTTATTGCTTGTTAGCTGGTTCGTGATAGTTATTGTTGTTAAGAGTTTTGTGGGGCCAGTGCTATGACATTTAATGGGATTAGAGATTTGGACCTTGGCAAGGATATCAGACACAACAATCAATATGGATCATCTTCTTCTAAGATGTTTCATGTTGGTAGGAGTAGAAGGAATAGCAGGGACAGTGTCGGGGAAATAGATGGTCTAGAACTCGAAAAAATGTGAAGCGTTGTAGCTGCAACGAGGTGGGGCATGTTAGGAGTTAGTGTCTAAAGGAAAAGAAGAAATATTTGAATAGTTTTGCTGGAGATTCTTAGGTCATGGATTTAGGAGCTTTATTTCATGCCATGCACAACCGAGAACAAGTGATGAATCTAAAACACGGTGACTTGGAAAGGTACGATTAGCCAATATAGAGATTCTTCAAGTAACGGGCATGGGAGATATCAATTTGAAAACTCCATATCGAACTACATGGAATTGAAGAATGTTAGGATGATTCTAGGTCTGAAGACAAAGCTTATTTATGTCGACCAATATGATGAACATGGACCAGATGTAATTTTTGGTGGTGGTAAATGGAAAGTGATGGATGGTAATTGGGTTATTGCTCATGGTAAGAAACGTGAAACATTGTATATGGTTGAGATACCTGCTAAGGGAAGTATGATCATCCCGATCAAGCATGATGAAGTCTGGTTCGTTGAATCTATTGTTGTGAGAGTTTATTTTGCAAACTTGAAACTTGGAGCTATGGGGATTCAAGCTAAATGAATTACAAGGTCTTAACCAATCAGGGGATTTGGTAAGAGTGAGAACACACGCCGTGTTCCAACTTAAGTTCCAGCTAGCCTTTCGGTTTTGAAGACCAAGATTCCGAATGAAAAATTCTCTCGTGGGGAATGATTGTTGAGTTTGTAGAGTGTGGATGGTCCTCGATGTATCTCTGGTGTATCTCTAGATCTGACAGATTGTACATGCCAGTTGAGATAGAGGATGGGTAAGTGGTGGGGTTAGCTACGACTTGGTCTTGTATGAATGGTAAGTTGGAGCTCGGGGAAGCTTCAACGAGGGAATGCTACAACTAAGGGAGTATGACTGGATTTAATTTATAAAGTCATAACTTGTTCTTGGGAACTAAGGCCAAGAGGACTTGTTTATGAAGATTATTGGAACGACATACAGTGTTGCTTGGATGCGTGGATAGTGCAAAGCCTTGAGGTAGGAGATTGTTGGGTTATGAAGGCTTTACGAGGGTGGGCTCATATAATGGTCTTGGGTGCTTTGGTGGACTAAGAGATGGGTCAGTTTTAATTAATAATTAAGGGGCCTAAATATGTTTCTTGTTTACCAAGTAATTAGCCCTACTTATATCCTTATAAATACCCTCATATGTAATTGTAATCTTGGTCTAAGCTGAATACGAAAACCCTAGTTGTAGTCATGGACGTAGGTCACTCGCTGTGACTGAACCGCCTTATATTGTCGTGTGCTTTTATTTATTATGCGTATGCATGTTTAATTTGTTTGTGCATTGTGTGTTGGTTTTCGCTGTGCCATTTGAACCCCATCAAGTTGCACCTCTTCGGTCACTATCTCACTTAAATCCATTCATAAATATGTTATAGGTGTATTTTAAGTATCAAAGTTTGCATAAGATTATATAATATTATTGTAATATGACAAGGAATATAAGAATAAAAAGGGATGGGTCGGTTTTAATTAATAAGGGCCGACATTGTTTCTTGTTTACCAAGTAATTAGCCCTACATATATACCTATAAATACCCTCATATGTAATTGTAATCTTGGTTTAAACTGAATAAGAAAACCCTAGTTGTAGTCATGGACATAGCCCTACATATATACCTATAAATACCCTCATATGTAATTGTATTATCGTGTGCTTTTATTTTTTACGTTTCTGCATGTTTAATTCATTTGTGCATTATGTGTTGGTTTTCGCTATGCCATTTGAATCCCAACAAGTTGCACCTCTTCGATCACTATCTCACTTAAATCCATTCATAAATATCTTATAGGTGTATTTTAAGTATCAAAGATTACATAAGGTTATATAATATTATTGTAATATGACAAGGAATATAAGAATAAAAAAGCAGACATACCTGTGGAAGGGGAAGTGCGGCTAATATATCCATGATGAAATAAGACTTTAGATAATGTTTTGCCACATAGCAAGGTTTATCTATATATTCTCCTCTTCCAAATTCAACGTTAGAAGGAGTAACGCCCATGGTCCGAAACATGATAACGATGTGAAATACATATAATATGTCAGCAAAGGAACGAAGAACACATACAACAATTGCCAAAGTTCGGTCCATATCAAGGCATTTCTTTTTTCCATTGATTATAGGAATATATAGGAATACAGGATCCAAAGACAATGCTACCACAGAACACAATAAGAAAGTTTTATTCCACTGCCTGATGAATCGGTCCTCTGGATGAAAAAGCTTTTTTCCGACTTTATCCTCTTTATCAAACTTTAGTATTGTCCTCATGCTTCGTTATATTATACGCTTAGCCTAGTCACAGTTGGTAGGAAATCAAAGTTGAAGTCATAAAGTACACATTTTTTACAAAAGGAAATGGATGTAAAATATTAAAACTGCAAACGAAACTTTGTGATTCATGCCGGTGCATGATCAAATTATGAACTTAACCTAATTTAATATTATTTAGTATTTTGTTTTGATTGATATCATTGTTTAACCTTTTATCTGTGTTTATGTCTTATTCGATATTATTCTTTAACCTTTGATCTGTGTTTATGTTTTATTCTAATTGCAATAATTCATTTGTTCTTTATATCCTACAGTTCACACTTATCAGATAGATGTCATGCAGTAACCAAATATATAGACTCTAAAGTCTCTAACTTTTTCACATTTAAATTTTAGGAATGTGTTACGATAAAACCAAATAGCAATGAAAGAGTATTAAGAAAGCCATGAAAGGGAAAGTTATACTTCGTTGCATAAAGAACAAGATAGACAAGTGCATGAATTATTAAATAAAGGGATCATAACTTACCCACTACTTGCGTACTTAACAATACTCATGGACATAAGTAAGCCAACTAACAACATCTAATGAAACATACTAATTAAAAAGAGTAAATTACAAGTTTTGTTCTTTATGTATGTACCAAATTGCAGATGGTATCCTTTAACTTCAGAATTGACTGGTTATGTCCTTAAAGTTTCAAAATTCTGCACGTTATGTCCTTTAGGCCAAACCCAATTAGATTTTTTTTGTTAAAGTGGGTCATGTGCCTTGCACATGAGGGCACTTTTGTCATTTTGTCTCCCTAGGGACTATAAAGTAAATAACTTATAAACAAGGGGTAAAAGAAAATAAAGATATTAGAGCATTCTCATCCAATCCATCAAATTATACACACATTCCACTAAAAAACAACTCTTATATTAATATATTTTCACTAAAAACAAATACATTTTCTCTCTCCTTTTCAATTAAAGAATATTATCATCACATTTTTCTTTTTACTTCACTCACAACCACTTTCAATATATATTAAAAAAATTATACTGGGTGAACAGTGTCCCCCCAAATATACAGATGAACAGTAACATTTTCTCTCTCCTCCACTCACAACCACTTTTTATACCCTTTACAATATAAAAACTCACCCTCACAAGTTTTGATGGATTGGATGAGAATGCTCTTAAATACCTGCAATCTTTTTCTCTCCCTAACTCTCTCGCTCTCTCTTCTCTCTCTCTCTCTCTACAAAACACTCTTTGCTATCTCTCTCTCTACGAACTGTGGAGAAATCTCATTAACCAAACGCAGCAACAGAAGAAGAGCAGCAACAACTAGCAATGTTAATTGTAACCACCACCGTCACAGTCGGAGATCCGTGGGAGGTTCAGTACGCTCGCTTCTTTAACTGTCCATCTCACTCCAGTTCCGCCGGTGCACTTCATCCCTCACTGGTTCCGCTTTCTCAAAAGTCCAAAGGCTCCTGGATCTCTTCATTCACATCTCTCGTTTGCCTCAGATTGCTCACCACCGCCACCAGTCACTCCGTCATCATCACAGTTACTCTCGTCGATCACGTCATCGTGAGTTATCGTTGTTTATTTCAGATCTAACAGTTTTTACTCTCGAATGGATTTAGCATCGCTATTTGACTTGTTTCTATTGTTTATTGTTGACTTGTGGTCGGTTAGAGGCGGCGTTGGGTGAAGTGGTTGGCGCGGCGATGGGTGGTGGTGGCCGGAAACTGTACCCACAAGTAATGGGTCAACTGACCTTTAATATTATCCTCGGATCTCACCAGAAATTCAAGCTTCGCCGGAATTCTCTGCGTGTTAGCCGGAGTTCAAAGGTCGTCGGAGTTAACCTTTCTCATCGATACTCGGAACTGGTAAGATATTTATACATCGGTCGTTCGTTTTGAATCCGAGAACAATAACTTAAAAGGATGATGATGTGTTGTAGATTGCTTGATTTGCTAATTACACAAAATTGGATTGGGGGTTTTGGAAATGGAGAAGATGAGTTGCTGGAAAGTGTGAGTGTTGGAGAAGTATTTACAGAAGTAGAAGAAAGATAAATCTAGAATAATGGGTATAGTGGATTTTGATAGATTGGATTTGTTGGTCATGTTAGTAGTGCATGATGTGGTTACTAAGGTACTTGAAATTGATGAAGCTCTTTGTGTGTTTTTATGTCATTAAAGAACTCCCAACTGTATTTGTGCAGGTATAAATTTGAACGTATTTGTGAAGAAGAGAGATGATGGTGGTGGGTTGAGAGAGATGGTGGTGGTTGTGGGTTCAGTAGTTTAGAGAGAGAGATATATAAAAGTGAGAAAGAAAAGTTTATATTTATTTTTATTTTTTAGTTTTACACAATTAGTGGCTTGTTAAAAGTTATTTACTTAATAGTCCCTAGGGATACAAAATGACAAAAGTGCCCTCATGTGCAAGGCACATGATCAACTTTAACAAAAAAATCTAACTGGGTTTGGCCTAAAGGACATAACATGCAGGATTTTGAAACGTTAAGGACAAAACAAGTCAATTTTAAAGTTAAAGGACACCGCCTGCAATTTGGTACATACATAAAGGACAAAACTTGTAATTTACTCAATTAAAAATGAACATGCATAAATAAATGGAAATTGACGTTCCTAACCCCCATTTTTCTTATCATGATAATATAGGCCCCTTTAAAAACATCTTTGACCTCAAGTATCGAAGTCTAGAAAGCGAAGTTGTAGCTCATTTCCAATTTCCCATGTAGTATTAGTAAATTAAGTGTTCTTCAAATGGACCAAAATCTTCTTGTAGCAGTTATTCCACTAACCCACTTCTTATCTACAACAACATCAGGAGACAATCTAAAATATGAATCAAAAGGCTAGGGAATGACTATAGTAGCTGACCTCGTTGAGTATTTAAAAGGATATATGGAAGGTGGGATGATGAGCACATCAAATGACAAGCCATGACGGTACGTTATTCGTCTGACACGTTACAATATGAAGAAAGAGCTATAATATTTCGGCGATACTTTTCCTTGTTAGAATGCATGACCAGTATTCTTGCAGTACGATTGCACTTTTAAGAGCAGCCAAGAACCAACGTTAAATAAGCGGTGTAACATTCTGTCTTTAATACCACTAATATTGCCAACTACAAGGAGCTCACTAATTTGGGCCTCTTTGCTTGGAAGAGGATTCCTAGGAGATCGCCTAAAACACCTTAATGAAATTTGACGTCATGCATTACTCATGAACTCGATATCTCTCTAGTCCACGACTGATGTGGAATTTGGTTAGGGTGTTATAATCACCCTCCCCCTTATGGACTCATCATCCCCGATTAGCTTTGCCCCACCGTCCTAGTTAATCAGGGATATAGGACTTTCCTAAAGTGTCCCTGTGAACACCCCTGGGGAATAATCATCCTTGATGAGGTTTGCCCAACCATCCCAAACGACATGAGTGTTCTGGTGCCATTTGTATCATTTAGTCTCTTATGTCACCAATATTATCTACTTTGCCCAAAAGAAGCCCTAGTACTTGTTTTTGGTTTCCTAGGTGGGCACTTCCCATGTCATTGGTCTTGGTTTACTCCTACCTAAGCACATTTACCAGGAAGTTCTCCTCGCATCCACAACTGTCACGCCCAAAAGTATTGATGATATTTGATGTTTGATATCCTTTATGAACCTAGCAACTCTTATGTCCACTACCAATGTGGGATTTGCCTATGATGTTACAATTCCTGATTGGCATATTAGGCAAGCCTCTTAGAGGATTATGAGTCTAAAAGGGATTGATTGTAACGCCCTAGGAAAATTCAATATCATCTAAGGATAGGAAAGATGTTCGATTTATAAGGTATCATCAATTCTTTTAGGTCTAATGGCTATGGATGAGATGAGAAGTCGATAATTAATGATGTCGGGAGGGAGTTGTACCCTTAAAGGTGTTCTCCAAGAAGTATCTTGTCGGGAAACCAAAAATAGATCCATGAACTTCTTGTAAGCAAATCGGACAATATTGGTGTTACGAAAGGCCAGATGTTATCACATTTTTATTCTAATGCTAGCTCTCCCTCCTTCAAATATTTAATGATGGGTCTCATGCACGGAGGTGGTTTTGAAGATTATGTTCAAGTAGGACGCCTCTACTTCGTACATGGATGGGCTAACAAAAATTCAGTGAGGATTTCCTAGCCAGGAGGCTAAACACAACCAAAGCTAGCTAGCTCA
This sequence comes from Helianthus tuberosus, assembly GCA_030545235.1. Taxonomy (NCBI): domain Eukaryota; kingdom Viridiplantae; phylum Streptophyta; class Magnoliopsida; order Asterales; family Asteraceae; genus Helianthus; species Helianthus tuberosus. The sequence goes on along the minus strand of CM060448.1, from coordinate 162,541,578 downwards.
GGGCACGTGCCTTCTTTGGCTCCACGATGTTTTAGACAATGCAAGACATGAATTCTTTGATCAATGCTTCATAGAGTCTTCTTTTGCCTAGTATGCATATCTGATTTGATTCGCTATCAACATGGAATCCACGTATGCAATGTTACTAAAACTAGACCAGACCATAACCATCTTTACCAACGGATGTTGTCAAAAAGTATAATAATTAAGACTTAATACATATATCTATTACAAAACAAAATATGAGTTATATTAATAAAATATGGAGTCTCGGGTTATAAATTAACAATTAATTAGATTTTGAAAGAAACAATGTTAAGAAAAACCCAAAAGTATAAATAAAATATGAAGAGTTAAATATTCGACCACCTGACCGTTAAACTACCCGGTTCAAATGGGAAACAGTTTAATACACCTAACTGGACCATTTCATGTTTAGTTCCAGTTCAATGTGCCAGTCCAGAGTTCAAAACACTAGACACATGCCTCAAATTCATCAATCTTCATTTTCGAGGCCACTTTCAAACCCGACATAAGGGCCTCGTACTCTGGCTCAATGTTGGAACTTGCAAAGTCTAAGTATATGGGACCTCGGTACCTTTCGGCTTGGTTAATAATAAACCAGCTTCACATCCTTCATCATCAGATTTCATACGTTATTTCCATAACCTGAAGGGGTATGGTCCCAAATCCTGCGCCGACCAATCAGGTCACGCGCGAGACCATATTCTTACCAGACTAATTTTTTAGCTTTCCCCACCTCGCGCCGGCTAATCAGGTGTAACCAAGGGCGCGTGCGGGGTCAGGATAAACACAAGACCAGATTTCTCACTTGACCCCTTAGATGAAAACCCTCACTTCCCGAACCTTGCGTCGGCTACACGGGATACTCTCGATGGTCGCGCGGAGGACAGAACTGCAGGTAATCCAAGGACAAGTACTAAAGGTACAAGTGGCAGAGCAGTGGACCAATGAGCGTCCAACAGGTTGTATCCAATTATGTTCCACGATTAACAATCGCACAGGAGACAAGAAGGTACACAAGGGCGCATACGTGGCACCAATCAGCGTGCGCCACCATCTGCTCCACGATCTCCACTTAGCCGCTGATGTCAGACGAGACAACAAGGACAACGGTCAGGCCACGTGGATCCATTCAGCATGTCCCAGCTTACCTCTCGCCCAGAAGCACCAACGGTCGTGGCAGAGGGGACAAAACGGACATTCCTTGTTGTCGACTACAGGCCCAAGGCTCATCATCTCATCTCCTTTCACACTACTCCTGCTATAAATAGTGACCTTCACCTGCAGGTTTAAGGGATCCAGCTTCCTTGCTCTCTCACTCTTAATTACATACTTATATCCTCAAAGTATATACTTATTCTCAAGCAGGAGAGTGGTTACAAGAAGAACACCCCTATTCACCTCTTCGTAACGAGCTTAACGGTGTGTTTAGTGTTTTGCAGGATCCTCACATCACAGCTTGGACGAGACAAAGAAGATTAACCTTATTTGTCGAGACACTAACCACAAACTAATCACCAGATTAGTTTGGTGTTTCTTCAATACCTTGATTTGTTTACAATGGAATCATTTTCTTCCTCGGCTAACAAGGAAAAAATCATGTTTCTCTTTCAATGAGACATCGACTAGGATATTATCCATAATTCTCCCTTTGATTCACGTTCGGGACTTCAGGGTTGATATTAGATATCATTGATCTCCCGGTATCTAGCACTTGCAGGAGTGGCTCCTCAGTTAGTACATGTATTGGATGTGCTTGGAAACACCAACTCAATTTTTAGACACATACACCAAGGCAAGGGCTAGTTTCTCTATCTAGGGGTATAAGTTTCCAAGTTTTTAAATGCGTGGTTGAACCCTTCTTTTCCTTTTTTACTAGAACTACACCAAAAGCTTTTCAAGAGGTCGATAAGTATAATGTCAACATTTCGTCAGGGGTCAGGCTGGTGAGCGTTGGTAGCCGGGAGATGTTGCTCTTCATGTCATGGAAGGTTGTTTCCGCTTCGTTCGTCTAGAAGAAACTGTTCGTCAATAAAAAAAATATTCTTCTCTAAACATTTCTTGAGGGTAGCAATGAAAGACAAAGTCATTTCCACAATCTTTAACAAAAATATGTTGAGGGTCACTATGTAGTCATTCACGCGTTGACCATTCTTGATTGATCTTAAGGGTGAAGGGAGTGGAATGGGTAAAGGGTTCGGTAAACCCTTTACCGATCGGGGGAGCCACCGCCAACATTGGGTTTACCGATCGTGAAGAAGAATCTCGGTGAACCTTTACCGACTCGGTGAGAGGGAGGGAAATGGGAGATAGATGGGTGTGTGGTGGGGTCCATTCCTTCTCAACCAATCACAAATTTTTCCTTCTTTTTAAATAGTTTACCTAAACCCCATTAGGTAGCATTAGGTAAACAAATTAGGTGAATTGATGTATCACTGTTTAATTGGATGAATGAGGAGTTTACCTATTTGGAATAGGTAACCACTCCCTTCACTCAAAGGATGCCATATTAGCCACAACGGCTCGTAGGCCATCTTAGGTAAACTCGATAAGACCACCCCATGAATTTCCCTTCGTACCCCCCAAAATAACATTTATTAGCACTAAGTCTATCGAATGTCTCTTTGATATCACTTATCATGCTCTTTTATTCTCCATCCTCAAGCACCTATTCATCTACATACATCCTGAGTTTTCGCGTGATCTTCTCTTTGAATTAGGTGCTAATAAATGACACCAACGTTTTTAAGCCATATAACATTTTTGTTTAACATAAGGGGACCGGGGGTGGTCCGTGATGGCACCTCCATCATGAGTGATGGCCAGTTGCACACTGCCGCCACCTTCATCTATAACGCGTGGAATTAACAACGCGTTGAACTCTTCACACGTTTTAAAAAATCGATTGTATGTGTATGACTTGTACGTTGTGTATTAATACTTGTACGTTCAGATGGAGCTGATGTTTAGCCGGAATTTGTTGGCTTCGTCGAAGAAGATAGAGCTGATGTTTTTGAAAAGTTTGATTCCTTTTTAACACATTCAGTCTCTGTGGTTTATAGTTATTTACAAAACTTATTTAAATCTTATTCATTTTAATTTCAACTTTTAAAACTGACAGGTTTGGTCCTTGTCATCAAAAAAATTGTTTCTTTTATAAACTTGTAAGATTTTTTTTATAAACTTTATAAAAACAAAAAAATGGTTGTGAGTGATGGAATAATGGTTGATGACATGGCAGAACTTGATTGGATGTTTGTGAGTGATGCAATTTTTGCAAGTGATACCACCCTCACTCCCCTAACATACCCTATTCGGTGTAGAATGTATATTTTCCCTTCCATGTAATATTCAGTTTATTTAATTTCTTTTTTAAAATCCTTAATCTTCAACAAATTTATAGTAACTTTGAGTTGGTAACAAATACAAAATTGTACAAAAACATATAAAATTTATTTAATGAACATAAATTTACGTTAATATGTTAAAAAATAATGTTTTAAACATGTTGAAACGGATTATCTTGAGAACGGAAAATACAATGAAAACCATGAGAACATGAAAAATTCAATCAATTTTTTTTTGTTAATACAACCCTCATTATAATGAAAATACAACATCAAAAAAAATTACTTTTTAAATAATTTATCCCTCCTCTCAAAATTATTCTTAATAGCAAACTTACACATGTGTAATTGTTTTTATTTAAAAATACATGAAAAATTAAACGTATAAATTAATTTTTTAATTGTGTATTCGAATAATATTAATAAGTGTAAAACAATTTTTTGAATTTGAATAGTTTTTGACAAGTTCTCGTGGTTCTCATGAAATATATGTAGGGATACTTTTGGATTATAAATATTTCATATTTTTTATAATATTTTATTATAATATTTATTAAACATCTTTTAGAAAAGTTACTAAAGTGTAGGGATACTTTTGGATTATAAATATTTCATATTTTTTAAAGAAGGTTTCTATTATATTACTAGTTTTTGCCCCGCCCGCGTTGCGGGGCAATAAGGCAAATATTTCTCTCTCATAACATGTATGTCTATATAGAGGGCAAAATCAGAATTATATTTTGAACAGGAGGCGAAATCATGATTTTAAACTGAGAGCAAAATCATAATTTTGAGCTAGGGGAAAACATAATTTTATTTTTAACTGTGGGAAATAACGTAATTTTGAGCTGAGGGCAGAATCGTAATTTTGAGCTAGAGGAAAAAACAACAGTTTATTTTTAACTGAGGGCAAAAACGTAATTTTAAACGGAGGGCGAAACCATAATTTTAAACTGGGAACAAAATTAAAAAAGAGTTTTTGAACCGGGGGTAAAAGCGTATTTTGAGCTAGGGCAAAATTATAATTTTATTTTGAGCTGTGGGCAAAAACGTAATTTTAAACGAAGGACGAAAGCGTAATTTTAAACTGAGAATAAAATTAAATAAAAAATGAGTTGGTCCAATAGGGAAGTGACAGGGAGCTAATAGTTTTGAGCTAGGGGAAAAACATAATTTTATTTTGAACTAGAGGCAAAAACGTAATTTTGAGCTGAGGGCAGAATCGTAATTTTGATCTAGAGGGAAAAACAACATTTTATTTTGAACTGGGGGCAAAAACGTAATTTTTAACGGAGGGCGAAACCGTAATTTTAAACTAAGAACAAAATTAAAAATGAGTTTTTGAATCGAGGGCAAAAGTGTAATTTTGAACTAAGAGCAAAATTATAATTTTATTTTAAGATGGGGGCGAAAACGTAATTTTAGCTAGGGGCGGGGCAAAATTATAATTTTATATTTTAGCTGGGGCAAAACCGTAATTTTAAACGAAGGACAAAAGTGTAATTTTAAGCTGAGAATAAAATTAAATAAAAAATGTGTTGGTACGATAGGAAAGTGCCAGACAAGTTGCCTGACACTATTCCTTTTCACTTGTAAATGTATATGTAGGATAATAATATAGTGTGTTGATTTACCAATTGTTTGAGGAATTTTATTTCTCGGCATTTTCATATTTTGGTAACTTGAAGAATTATTTATTGCAATATTTTTAATTTTCTTTAAATTCCTAGTATTTTTATTTTTTAAATCTTTTATTATAATATAAAAATAAGGATAAAGAGAAAGACAAGTGATATCTATAAATTAGTTATTAATATTAAATAAAATATACTAAACATACATAAATAAAATTTATAAAATTGAAGGAGAGAATGACATGTGGCATTATTTGGAGTCTTTTATTATAAGTTAGATATATATTAACATAAAGTTATGATGAACAGTAGTTTAAATATTTTAAGTATTTATTTTTATTTAGTTATGTTTTATCAATTATTCATTTAATTGTTTAGTAATAAGATAATTTTTTGGTATTTGTTCTTTTTATTAGTAGCATTTTGTTAGCATTTAGTTTGATATTTTTTTATAATACCTCATGTTCGGATCACTACGATAGCGACACGATATATGTTATCAAACAAAAAACTATAAAAATTAATACATATCGGTACCGATGTTGTTCGGTACGGTATGATAGCAATACGATCTTAGTTTATCAAAAGGAAAAACAACAAAAATAAATCCTGGTAATGATACAAATGTTGTTCAGTCGGTTTCGTTTTGGGTTGGTATGATAGCAGCACAATAGCCGTTTTCCATTATGTTTATATGGCAACGTTGAAAAAAATAAACATAGACTGCAAACCAACCAAACTAATATCAACTGAACGACATACAAATCAAATGATGTGTTGTGAAGGTTGATGCATTGTATTGCAAGCAACTGATGCAAGTTCGATTGTTGTTGTGTCCGATTCTATGTTTTGCCAATGTGAGGCTAGCCCAATTGGTAGAGGCATATCTGATTCTATGTTTTGCCAATCCTTGGCAAGGTTGATAAATATTAGAATTATTGATGAATAGAGCAGACTAGAGGTTGCCATTCAAAAAAAAAGAACATCGGTACTGGTATGAAAATTCGTTTTTATTATTTTCGATCGATATAAGGTTTTCTCTTTCGATTACTATAGCGAGTGTAGGTACCATAACGAACCAAACACATATCAACTGAATTTTCGCCGCGAAGCGCGAGGGGAAAATCACTAATTTATATTAATTTGAACTTATATGAATTTAGATGAACTTCATGTATACACAAGATATAAACTATTTATCAAAGCCCTTACCCCAGAGACTGAAACTCACATAAACACAAGGGTCTACATATTTACACACCTTATTGCCTATTTTGACACCCTTCAAGACGCCTCGTATAGACCTATACGAGGCGTATAGCCTTTTTCAATTTCCAAGAGAATCTCTGATTATGTCATATTTTGTCTTATTTGCCTCGTATACGCCTCGTATAGGCCTATGCTGGGCGTCTAGGGGAAAAAAGACCATTTAGCCCCTGATTTAGGCCTATACTGGGGGTAAATTGGTCTTTTTTGCCTCTCTTATATGCCTAGTATAGGCCTATACTAGGCGTATATAAGGGGTTTTTTTTTTTTAACAAACATTTTAACAATATTAATCGTTTTAGCAAAACTTTTATACAAAAACAAGTTTTTTTATTTTAAATAATTAATATTAGGACCCCTCGTTGGTTTTTTTTTTAGTTGAAAAATGAATGTTTTGGTAGGGTAATTTGATTGTTTTTGGAGGGTGATGTTTTTTGAGTAAAAAAATGGGTGTTTTGGTGGGGTAATTTGAGTTGTTTTTTTAAAAAAAGTTTTATTGTTTTTGTATAAAAGTTTGCTAAAACGATTAATATTGTATAAAATGTTTGTTTAAAAAAAAAAAAAAAAAAAAAAAACCACTTCAAGACGCCCAGTATAGGGCTATACGAAGGGTCCAAAAGACCATTAAACCCCTGAATTGCCCCCAGTATAGGCCTAATTCAGGGGTATAATGGTCTTTTGGACCCCTCGTATACGCCCAGTATAGCCCTATACTGGGCATCTTGAAGGGTTTTTTTTTTTGTTTTCTCTTTTTAAATATCAATAACACTAATATTAACTATAAAAAAACTCATATTAATTATAATAACACTAATATTAATTATAAAAAAACTCATATTAATTATAAAAAACTCATATTAATTATAATAACACTCATATTAATTATAATAACACTAATATTAATTATAAAAAAACTCATATTAATATCAATAACACTAATATTAATTATAAAAAACTCATATTAATTATAATAACACTAATATTAACTATAAAAAACTCATATTAATTATAATAACACTAATATTAATTATAAAAAACTCATATTAATTATAATAACACTAATATTAATTATAAAAAACTCATATTAATTATAATAACACTAATATTAATTATAAAAAACTCATATTAATTATAATAACACTAATATTAACTATAAAAAACTCATATTAATTATAATAACACTAATATTAATTATAAAAAACTCATATTAATTATAATAACACTAATATTAACTATAAAAAACTCATATTAATTATAATAACACTAATATTAATTATAAAAAAACTCATATTAATTATAAAAAACTCATATTAATTATAATAACACTCATATTAATTATAATAACACTAATATTAATTATAAAAAACTCATATTAATTATAATAACACTAATATTAATTATAAAAAAAACTCATATTAATATCAATAACACTAATATTAATTATAAAAAACTCATATTAATTATAATAAAACTAATATTAATTATACGATGCCTATACGAGACTTATACTATACTATACGATACGATACAACACGATAGGCTTATACAAGACTTATACGAGACTTATACTACACTATACTATACGATGCGATGCGATACAACACGATACTATAGGATACGATACCACATCCATAGGCCCATACAATGCCTATACGAGATTTATACTACACTATACGATACGATACGATATGATACGATACAATACAATACGATACTAGACTATTGGATAAGATACAACACTCGTATAGGACTATAGGTGTGGTTTAGGTCCCGTTTAGGCCTATAGGCTTATACAAGACCTATAGGGGCCATATACTAGACTTATACTATACACTATACGATACGATACAACGCCCGTATACGTCGATAGGCCTATACAAGACCTATAAGGGACCTATACTACACTATATGATACGATAGTATCGTATTGTATCGTATAGTATGGTATCGTATTGTATCGTATAGTGTATAGTATAAGTCTCGTATAGGTCCCATATAGGTCTATACGAGAGCTATACGAGACTTATACTATACTATACGATACGATACAACATGATAGGCTTATACAAGACCTATACGAGACTTATACTACACTATACTGTACTATACTATACGATACGATATGATACGATACAATACAATACGATATTAGACTATTGGATAAGATACAACACTCGTATAGTACTATAGGTGTGGTTTAGGTCCCGTTTAGGCCTATAGGCTTATACAAGACCTATATGGGACCTATACTAGACTTATACTATACACCATTTTTTTACTCAAAATACATCACCCTCAAAAAACAATCAAATTATCCTACCAAAACATCTATTTTTCAACTAAAAAAAACCAACGAGGGGTCCTAATATTAATTATTTAAAATAAAAAAACTTGTTTTTGTATAAAAGTTTGCTAAAACGATTAATATTGTATAAAATGTTTGTTAAAAAAAAAAAAAAAAAAAAAAAAAAAAAAAAAAAAAAAAAAACCCCTTCAAAACTCCCAGTATAGGCCTATACGAGGCATATAAGGGGCAAAGGGTCACATATGAGGCCTATACGAAGGGTCCTATACGCCCAGTATAGGCCTATACGAGGCGTCTTGAAGGGGTCAAACCAGAAGTGACATGAGTCAGGCACTGATTTTGATGTAACCCTATACGCCTCGTATAGGCCTATACGAGGCGTCTAGGGCTTAAAGGTGTCCAAATAGGCAAGGAGGGTGTCCAAATAGGTCCTGCGAAACACAATCACTCCAATAGTCCAGTTCATGAAATATGTATAAAAAATCAACATCCAAACAGAAATCGGTGAGGTGTAAGTTTCGACAGAAAAATCAAACAAAAGATCCAAATCGATAAACACAAAAGAACTGCCAAAAATCTATCACACAGAGGATTAAGAGAAGCAATATAATTACCTGGTAACTAGGAAACTTCAAGTTTCAAACAAATCTCTCTGCAAACACACGTAGACTGTGGTGCCATGTAAAGGACATTGGTAACTATATGAACTCATTTTTTACGTATTGATTTCATCATCTTAATTAGTATTAAATTATAGAAGGTCATAGTACTATTGATTTATTGTGTGACAACCACCTCCTGAAACTTGCTGAAAATGTGTTTAAATCCATTTATTGTTAAGTACTGAGTGTATGATATTTGTATTATCAGTAATTTCTACAGATTTTCATGATTAATGTTTAAACTTTGAACTACCATTATTAATATCATGAACACGATAAACACAATGAATATGATTAAAACGAAAAACACAAACATTTTGTTAAATGTTCAATTGAAGTAAATTTGTCGATGAAGAAAGGTAGGACGTGGAGTCGAGTTCTACACAGTTGTTTAAAGCTCAATCTCCTGCTCAACACATGGCAAGATCGATTGAATAAGGGAAGTAAGCGATACATGAGCTAACATGTATATAACTCATTTATTTGTATATATTGTTAAAACACACGGAAGCTGCAATTGTATCTTAGTTAAGATAGGCCCTTGCCAACGACATATACAGAATTTTATAAAGCATAAAAAATATATTATAAAAATAACAAAAACACGGTTTTGAATAAATTTATACTAAGACATAGATAAAAATAAGCACAACGCGGTGATATATTTGAAATTTTATAAACGATCATATTTTAAAAGTTATAAGAGAAAAAAACAAAATAAGTTCAAAATTAATTATAATAATAAAAAAGGTACTTTATCGCTTTGATTCCTAGTAAATTACTATTCTTAAAGTAACTGAAAGAGAAAACAAAAAAAAAAAACAAGTTCGTGACACGCCTTGAAACACATCAACAAATGTAAAACAAAGATCAAAAACCATAAAAGCAAAGTACTAGTAGCGGATGTGTTTTTTCATTGGTGATACTAGTAGTTGTTCCTATAAAGTCGATACTAGTACTCGTTCATATAAATATTTAATATATTAAAGGCGTATATCATTATTAGTATACGAGACGAAATTGTAACACAAGAAAATTAAAACAAACTTGTGATGTTTTTGGCCGCATTGAGTGAGCATCCATTTTGTGTGTATACATAATATGTCTAATTAGATGATTGTATGAACTTTGTAATTATTTATTGTTGAGTGTATTAAAGAGTAACAGTTTTTATTATAATATCTTACAAGTCCATAACAAATAATAGCATACCTATTGTACTAACGGGAACATGGTTGTAAAACAAGGTCTTCAAGGCCGAGTACTCTCCGAGTAGTCGCTACAATGTAGGCTGCCGAGGCGACTATCTTCAACTCCGACTAATTAGTTGGAATCGATCAAATGCGGCCATCATTGGCCAAAATCGAATCTAGTAGGTTAACTCGGGCCGAGTTCGACTTAAAATAAAATAAAACATAACTTCTATGCCTATCATATTAAAAAATGAATACAATTTCACGTATTTTGTTATAAATATTAGTAAATTTATGTTATTTGACATATATTTGATTTCCGAAAACTAATTTCTTTATAATTTGGCATCTCCGAGTATTCTCCGCCTAGGCCGAGTACTCTCAACTCCCGGCCCGGTCAACCGACTAGGGAGCGCCTAGCGACTTTTACAACCATGCTCTTCCCCATTGATGCAATTAAACATATTCAAAGGTAAGGCGATTAAACAGATATCACCAAACACATATATAACTAACATAACATGGGTAATGATAAAGATAAGACAAGTAAACATACAACTCATATATGTCTACTCCCTACGGAGAAGTGGGAGTTAATTCATATATGTCTACTTTTTCTCCTGCGGAGAAGTAGGTGTAGGAGTTGAGTCATCTAGATATTGTATATGTTGGGAATTTATGTGCCATTAAAACATATTTTAGCAACAAAATCATGAAACCCAAAACCTTTAAAAATATTTTTGTAAAGTCTCACCATGGATCTAGTTCAGGGGCGGACCCACCTTAATGGGTGCGTGGACAGACGAGTGCACCCCTTGAAAAAACATTTGTGTATTTTTTAGACAAAAACTCGATCGCACCCCTTAAATATATGATTGAACCTCTAATCGACACCTTCGGAAAAAAAAATACGGGTCCGCCACTGGTCTAGTTGTAAGATTAATTAAACCATACAAACAAACCGTAGGATGTAGAAGAATTACAACCTTTGACGGGTAGTTGTAGCCACAACAGTTGGTTGAAGAAGTAAAAGAAACCAAAATAGCTTCCCTCCAAAGTGATGTCCAAACTAAGCAATGAACCCGAAGTTGGTGCCCGCCATATAACCCTTCAAATTCTCATAAAAATATCTATGAATGCTCTTAGTAAAACACACTAAAAACACTCAAGAACAAGTGAATAATAACTGCACTCTTGTTCTCAACAGATTGCTGTACAAAACTGGACGGCTTTTGTGTGTATGATATATGGAAATATATGCTAGATCATCACACTTAGGGACGGACCCAAGACAAGCCTAGTGGGGGAAAAGGCACCCCCTCAACTCCAATCCAATAGTGTAAAAGTTCTAAGGTTAACAAAAAAGTGGGGTTTGGCCCCTCACAATTTTTTTGCTAGACCCCTTCTCCGTTGATCGCAGAAAAACCAAATTAGTATGTTAAATCCCCTTAAGTTACTTAAGGAGGCATGAATGCAAGACAAAAGGTAATAGCTTTGGAGAATTTTTCTAGATGTTTTTCTCTAATCTAAGGTGATTATCGTCATTTGAATTTCTATTGTGAGTTAATATATTGAAAACCTGAATGTTTCTTTTTCATATGTATTATTATGGCTTTTACTTTTAAGATAGGAGTGGGTTTCGTTTTACTTTGGAAGAAAAGTGATGATTAAGGTCCACACGCTCACCTATATAGAAGAAAGGTATGGGTCATTTATTTTAACTTGTATTGCAATTGAGAATTAATTAGTGATGTTAGGAATTCATAAGGCTATCCATAAAATAATAATTTATAGGTAGATCGGTATGTATTTTAAAATTTAAGTAGTGAAATACCCAGGGACGGCGCTTATGGTGTGCGGGGAGGACTTCCGCACAATGCCCGAAATGTCGAAGGGCACGGGATTTTAAAAAAAAATCCGATATATATATGTTATTTAAAAGAAATTGTAAACACATACCAAATCCAGTATAGAGGCCTATTATCAAATACCTTTTTATGTTTTATAATTTAGCCAACTTAACATTAGGTTTATTGGGTCCAACCCAATATTAATATGATTTTAAAAAATAAAAATAAAAAAACACTGTGTGGAAACTAAAAGGGCGATTCAGAAGACATGTTTCAAGATAGACTTAGTGGGTTGGCGATGATAGCTATCGAGTACGAAGTCTTAGATAATATAAATTGTAAAGAGTTGATCCAGCAATTTGCTGGAAGAACGCAAGGAGGACTGCACAAATCATTGGTTAGCTATTAATTTATTAGGTATTATGGTATGTAACTCATTAGAATACTATGATTTTGTCATTATTATAATTGTATTTTTTATCAAATACTACAATTTTTGTCATTTTCGTAATTATATTGTTTATCGTTAAAGCATACGGGTACATTTTTCGAGCTCGAACAGGGTACGTGAATTCTCAGAGACGCCACTGGAAATACCCCACATGGTGTGGTGGGATTGGTCGGTTTTAGTACGACAATCGAAAGAGAAAACAATAAATAAATACATTGACAAAAATCATAAAAACAGAAAAGGTCCAAATCTACCCAAAAGAATATTGACACATGTTTTACATCGACCGAAAACAATAAGAACAAATATGTTACCAATTCGGATAACACCCTGATACCTGTACCAATGTCGGTAGGTTTGGTTCATCACAATACCGGCACTCGCTATAGTACACGATACTGAGAGACTAGGATCCGAGGGGTTAGATGGAGTTTTGGCCCCGATAGAACCGATTCTGTAGAATATTATTAATAAGAAAGGATTAGAAGCATAATAGTCATAGGTTGAATGCTTATTTCATTCATACCGAAAGAGTTTCCCCTCTGAGAACTCCAAAACTTATGAAATGAGAGGCCCTCATCCCCTATAGGCAATGCCCATTCGTCCAAACCACCTGGGACGAGAGGGCTCTCTCGTGCAAGTGGGCAATTGGCTCCTTTCGCACGAAAGGCGCTTTCGTGCGAAAGGGCTTTAACACAAACATTCTGGCCCGTTTTTCACACTATTCTATACAATATTCAACACACACTCTATCTAGCCTATTCGCACAGTGGCGGACACACAAAATATGCACCAACATATTCCCTCTTGGCCGTCACTGTCGAATCTTGATCTTTGAAAACCCAGTGCCGTATCTTGAATATTCTACGACTTCAATCAGGCGTCTTGAAATCTTCGATCGATTCCCCCTTTATTGATGATTCGGGCTTGCATTATCTTCATTATGCACCAATTCCCCCTGAAATGAATCTTCAGGTATTTGTTTGCATAGATCACGATCCCTACTTTGATTTGTTGTACTGCAATCTTCACGATTAATCACCAACTTGAAATTAATCAGTGCAGTTTCTCTGTTTCGGCTTTAACCACCTCCGCGTTTGGTTTTCGATATACCATTTTAGCTCCATCGCGCATTCCGCCTGCTCGATCATCTAATCTTCAAAAACCTAATTGACAATTGATAGAAACTTCGAACACCACACCGGTTAACTTCAAGTCTATGATTACACACGAAAATCTGAAATCTCGTTTTTCGTAATCATCTTTAAGCACCCTCCTGAATGATTTATCAGTGTAAACGGTAATCTTCACAATAAGCAAATCTTCATCGGTTAACAAATCATTTGGTAAAACATTCAGATCTCAGAAGCTTTCATCCACGATCAGATTCACATTCTTCCTCTTCAGTCACGATAACAGATGTATAGTCTTCTCCGCTAGTTTCGACAATAACTTAATCAACAAACATCATCATTCCCCAGCGGTTTGTCTGGAAAAAAATTCATATGCTCGAAGATTAACCATTCTGACACATTAGACTATCACAATGCTGTGATATCTTATAAGTATGCACAATACAGTTGCATCTCTTGACGTTAATCCTACTGACCGGCTTGACGAAGACCCAGGACTCAAACCCTAAGACGTCAATCTGACCCTGATCTGTAGAGTTTGAACTTCATATGATCACGAAATCACGAATCCAGATCCTATGCATCCCCAGCCAATCTGAAGTCGGAACCACCCGAATACTGTTGCATTGTCACGAATTTCAAAAATGCCGGAATTTCAATATATTCTATGAAATTTTTATTCCCCTTCATTTTTTTTTAAATTATGACGTCTTATCACTGAATTCCCCCTCGAATGGAGCAATTCAGTCCTCTCTTAACTCTGAAAAACTCGACTATGCCGAAAATGTGTCATTTTGGCCCCCCAAAAGTCAGTTTTTCATCATTGTGGATTTTTCGTTATGGCCCATTAATAGTCAGATAACCCAGATGATAATCATTCTGCATAGGTATCATGACTACCCCACTAATTTTCACAATCTGTGATCGCATCATCAAATATGTTCTCTGAAGCTCCGAACTCTGTCCCCGAACAACCCATTTTGGTCGTTAAAATTTAAAAAAAAAAATCAATCACCAAAGTATTCTGGAGACTCATCTGGTCATTACGATCAAAAAATACATTTTTTTAGGCATTTGACCCATTTATGCGAATGGGCTGATTTTGGAACGAATGACATTTTTGGACGAATAGGAGTTCCTCTCGCGCGACAGGGAAGGTCCTTTCGCGTGAAAGTGGTTGATCCAATCTCACGAACATTCCCAATCACATTTTCGATCTACAATCTTTATTTCTGCGAATTTCATGATGAAACTTCACAGATATGAGCGAAAATCAATTTCGAAACTAATGATGTCATCAATTTCAAATTCCATCTGTGAATTGACCTTCAATTTGATGTTTATTTGATGTTTTACGTCTAAACCCCCTAAAAAACAAAATTCATGAGCATAGGTGATTCAATCAATTCATTACTACACAAACATGTATCAGCTACGAAATTTTGCTACCGAAAAAATCTTGTCGCAACTTCGCTACGAGTTAGCTATAGATTCGCTACGAACATATTCAGCTATGGTTTAGCTACAGATTTTCCGTTGCAAAAAATATCCATAGCAAAATCCGTAACAAACTTTTGCTACGAAAATATTTGCTATTGTTTAGCTACGGATATTTCATTGCAAAAGTTATCCGTAGCAAAGTCCGTTGCAAATTAAAAAAATAATTCTTAATATGCAACTTAATAAAATTCGTAGCATAATCCTTAGCAAAATTTTCAGACAGACATACTTGCTACGGTTTAGCAATGGATATTCCTTTGCGAAGAAACATCCGTAGCAAAGTCCGTTACAAAATTAAGAGTTTAACAAACAATTTAATAAATTTCATAGCAATGTTCATAGCAAAATTCTAACAATAAATATTCAAAAATAATTAGAAATAAATGACTAAAATATGTAGGAAATTTCGTAGCAAAATTGGTAGCAATGTTATGAAAACAAATCTATAATTTTTATAAGTTAATAAAATTCATAGTTAAAGTGCTAGAAAAATGAATAAAATAATTACTTAAAAAGTAATAAGATTCATAGTAAAATAACAAACCATATTCAAAAGTAGTTAATATAGTAACGTAACATAATAAATAGTTAAAAATTAATAATATTCATAGCAAAACAGAAAAAAAAACATATTCATAAGTATTAATAATAACTTAATAAAATCGAACGAGGATAAAACAAGCATCGTTAAGCATGCATGTCAAATAATGACCGATCACGGTGAATCATGTTAAGTATATAATTCATAGTCAAAGACGGGTGTATAGTAGTTTTCAAATCCTCTTTCCACTTCACCATACCACCAGTGGCAAAGCTTGAGATTTCCGACCAGGATGTTGAAAACGTATATACCAAAAGTTTCTATAAAACCGGGGTCAAAAACGTATATATCAAAATATTTCTATACGAAAACTACCTACTCTCCACTACTAAGTGAAAAGTTCGGAGGATCGCCTCCCCCCCCCCCCCCCCCCACCCACAAAGCTACGCCCTTACATACCACATTGTCTAATGTCCAATTAAGAACTCAAATTACTCTTAAACCTTTAAAACACGTATGACCCATTTTAACTTGAAGTAACCTGTTAACGATCACTTATGTAAAAACATTTTTTTTCACTATTAATGATTACTTATATAGTTATATATAACAAAAAAATTAACTATAAGACTACATGGTATGGAATGTAGCCGCTAGGGGCTCTATTGCGCCACATCAGCCACACATAGGCGTCATGTCAACCAGAGGGCTCCATTACCTCCTTTCAATAAAGCCCACGGTATGAAATGGAGCCTCTACAATCATTACCTAATCATTTCTTTTAGTTATTTATATTTGTAACATTTAAATAAATAAATAAAAAATAAAACGTTTTAATAAATTAAAAAATATAACATTATATTTATATATTAATTCACAACAATGGAATAATAGTGACTTTTTTGTATTTTGTGTTGTATTGTATTTTATTTTTCAATTATTTATATATTATTTATTTTGCATAGTAAATTTTACGCTTTTCCGCAAATCCGGTAGGTTTGATTTTTTTTATAATTTTGTCATAAGGGTTAAATGAGTTTAGTTTTTTTAGGCTTTTCTCCGGATCTGGTCATCATTCGGTTGTTACTTAGCATGGTGTTTGATAGTCACATTTGGTCCTTCAGGTTTTTTTGCGTTCGCTTGCTACTTAGCGCGGTGTTTGTTGGTCACGTTTGGTTTATCCATTTTTTTACCTCATCGACTTTCTAATAAGTGTGGGTCCAAATTCGACTTTATTTACGTCATGTGAGACACTTTGTGTTAGAAATTCATGATTTTATTATGTTTATTTATTAAACTATTCATATAAGAACTAAGTTTTTTTCTTTATATCTACATAATTTCATCTTGGTATTTATTTATACAATATATATAGAACTTTTTTACATAATTTAATTGAAGGTGAAAATTTGAAATTCCCTCCTTATAACCCCACTCACTTCCTACCTGCCTAATTTTCCATTCTAACCCCATATCTCCCTCTAATTCGGAACCATGAATATCTCAATTTCCCACCTTACAATCCCAATAAATGGCATGATCAATGCTGCTTGAAGCATTCTTTAGGGACAAACCTAAGAAGAAAAGAGAAAATAGAGAACAGAGAAGGGTCTTTATTATCATATGAGGTTTCAAGTTTCTTTCTTCCAAGATACACTCACTTTGAAAATTCATCCCCAAAACTGTTTCCTTATTCAAATTGTACTGCTACTTGGATGGTGTGACGAGGTATCTGATAGTTTCTCTTCTTTTTTAATCTCTTTTCATAATTAATCATCAATGATACTAACATGTTTTTATTTAAGTCCCAAATGGACTTTGCATTATATAGGTACAAATCCCATTAACATATTTTTTTCTGTACTCTCATGTTTTTGTCTTTATTCTCAGTGATTTGTACAAGATGGTCTTGAGATTTTGGATGGTTCTGAATTTTTCACAGGTTCACAACTAAATAAGTTAGTTATTATGAACCAAACTTGTATATTCTTGGACATATGGTTTGATTTGAGGCATTTGATCAGAAAAGATGGCGATGAGAGTTCTAGCGGCAATGAAGATCAAGAGAAACCGTGTTGTTTGTGTACATTTGTTTTGTGTTGCATTCATAGGAAGTTGTCTTCTTCATGGGATGGAGTAATGTTATCTTCATTTGGGATATAGGAAGTTCGGAAGATACCCATTTGTATATTTATAATTTGTACAATGTTATAATATTATGTTGCGTTATATCTTAAATTATTCAGTTTGTAAAAACTTTTGTTTATTTGTGGTTGTAAATCTTCATGTGATTTTGGATATTTTGTAATATAAAAAAAGACATGTTTTAAATGAAATGAAAAAAAGGGATGAAAACTATGGCAAAAACCAAATAAAATTTGTGGCAAAGTTCCATAGTTGAATCTCTAGCTAAATTTCGTAGTATTTTTTTGGCCCAATTCGTAGGGAAAATCTGTAATTAAAATCCGTAGCAAAAAAAAAACGTAGGTAAAAATTTGTAGCTAACAAACCATAGCAATTATTGTAGCTAAATAATCCATATCTAAAATTGCATAGCTAAAATTTCATAGAGAACATTTTGGTAGCAAAATCCATAACTTATTTAGAGACGTCTATTTTTGTAGCTAAAATCGTAGCAAAATATGATTCCATAGCTAAAATTTGTAGCAAATAAATTTGCGACGAGACTTGTAGCTACGGGCTAAATTCGTAGGAAATCCATAGCAAAATGGGTGTTTGCTACCGATTTGCTACAGATTTAGCCGTAGCAAATACCTATTTTTGTAGTAGTGATTGTTAGATCGATTGAATCGGTACCGTAACTCTGATACCAATTGAAAGACCAGGATTCGGCGGGCTAGACGGAGTTTTGGCCCCGAAAGAACCGATTCGGTAGAATATTATTGATAAGAAAGGAGTAGAAGCAGAATAGTCAGAGGTTGAATGCTTATTTCATTCATACCGAAAGAGTTTACGTCTGTTACATGCTGACGAAATTTTGGACAGCGTTTCCCCTTTGGGAACTCCAAAACTTATGAAATGAGATGCCCTCATCCCCTATTTATAGGCAACGCCCATTCGTCCAAACCACCTAGGACGAGAGGGCTCTCTCGTGCGACTGGGCAATTGGCGAAATTTTGGACAGCGTTTCCCCTTTGGGAACTCCAAAACTTATGAAATGAGATGCCCTCATCCCCTATTTATAGGCAACGCCCATTCGTCCAAACCACCTAGGACGAGAGGGCTCTCTCGTGCGACTGGGCAATTGGCTACTTTCGCACGTAAGGCGCTTTCATGCGAAAGGGCTTTAACACAAACATTTCGGCCCGTTTTTCACACTAATCTATACAATATTCAACACACGCTCTATCTAGCCTATTCGCACAGTGACGGACATACAAAATATGCACCAACAGATACCAAAAAATAATCTACTTAGAATGCAACTTCATTCTCAACAAAAGAAGATTAAGAAAAAAAAATAAACACGCCTAGTTACCTAGGTTTTCAAGTTCCTTTTAAGAAAGTTAACAAACACAGGTTATTAAAAAAAACAAGTTAATTAAACATAAGTTCTAATGTATTTGAGGAAATAAAAGTTTAAAAAAAATATTATAAAATCCATTACCTATTCACCAGCCATGTTAGGAATTCATAAGGCTATCTATAAAATGATAATTTATAGGTAGATCGGTATGTATTTTAAAAATTAAGTAGTGAAATACCCCACATGGTGTGTTGGGATTGGCCGGTTTTAATACAATCGAAAGAGAAAACCAAAAAATTAAATACATTGACCAAAGATCATAAAAACAGAAAAGGTCCAAATATATCCAAAAGGATATTGACACAGGTTTTACATCGACCGAAAACAATAAAAACAAATATGTTACCAATTCGGATAATACCCTGATACCGGTACCGATGACGGTAGGTTTGGTTCATCACAATACCGACGTTCGCTATAGTATACAATACCAAAAAATAATCTACTTAGAATGCAACTTCATTCTCAACAAAATTTATACCAGAAGATAAAAAAAATAAATAAACACACCTAGTTACCTAGGTTTTCAAGTTCCTTTTAAGAAAGTTAACAAACACAAGTTATTAAAAAACAAATTAATTAAACATAAGTTCTAATGTATAAGAGGAAAATAAAAGTTTAAAAAATATTATAAAATCCATTACCTATTCACCAGCCATGTAAACTAATTTAAATAATAATAATAATAATATGGCATCATATCGGTATCGGTTCGTTCATTATGATACTAGCTATAGCTTACAACTTACGATATCAAAAAATAGTCTACTTGGAACACAACTCCATTTCAACAAAACTTATGCCGGAATTTCAAGAGAAATATTAAACATACCTGCGTACCAAGCTCTTTAAAAATTAAATGAAAAATATAATTTCGTTAGATCCGTATATTATTTAAAGTACAAGTGAGTTACAAGTTTAATTAGTTAGCTAATTAATTACAATTAGAAATTTACCTATATGCCTTTATTAATAACATTAAATACATACATTAAATTAAGTGAAATTGAGCATTTCTATTGGTTTAAAATCTATTCTTTTTATTCTTACAAAGTTTTCTTCTTATTTGAACCTTTCACTATATATATATATATATACAGGGGAAGGATCCACTAAAAAGTGGATTTTGCCTAAGTAGCCTAAGAATGATTGTGATTATAACATGTGACACTCCTAATAAGTAGGAGCGAAGGGCATTTTGGTCCTTATAAATAGGAGTGAAAATGACACGTGACACTCTTTTTGTTTTTTAAAAATACAACACAGCACAAAAAAAAAATCCAGCACAAAAAATCTAGTACAAAAAATATAGCACAAAAAATGTAGTACAAAAAAATATAGCACAAAAATATAGTACAAAAAAATATAGCACGAAAAAATTCAGCACAAAAAATTGAGAAAAAAAAAATTTAAGACAAAAATTCAGCACAAAAAATTTAGCACAAAAATATAGTACAAAAATCTAGCACAAAAAAATGTTATATGACAGAAATACAACACGTTTTAGTGGGTTTTTTTTAGTCTTCATATTTTATATAGCAATATGGTACTCAAATTAAAGATAAAAAGACGCTCGATTTTACGGTGAAATTTTATGAAAAAATAATGTTGTATAAAAAAGTTATGAACGTTTAAAAAATGGGGGTGGAATATGCATGTGCCTTGCATGTGAAGAAATAAAGTCCATAAATAGGATTTTCCTAAGATACCCTTGCACCCTTCCTTTCTCCTACACTTTCATCTTAACCATTGATTTGAAAAATGAATGGTTAAGATTTCTTCTCATCCTACTTAAGTAAAATAAACTTTTTATTTGATATTACCCCCATATATATATATATATATATATATATATATATATGGGAAGGTTCATTTAAGAAGAAATTTAATGTGAGAAGAAAAAGAAGAAATGACATATTAATAAAATACTCTTTCATTTATAACACATATCATTAATTTTTATCTCTTTAATTAATTAGTCAACTAATCATTAATTATTCTACATACAATCTACAAAACCTACACATATCAAAATTTTCCTACATATACCCTACACATTATAGAATTTTATCCTACACAACCGAAATTTATCATACACACCTCGTAATATATATCCTACACAACTCGTAATTTATCCTACACAACTAGTAATTTATTCTACACTTTAGATTAAGTTGGTTTTTTTTTTTAATTTGGAAAAAGTATATATTTTGAAGAGTAGTTACAAATTTAATTTAGTTAGTTATTAAAGGTGAAGAATACAAGTTAATGATTTATGTAAGTTTACCAATATACCTTTATATTAAAATTAAATGCAAATATTAAATGAAGTAAAATGAAGCATTCTTATTAGTTAAAACTTCTTCTTTTTTCTTCTTACAAAAAAATTATTCTCATTTGAAACCTCCACTATATATATATATATATATATATATATATATATATATATATATATATATATAGGGAGCCGCTAAAATAGGAACCACCCCCAGTTGTAAGAACCGCAAGAACTACTCTCAACCAATCAGATTATGCCAACATAAAGGGTATATTGGTCATATACTCCAAATGTCAAATCCCCCCCCCCCCCCTCTCTCTCCATTTATTGCTACTAGAGATTTTAAAATCTCTCAACTTTCTCTCTCTTCAAAATATTAACCCCTTACCTCATATATCTTTGCCATTCATCTTCTCATCCTCTGCTTATTTTGAATCTGCAACCACCATCATCTCTCATCATATCTCTCCTGATTTTTGAATCTGCAATCATCATCATCATCTCAGTCGGTGGTGGGGAGGTGTTGGTGGGTAAGACGTTGGTGGGAGGTGGTGGGAGGTAGCGGAAGACGGTGATGGGGGTAGGGTGTTCGGAAGTCGGTGGTGGGGCAGGTGGTTGGTGGGGAGACGATGCAGGTTGTCGGAGAGTTATGGTAACCGGAGAAAAGATAAAGAAGATGGTAGATGTAGGTTGCAGGTGGGTTGGGGACGGAGATGGAGAGTGATTCACGGTGGTTGAAGGCGGGTCGGAGAGTGACGGTGGTCGGCGAAGACGGAAGGTCGACGGAAATATGGTGGCAGTTTATTGAACGAAGAACAGGTTGTCGAACAGAGATGGCTCTGAACGCGGCCCTGCCGTTGGCCATCTTCACCGGCTGCCGCCTCCACCGTCATCGCCACTGGCTCTGAACGCGGCCCTGCCGTCAGCCATCTTCATCTGCTTCTCTCTCTAGAAATGGTGGGTTTTGTGGTCTCTATCTCTAGGTTTTTGAGAAGTGGGTTTTGCAAGAGAGGTGGTTGTTTGATCTTTGAATCAGGTCATTTTTTTAAACGATTTTGTTTTTGTGTTTTTTGATTCGGTTGGTTTTGTGTTTGCATAAAGTGACCCTGTTTTGCATAAGGTGATTCTGGTGGGATTCTCCGGTGATTGATTTGTGTTTTTTATATTGGGGGTTGAGTTGGCAGTGATAGTTCGAACCAATTTTTCTGAGAATTGATGAAGATGGCGCGGCGAGGATGGTGGAGGGTAGGTTTTTTAACCTGCAACCCCACTTTGCAGCCTTGATTATTGGAAAGTTTGAGCCAAATTCCGTTTTTTTCAAGGTCCGCAGATTGTTTTGAATTTTTGTTGTTGTTTTTTTATTTTTTCCCACCAGTCGATTATGATAACAATCTATCTGAGACACCAACCGAGTTTTCGATTTCTGGGTGCATTCGTTTTGTGTAAAAAAAAACTGTAAAAAAAAAGTTAAAACCGTAAACTTTTTAACGTAAAACGTAAACTTTTTAACGTAAAAACGTAAAACGTAAACTTTTTAACGTAAAACGTAAAATGTAAACTTTTTAACGTAAAACGTAAAATTTTTAACGTAAAACGTAAACTTTTTAACGTAAAACGTAAACTTTTTAACGTAAAACGTAAACTTTTTAACGTAAAACGTAAACTTTTTAACGTAAAATTTAAACGTAAAACGTAAACTTTTTAGCGCAAAAATGTAAAATGTAAACTTTTATGTAAAAACTTTTTAACGTAAAACGTAAAAAACGACGCGTAAAAAACCGGTCAAAAAACGACGCGAAAAAACGGATGGTAAAAACAGGGCGTAAAACGTGCCGTAAAAAAAAGCACGTAAAAAACGGGGTGTAGAAAACGGCTCTTAAAATTGATTTTTAAACAAATCTTGAAAAAAAAATTATCAAAGAATCTGATTTTGAAAAAT
Organism: Helianthus tuberosus; assembly: GCA_030545235.1. NCBI lineage: Eukaryota > Viridiplantae > Streptophyta > Magnoliopsida > Asterales > Asteraceae > Helianthus > Helianthus tuberosus. Next base: position 162,517,908 of record CM060448.1, on the reverse strand, counting down.
TCTTTAATATAAAAATCTGATTTATAATAAAAATAACTAATGCAATAGGACAAAAATGTGATAAAAAATAATATATATACAATAAGACAAAAAAAGCAAATTTACTTATATACCCTTTAATAATAAAATATTAAAAACATAATAAAACAAATATATATATATATATATAGGGTAAGTTATCTTGAAGATCTAGTGGTTCTCTCGGTTCTTAAAAGTTACAACTGTAGGTGGTTTTCATTTTAGCGGTTATATATATATATATATATATATATATATACATAAGGTAAGGTTAATGGTAGAACCACCTTTATTGCGAGAATCAATGTGAATACAACCTAAAATGCTAAAATGCTAAAAAGCTAAACCCCCCCAAAAAAACCTAAAAAAATCTAAAAAAAAATCAAAAAAACACGGAGAATTTTTTTTTAATAATTTTTAAGTTAGAATCGCTACTTTTAGTTGCCAAATTTTTTTTTTTTTTTTTGCTACTAAAAGTAGCGATTTTTTTATAAAAAATATTAAAAAAAAAAAATTATGTATGTTTTTTTAGCTATTTTTAGGTATTTTTGGTTGTGTTTACATTGTTTCTCGCGGTTCTCGCAATAAAGGGTGGCTCCTAACGGATCTTTGTCATATATATATAGGGGAGGGTTCATTTGAGAAGAAAATTTTATTAAGAAGAAAAAGAATAAAAGGGTATAATTGTAAAACATTAAATAGTTTTTTTTCTCATCTCGTAATTTATCCTACACATATTGAAATTTATCCTACACAACTCGTAATTTATCCTACACGCCTCGTATTTATCCTACACTTTAAATGAATTTTTATTTTTCTTTTTTGTGAAAAATATATATCTTAAAAATAAGTTGCAAATTTAATATAGTTAGTTATTAAAGATGAAACTACCAATTAATGATGTATGTAAGTTTACTAATATACCCTTATAGTTACGTTAAGTACAAATATTAAATAAATTCTAATGAAGCATTCCTATTGTTGAAATTTCTTTTTTTTTCTTCTTAAAAGAATTTCTTCTTATTTGAACCCTCCACTATATATATATATATAAAGTGTAACGTACAATAGGGCTTATTGTACGATACGTACGCAATCATCCCAGCCGTACGATTTGGTTGAATTCAATTGATTTTGGAAGGATTAATAGGAAATCATATGAAATTATGAATAATATGGGAGTATTCTATATTGTAAAATTTTAAATGGCATGAAAATAGAGATTTTCATAAATCTTATATGTTGCTAAAGACGAATACACCCTTACTGAGAGTTATTATGTTACTCCATGTGTTACTAATCCATTATGTTCAAAATGGTTTGTATATGATCGTGCTTCTATTATTATAAACGTTACCCTAGTTGCAAGTAAAAAAAATTCTTTAATCATATTTAGGTCATCACTAAACCTTTTCAGACCCAAGCACACAATACGATTATTTTAGATTTTTTTTTTCTAGTAGTGATCGAGTACAAAGTTGTAATTATTTTCGTTTTGCATCTTAAAGCTAAAAATGCGTCTTAACTTGAATTCTCTTCATTTGTTTTTGTAGTTTTAAGTACTTTTTATATGTTAACTCATAATATAAATTTATATATCAGTTTCTAACTCTTTATATTTAACGTACATTTATAGAATATAAGAGTATTAAATGTTGGTTAAAACCAATTAATGAGCAATAATTCGTCTTCACCTTTAAGTTCAAACCAATTAAATAATTTAAATTGGAAACACACACCTCTCTGAAATATACTCTTAAAATCTAGTTTATTGACACACTTGAACCAACATCATTTTCCTAGAGATAAACACTTGATAACATTTGACCAAGATTTTATGGCAATTTTTTTTAACGTCAAGGAACGATGTGACACGACAGCCCCTTGGCTCTCCCCATATGTTCGGTAACCCGACCTCTATCCGTCCGAAGAAACGACAGTGGAATAATCGATAAAACCTCGACTCTCATCCAAGTCGAACCGGCGCCACACGTATTCGCTTTTCCCATGGATGCCACAGAAAATAGTGAGGAGAGTGGGAATTGAACCTGGGTCACAAGGAACACCAATTCTTTCCCAACCACTCCACCACTATCTCATTGGCATCTTATGACAATTAAAGTTACCTTTAACGAAAAAAAAAGGAGATGAAATTACCTGATGGGAAAACCAAAAGGCCAGATTCTTCAAAATCCTTTAGAAGCGTCAAGTTTCCCACAAATTTTCTCCAGCCAGCTCTAACAAAATATTAAAAGAGAATACAAACATATATAGAAACTAAGATAAGATTTTGGTGGTGAAGAGCTATCTATGATCAGTAGGATGCTTCCTGCCAAGTTGGCTAGAAATCTAAAGTCTTGTTCATATATAGAAACTAAGATAAGATTTTGGTGGTGAAGAGCTATGATCAGTAGGATGCTTCCTGCCAAGTTGGCTAGAAATCTAAAGTCTTCTTCAGTTTGGGGAATTTTGATGACAACTCTAGAACTGAAGTGACGTTCTCTTAGCTTTTTATGGATAAAGAATGGTGTAATTTTGATTTTGTCTTGTATGCTTGATTTTGTCTTCTTCAGTCCGGTTGCTTTGAATGGTCACTAGGTCGTGAAGAGCTATGATCCGTAGGATGCTTCCTTCCAAGTTGGCTAGAAATTTAAAAGGCCTGGTCTATTCGCACACGGCCTTTGTCTTTTTGCACACTCAAAGCGCCCCGCTATGGCCAAAGCGGGACGCTTTGAGTGTGCAAAAAGACAAAAAGCGTTGGCTGGAATTTGTGTTGTTTTTTTTTAAATAGGTGGGATGTGGGTTAGTTTGGTAGTGTTTTTTGGAGGAAAAAATTGTATTTGAGTTTTATAATACGTTGTTTTATAATTACGTTTTTTTACGTCATTATTTTTATAGAACGTATATAATATAAGTGCGTCTTTATAAACTGTTAACCTACTTTATTTTGTTAAATTAAACGAACACGTTAAATAAATTGTACAGAAAGCCATAAGAATTAAACGTAAACAATCCAAAACCAACGTGATGTAAATAGAAGATTAACTGCAATATATATATATATATATGAGTTTGTACATACAAAACAAAAAGGTACAACTGACTACATAATACATAACAAAACACTATACAAACAAACTAAGGTACTAATCCTCGTGCGGTGGGGACGGTGGGAGGGGAAGTGGAGGCAACCCAGCGAGCTCTCGTAGAGAATCGAGCGTCTCGATGATCCAGTCCTGGCGTGCGGCCTGGCGTCTGAGGCGCCGGTCGAAGTCCCGAGCCACCTCACGCGCTACCGGAGGCAGGTCAGCGTAAACGTGCTGCGGGTACTGTGGCGGCTCCGGAGCTGGCTGAACTGGTGGTACCGGGATCTCCTCGATATGCTCATCCTGAGCCGGATCCTCTAATACAGGCTGAGCCTGAGGCTGGCCCGGGAACTGATCGAGTCCCAGAGCCTGTAGCTGAGCCTGCCGAGCGGCCGCCTGAACATCAGAAGGGGCTAACACTCCAGGCCTCACCTCAATAACAACCGGGATGACCTCCGGCACCACCTCCGGATGCCAAATCAGCCCGTCATGTCCCTTAAACCTCAGACCAACATTAAATCTACGGGTGATCTGCATAGAAGATACTGACGCGCGGCCCAACCTGGTAGACGGGACCGGATCGGACAGCACCGGATCATTCTCGGGCACGAGCCCGAGCGAGCGTGCGATGGCGGTGATGTATGAGCCAGTGTGCACCCACCCGCGGAGCTGCCGGTGGTATGCTGTGGCAAAGTAATCTGCCAGGCTGGCTGCTAGATCGCAGGGTTGTCGTCGCAGTAGGCAGTATAGAAAGAAAAGGTCACTGAGGTTGACCTTCTCCCTGCTGGCACCCCGCGGCACGATAGTTGCCGCGATAACATGGTGCAGGTATCGGAACAAGGGGTCTTTAATGGTGGTGGCCTTTTGCCAGGATTTCCCAAAGGGAACCCTGGAAATGGCCCTCCAGAAACTGATAAGCGTCTGCCTGTCCATCATCGTAACCGCCTGCGTATATAAATCAGTATCAAGCTCGGCCTCTGTGTACAAACCTGTATAAACAAATAATATTAAATAAACAAATAATAAAAATAAACAAATAATATTAAATGAACAAATAACATTAAATAAACAAATAATAATAATAAACAAATAATATTAAATAAACAAATAACATTAAATAAACAAATGATATTAAATATAAAATAATAAATAATATTATTTAAACAAACCTGTATGGACAGCAAACTGCCGCACACTCATCTGAAACTCCTAACCGGCGAGACGGAATGTAACCTCGTGGACTGGAAAATCCGGGTCCTCCACGTAATCCGCCGGATGCGGCGCGTATGTAAACGTGGAAAGAAACTCCCACGTAAGCTCAGGGTACGAGTCCTCCATCGCTAACTCAAATAGGCGCGACCAAGGAGTATCTAGTCCAACTATCTCACGCGCCCGCGCGGCCTCTCCCACTGTCTCCAGCAGGCCCCAGTCTATCCCTACATGCTCCCCAATAGGGATGGTGCGCAACCTCGCGCATCTCCCCCTCGCCCGTGACGCCGGCGGAAACTGAAGGTACGGACATGCCGGCTGTCCCTCCTCTCCCACATCTCCCTCAGCCTCCATATGCTCAATCTCGTCATCGGAGGAATCCATCCCTGCACGTTGACAAGATAATATTAAATATAAAATAATAAACAAATAATATTAAACAAATATTATTAAACAAATAATATTAAACAAATATTATTAAACAAATAATATTAAACAAATAATATTAAACAAATATTATTAAACAAATAATATTAAATTAAAAAAAATAAACATGAACCAAAGCGCCGCGCTTTGGCCTCGGCGCGGCGCTTTGGTTCTTCGTGATGAAGAACAGCCCCACCCGATCGATCCAAACGCCCAAATCAAACAAAAATCAAACAAACTGTAACACGTAACTTGAACCAAAACAATAAATGAAGTTAGATCGTACCTTTTAGCGGTTGAAAGCTTGAAAACGTTGATGATCCGGCTCAAGTGTGTGTAAATCACACCTTTTGTGTGTGTTTTGTGTTTTGTGTTGAAATGGGGGAGAAGCTGCCCCGCTTCAGGTATAACGAGGGACCAAAGCGCCGCGCTATGGCCATAGCGCCGCGCTTTGGGCCTTTTTTAAAATTGTTTTTAATTCACAAACGCGTCGATAATAGTCTAAATTTTACGTTTTTTTCCGTTATACAACATTTTTTATTATATATGGAGTATACTGCAAGTTCCGGGTCAAATCGGTTACGTGTGATGTCTTATTCCGTTATATCGTATCATTTGGGTTTGAAAGCAGAAGTACTCCTGTAAGAGGTGTTATGTGTATCAACCGCCTACCGCACATGAACATGACGTATTTTTTCATTAATTGTAGTATTATGATGTATATGGTCATTTTGGGTCGTACAAGTGCGTATTGAATCTGATTGGGTCGTGTCGGTGACATTCGGTTTTTAACGTGATGTAACGCATATATTGAACAAACACAAACGTGATTATTATTAAACACATTTAACATACATCGTGAACATATGGGGTTACATTAAGGTCAGGGGCACGATACGTAAGCATTTCGTACGTGTTGATCTGATCCCTGTATAATGTATGCCAGGCTGCTGCGCGCTCTGTTCTGTGTGCTGTCCAGAGTGGGTTTGGGGGAGGCATTGGATAACAACCTCCAAGCTCTACATGTATGAAATGCCCATGGTCAACGAACACAACCGCAACCACCTGGTGAGGTTCCTCAGCTTCGTTTGGCCCGCCCAGCAGAGGGAAAATTGTACAGCTCCCACGCATGTCGAAGGTGTGAACAATCACACCGTATCGTTGGGCAATAAGAACCCCGTCTCAGGCATCGTCATGTAATTTTCGATATCTGCTCGTCCCACCCCCTTGAAATCGATCCGTCTAAGCAGCGCATCATAATGTCCTATGTTTTCCGGATCGAAAAACTGCCTCCAAAGCGAATCTTTCGTACGTAACTCCTTTATAAGTTGTTTCCGGATCATCAAATATGAATTTTGTTTCACTCCTAACCCAACAGCCACCGATCGAAACCCACAATGACCATCTGGTTTCACGTCCTTTATTCTAACGATGTATGGATGGATCACTTCGGGAATCTGAGATGCGTAGTTGCGGATCGCTATATCCGTCTTAGGACCGAGCTTGATCATCGGGAAATCAGGGTGCAGGTTGATCGGTTTGGTATTCTTTTGTCTTCTAGAATCTTCGGGTGATATGTACGAGCTGTGACGGGGAAGATCATCTGAGGCCTCGACCCAAGTTTCTTCCGATGGAATGTACGAGCTTTTTCTAGCGCCTTCAACCTTTCTTTCTTCCTGCGTTTTCAATGTTGGGCGACCACGAGTTTTCTTCAGAACAACAGGAGGTTTTTTGTTATTGTTCCCTGGATTGAGGATTTCCTGAAACTTTTCAAAGAAGCTCCTTTTCACTTGAGGGGGTGTTGGATCGATCTTTTGTTTCAATTTTTCAAATTCCGCGTCTACATCGATATCCTCTATGTTTTTCTTTGCAGGCTTGAAGTTAAGCTTCTTCCAGAACACGTCTATGTGTGTGATCCGGAGTTGCTGACCTGTGGATGAAATTTGAACATAATTATGTAAGAAATACCTACGTTCACGGTCATCTTCTTTCAGCTGTGCTTCAAGGTTTTCCAAGTTATACCTGTATATTTCCTCGGTCGTAGACTCGCACAATAACCAAAATCTACGTACGAATTCTTTCCATTCCTTGTCAGAGAATTTCTTCTTGCTGTTCTTATTAATATTTTGTTGAATATGGAACCGACAAAGATACTTATGCGCTTTTGGAAAAACTTGTTCACACGCGTTCATTAGCGCAAAATCCCTGTCTGTTAAAATCACGCGCGGTTCCATACATCCTACCAGCATAGACTTGATCCTCTGCAACACCCATAGGTAGTTCTCTGACTTCTCAGCGGAAATTACCGCACAAGCAGCCGTAAACGATTTGTTTATCGACGTCATGCCTACGAACTGAACAAATGGCAGGTTGTACATGTTCGTTTTGTAGGTGGCGTCAATCATTAGCACATGCGGGAAGGCACACCACATATTGAATGATCTTTCGTGAACAAAGAAGACATCTTCAACTTCGTTTGATATCTCATTCGTGCGCATGTAATAAGTGTAATTTTTTTCGAGAAGAATGCTTTCAAGTTTTTGCATCGGAGACTTACCGACATTTTTTTCGGCGTTGATCTTCTGAACAACGTTGTGTATATCTTTCGGAATAAGCTTTCTAGCCGGATTGTTTTTTGTCAGCGTTCGCCAGATACTTTGGTTGGGAATGTCTTGCTCTGCCAGCTCCTTAACCAGTTTTGTATCCTCCGAAGAAAGCCTTCTCGCATACGCGTGACCCTCTAAGTTTTCAATAGGAGTGTGGTTATGCTTCGCCTTCGTCACCTCGATCCTCCAAACACTTCCGGATGATTCCGAAAACCCGATCATCTCGAACGGGCAGCCTATTTTCTTGCTACCCATTTTCCTCTGTGTAGCTATACTCTTATGCTCCCCACCAAAAGTACATTGAAACCAAATCTTGTAATTCTCTCATCTTTTATTCGACCTCTTAGTCACAATGAGGTAACCGTTGTCTTTTGCCGTGTCTTGTACCCAACGCACCAACTCTTTACGTGACGAAAAGGTCTGCGTCGTATCAAACGAAAACGTAACCGGGTAACAGCCTTCCTCGTCAACAGACACATCCCCCGGCTCACCATCGTCACCGAGGTCCGAATATACTTGATGTTCAAAGTTGTGCTCGCCACCGTAACCAAAATTCGAATAACCTTGTAAGCTCTGTTGACAACCGTAACTGTCGTTTGGACCACACTCCTGCTGTTCAAAGTTGTGCTCGCCACCGTAACCGAAATTCGAATAACCTTGTAAGCTCTGTTGACAACCGTAACTGTCGTTTGGACCACACTCCTGCTGTACAAAGATGTACTCGCCACCGTAACCGAAATTCGAATAACCTTGTTGTGCGTAAGGGTCCTCCACAGGGGTATTCAAATCCAGCGTCACCGTGTTATCACGATAAGGAATGCCAGATACAACCTCTGCCTCCCTCAAGTTGGACGAGACCGGTTTCTCATACGAGTCAGAAATAGCGGTCCCATCGTAGGAATCAGGAACAACTGTCTCGTCAGAATATTGACCGAAAATATAGTTGTTTAACCACGACATCGTTTTTTCAAGAGATGTAACTAATACAGCAAAACCGCGCGTTATTTTGAAGAAACACAACGGATGGGTGAATGTATATCGAAGTGTCTGTGAATGAAAATGTATAGGGTCGAAGTGTCTGTCTCAGAGGTTGCTTTTAAAAGGTAAAATGGGTGAAATTTGGGGTCGAAGCGCCGCGCTATGGCCAAAGCGCGGCGCTTAGGGTTAACGACAAAACATCATAATCAGCTTTATGTCTCTCAAACAGTAGCGAATGTCTCAAACGTCAATCGAAGCACCTTTTGTCGAGCATAGCGCCGCGCTATGGCCAAAGCGCGGCGCTTTGAGGTGTGAAAATAATTTTGGCCGTGTGCAATTAGCATGACCCATTTAAAATCTTCTTCAGTCCGGTGGCTTTGAATAGTCAGTATACTTTAGGACTAAGCTACATAAATGGTCTTAGAATAATGATTTAAAATAAATAAAAAAATGGTATGCGACCAAACACCAAAACGATGGGTAAGGTTGGATGGTATTTAATATTGGGTGTTGTTAAATATATCCAAAAGTCAGCTTTCAGGAGAGAGAAAAGTGGGTAGGAGAGAGAAAAGGGTTGTCATTAATTACACAAATACCTAAAAGTCAGCTTTTAAGAGAGAGAAAAGTGGGTAGGAGAGAGAAAAGGGTTGTCATTAATTACCCAAAACATTAATTACTTAATATTTTTATTTTATTTTTTAATTATTAATTACAATAATTAGTTTTTAGCTTTTATATTATTTTTTAAGTGAACATAAAATATTTTTTATACAATCAAACTTTTATGTAATGCGTTTTCTTAATCTTTGTTATAACACACATACTTTGACAAATGTTTTTGAATAAATTATTCAACTTTTAAACCAATCTAGTTGAATAAAAAATGGTCTGAAATGTGTAAAAATATTAAAAGACAACAACTTATCATATAAATGTTTTAGTTTTTTAATTTAAGATGGTTAATATTTAAAGCTATGGTGCTTCGTATTAGCAAAAACAATTCTAAATAACATTTATAAAGCTTTGGTGCTTTGAAAAAAATAAGATAAATGTCTTTATTAATTATAAAACGTATATGAAGCAACATTAGTATGATGAGAGACAATGCATGGGTGGCGTCTAGAATTATATACCCTACTTCATTGTTTCTTTTTTGTGACAGGGTTTAGAAGATGATACAACTAGCAATAAAGTTAGGAGATTGGCAACCGACAAGTCTTCATTGCTGGCATAGTCTAACCTTTGGCGTTTATAGGTAAACTCATACACACTTTTCGGTTATTCATCAAGCACATCTGTCATAATACACTGTGAGAAGCTTTTGGTTTGTTTTTAGATGGAGCTCAATCCAGATTTGATTAAGAAATGGAAAAGAATTGCGAAAAAGCCAAAGAGGCCAAGAAATGTGGAAATCTTTTGTTATGTTAGTAATGCTAGAAGTGAAGTTCTTAGGTAACTCTAAAATGATTACATTCTTGCTAAAAGATGGCGAGCGAAAACAATATGTTTAAATAATATGATTTTGATTTTTCATTTATCGATGCTGATGTGTAATCTGATTCTGTATCAGCGTGAAAGATTTGGGTGAGGAATTGCAATTGCACATTGTTTACTTAAGTGTTGCTAAAGGTGTTCTTTCAAAGATTTGGGTGAGGAATTGCAGCTACATCTTTTGATGGCTCACATTTGCGACCTTTGATACCCATGTTAGAAGCCATGTCAAAGGAACTCGACGCTGGCTTAGGTTATATTCTCAATATGGTGCCAGGTGCTTTTAATTTTTAAATTATAACTTCTTATATACATTGTTATTTTCAACTTCTGTTGGAATCTAGATATGTATATAGGGTTAAATTACTCGAAATGCATATATAGGCATGGACTCGATAGCAATGAAGACTTGTCGGTAGCATAAGGGTTTTATTGCATTTCTAATGCAGTTCAGAAATGGCAGACTTGAAGGTCGATGCCATACTCGAATTTCTCAAAAAGAATAAGTTCGCTAGGGCTGAAGCAGCATTGAGATCCGAGATAGATAATCGCACTGATCTGAATGGTTTGATGCAAGATCTAAACCTAAAAGATAAAGATTTGGGAAGCAAGTTATTAGAAATGGTACTGGTATGGAGGTAACTGAAAAAACTGTCAACTTTTTGTTTATAGAAAATCAACATAATGAGAATAGTGGGGTGGTTTGATTTCATGTTTTTTTTTTTTTGAACGGCGGTTTGATTTCATGTTGATTTGATGAAGTTTTTGTCTAAATAACTTTTTGTTTATTTTTAGAAAATACTAACTGCCATTCTGATTTCAATGGAGATTTGGTGTTTGTTTCTTGCTTTGGTAGTGTGGTAAATATGTGAGATTATTATGGGTTTGGGTCATGTGCTGGTTTGACTGTTTTTGGGATTATGCACTTACATAATCTAAATTAGATACAAAACCACGAGAATTGTATAAACAATTATCTGTTTGACATGTTTAAAAGATTCTATATCAATTTTATAGCTGTAACTAATCTGTTTGACTTTTTAAAGTCAAAGTATAGAGAAAACTTAAAAGAGAAGGTATAATTAAGTTCAGTGTTCAATTATCAATTATGTGATTGCAAATTTTGTGTTTTGTGAATTCTTCTTATGGTCAACAATGTTTAATTAGGGGTCAAACAAATGACATTCTTGTATTGCAGGGTTTAAAAGAAACATTTGAAAGTTGTACTTGATGCTTGTGTAATGTGTTACTCAAAGATGTATTATTTCTTCTCATTTATAAAGGAGATAAAAGCACTTTTTGTCAAATTTTTAAAACATTAAATGGTGGAATTAATTTCAAATGCAATTTCATTGTTGTTAACCAAACATATTCTTTAGGGAATTAATTCCATTTCCAATTCATGCAAATTCCTCCAACCAAACGCACCCTTAGGTTATTTTATATGATTTTTCAATCACATTGCATTGAAACTTACTGGATAGTAATTGTCAATTTCAGGTAGGTTGGGGGTTGAAATAAAGAAATTCAACGCCACTTGCAGATATGGTTTCAAGGTCAATATTTCCTTGAAACAGAGACAGAGGACTTTTGTTTCTAAATGTTTTGTAGCTTCACTTATGACTTATAAAATTTGAAATTTGCAATTCATAACTATAATGTGAATGTGATGTTCTTCCAATTATTTACTCACATCAGATTTTACATATAGATGTAGGAAAAAACTTTGTACATTGACTTCTAAGTTTATTTCTATATCAAACATGTATACTAAACACAAAGAATTTAAATAATATATTATAATATGTTTTTTAGTATTTGATTCTGATCGTTATTAGAACAAACTCGTGTACTCACACGGGTGTACACCTAGTTAGTATGATGAGAGACAATGCATGGGTGGCGTCTAGAATTATATACTCAACTTTATCGTCGTGAAAGTGAATTATTTATTTATTAAATATTGATTTTTAAATTTTCAAAATATTGTTTTTTTAAATTAAAGTTTTATAAATAAAAAAAAAAGTTTCAGTGAGATTCTTAACAAAAAAACATAACTAGAAGTAGCATCTGTCCCGTGGGCCGGCTCCCCTTCACATATCATAGAACCAAGCGACATCATTTGAAGTTTACCAAAACTAGGGATGGCAACGGGTCGGGTTCGGGTCGTGTATGATAATTCCATACCCATATCCGCTTGTAAAATCGTGTTCCATATTCGACCCAATATCCGTCGGGTATCGGGTATACCCACGGGTATCGGGTATACCCACGGGTATCTGGTATACCGGTTAATTTGTTAAAAGATTTAAGTTTAGGTTTCCAAATACATTTTTTTACTATTATAATTATTATATATTTTATTTATACAACAACTATTATAAATTAAGAACGTACAATACATAATATAAGTTTTTATCATAAATTAATAATAACTTTATATTATTTAAACACTTATATATATATATATATATATATATATACTTCACAACATACAAAATATAGATACTGTTATCAAATATATATATTAAAAGAAAAATTATTTTTTTTTCACATTATTAACATACTAAAATAAATCACTAACCGATAAGGGTTAATGGAAAATAAAAATTAAACTAAAAAATCTGGGTATATGATCGGGTATATAGTTTGGGTAAACGGGAATGTGGTTTCGGGTAATCGGGTCGAGTATCACCTAATCTCATACCCAACCCATACTCGTGGAAATCTTTAAAATTAATCTCATACTCGGCCCAATACCCGTCAGGTATTGGGTATACCCGTCCTATTTGTGTCAGGTTTTGGGTATACCTGCCGAACTCAGATATTTTTGCCATCCCTAACCAAAACAATTATCACCACCTTAATTCCTACACATACATGAGTTTATACCATGAACATGAGGCCGGGATTGACTGCATGATGCAGTGCATCCTGCATGGGCCCTGTGTCCCGAGGACGTTAAGTTCATAGGCGATGTGGGCGATATCGCTGCCACTTGGCACCCTTGGTAAGACTTTAGTAGAGTTAAATCTTCGACTTGACTGACCCGATGATGGTACATTAGCATTGAATTGTGAAGGTTGGGCGTCGTGTATTATAAACTTTGTCCCAAGATAATTCAAGCTGAAACACATACACTAAACACCGCTAAGGATGCCTATTACAACTGATTGATCCAAATTTAGGGTCCATTTATCCTCCCAAAGAAGGATCGAGAATTACAAATGTAGTCTTCTTATATATCACAATGATTATAACATATTTGTTGATGAATTCCAGAGCTTGAAGAATCAAAAGTAAAAGGCTAAAAATAAAACACACACCTCGATATTATGTTGTTAATCTATCATTGAAGCATAGTTATTAAAAGTTTTAAGCGCATAGGCCTCGCCTGGGGCCTAGGAAAAAAAAGCGCGAGCGAGAGGAAAAAAAAACGTACAACAAAAAAACATAAAATATCTTTATCTAATAGAAAATTAATACTATTCTTCAAATAAAATGCTATTTATTAGGTGTTGTTTGTTTTTTCTGAAAAGCTCTGCGTAAGCTCTTCTGTCTGCGCTGCGCAGACCATGCAAAGACATTGTCACGCGCAGACTGTTTGTTTTTCCGAAGACATTTCATTAAAAAATGTCTGCACGAGTTCTTCTTGTTAGAGACTTGGCCCAACCACTTCTAAGATCTTCTAAAGTCTACAGAGGGTTAAACACCACCACTCACCACCACCACCCATCACCACCACCACAGTTCACCAGCACCGTCCACCAACTACTACCGTCCATCACCACCACCACAACCGTCCACCGTCCACGTACCACCACCGTCTACCACCACCCACCACCGTCCATCACCACCACCCACCACCTACCACCGTCCATCACCATCCAATACCGTCCATCACCACCACCACCACCCACCACCACCGTCTACCACCATCACTGTCCAGCACCACCACCACCCACCACCACCACTGTCTGTACACCACCACCAGTTTATTGTAGAAGTCTGTGTACGTTAAAAAACAAACAACTTTTTTCTTGCAGACTGCAGAGGTTTGGTCCACCTCTTCTTCTACAAATGTCCGCAGATGTGGTCCGCAGACTGCATACATTTTACCTCTTAAAAAACAAACAGCACCTTAGTGTAGAAAAATAGTTTTGTTAGATAAAAGTAGAAATCTAGCTAGAATCTTACCAGAATTTAGAGAATTTGGACGAAAACTCTCAAGAATCTAGGAATCTCGCCGGAACCTACGCATGAACCATCACATGGAGAATTTAAGTGCAATTGTCTTGACTTAAGGCGCAATTGCCTCACCTCGCTAGGAAATTGGGCCTACGTGCAAGAGACGGTTACTTTTAACAACTTTGCATCGAAGGGGTTGTGCTGGTGTGAGATTTCTCCGAGGAATTGGCCTGTAATAATCTCACATAGACCTTATTGGCCATTAATAATCTTACCTTAGAATATTCCCCCCACCAGTCCCACCTTTCACATATTTTTCCTACAATAGTCCCCCGTTAAAAAAAGCTTAACGGAGTTAACCTTTTTTCCAAATTTCAAACAAATTTTAAGGCGATCAGACCGATGATACGAGTCCATTGATGTAAAACTTGTTTCGAAATGGTGCTCCAAGTGACTTAATTTTGGTTAATTGGAAATTTAAACACCCGAATTGAAGCGTCGTTTTCATCGTTTGGAACACCGTTCCGAGCCAAGTTTTACATCAATGAACTCGTATCGTCGTTCTAATCAAAAGCCCTAAAAAATCTGTTTGTAATTTGAAAAAAAAAACTTAACTCCGTTAAGTTTTTTTAACGGAGGACCATTGTAGAAAAAATAGGTGAAATGTGGGACTGGTGGTGGGAATATTCTGAGGTGGAATTATTAATGACCAATAAAGTATAGGTGGGATTATTACAGGCCAATTTCCCGATTTCTCCAATGGTAAGTGTGATTATCTCTTATTTGAAATTTGACCCCTTATCTCTAAATTCTCTTTACAATCCTTGAATTATCCTTACAGTTAGGCCGATATAAATCAATTGCAAATCAATTCGAATACTTCCTAATTTAACAAAATTTAAATGAGCAAACTAGTTTTATCTTTGAGCGTAAACACATTAATGGTATTACTGAGCACAATTAAAACGTAGATTCAATTCAAACAGGAGAAATAAACAGAAGCACATAGTTACATCGTTTTATATAAACACAAACTCACATATTTTTAATCGACTGAACCCTCCCAACTGGCGATTGATCACAGGCTAATGAATCCTTCTAGCAGTAGTATCACACGCAGTCACCGAAAATAAGGTAATTGTCGCTAATGGTTGAATTGAGTTATGGCGGTTTGAGAGCGAGAAAGGGAAAGTAAAAAACTCAATCTACAAAATTGCCGCTATTGGATGAATTTCGTTGCTCAAATCAAACCAGTTAGGGTTTGGGGAGGGTTTTCACTTTTCAAGGCTGGTTAAACCGTAGTTTTGACTAGGGGTGTAAATGAACTAAATATTCAGCGAACAGTTCGTGAACTGTTTATTAGAAAGTTTGTTTATGTTCGTTCGATCAGCATAATGAACGAACACGAACAAAAAATTCTGTTCGGTTAGCTTAGTGAAAGAACACGAACAAAAGTCCCATTCGTTCAACTGCGTTCGTGAACGTTCAATAATATTTTCGGTCACATTAGTTCATTTACGTTGGTGTTCGTTTGATTATATTAAAAAAATAGCAAATTATAAACCTTTTATCTAAATATATTGAAAACTTGAAACCCTCTTTTTTCTAAGTTAGCTAAAATTTGGACATTCAAGACATATTTTGTGATAATTATTTCTAAGTAATTCTTAATAATTATGTCTAAGTTAGTTAAACTTAATTCATCGTTTGGTGGTTGTGTTCCAGATCATTGCGACCTTGCCTTGGAATCCGTTTAACACAAAAATCCGTTTATTGATTCAAAACACCACATATACATGGTCTTTGAATTAATGACTTTGAATAATTATTTGGGATAGTTTTTAAGATTCACCATACAACCTAACAACCCGTTTAATTGTATCAATTACCCACCAATCTATTAACCCGCTAACGATGCAAGTATATCAGCAATATGCTTAATAAACGATAAATAATTCAAACACAACCAATGTTTCACAAAAATCAACACAAGTGGTCAAGATTTACCAGTTTACAAGAATCAGAAACAAGATAGTTATGTCAAAACAAAGAAACGTTCATCCGGGTGGAAGTCACCGAGTGTTTAACCGCTCATGGTTATCTTCACAGCTTCAATGGTCATTAAGAATCGATCGGACATGAAAGAATAACTTGGAAGATGGAAGAATACTGAGAAAATCGCCTAAATCACCCTTTGGTTCGTCTCTGATGGCTGGGAATGGAATGGGGAAAGTTTCCATGAAAAACTAGGTTTTAAACCCAAAATTCACCGCCATACGTTGTCGCACCAAACGCAAGAATCACACTGCTCCCTCACGTGGCGCGAGGGAGTCAAATTTGGCTTTTAAAGACTTTTAGTCTGTCATGCCACGTGCCAGGACAAGTGTGCTCCCTCGCGTGGCGCGAGGGAGTAAGGTTTCCAGAACTTGCGCTGTAGGTCCCGTGTTGACCCGTCAGACCCATTTTCCAGCTTGGATGTTCATTTTTCCTCATTTAGTCCCTGTTAATCCTGAAAAAAACCCAACGCGTGATAAGCATATATATTAATACGAATAAACACGTTTAAATACATAAAACGACACAAAGTTATACAAAATACAACGTGTTTGCACCCGCACATCACTTACTACTTTGTCCATTATCCGGGCTTACCAAACTTGTATCCTACGTACCCATCACTCGGTTTACGCTATTATAATTCCGCGTTCCCGTTTCTTTTCGACATTTCGACCCCCGTTCGCGCATCCGAACTTCCGAAATCATAAAATAACATTATTCCAAACCCCCAAATCATTCTAAAACTTAAACCCATGTCCCCATAAACAAATCTATACTTTTATCATACTTTCTTGATTTTGACCCGTTGGTTTTACCAAGTTGTTTCCGACATAGTCAACTACTTTCGACCCACTACAACAATACGTACCTTAGTACTTCCACTTATTACACAAACTTACATGATTCCCCATATTCATAGATATCAAAACTCTCTATAATTACTAAGAAGTGAATCGGAAGTTACTTACCTTAAGCGTCTATATTCACATCCATCTCCTTGCCTCATTTTGACCTGTTTTCCTTCCATGCTTCCATCCATCTTGACATGATCCCTATACTTTCATGTCATCGCATTCACATTCTTGTTAGCATATACGATTGTACATATAAACTATCATATCAAATTCATATTTCACATTTGACTTTCATTAGTTAATTCAAACAAGCATAAGACATACTCCCACAATCACATCTTTTTAACCTCATATAATTCATCCCGTCATCACATATAACACATATTGATATAACACGTACCATATGACTTTCTATAATATTACAATTGTAACAAAGAGTCTAACCTTGCTACTTATGCACAGTTGACTTTCAGAAAGTCAACGGTTTATCATATGAACTTTCTACTTAACCTCATACATATGTGTCGTCATAGTAGACTATACTAATGACACTATATACATTTTATACTCATGATGCAATACTCATTCAACCACATAATCACCTAGTTATATGCACACACCAAACATATTCAATTCCGTCCATACTTGTAATCCTCATAATTCTACAACTAACACCATGATCCATGCTTGGCAACCCAACATCATTTCAACATAATTTCCACATGAACTATATCTAAAACACACTTCTCATGTTAGTTTACTATCAAATAAATTATTATCACGTTCTATACATGTTTACCCATTACTTGCATACAATTTCACATATTATTGTCATTTAGACATTTCATCAAACATTTGGTGTGAGTACTACTTTCTAAACATCATGTACAAGTATTCCATACTTTTCTTCCTACTTATCACTTTCATTCATCAACACAAGTAAACATCATACAAATTCATACCATACTCAATCTATATAACAAGTACACATCACATACTACAAAATACATTAAGTTTGTGCAAGAATTGAACATGGATAATTCATTCATCTCACCATCCTTACTACTACAAGTGAGTTTTATCCTAAAAACATCAAATTACTTAAAATCATTCATAATCCATGTTCTATTTGGTGATTCTAACACACCTCCATGTTTAATCTCATACTTTATCAAGGATTGTTTATGAACCCACTTCATACAAAATCTCCAAATCATAAATTTCAATTTACCACATGTTTGCTAAGGCTAGATGATCAAGAAAACGAGTTCATGCATTAGTTTTGGCTGAAATCCTTCTTCAATTTGTACTAATTTCATCAATTTTGAGCCTCCCCCTTTTCTCCTTCTAGTGTGTGTTGACACGCTCATCTCAAAACACTTAACATGAGAGTTTTTATTTTCTTTTGTACAATCATCTTTCTATGACGGGGAATTTCAGTCCCTCATGTATGCTTGCTACCCCTTTTGTCCAAAACTTCATCCCTTCATATTTAGTTTACATTCTAACCAAGTTATATAACCTAGTTATTTATTTTTATTTCTTGATCCAACATGAGAAAACACACCAATTAATAAAAATTGGGTTTTTAGGGTGTTACATTAAGGCCGTTACAGTTAATGAATCGGGACGCCCGGATACGGTACTATTAACCCTCTAATACTTTATGTTAATCAAGCAATACGGATTAAACTCGGGTTATAAACATTCTAAAAGCATTTGCCCATTGCAATACCCGAACCAAGTGGTTTTGTACCATATCCCAAGTTTTTATAATAAAAGTGGTTAAAAAGTATTTTCCTGCACTAGCTGTATTCACAATCTATTTAGTTCTCGTAGCCCAACTGAATTCAAAGTTTATTAACTTATGGTGCGATTACCGAAGGGCTCTATAGTCCAGAATGGATGGAAATATTTATCCATTAGAATTTTTACGGGTCATTATAAGTCATTCGGAGTTCACCAGTTAAGTTAGAATTAAGCTCGGTTTTGCTAGATCAGGCATTGACCGGATAGAATGTGGTCTATAACCGTATAAGTGGGTAGTCTCGTGTGAAATGGTTTATTTAACCATGCATTCTGATTTGAAAGAGTTTTGAAAATGTTTGACTCGTTACGACTCGTTTATATGGTTTATGCCATTTTAACGAGTGGTGTGCGTAAAGTGTATTATATACATGGACCATAAACGTCTCCAACATCTTTGAAATAAAAAAGATCTTAACATGCGACAACGCCAATGGATGGAAACTCTAAATGATTACGAATGTGAGATTCGTTACCATCCCGGTAAGGCAAATGTCGTTGTAGACACATTGAGTCGCAAAGAAATGGTTAAACTTGTTGGTGCACTTGTGTCTGTACTTTGTCTATATTTAGTCTTGATACAAAACGATGTCTTTGATGTAAGATTGATGTAAGTTTGACCAAGTCAACCATCCTCCGGTTTGACTTGGCCAAACAGTTAGACAATGGACGAAAGATGTATGGGCCGAAGGATGTGTCATCGAAGGATAGTTTAGATCCTTCGATGTGCTCGAAAGATAACCTTCGAAGGATAGACCACGAAGGATATCATCCTTCGTGGTACATGTTGATCCTTCGATGAGTTTCTGGTCGATAGATGATCCTTCGATCAGTCTATCTATCCTTCGACCAGACCTGCTGTGTTCGGGTATAAATACCCATGCTAGTGTTCTTTTCAGTTAGAGCTTCATTTTCATAAACATAGAGAGCATTCTGTTCAGAGAACACACACACACGAAAGTTAGAGAGAGTTTATAGAATACATCTGTAAACCTTGTGCTTGTAACCGAACCTTTCATACGCATTAATACAAGTGGTGTTAATCATTGAATATTGTGTGTTGTGCTTATCATTGTGCTTCTTCTATCCCGGTTTGCATGCTAGCTTGGATTCCGCACTCGCTAGTGTGTTAGACATAACAAGGAATAGGTTAAACCTCAACCTCCGAGGGACCTACAAGTGGTATCAGAGCCGTGGCTCTTTTCCTTGTTAAAAACCGGATTTTATACAAGCTTTGGAGTGTTTTGGACAAAAACTCATTTGGTTTTGCCTCTGTTTTCAGTGTTTTTCTCGCTGTTTTTGTCGTTAAAACGTGTTCAAAACTTGTCGGGTGTGTTAAGGGAAGGTTTGGGTAACTTTAAAACTTTTTTTAGGTGTTTGGTGATTTCCGATCATAATTCCGGCTTACTCCGGTACCGGTTTCTGGGTATTTTTATCATATTTTATTGTTTAAAATCTTGGTTTTGGTAAAAATCATGGTCTGACCATACTTTCTGCGAAAGATCTCACCAACCCATCACCTTTTTCACCTACCTGTCACTCTTTGTCAACTGTGTCAGTTCGATTCGATAGATACCCTTCGAAGTCGAAAGATCATCTTTCGATCAAGGAGGTTTGACAGATACCCATCCTTCGAACATCTTTCGAAGTCAGTGAGTTATCTTTCGAGCCAAGGAATTTTTCGAAGGATATATTGTTCGTACTACTGTTACATTTCGAAAGATAAGGATCCTTCGTCTTGGAGAATCTTTCGAAGTCATTGTTCAAAACTCAACAGTGATCTTTCGAACACTGTTGATCCTTCGAACAAGTGTTGATCTTTCGATCCTTGTCTGTTTTTGGTTAACAAGTTTGTGTTTTTCCTGGTCTTTCGATCTCAGATCCTTCGGCTGGTGTAACGATTTTTTTTCTTGATCAAAAATGAATTCAATGTGGGGTGTTCCGGTAAATGCAGAGATGTATTTTGGTACTCCGGCTCCGGATTCGGGTTCGCAAGCTAATGCTACAACTACCGGTCAATGGGCATTCGTATCAAATCAAGCTCCAAGTGTTCAAAGCATTTTGCTAAGCGAAAGTGAAACGGGAAGTTTGAATAGGCCTCCAAAGTTGATGCATTTAAGTGAATATCCGGGATGGTTTGGTAGATTTCATACATACGTCCTTGGTCAAAATACAGAATTGTGGTTGCGTTTCATCACAGATTTTGATCAAACAATAGAGGTTGCCGCTTCATCTGCTGCTACGTTTGCCGATCTTACAGAAGATCAGAAGAAGGTCTATGATTTGGAAAAGAAGGCATATGCCATTCTTACTCAGGCGTTAAGCAAAGATATTTATCATCAATTTGTCAGTCACAAGACAACGAAGAGGTTGTGGGACGCATTGAAAACAAGGGGCGTAGGAAATGAAGCGACACGTCAATTAAGAAAAGACCAGCTAAAGAAAGAGTTTGATGGTTTTACTTGTATGCAGAATGAATCTTTAGGAGATTTGACAAGTCGATATACTCATTTGCTGACTGAATTGGTAAATATTGGGGTTGTAACAACTTCAGCAGAGATAGTGAAGAAGTTTGCAGATGCACTGCCACCTCAATGGAATAATTTCTTAGAAATCCTGAAGTACAATGGCACTTTGGATACAACAAACTTCGGTGACTTTGCTCAACTCCTGGAAAACAAGAATCAGGAAGAAACTCTCAAGGCTAAAAGAGTTCCAGTGCCACAAAATCCTGAAATGTATTATGGAGCTTCTAGCACTTCTACAAAACCTTCTTCACACGCTCCAATTCAAACAGCATTTGTGTCTAGCACTAGCTTGTATGGCACTCCTCTTCCAACAACAGACATATATGGAAATCCGATTAATCCAGTTCCTCAACCAGTGCCACAACAGCAAAGCCAACAACCTATCAGAGCAACTGATATATTCGGAAATCCACTTCCTCCTCAACAGCAACAGCAAGCTTGTTATGGAAGTACATCATCTGCTGGTCAACAATCAAAGCCAAATACAGTACGGCTCGACACCTCAAGCTTTTCTAAAGTCAGTGTTGAAGTAGCAAAAGAACATATGGAGCTGCTAAACACTTTGGTGAGCGCATACTGTGGATTAGTGGAAGGTCAGATTGGTAATATTAATCTGACACAAGAAGACTATCAGCAGATTGATAAAGAGGAGATGGAGATGATGGACATCAAGTGGGCCTTTGCCAGTGCTGTTAGGCGAGCAAAGGATTTCATGGAAAGAACTGGCAGAACCAGCTTGGAGAGCAAGAAAGACACCAAGTATGGGTTTGATAAGCAGGCTGTGAAGTGTTTCAATTGTGGTGAACGTGGTCATTTTAAAAGGGAATGTACAAGGCCATCTCAGCATGGAAACCAGAATCCCTTCAGAAATCAAGGCAACCAGCAGAACCAGAATAGGAACAATGTTCGCACATTGGTGCCTGTCAACAACCAGACTCAAGTAGGACCATCAAATGCCAACCAGGCACTTGTGGTTCAAGTAGATGAAGGTTGTGATTGGTCTATTCAGTTGGGAAACGATGCTCCAGATGGAACAGCTTGTTTTGCTGAAGTTGTCAAGGATCTTAAACACGCCAGTGATGGAGAATCTTCCACCAATGGTAGTGAATCTTCTGAAGATGAAGACAGTTCCGGTTACAGTGGAAGTTCAGATGAAGAAACCTCCACTTCAGGCAATGATCAGGTGGATGAGACATCAAGTGCGTCAATCGATGCAGACATTGATGAGATTTTGGAAGAAGCTGCAGCAGGAACTGAAAGAAGATCTATCTTGGTGGATCAAGCTGCTTATTCTTCGTCTTCTCTCCATTCAGCCTTTATGGCTAATGTCGACAGTTCATCAAGTCAGGTATGTGTCGATGAACCCACTGCTGCTATTTGTGATAACTGTGATAGATTGCATGTTAGATGTGCTGATTTGGATGCAAACATGTCTGAGTTGCAAGGCAAACATGATGCTTTACAAGCTAGTTTGTTTGACTTGCAAGACAAACATGTTTCTTTGAATGATAAGTGGTGTGAATTGCAAAGCAAACACGAGGCTTTGCAAGAGAAATATGATGTGACATTCATTCACAACCAAAAGTTGACCGTTGATCTTTCCAAATGCACAGAAGCCAACATGTTTTATGAAAACCATGAAAAGGAATTTAAGTCAATGATTGAAACATTAAAGAAAGATAAAACAGAGTTGACAAAAATGGTTTCCAGAAAACAAACTGACATTAACCTTTATATAACTCGTCTTGAGGTAATGCAAAAGGAAATGGCTTGTGTTAAAACCGAAAGTGAGGCGATCCGACTCAAGTTAGATAGTTATTTGAGCTCTAGCTATGTGTTGGATCACATCATTGATGTACAGAAAGAGAAAAAGGATGTCACATGCATAGCTTATAAGAAATGTCCACCACCCGTGAGAAACAACTTTGATGCACTGCCTGATGAGGAGTATAGAACTCATTTTGAACCATCTGTTCCTTTGGACGTTGAGGAATTTGCAGCAGGACTCGGATACAAGAAAGAAGTATCATCAGATTCGGATGTGTCAGCAGATACATTTGTAACTGCTGAACAGAATCAGGATCCTCCAGTTGTGATTGAGGATGCTGATTCTTCTGATGATGAGTCTGATGATACTGATTCAGCAAAGTCTGATGCGGTGATAAACGAAGAGGACATACCTCTTGAGAATCATATTCTTTGTGATCCTCCTGCAAAACCCGCTAAGACTGTTGCAATCGAGTCCTCGTCTGAGAAAGAGTCGGAGAGTGTGGATTTGCTGTACACTCTTGTTGGTGATGATAAAATTTATTCAGACAAAGATTTTCCTATTAAGAATGTTAATCAATCATTAATCAGTAAAGTCTTTGAAAATTCAACAAGTAAGTTTTTGGGAAAGACAGGATCACGTGTTACAGTAACACAGTGCCCTCCTATCCCAAAGGTTGAAGTTAGAAAACAATTTGGCAATCAGAAATTACCAACAGTGCAAAAACAGCAAAATCATGCCAAACCAACAGGTAAGACACCGACTCAAGGTCAAAGGAAGCCGAATCAGAAGAAGAAAAAGAATGTGAACTTTGTGAAATCCAAGGGAACGGACAAAATTGCAAAATTTGAAAATCAATCTAATTTAGATTTTGTCAAGAAAGCAACTGTGATGAAAAGGAATGAACCAAGTAGTTCAAAACCTAGTACCTCGGGATCACAAAGTTCATCATCGGCAAGACGACCACATGATACTTCGGGGTTTGTTGAACGAAGATCATGTTTTGAATGTGGTACAATTGGGCATATCGTTCGAAATTTCCCATATCTTCATAAATTAAAAGCCAAAGTTGATGATCCCCGTGAACGCAATCACCAAAAACGATCTGTGTCTGTAAAACAAGATCCCCGACTTGTAAGAGAAAGGGAAAAGAAACAGAAACGCCAACAAGTCAAGGTGGTTGAAAAAGCACTTAAAAATGAAGTGGTTCAAAAACAATCGGTTCCAGTTAAACCAGAAAGTTCAAAATTTTCAAAAACTTCAAACAATCACGAAGTTAAACTTTCAAACAATCAAACTGGTAAATTTCAACAGACGTGGAAACCTAAAATAACCACAAATTCAGGGGGACCATCACAATTTTCAAATCATCAAAGAATAGAAGTTATTGTTGTTGATGAAAATGGAAGACCCAAGACCACAATGGCTTGGGTCCCCATCTCCAACTAATTATGTGAGTTCATGTGCAGGGTGTTCCAGGAGGAACTGTTAGTAGTCATTGGATTGTTGATAGTGGGGCATCCAGGCACATGACAGGCGACATGAAGCTTCTCTACGACGTCAAATCTATTAGAGGAGGTTATGTTGCTTTTGCTGGAGATAAAGGCGGATATATTACGGGTGAAGGAATGATTTCCAACGGGGTTGTTAGTTTTGATAAGATCAACTTCGTACAATAACTTGATCACAATCTTCTTAGTGTTTCTCAAATTTGTGATAAGCAGTTCTCAGTACACTTTGATGCAAATGGATGTTATGTGCTGAAACCCGGATTCAAAATTCCAAAAGAATGGATTCTCTTGTCGGCTCCAAGGATAAATGATTTGTATGTCCTTGATATGAGCCAAGCTATCACAACGTCTGCACAAGCAACTTGTTTCGTTTCCAAAGCCACAGAAAAAGACACAATCTCTTGGCACAGACGAATGGGTCACATTCACTTACGCAAAATGAATCATTTGGTGTCAAATGAATTGGTGAATGGTGTTCCTCTTAAAAACTTCCATCTTCAAGACGTCTGTGTCTCGTGCCAGAAAGGAAAACAAACGAAGAAGCGACACCCTACAAAGAAAGTCAACACGGTGGCTGTTCCTCTTGAACGTTTGCACATGGATTTGTTCGGTCCTGTCAAGCACAAAAGCATTAGGAATGATCAATATTGCCTCGTGATTACTGATGATTATTCAAGATTTTCTTGGGTGGCGTTCATGGCACATAAGAGTGAAACCTTCGGTATTATCAAAAACTTGATCATTCAGATTGAGAATCTCTATAATTTGAAGGTTAGGCGGATACGTAGCGACAATGGTACTGAATTTAAAAATCATGCCATGGCGGAGTTTTGCACTTCAAAAGGTATTCTTCACGAATTTAGTGCAGCTTATACTCCTCAACAAAATGGCGTCGCTGAACGTAAAAACCGCACATTGATCGAGACTGCTAGGACAATGTTGGTAGAATCGCAGTTGCCCATTCCATTCTGGACTGAAGCTGTGTCCTCTGCATGTTATACGTTGAACCGAGTCCTTACAGTCAAAAGGCACAACAAGACCTGCTTTGAGCTTATTAACAAACGGAAACCAGATTTGTCATATCTTGAACCGTTTGGAGCTCCGTGCACAATAATCGATCCTAATGGAAAGTTTGGGGCAAGAGCAATTGAAGGATACTTTCTTGGGTATTCCACACCGAACTTAAGAGTCTGGAATCTAGAGACTAAAAGGGTCGAGGAATGGTCTGAAGTCAGAGTACAAAGGCACACTTTACCAGTCAAATGTCCTGGTCAGCCTTGGATGTTTGAGTACGATGACTTTTTCAATTCGATCAATGTAGAAGCAGTTGAAGAAAATGCTGCGGCAAGGATGTTTTTCGAGAGTGACAATGCAACAGATTCACCGCTGGTTCGTCCAATTATTGTCAATCAAGAACCATCTTCGGTGAACAATAATGCTCTCGACAATGAGGATTTTCATGATGCTACCGAATTGAACGAATCTTCAGAGGATGATGAATTTCTCGATGCAGATCAAGAAGCTCCAACAACAGCAGTACATGGTACTTCAGAGGGTACACCTCCAGTGGATGTCCCTAGAACAGCTGAAGCTACTGGATCATCCTCTTCGTCAATTCCGGGCCTTGAATTGATTGTTGATCTCAATCTCAACAATCTGGGTACAAATATTCCAGTTCAAGATAATCCAGAAACAAGGATTCACAATACCCATCCTCAACAAAACATCATTGGAAATGTACAGAGTGGCGTTCAAACAAGAAACATGTTACGAAATAACAACAATGCAGGCTTGTATGCAACTATCCGAGAATCTGGTCAACAAAATGATTGGTCTTTCGCGTGTTATGTCTCACAGGAAGAGCCAAGAACTTGGAAAGATGCTTTGAAAGATAGCTCTTGGGTTGAAGCGATGCAGGAAGAACTGCAACAATTCCAGAAGCTAGGTGTCTGGAAACTCGTAGAGAAACCTGCTGGTTACAAGAAGATTGGTACCCGTTGGGTGTTTAAATGCAAAAAGGATGACCGTGGAGTCGTTATTCGAAACAAAGCAAGGCTAGTCGTTCAAGGTTTTCGTCAGATTGAAGGGATCGACTACAACGAAGTGTATGCACCTGTTGCACGTCTAGAAGCAATTCGGATTTTTCTGGCTTATGCCTCATTCAAAGGTTTCAAGGTATACCAGATGGACGTGAAAAGTGCATTCTTACATGGTGTGGTGGAAGAAGAGGTGTACGTCGAACAGCCTCCAGGTTTTGAAGATCCTATCCATCCCGATCGGGTTTGGTTGCTCAACAAAGCTCTCTATGGTCTACATCAAGCACCGCGAGCTTGGTACGCAACCTTATCCAATTATTTGCTGGAGAATGGATTTCGCAGAGGTCTTATCGATTGTACTCTTTTCATCAAAGAACAAGATGGAGATCTTCTACTGGTACAGGTATACGTTGATGATATTATTTTTGGTTCTACTAATGATGTTTTTTGTAGGGATTTCGAACGTGTAATGCAGGATAAATTCGAGATGAGTGCTATGGGGGAAATGACTTTCTTTTTGGGCCTACAAGTGCAACAAACTGAGTCTGGGATATTCATCCATCAGACTAAATATGTTGGTGACATCTTGAGCCGGTTCCAGATGTCTGATGCAACGCCCATCGGTACCCCATTGCCGCAAAATCACGGAATTACTCCAGACTTGAAGGGTGAAGCTACTAGCCCCTCATACTACCGCGCGATGATCGGATCCCTTATGTACCTCACAGCATCAAGACCAGATATAATGTACCCAACGTGCCTGCTAGCCAGATATCAAGTCAACCCGAAGGCCTCACATCTTGCAGCTGTAAAAAGGATTTTTCGTTATTTGAAGGGTTACCCTGACACCGGTCTGTGGTACCCTAGGGATAATAACTTTGACTTGATTGCATTCAGTGATTCTGATTTTGGCGGATGCAAAATCGACGGCAAATCCACAACGGCTGGATGTCAGTTTTTAGGAAATCGCCTAGTCACATGGCAGTGCAAGAAGCAGACGTGCGTCGCTACATCAACATGCGAAGCTGAATACATTGCTGCCTCAAGTTGTTGCTCCCAAGTCCTATGGATCCAACAACAAATGCGAGACTACGGTTTTGAATTCCTAACTACTCCTATTTACGTTGATAATTCTGCTGCATTACAGATCACTAAAAATCCTGTGCAGCACTCAAAGACTAAGCACATCGAAATTAAGTATTACTTCATACGTGATTGCTTTGAGAAAAGGCTAATCGATGTTGCTTACGTCCACACCGATGACCAACGTGCCGACCTTTTTACCAAAGCATTTGACAAATCAAGATTTGACTATTTATTATTGGTAAACGGCATTAAGGTCAAGCAAGACTAAAACCAACATCGGAAAATCATTTTTGTAAATACCTTTGTGTTTTAAATTTGTCTTAGTTTATTGATTTTAGGGGGAGTAAATTCAAATTTGAAAATCCAAAAACATCGTAAAATTTCAAAAACACAAAAACAATAGAAAAACAAAAATGAGTTTCCTGGCGAGCAAAAGAGAAAATGATAGTACATCGGTGGTCTGTCTAAACCTCTTTAAACCTAAACTGAAAAACGATAAGCAGCTCTATATAAGATGTATCGGTAGGCTCACAATCATTTTAAAGTGTGCAGGGTGATATAAACTTAAATTGACTGGAGACCAGGTGGGAACCATTCATTGGCATATGGTCTTAGTACCGAAATTTCGTTTGAGAGATTGCCGAGGTTCTGAGATATTCGGTCTTTATGCTGCTTATCATCTGGGTATCATGGTTGTATCTTTTACCGAAAAATAACGGGGACGCAAGTCTAGATCTTCCATGATACCATACATACGTGTACATACTGCATACGACCTCAATAAGTGATCAACAATCACATGTCCAAACAAATAAGTGATAAAATATCACAAATTCTTTCCGGGTGTCAAGTTCGTCTCTCTGCTGTACGAAAGTACTGACCTGTTCACGGACTTGCTCCTGTGCCCTCATGCATATGAAAACCAAGTTCCTCATCAATAAGTGATTCTATCACATAGGGCTTGTTTTCAAATCAAAATAAGTGAGAATCTCACATCATATACGGTCAAACAGATGATAATCGGTATACTCACCGGTAAGATGAACCCTCGTGCATACCTTGATACGGGAATGTGTCGTGATGTGGATGAACACCGGTCGGTAAGTATAAATCATACCTTAACGTATCCCCTCGCCATGATTACATCTGATAAGTTGAGCTTATGTGGACAACAATACCGATAATTGTTATAGGATGCTTATCTTAATGTTAACTAATTGAACAAAGAGAGTGTTTTGACATGACCGTACACTGATATGATTCTCTTACCCTCGAAACTCGCAAAAAGAATGTCTGTAAATATTTATTTAATGCTTTCAGTTTCTGCATCTTAGTATATATTTATTTACTGCTTTTAGTCTTTACATTTGAAATATTAAAAAAAAATATACCAAAAAGATTTTAAGTGTGTTTTAATATAAACTTTATAAAAGCCAAAAAGATTTTATTTCTATCTTATTTTAGATCGTACGATGTTGGAGCTCGAGTCTTCGTTACCTGAAACCTGAACGAAAACCGAAAACGACTGAATCTTCATAAACGGTCGAAATTTGCAAAGTGTTGAAAGTTTCAAATTGAAATTGATAAAATACATTAAACTTTCAAACTGTCGGACGGTGTTTGTTTGAACAAATGGTCACAGGTGTGTCGCTTACTTATGATATTCCTAGCAGTTGTTCTCATTACGCGTTTAGATTTCTTGCATGTGCAGATTCTAAAGGCAAGGAGAACATGGTCGATGACAAGCTTTGGAATGAAGACACGATGTGAAGGCACTCAAATGATGAAGATGATCGAGTTGCCGCTGACCATCATCAACACCACAAGGATCTCACTTCATAAAGAACAAGTATTTCACGAGCATAACTCAAGGGGGAGCTTATGTTAAGGGGGAGTTTGTCAACACACTTCCTACATCAAACGGGGAGTTTGTTGGTACACTTTCTGCTTTCAAGACGTGAAGACTTTAAAGATCCTCCGACATGGAAGACTTGAAAGGACGTCAAAGACTTGAAGTCACAAAGATCGAGACAAAGCTACAGCCAGACAAAGCTACAGCCAAGGGGGAGTTTGTTGGTGCACTTGTGTCTGTACTTTGTCTGTATTTAGTCTTGATACAAAACGATGTCTTTGATGTAAGATTGATGTAAGTTTGACCAAGTCAACCATCCTCCGGTTTGACTTGGCCAAACAGTTAGACAATGGACGAAAGATGTATGGGCCGAAGGATGTGTCATCGAAGGATAGTTTAGATCCTTCGATGTGCTCGAAAGATAACCTTCGAAGGATAGACCACGAAGGATATCATCCTTCGTGGTACATGTTGATCCTTCGATGAGTTTCTGGTCGATAGATGATCCTTCGATCAGTCTATCTATCCTTCGACCAGACCTGCTGTGTTCGGGTATAAATACCCATGCTAGTGTTCTTTTCAGTTAGAGCTTCATTTTCGTAAACATAGAGAGCATTCTGTTTAGAGAACACACACACACGAAAGTTAGAGAGAGTTTATAGAATACATCTGTAAACCTTGTGCTTGTAACCGAACCTTTCATACGCATTAATACAAGTGGTGTTAATCGTTGAATATTGTGTGTTGTGCTTATCATTGTGCTTGTTCTATCCCGGTTTGCATGCTAGCTTGGATTCCGCACTCGCTAGTGTGTTAGACATAACAAGGAATAGGTTAAACCTCAACCTCCGAGGGACCTACAAAACTAATTACGGTTAATGCCAAAAGCATTGAGCTACGTATTAGCTTGACATAAAAGCAATTAGAAGCTCAGAAGCAAGCCCTGCTAGAGGCGAATGCTCAGACTGAAGGATTTGGTGGAACTGTAGAATAGTTGACGTCTGGGAAGGATGGAATCCTAAGTCTGAATGATAGAATCTGGGTTCCCATCTATGGAGGACTCAAAGAGTTGATTCTTGAGGAATCACATAACTTGAAATATTCAGTAAATTCTGGTGGAGACAAGATGTACCAAGACCTGAAAAAGAACTATTGGTGGATGGGCATGAAAAAGTCCATAACCACTGATGTAGCAAAATGCTTAACATGTTCGCAAGTTAAGGCTGAACATCAGAGACCATTTGCTTTACTATAACAAATGGAGATTTCCACTTGGAAATGAGAAATGGTAACAATGGATCTGATTACCAAGTTACCTAAGACCAGTCGTGGCAATGACACGATATGGGTCATAGTCGACATACTAACTAAGTCGGCGCACTTCTTGCAAATTAAGGAAACTTACTGTTTCGACAAGCTAGCTAAGTTGTATGTTGACAACATTATGTCTCTTCATGGAGTACCGTTGTCTATAGTATTAGATAGATATACTAGATACACTTCGCATTTCTGGAAAAGCTTCCAGCAAGCAGTTGGTACGCGTTTGAACTTTAGTAAGGCTTATCATCCCCAGACTGATGGGCAAAGTGAGCGTACTATCCAAACTCTGGAAGACATGCTACGCGCATGCACGATTGACTTACGCGGTAGCTGGGATGAACATCTACCCCTAATCGAATTCTCCTATAATAACAGCTATCACACTAGTATAAAAGTCGCAACTTTTAAGGCTTTATATGGGAGAAAGTGTAGAACGCCCATCTGTTGGGCTGAAGTTGGTGAAAGCCAACTCTCTGGACCAAAGATTGTCCTTGAAACAACTGATAAAACTGTACAAATCAGAGATAGACTCAAGCTTGCCCGAGATAGGCAGAAGAGTTATGTTGATAAAAGGCGGAAGCCTCCCAAATTCCAAATCAGAGACAGAGTAATGCTCAAAGTCTCGCCCTTGAAAGGCGTAATGAGATTTGGAAAGAATGGCAAGCTGAGCCATAGATATATTGGACCATTCGAGATAACATAATGTGTCGGTTCTGTAGCTTAGAAACTTAATCTACCAGAAGAGCTAAGTGGAATCCATGATGTATTCCATATCTCTAATCTAAAAAAGTGCTTAGCTGATGAAGCACTTGTCATGTCTCATCATGATGTTCAAATTGACGAGAGCTTAAGGTTTATTGCAAAACCTTTGTCCATTGAAGACCGTGAAGTCAAAAAGCTCCATAAGAAAAAGGTTTCCCACGTCAAAGTGAAATGGGATTCCTGTCATGACCCAGAACACACTTGGGAGGTTGAATCTGAAATGAGACGGAAATACCCGTATCTGTTTGACTAAATCTCGAGGACGAGATTTCCTTTAAGGGGGTGAGGATGTAACACCCTGAAAATTTCCTCCAATTACGTAACGACATGTGACCAATTCTCCAACTAATCGCGACTATGTGGAGGGAGAAAACTCCAACTAATCCTGATTATGTGGAAGCAGAAAAGACCGACACTGAATGTTCATTGAAACGTGTCCCGGATCTCCGTCGGATCCCGACTCTGGGAAGGAGAGGCACTATTATTGTGCGTTAACTGAAACGCGTCCCGGATATCCAACTAATCCCCACTGAGAGGAAGGATAATGACTAATATTGTAAGTATCAATAACTTGTTGACCCAAGGGGTCAAATGTGCAAAATTCATATTCTTGTAGTCCATACGGACCGTAAGGCATTTAAAAGTTGTGCGCTAGGAGGTCTTACGGACCGTAAGACATCTATACATACGGTCCATAAGAAGGAGTACTGGGCAAGAAAAGATACACTACCTTTGGTCCTTACGGACCGTAAGGCTTAAGGCTTATGGTCCGTAAGGGACCTGCAGACAGCAAACAACTGGCTGCCGTTGTAGCTATTTTTCCACCTTGTGGCCTTAATTGCCACCATCCTTGTTCTCTTTACACATCCTTGGACACTTGGTTTCACCTAGAAACCCCTGGGAACATTTGGCAACTTCTCCTTCTTCCTCATTGGCTATAAATAGCAATTATTCTTCTATCCTCAACTCACACCTTCACTCTAAACTCTCTTGGAGCTCTCCTCTGGACAAGAGGACTCCCATCTTAGTTCTTAACACTTCCAAGTATGTGTTCCTACTTATTCTTCTCCATTTATTTTAAGTTCTTTGTAGTTAAAGTCAAACAGTTGACTTTCTGTTTGACTTTAGCTTCAGACCAAATTGGTCAAGGTAAAGTTCAATCCAAACTTTCCTACGTGATCGTAATAACGATGGTATGATCTCTCTATGATCATACCCTCGGATAATTACGTTTACTAGTTGAATTAATAAGTTGAGCATATTACGTAAAAGTTGAACTTTTGATTAAACTTCATAAATGATGTAAATAGTTTTTATAACTTATAACTCAATTGTTTTGGCACATATACAAGTTTTAAAACTTCTATAAACTAATATTAGCATGCCCAACTCGTCCAACTCAATTTAGAACCTCATTCTATGTCAAAAGTCAAGCAGTTCGACTTTTGCTTTGACTTTTGATTCTGACCCGTTTGGTCAACGTTGAGATCTGTTTTAAACTTATTTTGAGACCATATTATTGTTGAGTATAACTCTCTGAAGTTATACCACATGGTCATTGCGTTTGATGGGTTAAATGAAAAGTCTAGAACATATTGTTAAAAATGACCACATTGCCCTTATGTGATCAAGATAGCTAATAAAATGGTTTTAATCTAAACCGAGCTATAATCTGACTTTTGAACAGAATATATATATCAACTAAAGATATATTTTTAATACTTGGACTTATCATAAGCTCATTCGACCTTGCGAACCCGCCTTTACGCGCATAACTAGTTATGCGAACCTAGTTCGCATAAACTAGGCGTAACGGCTCAATATCTCTCAAAACCTTTTAAAATCAGAATGTTGGCCTAATAAACCTTTATCCAATGAGTCCTTACACGTGGATAGGTATAAAACACATTCTAATCGATCTACGCTCAATCTAGCGAACCGATCTTATTCTTATGTAACGGGTCGTGTCTAAGGAACTAACCTATGACTCGTATATATTCTAAACAGATAACGGATTCTGTTCGCTCCGGACTATAGAACCCCCTAGATATTCGGACTTGAGTTTTAATACTTTGACTTTATGGCTTTTACTATATTAAAACCGTTATCGGTTGGAAGCTAGCAAAAAGGTAAATACTCTTAACTTATTTTAGATTTAAAACTTGGGGTATGGAGAATGCGCTACTTGGAGCGAGTATTACATAAATGTGCCGCCTAAGATAGCTGTAAGAAATCGGTTTAATCCCTTTTACTTGACAACTGAAACAATTGGGGGTTATTGGTACCGTGTCCGAGCATCTCGACTCTTGAACTATTATGGCCATACGGAATAACGTGTCGGGGTAGGCATATTGACTGTAAGACACGTTATTCAACTTTGGTGTGTACCTTAATCATTATAGCACTGAAAATGACCGACTTTGATCTCTGGTTCCCATTGTATGACAAGTATGTAAATCTGGTGACAAGATAAAATCCCAAGAAATATTAAATGATTACCTACGGGTTCTCTCTATGTATAAAAATCATTTTTGAAAAACTATTTTCAAAATGAGTTAGTTATTTGTATTTACCAGCGAAAGCTGACATATTTTCAAAAGTATCGAACCTTGATATTAGGCTGGGAATCCGGGTCGGCTATGATAAAGGGTATGGAATTTGCAACTCTTAGCTTAAGGCCTACAATGTCTAAAGCTCGTTTTATTAGATTCCAAATGTGGACTTTTGTTCGAACACTTGTGCAACTTTTATTTATATATTCGGATTTTCAATGAATGAGTATTTTTACTCTAATACTTCCGTTGCATTATTATATTGTGATACTGTTATCTAATCGTCACGACCCACCCGGGCCCACCGGAAATCGGGTGTGACATATACAACCTCCTTATCAGCCTCATCACATTCCACATCCCCTTTATCAAACTCATTACCCTATACAACCCCCTTATCAACCTCATTACATTCCACACCTCTCATATCAAACTAATTACCTAATACAAACCCCTTATCACCCTCATTACTCACTAACATCCCCTTATCAGCCTCACTAAGAAGCTCATTCTCCTGTACACTATCCTTAACAACCTCACTAGAACCGTCACCAACTTTTTTCCAATCAAGAAGCATTTTCTTTGCAACCCTCATCTTCTGTCTAGGTTTAACAAGTGCAAGGGTATTACTAGAAGCCCCTACATCATCTATTTCCTCAATAACTACTCTAGATGCTTGGTAGAGGTAAAGTAAGTTGTAAGATTAGTAACACCATGTTCTATGAACAGATTAAAAACTTGTGCAACATACTTCCCCAAATGTAGAACATCAGTATCATTACCTAAAGTTGCTAAGCCAATATCTAAGTCTTTTCTAGGAATTTGAAAATTGTAGTATAATTTCACAATGTTAGTTTCAATCTTTAGGGCTTTCACCATGTAATCTATTCGGTGCACTAAAAACTTATCCAAACTACATAAGTCAACAAAATTATACCTCCCATATGTGTATCTTCTTCCAGGAAAGTTTCTAAAGGTTCCACTATGATGTTACTTTAATGTGAACCAGTTCTCAAAACCATATGTTGCAAAAACATGAAAGAAATAGGTATACACACCAATTACCCATCTTTATCAGTGGCGGACCCAGGAATTTTTTCCTGGGGGTGCGGAATATTTTCAAAGATTTTTGGCCACTAGCTGTATAAAAATATCGGTTCATAGCGGGTCGGGTCGGATCATGTAAGACAAAAAAAATCAAACTAAAATTTAAAAATCCTCAAAGCACGTCATTACAAATTACAAATTACAAACGTATTTAAAATTGTGCCCTACAGGTTTTTTTTTTTGAAGAGTTAACTGCCATTTTCGTCCCTGTGATTTGGTCACTTTGGCCATTTCAGTCCATTTTTCAAAAATGCGCCATTTTCCTCCCCGACGTTCTGGAAAGGTGCCATTTCAGTCCAAAAATCATAACCCAATTAAGTCGGTTTGTAAATAAGGACTGATTGTGTAAATTTGTAACATAAAGGACCATTTAAGTAAAATGTATAAATATTAATATAATTATAAAATATAATATATATATACAGATCAGACGAGAGAGGGAGAGGGTGAGCCGGAACCGGAGCTCCGGTGGTCACCACCGCCGCAGCCGGAACCACCACCATCAGCGTCATCATCTGTTATCATCATCATCGACCAACACACAGTTAAGCGCGATCACACCGATTGAGTTCAAATCAAGATTCAAGAAAGCTCAAAAGGTCAATCTACCGATCATAATCCGTTAAAGTCTGAAACTTTAACACTCTATTTTCTGTCAAACTGCTCTTTTTCATCTCAACTAGATTACATATCAATTCAAAATTCAGTAAAACAAACACCAACATTGTTCAATCAATAGCACTCAACACAACCTCAATCCTAATAACTTCCCCCAAAAAAACTCAAAAAATTAACATCAACTCTAAACTTTCAGTAACAATCAAAAACCAACCATAAACCACAAAAAAAAAAAAAAAAAAAAAAATTACAGACCTAAAATCTCAGCAAACACACACACACACACAATTAAGCAACAAATTCCATACCCTAAAGTAACAAAAACAAAACTAACAATAAATAAAAAACAATTAAAACAATGAGAGGGAGAGGGTGAACCGGAGCCGGAACCGGAGCTCCGATCATCTATATCGCCGGTTGTCATCTGTATCTCCACCTACGTCCGTCTCTGGCTCCGGATACTGTTCATCTTCTCCATTGATCTCTTTCTTCGCCGATAACTCACCACTGTTGTTCATTGTCATCTCTCTCCGGTCACCGTGAACCCTCCTCGGATTACATCCATTACCGACTCGGCACCGGTCGTCGTCATCTTCATCACCTTCACCTCCTTCATCACCATACTCACTGTTGCGGCCGGAACTTAATATTAGGGTTTTTGGTTCGTGGGGGTGTGGGGTGTCGGAAAGATGGCCGGATTTACTCCGGTCACCGGAGTAGAGAGGTACAGGTGGTGGTGATTGCAGAGCATAGAGGGAGAGAGTAGAGAGAGTGTGTGTGAACTGATGGTGGTGGTGATTATAGATTTTATAATTATATAAATATTTATATATTTTACTTAAATGGTCCTTTTATTAACAAATTTACACAATCAGTCCTTATTTACAAACCGACTTAACTGGGTTATGATTTTTGGACTAAAATGGCACCTTTACAGAACGTCAGGGAGGAAAATGGCGCATTTTTGAAAAATGGACTGAAATGGCCAAAGTGACCAAACCACAGGGACGAAAATGGCAGTTACCTCTTTTTTGAAATATATCCAAAATATCATCTAAAGATACTAAACACGCTATAAGTTTATTACATTTTTACTCATTGTTCCTAACACATATAATTTGCTCCATAAGTTCATAAAACAACACTAAACACTTAAACAAAATAAACAATCATGTTCAACCATATCCCATAACTTTCAATTATATTTTTAAACATTCAAGCCTTAATATTAAATGTTGATTACATGTAACTAATAATTTAAACAAATAAAGCTATAAAAAAAACCATTTAACTACAAGCCTAGAACAAAAAAAATAAAAAATAAAAAAAAAATACAAAAAGATTAAAGCCTTACACGTCTATATTTTCTCCTAATCATCACATAAAACAAAAGAAATAAATAAACCATACTAGTTCTATATTGGAATTCTGACGTAATATGGGTCGGTCCAACCGGAATTTTGGTTTTTCCGGTAAAAAAAGCCACCAGGTCGTGAGCAGTGGCGTCAAGTCGCTGAGAGTTTTTTTTTTAGGGAGGGATTTGGAAATGGAATGGGTGGATGGGTTTGGGTTATCTTATTTAGTTCAATTTTCTTTAGGTTGGGTTTGGGCTTGTGTTAATAAAAATTGATTGTAGATTGAGCTTTGATTGGATTAAATAATTAAGTGAATAAGTGGTTAATAATTATTTTTTTTCTAAGTGGCGGTTGAAAATTTTCAAGGGGTGCGAGTGAAAAATTCCAAGAGGTGCCGTCAGGATTTTCGATGAAAAATAACACTAACAAATATTTTTTCATGGGTGCGCCCGCTCACCCTTGACTTGGGGTGGGTAGGCCCCTGATCTTTATAAACAATTATCTGTTTATCAACAACATTTATTTAGTGTTAAAGAACTTACCACATACTTCTTCTGGAACAAATGGCGTATTGTCTTCTTCAACATTCCTTACTTCCCAAGTTTGACCTGTTCGACGTCGATTATGTCGATCCTCTTATTCCATTTTGTGTTTTTTTTTTCTTCAACTTAGGGTTTTGCCCGTCCCTTTATAGTGAGAAGGGGAAATGACGAAAATACCTTCACGTGAGGGTCATGTGTGTGGACTTAGCATCTAGAACAAACGTTTGTTAGGCCGAGGAACTATTCAAGTACCAACTAACATACCACATGGAACATGTCTGTTATTTCCTAAAGGTAGGAACTAACCGTGAAAAAATGAGAAACCACAGGGACCATTCGGACAAATAACTCTAAAAAATAGAAATATACTTTACATATAAAGTTACTCACCCATTAAAATTAAGGGTTATTGGATTTTATAATCCTAAGTTTCACCTATTGGCCGATAATAATCCTAACTTTAAAAATGCACTCCAATAATCCTAACTTGTAAAAGTTTGGCCGCCAGTGATCTTTTTCAAACATATAATAATTTGGTCTACTCAATAGATTCAATTACACCTAGAGACTCCTTAATTGATTTAAGTGCACCTATGTTAGAAAAGGATCAATGGCAGCCAAACTTTTACAAGTTGGGATTATTGGAGGGAATTTTTAAAGTTTGGATTATTATCGGCCAACAGGTAAAACTTAGGATTATTAAAATCCAATAACCCTAAAATTAAACCATTTCACTCATACACATAAAAAATTTAGAGAGAGAGAGTGAGAGAGAAGGGTGGTATCCAGGGGGCGTACCCACCCTAAAGTCCGGGGTGGCGATCACACCCCTTGAAAAAAATAATATTATGAATTTACGAAAATAAAAAATAAATAAACACTAATTATATACTATCAATTTGAAACACAACTAGGCAATAAGTAGTTGTACATGATGCATTAGTGTTTTGTTGTGCATAACAATATTGTTTATTGAGCTTCACTTGTATCAATTTAATTAATTCAAATTAAAATAGGTTAATTTGGACTTTAATCATCATGTGAACCATTCTCAACTTTCTATTTGAAAAAATTACCATACTGTAAATTTGTAACATGTTGGTACTTTAGTGAGTTATACTCTAAGGTTAGGGAGTTTTTAAAAAAAAATTACTATACTTTTCACTTTTAATCCAAATGTTTTCATTTTTTGCACTTTAACATCTTTGGTTTTATTTTTTTTTTACTTTTAACACAAATTTTTATATCTTTTGTAATTTAACCCAAACATATTTTTATTTTCAACTTTGATCCCCCGTATTTTACATCGTTTGCAAATTGATCGTTTTACGATTCATTCTAATTTTGCGAGTGAACACACCGCAACGTGCGTATGGGATTCAACATTTTTTCGTCTATTTTTCCCGTTTGAGAGGACTGTTACAGCGCGTCTATTTTTCCCTATTTGACAAGTTCGTCGCAATGCGCGTGCTCTTAGATCGACTTAGTTATTCTTTTCTATTTGTACATTTCAGTCTAATTTCTTCGAATTATCATGCCGCAACGGGCATGCGTGATTCAACGATTTTACATATACTTTTCGTTCAGTGTTGTTATTTTTTCCTTTTTTTTATTTTGTTTTTACGGGATTTTTCGGTGTTGTTAGTCGCTGGTAGTTGTATAGCATTAGTGCTAATTGGAACGGTTTATGTCCCCCGCCGCAATGCGGGAGCACTTAATACTAGTTATTATTAATGTATAATATAATTTGAGAAAAGTGAATATGAGGTTATTACATATTTCATATCCATTATTTTCTCATTCATAATTCTTCTCCTGTGAAGTCTATCCAATCTATTGTTCGTATGCCCGATGCAGATAAAAACAGAAAAGAATTAAACCATGAACCATCATCACTCAAACTGTGAAATCCTCTCCCTACAAAGTTAAACTACAAGTGGAAGAATCAATTTGATTGGGTACCAAATGAATTTAGTATTTTATAAATCATCTTCTCTCGAGAAACATAACCCATATAAATTCAACTATACTTTTGACTGTTTTTGAAAAAAAAATGAAACTAACTTCATATATTTAGCATTAAGACACGCTAACATAGAGATGAAAGAGTTAATTGCTTGATTGGTCCATATGGTTTGCAAATTGCAGATATTGCATAGTTAATCTTCGTGGTTTCAAAATTACACAGTCTGTTTCTGATGAATTGAAAAATGGTCACGAGTGGGCCCGCTGGTTGCATTTTCTTAACATGGATGTCCCTTACTCCTAACCGGCCAGCGTCTTAAATTTTCCATTTAAGTCATGTAAAAGGGTAAATTACTTTTTGAGTCCCTGTATTTTAGTAGTTTTAACTAGTTGAGTCCAAAAGTAAAAAATTCAACGACCTGAGTCCCTATAAGCATTTTCTTTAACCATTTGAGTCCTTTTGAGTCCAAATTTTAACATTTTGAGTCCAATGTTTTGGACTCAAATCGTTAAAATGAACAAAATTGGACTCAAAACGTTATAAAATAAATGGCTAGGGACTCAGGGCGTTAAACTTTTTGATTTTAGACTCAAGTGGTTAAAACCACTAAAACCACTTCTAATCACCATCGAAACCCATTAGAAACAAAATTAACAAATTTAGATTTTATAGCATTACTTGTTTATTCCAAAGCTTTTTCCTGTTGGTCTTGTTCATCCCTCTCTAAGAGGCTACTAATTGTTAATTTATTATTTTTTCAAAGTGCTATATGATAATAAGTAGGCATGAAGTTATATATCTTTTCATTTATCCTAGTAATTTTTGGTTGAAAACAGAGGTTATGCAATTTGTTGTTGGATTAATTGTTCTAAAGAGACAGGCCGGGCCCAAAGGACTTTAGACCCTAGGCTTAGGCCTAGGCCCACCCAAATTAAAAGGTCTCCAAAATTTGGTGTGTTTTCTTTATACTAGACTCAGTTATTACAATGAACAACCCACTAAAAAGGCTTGCAATTGAAACAGCCTGTTAGTCCATTACCCAAAT
Source organism: Helianthus tuberosus (assembly GCA_030545235.1). NCBI lineage: Eukaryota > Viridiplantae > Streptophyta > Magnoliopsida > Asterales > Asteraceae > Helianthus > Helianthus tuberosus. The sequence goes on along the minus strand of CM060448.1, from coordinate 162,477,140 downwards.
TGAAAGGCCTACAATCATTAGCTATTATATTAATCAAAAAAGTTTTTTTAGAATAACTTGATTACGATAATTTTATCAAACAATTTGCTTCAATTAAAACTAGAAAAATAATTTTTATTTGAACATATACTATATCTATAAAAACATGTAACTTTAATTGTTTTTAACGACGCCAATTATAATTTTTTTTGTTTTTAATTGCCTGTCCTAAGCCCGGGTAAAGAAGGTGGGTATTGTTACTAAATATGTTGAAAAAGACAATTTTGCAAAAGGGCTTCCACTTTATTGTTCGCTTAGAGCCTCCGAACACGTAGGAACGGCTTTGTAAAGAGATAACAAGCTAGAAACAATATCGCCATTTTTTATGAAACAATCATTCTTGGCTGACTAATTTGCAACTGAAGAAGAATTTTGTCTATTTCATTGTTCAATTGTGACGGTATTGAGAAGAATGTGAAGTCTGATACAAGATCGACAATAGAGGATTTATTGGGGATGCAAAATTAATGGAGATTAAATAGGAATTAACAGTGTTAAGTTATTTTTTTTAGTTAATTTAATCAAAACTGCTTTGTTTTGATAAGTTTCCCATGTAAGTTAGATGTGCAATAACCCCATATTTACTTTCCCCATACAACTATTATGTATCCACTTAACCTAATTAAATTACTATAATCTTATAAGTTTAAGCCCACTATATAACCCAATTTTATTAACCCAAACCCAACCCAAAAAAAATTAAAAATTGATAAATTAACCCATTACACCCAATCATCCATTGTCCGGCTATTGCAACCCCCCCCCCCCCCCCCCTAAAAAAAGAAAAGAAAAACCAGCAGCGACGCATGACCTACTGTCCAGTTCGACGACATCCTTTTTTTTGTCGGAAATCCTGAATTCTGGCAACCACTATAACGACCCTCCTAGAACCCTTAACGTAACCCTAAATGTCCTAAAATATATCCCGTACACGAGAAACGAGCCCAAAACAGCTGTACACTTAGAAAAATCAAGAAAAACAAATTTCAGTTGTCACTCGCGGGCCGCGACGGAGACCCCCATGGTCTGTCGCGGGGCGCGACAGCCTTTGCTTGGTCGACACTGCATAGTGCCACGTGGCACCTGACTCACCGGACCTACCCCTTTGACTCAGCAAGCATATACGCGACACGTGGGCTGTCACACCCCGATATTTCCACGTATTACCGGTGGGCCTGGTGGGGAGTATCGTGACGTAGTTGATATCATCATAGTCAAATTATCACAGTTTAATACACAGCGGAAGTCTAAAGATAACAACATTACAAACCGATTGAAAGTAATACCAATTATTACAAAACGGTTGTAAAGAGATCCACAGGCGGATCAAAGATAAAAGAAACATTGTCTAACAGATTTTTAAACATCTAAGCTTGCAAGACTCTTTATAGATACTAGGAGTAGCCAGCCCATTTCGCATAGTACCTGCACTTAACCTTTTTGGAAAATACGTCAGTTTTCACTGGTAAATACAATTAACCGACTCATTTTGAAAATGTTTAAGAAAATTGATTTAAATGCACAAGGCACAAATAAACTTTTATAAATTGGTATAATTATTTAAAAATAATCTTGTAAAAGAATTATATGTTTGCTATACGTTCAGTAGCCCGCGTTAAATACCGGGTTAAAGATTTATAGACACACCACATAATATAACCTACGGCGAGTTATTTTCGAACAAGCAAGTATATTATTTTACATACGCACCGGCAGGTGTATGCCTACACCCCGTGCTTAAGTCGTGGCCATTTCAGTGAATGAGCCGAGGATATCCAGGACATGGTCATTAACCCCCCAAAGGCTTAAAACAAACAAAAGAGATTAAACGGGTTATCTCAATGATTTAACCTTCATACGATTAATAATTCAATACCCGACCAAGCGGTATTTAGAATACCGTACCCAGGCCCGTATAAGGGAAAATAAGTTAAAAGTATTTACCTAAGCAAATTATACAAATTTATCCCAGCCGTATACAATCAGCAAGTGCAAATATCTTTTACTGGGCTCCTAAATCTGGAACGAAGGTTTTAATAACCTATTAGAATCCTAACGGGTCTTACTTAAGTTTAAACTTAGACTGGTTAGTTTTAAAGAAGGGTATACGGTTCAAAACGCAAGATTAAGCGAAGACCGGATTAGAATGTGGTTTAGACCCGAAAAGTATGAAGACTTGTATAATATGGGTAAACTAAACACATTCTGGATTTTGAAGTGAAAATGATAAGGTTTGACCCGTTTCGGTTAATTTATGCAAACTAGTTACATAAATCGTACCGAACGCGATAAATGCATAACGGGTAACCAAATGAGTCATGAACAGGTTTCCTAAGTTAATATGCGTTAAATATGTTGTGATATCAGTAGGATACCTTCCATTATGCCCAAAACGAATTTAAAATCAATTTAAGCCCCGTAGGGGTATTTTGGTCATTTTAAGGATTATAAATGTTGGGATTGAACCCTATCAGAGGAACAGATAATTAAAGCCAAAACTGGATCAGAGCAGTGGATCCAAGAATAAGCAGACGTTTACATATAGTTAATGCAAATCTCTCCCCTTGAAAGTGGCTTTGTATCTGCTGACCTCCTATCTACTGATCTTACTAAGTGCTGATCCACAACTGCTGCCCTGCATCTACTGCCAAATGTCAAAGACTGATGGAAGACCAAAGCTCTGCTGACTCAATCTTCTGCCTTGAGTCAAGTACTGCTGATCCGGACAAGCACTGCTGGATTCACAGCAGTGGAAGGATGTAGCAGCTGTTTAAGTGTCTTTCATGTAATAGATTGTAATAGCAGTAGTTACTACATCAGTGTTTGTATAGATCAGAGGTTAGAGTTTGTTAGGAGGTTAGATGTCACTTTCATGGTGACGTCAGCTAAGATGCTCAGTGGTTTGCAAGTGCCTATAAATAGTTCAGTACTTTGTACTGTTCTATTAGCTCTTTCACCACATCGTCTTCTTTGCACGAACAAACTACTGAGCTCTGGCTGAGGGGGAGTTTGCATTCTTACATCAATCATTGTAATCGTTGTTGAAACAAATTCAATCATTCGGTTCATTGTGTAAAGATGTTTGATTAAAAGTATTACTCCTGTTTGATTGTATGCAAAGTTTGTTTTCATCTTAATTCCGCTGCACAACTCTTTCATTTCCATCTTAATTTCAAACAAAAATACAATAAAAAAGAAACTCAGATCCAACAATTGGTATCAGAGCTTGGACATTCAAATTTGATTTAACAATCATTTTGACGTAAATAGTTCAGCTCATAACAGTTGATACTGATCGTTTGTTCGTCCGTTGAAAAAACAGAGCAAGGATTAATCACCATTAAAGTTGATTTCTCAGTGTCTGTAAAACAACAAGAATGACGTCACAATCTCAAGATGATAAAAACAACATCGGCTCACTTTTTAAACCACCTATGCTAAAGAGAAATGAGTACAACATCTGGCAGAGGAGGATGGGTCACATCCTCGCTCAACAAAGCACAGGTTGTTGGAGGTCTGTCATTTATGGTCCCCATGTTCCTTCAGTGCCAAGCGCTGAAGATGCTAAAAAGTTCGTTCCAAAACCAATTGAAAATTATACCGAAACCGACTTTCAAAAGATCGAACTAGATGCTAAAGCTTTTAGCATCATAGCATCAGCGCTGCCCAATGAGATATATGCTGGACTGTTACACTGTAACAGTGCCAAAGAATTATGGGACACACTTAAGGAACAGTTTGGTGGAACTGAAGAAGTCATAGAAAGCAATAGGGAAATCCTGAACCAACAGTATGAAACATTTTGCTACATTAAAGGTGAATCACTAACGCAACAATTTGAGCGTTTTAGTTGTCTCATCAGTGAACTGAGGCTTGTTAACACCACTTTTACAAACTCAACTCAAAATAGCAGGTTCCTCAGGTCACTGCCAGAAAAATGGGACACTATAGCTTTTGTCACCCGAAATTCATCTGAATTCAAGGATCTGACCTTGACCCAACTCCATGGTCGACTCTTGACCTTCGAAAGGGAGTTGAATCAGAAAAGGAGGTTACAAGAGTTAGGAAAAGTTACCGATGATTACACTTTCGGTAATACTGCTCTTCTGGGTCAAGAAGAATCTGGGAGCAGTGATAAGGATCAGGGTTATGATCACTTCATTGACATAACTGCTGGTGCAAATTTTAACAACCCTGATCCTCACACTGCAAGTTATGCATTCACTGCTAACGAAAACCAGATGTCAGACAATTTAAGTTTTGAACTCAATGATTTACAACATTTTGATCCCACTGATTTAGAGGAAATGGACATCCTGCACCAACTGGCTTTGCTAAGTGTTAGAACTAGCAAGTTCTACAAAAGAACAGGGAGAAAATTCCCCGGTTTGCATGGGAATCTAAGGGTTGGGTTGGATAAATCGAAAATCAAGTGTTACAAGTGTAATAGGTTGGGACATTTCGCTAGGGAATGTAGGAGTCAAACCACTGGTCCCATAATTACTCATCCTAGCTCAAATCCTCGACCTCAAAACCAAAACACTGTGCACTATGCCCAATATGCTCCAGCAGCACAAGTGAACACTGCTCACTATGCTGCTGCCCCTGTGCCAGTACATTATGTCCAAACTACTGTTCCACAAATCCAATATGTTCAAACCCCTACTCCACAGGTACAAGTGCAACCTGTTGCATCTCAAACCACTGCTCCAGCAGCAGCACAACCAGATCAACAAAGTTTTTTCACTCAAGGGTTTGTTGACTGGAGCAGTATGCCTGATGATCTTTGTGATGAAAATTTTGCACTCTATGCTTCTAATGATTCTTCACATGATGAGTTTTGTTTGATGGCACTAGAGTCAATACAGGAGGGGGTTGAAGCTGAGGAGGAACAGCAGTGTTTTGAAACAGTGGAAGAGGTGATTGAAGCAGTGGTTACTGCAGTGGCTGATGAAATACTGTTGGGAGAAAGTTCAGGTACTCTGATTGAACCAATGACAGATCCATGGTCCATAGAGGACAAAGAAGAAGAGAAAGAAGAACAGGGTGGTGAAAAGAAGGTAAAAGCTGATGATGATGAAGATCATCAATGTGATTGTGCAATGATGGCAGCTGCCAAGGTATCTCCTCAAGTTCTTGAAAAACTGTGTTCTGACAATTGCATAATTGCTTTTGCTAACATCAAAGAGGTGAATGAAAACCTTCGGGATAAAATCTTGTCTGATGAGGTCAAATTTGAAAGGTCTTTAAAAGAACTTAAAAACAAATTGACTCAAAAGGAAAGAGAAATCAGCTGTCTAAAAGAAGAGCAAAGCATCACCAAAACCCAACTTCAAACTATGGTAGAAAAATACCAAAGTTGCAAAAAGGAGTTGGAATCCACCCAGATTACTTGTGAAAGATGGGTGGAATCCTGCAGAGGATATGAGGTGATGCTTGCTAAACAGATTGAAAGTAATGTGAAATTTGGGGTTGGGTATAGAAAATATGATGATGAACACATTGCTTGTGAAAAATCTGTTCAAAACACTGATGTAACCACTGAGTTCATCCCCACAAACAAGAATGGCCAAGAAGTGAAAATCACTGACAAACTTGGTAACAAAATCACACTTGGCAGAACAAGGAGTTCCTCAACTTTTGAAGAACTTGAAAAATATCAGTTTAAACCTACCTGGTCTGACGAGTGTGATATTCTTGAAAATTTCAAGCCAATGGACTTTACATCAACTGATGGTGTTAAAGCTCCAAAAGCTAAAGTCATACCTCTCAAGGACATCCCAGCAGTGGTTAAAACCTCTGCTGCAAAGGAGTCTGAAAAGAGAAAGAAGAAAGAAAAAATTGACAACTTGTTTTGTGAATTCTGTGAAAAAAGGAATCATCTAACAAAAGACTGTTTCCACTTGAAAGCTTATGATCTAAACAAAACAAGTGTCATTGTTTCAGCAGAAAGCTGCATTGTCTGTGGTAAAACAAACCACAAAACTCAAGCATGTGTGTACCTCAAAAACTTTGATGTGAAAAAGAATGAGTACATAGCTAAAACATCCTTAAGTCCATCATCATCATCCACATCATCTGTCAAGTTCACCAAGAAACAACCACTGTTTGTGCCAGTTCAAACAGCTGTTACAAAACAGCTGAACCAAACATCTGTCAAAAGAGATGTTCAGGTTACTGATGCACCCCCTGCCAATCAGTTCAGAAAAGGCAGAGAAAAACAGTCTTACCAAAGGATTCCACACGTTTATGAGGCCTACAAAAGGCCCTCTAAACCCAAAGTGAACAAGCATCCTTTTGGTTACCAGCAGATGATTGGTCAGGACCCACAACAGTGGTTAAAGAAACACTGTCCTAAAACAGTTCAAACTCCTGACCTAACCACTGTCCATCATTCTGCCTCCATCCCAGACACTGTTGAGACCCCATCCAAAGCCTTGTTGGCTTTGGAGACCTTAATGAACTAATCTTTTTACTTCATGTGCAGGGAGCTTCTGCATGCTTTGATAGTCTGTGGTATGTAGATAGTGGAGGCTCCAGGCACATGACAGGATGTAAAGCCCTCCTCAAAGACTTTAAAATCCATGGAGGGGGTGATATATCCTTTGGGAATAATAGTAAAGGAAAAGTTCTGGGGTCGGGTACAGTGGAGTCTGGAAAAGTAAAATTTGAAAATGTCAATCTAATAGACAATCTAAAATTCAACCTTCTGAGTGTGTCCCAAATGAGTGACAAGGGTTTTGGGTCATTCTTCACAAAAGATTGTTGTAGGATTGTTGGACCAGAAATGGTAAAAAAGATTGAAGCAATAATCAAAACTGGTCAAACTAAACTTGTTGCTCAAAGAAGTGGCAATGTTTATGTTGTTAACATGTCAAAAGAGTGTCCCAGAGCTGATGCCTGTCTGTTCTCAGCTGCCTCTAACAAAGAGACAGAACTTTGGCACAGAAGGCTGGGACACACAAATCTTAAGACAATCACAGAAATTTCAAAAAATGGTTTGGTGAAAGGCCTACCACAAAAATTGTTTTCATGTCCTGAACAATGCATTTCCTGTTTAAAAGGAAAACAGCATAAAAGTTCTTACAAGTCCATTGAAGAGTCCAAAACAACCCAGTGTTTGCAAATGCTACACATGGATTTGTTTGGCCCAGTTCAAGTCATGAGCCTCAAAAAGAAAAAATATTGTTTGGTTATTGTTGATGACTTTTCTAGGTTCACATGGACTTTCTTTTTGCACTCAAAAGATGAAACTGCATGCATTTTGCAAGACTTTGTAACACAGGTTGAAAAGCAATTTGACCTTCCAGTGAAAAGCTTCAGGAGTGACAATGGCACAGAATTCAAAAATAGGGAGTTGGATGCCTTCTGTGTGAAGAAAGGGATTGTAAGGCAGTACAGCATCCCAAGAACACCAGAGCAGAATGGGGTAGTGGAAAGGAAAAACAGAACTCTGATTGAGGCTGCCAGAACCATGCTTGCAGATTCAGGTTTGCCATTAACTTTCTGGGCAGAAGCAGTAAACACTGCTTGCTATGTTCAGAACAGAGTTTTAATAAACCCCAGGCACAAAAAGACTGCCTATGAAATTCTGTATAAAATTAAACCACTGATCTCATATTTCAAAGTGTTTGGCTGCCCATGCTTTATTTTGAACTTAAAAGATTCCATTTCAAAATTTGCAGCCAAAATTGATTGTGGTTATCATCTGGGATACTCATCCACTGCCAAGGCCTACAAAGTGTTCAACACACGGACCAAGGCAGTGGAGGAGACTTTGAATGTTAAGTTCAATGAACTCTCTTCAATGAAAATCCCAGCAAACCCTGCAGATCTGGTTGATCTTGAAAAATTCACTTTTGAAAATACTGCTGTCAAGACTAACAGTGCAGGTCCATCAGAGGATACAACACCAGACTATGGGTATGAAATCATCATCCCTCAAAGGTCTGCCACAAAGGGAAAAGCACCAGCTGTTCAAAACAGTTGTCAAAGCTCAACCACTGCTACCTCAACAGTTGTTGACCAAAGTAGCCCATCAACCACTGCTTCCACATCCTCATACAATGCTGACAAAAGTCCTCAAACAGTGGATAAAAGTCAGCAGCTGTCCACTTCATTACCACCTATACCACCACCTTTTGAAGCCACTGCTGGATCATCAAAGTCCCCAGCAGTGGTTAGCTCAGATGATACACATTTGCAGCCTTCACCAACCAATGCCATCATACCATACCAAGGAAATTTAATCTTCTTGAGATCTCATCCACCTGATCAAATCATTGGCAACATAAATGAAGGGGTGCTCACAAGAAGCCAAACCCAAAACATTTGTCTTTTTGCTGGTTTTCTATCACTTCATCAGCCAGTCAAGTACCAAGAGGCACTGAAAGACAACAGCTGGGTAGAAGCCATGCAAGAGGAGCTCCAACAGTTTAAAAGACAACAAGTATGGGAACTTGTACCACTGCCAGAAGAGGTTAGTCCCATTGGCACAAAGTGGGTCTTCAAGAACAAAACTGATGAAAGGGGTATTGTTGTCAAGAATAAAGCCAGGCTTGTGGTTCAAGGTTACAGACAGGAAGAGGGGATTGATTATGATGAAACATTTGCCCCTGTTGCAAGATTGAAAGCCATTAGACTGTTCCTGGCCTTTGCTGTCAACCACAATATGAAGGTGTTTCAAATGGATATCAAAAGTGCTTTCCTCTATGGTACAATTCAAGAAGAGGTGTATGTTTGTCAACCTCCAGGTTTTGAGGATCCATTTTATCCAGATCATGTCTACAGGCTAAACAAAGCCTTGTATGGCTTGAAACAAGCACCAAGGGCCTGGTATGAAACTCTTTCCAACTTCCTACTCTCAAATGGTTTCAAAAGAGGTACCATTGATAAAACACTGTTTTTAAAATGGAGAGGGAAGGATTTAATGATTGTCCAGATTTATGTGGATGACATTATTTTTGGAAGCACATGTAATTCAATGTGTGAAGAGTTTAGAGAACTCATGAAAGCTGAGTTTGAAATGAGTGCAATGGGTGAGCTGCAATGCTTTCTTGGTCTCCAAGTACAGCAACTACAAAATGGAACTTTCATTCATCAAAGCAAATATGCTAAAGAACTTTTAACCAAATTTGATATGAATGATTGTAAACCATGCAGCACACCCATGGCAACAAATAAGCTGGTCATGTCTGATGAAAAGGATGAGCTGATTGACCAAACACTTTATAGAAGCATGATTGGGTCTTTATTGTACCTAACTGCATCTAGACCAGACATCATGTTTGCAACATGTGTCTGTGCAAGAAGTCAATCAGCTCCCAGAAAATCAAATCTCATTGCTGTAAAAAGGATCTTCAGATACATAAAAGGTGCTCCCACACTTGGTATCTGGTATCCAGCTAATGGGAACATCAAGCTTTCAGGTTTCTCAGACAGTGACTTTGCTGGATGTCACACCACAAGGAAGTCCACATCAGGAGGGTGCCAGTTTCTAGGTGATTGCTTAGTTTCATGGCAAAGCAAAAAGCAAGCAGCTGTTTCAACATCCACTGCTGAAGCTGAATACATTGCTGCTGCAAGCTGTACAGCCCAACTCCTGTGGCTTCAAAATCAGTTGCTGGATTTTGGTATAACTGCCTTAAAGACACCACTCATGTTGGACAGTCAGGCAGCAGAAAATATCATCAAAAATCCAGTTTCCCATTCAACCACCAAACACATCGACATCAGACATCACTTTGTGAGGGATTGCTATGAAAAAGGTTTGATTTCTCTGCATCATGTCCCAACTAAAGATCAGCTAGCTGATGTGCTCACAAAGGCACTTGATACAGCCACTTTTGAAAGCTTGGTCTCTAGAATTGGGATGCTGAACATGGAATAACAAGCAACATCTTGTTTTTCTATGAATAAAAGCAACAAAATGTTTTCAGAAAATCAAAACTCCATCCTTAAAAATAGCTAAAAATGAAAATTTTTCATTAAAATCCTTAAAAGTCTGCCATTAACCACTAATTGTTCAAAAGTTTGCTCTACTTCAAAAGTCTGTCCACTGCTGAAAGTCAACCCCTGCTCTCTCATTATTTTGATAAACTCTGTTGTTCAAAAGCAGTGTCTTATCCACTGATATGTTATCCACTGATAGTAAAAATCATCCACTGCTTTCATACCACTGCCTTCATCAGTCACTTTCACAAAAGTACTGTCCTTCACTTTCAACAGGGGTTGTCACGTGGACAGTACATATTGGTCAGACCTTTTGTAACGGCTGCCACCTCAGCATTCACTTTCTTCCCTATAAAATCCCCCACTCACCATCAAAACAGGGTTTTACTGTCGAATTGAATTCTTAAAAAATTCTCTTCTCAAAGCAGTTTTTCATCTCATTTCTTCCCAAATTTCTTCGATCAATCATCCTCAAAATGACAAAATCAAAGAAATCTTCAAAACCCTCATCCAAATCATCATCGAAAACAACCTCTCAAAAGGCAATCTCCACTGAGATTCCACATAAACCATCTTACAATCTCCTGGGTCTTCTCACAAAACCAGGAACCACCAATATTTTCGATTCCACCATTGATCTCATGGCAAAATCAAAGTACAAAACTTTGTTTACTGCCGATGCACCAATCTATTTGGCGACCCAAAGGGAGTTCTGGAAAAATGCAACCCTTGAAAAACAAGGAGACATTGCAACCACCATAAACTCTTCAATAAAGGGTAAAGCTGTCCAAATCACGCCACAATCCATTTCAGAGGTCTTTCAACTCGGTGATCAGGAAGGTAAAATTTCTTTCACTAAAAACGAGTTACAAACTGACTTCATTGAGAGAGGGTATGAAGCCACAATGATGAAGAAAATTACCTTAGAAAAAGGTTATTTTCCTTCTGCAACCAGATTTTTATTTCATACCCTCCTATTATGTGTTTCAAACAAAACCACTTCTTTCAATGAAATTCCTTTAAAGATTCAAAATCTGGGATATGCAATTCTTCAAGGCGAAAATTTTAACTATTCTCGGGAAATTTTTAAAGATTTGGTTAATAATGTTGTAACAAAATCATTCTTACTGTTTCCAAGGTTTTTGAGTTACTATTTTACAAAGAAATTCAGTAAGGATGATTTAGCTTTAATAAACCAAGGTGATTCAATTCAAATAAACAGTCTAACAAATGAAACTTTTTCAAGAATGTTAGCACCTTGCAAAACACAAGCAGAGGTGCCTGAGCAGATTTTAGCAGTTACAACTGCTCCTCAGGTATCTGCTGCTGAGCCCACTGCTCAAGGTGATCAAAGCAGCAGCACAACTGTTTTGAAACCCACACCTACTATCTCCAAAAAGCCAAAAAGAAAAACTCAAAAACTCACAAAACCCATCAAAACGGCAACTCTGGAGGATGAGATACCAGAGCTCTTGCCTGTGACAACACAAATGTCACAAGAAACCACTGCTGCTACTTCCTCACAGCAGTTGGTACAAATATCTCAACCCATAACCACAACTCCTCCTGCTTCTTCACAAAAAGAACAGGTTGTACAAATAGGGTCTCCACATCATGATGCTCTAGAAACACTTGTTTCTATCATCCACAGCTCAATACCCGGGGCAACTCCACTTTCTACACCATCCTTCACATCCACAATTCCCTCACCAATAAAACCACTGTTGGATGCAATTGATTTGAACCAGGCATTATCCAGTCCTTCTCAATCACCTACAAATGAGAATATACCTCAACAACTGACTGGGTCTGATGTATCAATCTTTGCTAACCCACCAACACAACCTGAGGAGGTTACACCCCTTGAGTTATAAGTAACTCTTGGTGGTAATCCAAGTGAAGCAGCCACTACAAGTGTTACACCCACTGGGTTATACTTGGACAGTGGTTACATTAATAAGACTTCCTTGGAGGCAATTCCTTTTATAGCACCTCTGCCAACCACCAGTGGATTTCTGTCTCCTACTGGCAACATCAAAAGGTTGTCAAGTGTTGAAGGAAGAAGACCCCAGTACCAAGAAAAAGGGGCATCAGTGGTTAATGTTTGGAGTATACTCCCTATATCTACCACTGATAAAACCACTGCTAGTGGGAAATCAGATGATCCCATTAACTTGGGTGATGGTTTAAAGTACCAGAAATTGATGGCTCGCATTGAAAAACTTGATAACTCTGTTGCAGAACTCAAAGATATGCTACAACAGGTGTTACAAATTCAAAAGGTACAATCAGCTGCTATTCCACCTCAAGCACCTGCTCCACAAAGGGCACCTGCTACAAATGAGCTCTGGAAGTTATTTCAATCTTTTCTCCAACAACAAGCACAATTAGCAGATCAGCAACATGAAACACATGTACAACAGCTGAGAAATGCAATGGAGTCAAGGTTCAAGAACACTAAGGCTGACTTAAAGGCTCTCAAAACTCAGATCTTGCACACCACTGGCACTGCTCCTCCACAAGTACGCTACCTTTATCAACTCCCAGAAGATAATGCCAAAAAGGGGGAGAAAATGAAGGAGTGGAAACAGAAGGGTATAGAGGATGGTCTTTATCTTGAACCAGAAAATTCAAACATGACCAAACAGATCCCTTTGCCAGATGGTAGTAAGAAAATTGATGTGACAATAAATGCACTAGCAGAAGCAGCTGCAAGTGTGAAAAGAGATAGAGAGGCCAAAAGGAAAGCCAGGGTGGACAGAATGGATCATCCAGATCAGGGTACTTCTGGGTCAAGGGATCATGAAAATCCTGTTGAGGAAAAGAAGAGGTCTACTAGAAAAGTAAGGCAACCCAAATCCATTCCTATCAGACGTTCAAAGTCTGCTCACAAACCACCATACAAAACAGCTGATGCAACAGGAGTTACAAAAACCACTGCTTGCCAAACAGTTGTTCCATCAACACACACCACTTCAACACACACAACATCCACTGCTTTATCATCATCACCACCAAAAACAACACCTGCTGACATACAGCAGAAGACAGCAGATGTTATAACATCTGTTGTAATGACAACAGTGGTTGAAACACCAGTTGTTTCAATAGCTGTTAGTCAATCACAATCCACTGCCACTACATCTACAACCACTGTTCCATTCAAAACATCATCAGTCTCTCCTAAACCAAAAAGGAGAAGGCTAATTTTAAAAGATGATGACACACCTCCATCACCAACATCTTCAAAATCCCTATCACTTGTCACTATTCCTAAACCCATACCTTTCTCTTCAGCTCAAATTGTAAAACCACTACCTCCTGCTGGTGTCTCATTTCCTCTGGAACTCATTGTAGTCAGAGAAGAAATCAAATCATTTTATTATGAAGATGACCCAGCCAAAAGGAGTTTACCATCAATTGCAAATTATCCCAGGCCTAACAACATTGAAGAATACTTGAAGCTTAAAGCCAAACAAGCAGTGGATATTGCAATAAAAAACAGAAAAGGGAAATCTGATAGAGAATTTCAACAAAACTATCAGTTTTTACTCTCACAGGTCAATGCTATGGAGCGTTTTGCTAAAAATGTATGTCAGAAAATTTCAGAAAGGGCAGATGAGTCCTTAAGAAAAGACTACATTGAAAACATCATGACCTACAAGAAATACAAGGGGGAGAAACACTTGTACAAGAACTGGACCATTCCTGAGCTTGAAAAAGAAGCAGCCAGGATTCAAGACATGATAAAAAATAAGGTCAAGCAGACTCCTCCTGAAAAATTCCAACAATTTGAAGCTGAAAAGATGTTAGAGCTGAGGAGAATGAAAGAGGAGCTGATTATAGCTGTTTATGGGTCAAAGAACTCTGTGACAAAGTGGGGAGAAGATAGAGTCAGGGCAACCTATAAAAGACTAGAGGAACTTAGAAAGAAAGATCCAAGAGTTCCACAAAAGCCTGACTATTCCAAAGCAGCGGTTTCAAAAAGACCACCAAAGCTGCAAGTCAAAAGAACCACTGCTCCAGCTGGTGCTGCCATCTACAAAAGAAGGAGCAAAAACCAGTTTAGCATGGAAACAATTCAAGATCTTTTAGCCGGAGATGCCATTGTAAAAGCTGGCACGGAAGTAATGATAAAAGAAGATCTTGAATTGGAACAATCTGCAACTGCTGCTCAGCCAGCTATGAACAGGCCAGCCTCACCAAATACTTCTGCAAATAAACATCTCCCAAGAAACCCACCAGGCTCAAAAATACAAAAGTGGGAAACTGACAAACAGACCTGCGTATTGACTTTGCTCAGGTCTGGTGGAGTAGTGGAGAAAATATCAAGGGAACAAGCTCTTGGCCTGAGTCTTGAAGATTTGCAGGATCTCCTTGATCTTCCACTTAGCAGGGATGATGAAGATACAGACGCCCTAGACTTTGAATTACAATTTAAAGGTCAGATAAGGGAGCTGTTGATGAGGCAATAAAGATTTCCACAAATAATGAAGAGTTTTGGCATTATCTGTTCCAGGGGGAGATTGTTGGGATTGAACCCTATCAGAGGAACAGATAATTAAAGCCAAAACTGGATCAGAGCAGTGGATCCAAGAATAAGCAGACGTTTACAGATAGTTAATGCAAATCTCTCCCCTTGAAAGTGGCTTTGTATCTGCTGACCTCCTATCTACTGATCTTACTAAGTGCTGATCCACAACTGCTGCCCTGCATCTACTGCCAAATGTCAAAGACTGATGGAAGACCAAAGCTCTGCTGACTCAATCTTCTACCTTGAGTCAAGTACTGCTGATCCGGACAAGCACTGCTGGATTCACAGCAGTGGAAGGATGCAGCAGCTGTTTAAGTGTCTTTCATGTAATAGATTGTAATAGCAGTAGTTACTACATCAGTGTTTGTATAGATCAGAGGTTAGAGTTTGTAAGGAGGTTAGATGTCACTTTCATGGTGACGTCAGCTAAGATGCTCAGTGGTTTGCAAGTGCCTATAAATAGTTCAGTACTTTGTACTGTTCTATTAGCTCTTTCACCACATCGTCTTCTTTGCACGAACAAACTACTGAGCTCTGGCTGAGGGGGAGTTTGCATTCTTACATCAATCATTGTAATCGTTGTTGAAACAAATTCAATCATTCGGTTCATTGTGTAAAGATGTTTGATTAAAAGTATTACTCCTGTTTGATTGTATGAAAATTTGTTTTCATCTTAATTCCGCTGCACAACTCTTTCATTTCCATCTTAATTTCAAACAAAAATACAATAAAAAAGAAACTCAGATCCAACAATAAAAGAGGTTAAATATTAATCTGAGGTTCTGGTCTTAAATTGTCACACCCCCAAAATCCACCTGCGGAGTACTACCGCTTGGAGGCGTGACTGACCAGGATCCAGCCACCAATCATATTGAACAAGCATATAAGTGGTTATAAAAATCCAACCAATACAATTGGTGTTCGAACAAAACATAGTTAAGTTGCAAGCGGAAGCATAAGTCTTAAATCAAAACATAAGTTTAATTGTTTCAAAGTTTGACATGGCACACAGTCGTCCATGTCCCACAACGATCCTCCTCCATGCAAGCTCCAGCTAAGAACCTAAGGACCTGCAAAGCATGTAGTAACGAGTCAACAACAAGTTGAGTGAGTTCACGGTTGGGTGTTCGTTTTAAGTTGTTTTGAAAACAGTTTCCTTTAGCTGGCATCCTGCCGTGGGGGTTACCCCATAGTTAAAAACGTGACTTGTTTGTTCCCGGTTACTCTGGCAATCCTGCCGTGGGGGCTACCCCGTGTAGTTATCTGGCATTTCAGCCGTGGGGGCTACCCCATGTATACACTAGACTCGTTACCATATCGACTGCTGACTGTAGTCATGTTTATGTGCCCTGAACTGTCAATGTCTATCATCATTGACGTGCCAGTAGTCCATTAGTTCACGCCCGTCCTCTGCGGCACGGTGTGAGGTTTGTCAAACCTAAATAGCGCTATCTAACTAATGACCCGCTCGCCATTGGCCCGGCGATTAAGTCGATATAAAAATGAGGGACTTCGTGATAGAGTTTTGGTCTAGTACGAGTTATGTGTCCGTGAGGACGAGGAATTACATTCCTGAACCTTTGCTGTCCTACCCAAGGAGGACGAGGAACCCAGTTCCTTAACCCCAATTCCCGACCCCTGGGAATCCCATGCTTTGTAGAGGGTGTGAACTCACCTTGGTTTGCTCGGTAGAAACACAGAAAAGTCAAACAAGCAATGTTGTGGCTACTCACGTCCTACCATAATTGTATCATACCATCAGGTTCGTATTCAAGTAGTGCACGTATGTTTCTAGCATAATGTACTCAAGTAACGTTCATGGCATTCATGTTTAATCATGGCAGATTCACGTTCAACAGTTAACATATAAGGTCTGTGCATTCGGGCCCAAGAGTTCGGCCCAAACAATTAAGTCCGAAATGAGATGTAAGCCCAAACAGCGTGTACCTGTGTATAATCCCGAGTCGCAACTAGGCGTTTGCGACTCGCAACCTGAGTCGCAACTACGGTCTCGGTTCATGCTGTTTTGGTTACGAGTCGCAACTGGACTCGCAACCAGGTTTTCGAGTCAAACGGTTTATGTGCTTATCACTTGTGGTTTCGAGTCGCAACTAGGTGTTTGCGACTCGCAACCGATGTCGCAACTGGGGGATTTCGACTCATCATGCATGGTTTCGAGTCGCAACCGATGGTTTCGGTTGGACAGGAGCTGATTTGGTACAGTGTACTACCCACTAACATTCTGATTTCTTGTAACAGTTTGTACTATCCAACCAAAAACCTTAAACATGTTTCTTGTCTAGCAAATTACTAAAAATGGATCAAACATATCAGATTTCAAATTTTCAACATGTTCATATGATATTCAACAAGTTCTTCATGTGTTCATCATGTTCATCTTTAGGGTTTTCATCCTTTGAACAAACAAGTTACCTAAACCGATTTATGTCAACATAATCTACTTAGTTTAATGCACCAATGATCCTTATCATTCACATATTCAATCCGAGAACATAATAGCACCATATTCAACCATTTTTCTACTTATTCATATGTTAGTGATCATGAATCATTAGCAACCACTCTAATCATGTTAAGTTATTCAAGGAGGATATATATATCTATTATGTATGAACCTTAACAAGCAAACATGTTATCAAATCATCATTATCAACCGAAAATCATACATCATTATCGATTCAAAACACAATACACATCCGGTTCACAAACATCATCGAGCATACACTACACTAGTTAGGTTCTATCATTCATGCCATTATCAAACAACAACAAACATCACAAAAATCACTAACAAACATCATAAACACTAACCGGTTGTGAGGTGGTGAAAGATGAAGCTTCGTTTGGTGTGAACAAGCAAATCCGAGAGGCCCTTTTGTGGTCGGTTGGTTGGATCCGAGAAGAAGGAGAGACAATGTTGTGACTTAGGGTTTTAGTGAGAGGATGAGGAGTGTGTGTGTGTAGAGGAGAGTATGAGTGTTGTCCAAAATGACAAGTGTGGGTCATGAGGGTTATACTTGTTTCACTTGTGCACCCTAATGGGCTTCGAAATAGACTAAGGGGTGTGTGTGGCCCAACCGGCCCATGAGTGGTGTGATGTTTACTCGAGACCACATGGTCTCGAGTCGGGTCCTAGTTGTTTCGGTTCCTAGACATACTCGCATACATACGATCACAACATACACATAACATGACACATGATCATATAAGTTCACATAAATCATTCATTATTTCATCAAATCAGTTAGTCACTAATCGTTCAAGCATACAACGAAAGGTTCTAAATTTCGAGTTGTCACATCATCCCCAAGTTGAAAGAAATTTCGTCCCGAAATTTGGTAGGCACTCACTGAGGAAGCTAGTTAAGTTGTATGGTTTTCCCGGTTTTCCTGGGGTGTCACATCCACCCCCCGTTGATCTGGAATTTCGTCCCGAAATTCCGTAGCTTCGGCCTCAGTAGTGGGTGTACTGTTTGCGAACAGTTGGGGATACTTTTGTTTCATCTGATCTTCGCGCTCCCAGGTGAACTCTGGGCCGCGACGTGAGTTCCAACGAACTCGAACGAGAGGTATTCTAGTGCTCTTGAGGACCTTAACATCCCGGTCCGTGATTTCGACTGGTTCCTCGACGAATCGTAACTGCTCGTCGATAGTGAGTTCCTTCAAAGGAACTACGTGGGTCTCATCTGACGGACACTTCTTCAGATTCGACACGTGAAAAACGTTGTGAACTGCACCGAGTTCTGCTGGTAAGTTTAGTCTGTAGGCCACCCTGCCTATTTTCTCGATGACCTCGAAAGGTCCAACGTATCGTGGGTTAAGTTTGCCGCGTTTACCATAACGAACCACACCCCTCCAGGGTGAAACTTTGAGTAGTACCCGCTCCCCAACCTGGAGCTCAAGTGGTTTCCTGCCCATGTCGGCGTAAACTTTCTGACGTTCACGAGCGGCCGTCATGCGTTTTCGTATTTGAGCGATTTGCTCGGTTGTATCTACCACATATTCTGGACCAGTGATCTGACTATCTCCCACCTCTGCCCAGCAAAGAGGAGACCGGCATTTACGTCCGTACAATGCCTCAAACGGAGCAGCTCCAATGCTGGTGTGGTAGCTGTTGTTGTACGAGAATTCCACAAGTGGCAGATGCTTTTCCCAGCGGTTGCCAAAGTCGATTACGCATGCACGAAGCATGTCTTCCAAGGTTTGAATAGTGCGCTCGGACTGCCCGTCCGTCTGAGGATGGTACGCTGTGCTCATGTCTAATCGTGAGCCGAAAGATTTGTGCATTGCTTGCCACAGCTCTGAAGTAAAACGTGCATCTCGATCCGAGATGATGGAGGTGGGCACCCCGTGCCTCGAAACAACTTCCTTGAGGTAAATTTCTGCAAGAGTGGAGAACTTATCCGTCTCCTTGATGGCCAAGAAGTGTGCAGATTTTGTGAGTCGATCCACGATCACCCAAATAGTATCGTTCCCGCGCTGGGATCTAGGTAGGCCAGTAACAAAATCCATGGAAATTTGCTCCCATTTCCATTGAGGTATCTCTGGTTGTTGGAGCAGGCCTGAGGGTTTCTGGTATTCGGACTTGACTCTCGCACAAGTCAAACACTTGCTGACGTAAGTTGCTATGTGGGCCTTCATGCTAGGCCACCAGTACGTAGTTTTGATGTCGTGATACATCTTATCTGATCCAGGGTGTACTGAGTAGCGAGACTTGTGTGCTTCGTCCATCACAAGCTCTCGTAGGTTGCCATAAAGTGGGACCCAAACGCGTCCCGTTACGTAGTAAGCACCGTCTTCCTTCTGTTTTAAGCGTTGCCTCGATCCGCGTAGGGCTTCGGCCCTGACGTTTTCTGGTTTCAGTGCTTCTATCTGAGCTGCTCGTATCTGGGAAGGCAGACTAGAATGGATCGTGAGTTGTAAAGCTCGCACGCGCTTAGGCGCAGTGTCCTTCCGACTGAGGGCGTCAGCCACAACATTGGCCTTGCCCGGGTGATACCTGATTGAGCACTCGTAGTCATTCAGTAGCTCGACCCATCGTCGTTGCCGCATATTTAGTTCCTTCTGCTTGAAGATATGCTCGAGACTCCTGTGGTCGGTGTAGATCGCGCACTTGGTACCATACAGGTAATGCCGCCACAACTTAAGTGCAAAAACAACAGCTCCCAGCTCTAAATCGTGCGTAGTGTAGTTCTTTTCATGAACCTTGAGTTGGCGTGAGGCGTAAGCTATAACTTTATCTCGTTGCATCAACACGCAACCAAGACCTTGAATTGATGCGTCGCAGTAAACCACGAAGTCGTCTGTGCCTTCCGGCAAGGAAAGGATAGGTGCGCTACAAAGTCTATCCTTTAGGTGCTGAAATGCCAACTCCTGCGCGTTTCCCCAGCGATAAACAACGCCCTTCTGCGTTAGTGAGGTGAGGGGCTGTGCAATCTTAGAAAAATCCTTTATGAATCTCCGGTAGTATCCCGCCAAACCCAAGAATTGGCGAATTTCCTTTGGTGTACGAGGTGCAGGCCAGTTCTTAATCGAGTCTATCTTGGATGGATCAACATGAATCCCATCCTTGTTCACCACGTGGCCTAGGAAATGGACTTCTCGAAGCCAGAAGTCGCATTTCGAGAACTTTGCATAAAGCTGTTCTGTTCGAAGGAGTTCCAGAATAAGTCGCAGATGCTGCTCGTGCTCTTCCCGACTTTTAGAGTAGATCAGGATGTCGTCGATGAAGACTATAACGAACTTGTCCAGGTAAGGCTTGCACACTCGGTTCATCAAGTCCATGAAAACCGCAGGTGCGTTTGTCATCCCAAAAGGCATGACCAAAAACTCATAGTGCCCGTATCGAGTTCTGAAGGCTGTTTTAGAGACGTCCTCTTCCCGGACTCTCAGCTGGTGATAACCCGATCTCAAATCAATCTTCGAATAGTAGCTCGACCCTTGCAACTGGTCGAACAAGTCGTCGATACGCGGTAGAGGATAACGATTCTTCACCGTCACCTTGTTGAGTTCTCGGTAGTCGATGCACATTCTGAAAGTACCGTCTTTCTTCTTCACAAATAATACTGGAGCTCCCCAGGGCGATGAGCTTGGGCGAATGAAGCCCTTATCTAAGAGTTCTTGTAGTTGCGTGGAGAGTTCCTTCAATTCTGATGGGGCTAAACGATAAGGTGCACGGGCTATAGGCGCAGCTCCAGGAGCTAGTTCGATCTGAAACTCGACTTGGCGATGAGGTGGAAGACCAGGTAATTCCTCAGGAAATACCTCTGGATAATCGCGTACAACCGGAAAATCTTCTATCTTCTTCTCTTTTTCTGAGGTGTCAGTAACGAGAGCCAAAATGGCAGTGTGGCCCTTTCGTAAGCACTTTTGGGCCTTCAGGAGAGAAATGACGTTCTCAACAGCACTCCTTTTGTCGCCATGAATCATGAGAGGTTCACCATCGGGACCTGGAATACGGACAACCTTCTCGTTGCAAAGAATCTCTGCTCGGTGCTGGGATAACCAGTCCATCCCAATGACGACGTCGAAACTACCCAAGACAATAGGAATGAGGTCGATAGAGAAGGTCTGGTCAGCGAGAATGAGTTTACAACCCTTGACTACGTGTGTGGCTTCTAAACTCTTACCATTTGCTAGCTCTACGGTGTGCTTGTTGTTCAAAGGGGTTGGAATACGCTTAAGCATTCGACTAACTTCTAGTGACACGTAGCTAGTATCGGCACCCGAATCAAATAAAACTGAAACATAAAAGTCGTCGAGAAGGAACTTACCCGCCACAACATTGGGGTCATTCCTTGCTTCACCTTGGCCAATCACAAACATTCGCCCCCTGGCGCCATTGTTGTTGTTGTTCCCATTGTTACCATTCCCCTGATTGTTGTTATTGTTGTTGTTGTTGTTCTGGTTCCTGTTCAGTTGGGGACAGTCTCTCTTGAAGTGGCCTTCAGCTCCACACTGAAAGCACCCTTTGTTATCACCCTGTTGCTGTTGCTGACGCTGGTTCTGTTGAGCTTGCTGACGATTCTGATTAGCGGGGTATAAGCTCCTGCAATCCTTTGCAGCGTGACCAGGCTTGTTGCACCGATGACAGTTGCCCCTGGTGCATGGCCCGCTGTGGTGCAGGCTGCAGCGATTGCATTTGGGGTGATTTCCTTTGTATCCGCCACCAGACGATTGCTGATTAGGGCTCTTGTAGTCCTCAGTCTTTCTCTGCTGAGACTGGGACTGAACAGAAGCCGAACCCTTACTCGAAGTTCCATCCCATTTCCGTTTGTTGTCACTAGAGGTACCAGAAGTAGTTGCAGCACCTATGCGTTTTGGTAACTTGTTCTGCTCCACCGCCTGATCCGTGAGACGGTGAGCCAACTGAACAGTTTGCTGGTAGGTAGCGAGGTTCGCTGAAGTCACATGACTTTGGATTTCTGGCACTAAGCCCTGAAGAAATAGTTCGATGCGTTTGATGGGAGGATCCACCATAGTAGGGCACAGAATTGCCAGTTCGTTCGACCTTTTCACATAAGCTTCAATTTCCGACCCCGTCATCTTGAGGTTGAAGAACTCCACTTCCAGTTTGTGAATCTCATCACGACTGCAGTATTCCTCTTTGATCATTTCCTTAAAAGTTTCCCATGGGGTGGCGTTGGCAGCAACCAACCCTAGCATCTGAACCTGAGCGTTCCACCACGTGAGGGCTAATCCCTCGAGAGTACCAGTAGCATACTTCACCCTGCGCGCCTCAGGGCATTCACACATTTCGAAGACAGATTCTAGTTTCTCAAACCAGTGTAGGAGACCTACTGCTCCTTCAGTGCCGCTAAAAGTAGTTGGTCGGCAGTCCATGAAAGTCTTAAAAGTGCACACGGGTGGCTGAACATGATGACCTATCGTAGGTGAAAGAAAAGACAGAGTTTAACACAAAGGTTGGTTCACGAGAGTAGGATCCTAAAGATCCTAGAATGAGTTCGGACTGCAGGATATACCTCCTGCGTGTGCAGCTGCAAGTGCTGCGGCAACTCGTTCGTTGATCAGAGCCGTCAACTGGGCTTGTGTCATGTTAACGCGTCCAGACATGATCTTTATATCAAGAAGAACGTGAGTGAGAGGGGTTCGCGAAAGTACGACGATAAAATAGAGCAAGCACGCACGTGTTCAAGCAACAGTAGTTATACTAACCAAGCATACCATGAGCAATGTACTATGTATCTAACAAGTAGGTAATATACAGACCATATCACCTAGAATGTCGAGCCTTGCATGTGGAGTGAAGCATCGTTGTGGACCGTCGAGCACTGTACAGGTTATAGTCTGGTTTTAACAAAAACGTTTTTCCCCTTTATTAAAACCAAGTTCTCTATAACCAATGGCTCTGATACCAATCTGTCACACCCCCAAAATCCACCTGCGGAGTACTACCGCTTGGAGGCGTGACTGACCAGGATCCAGCCACCAATCATATTGAACAAGCATATAAGTGGTTATAAAAATCCAACCAATACAATTGGTGTTCGAACAAAACATAGTTAAGTTGCAAGCGGAAGCATAAGTCTTAAATCAAAACATAAGTTTAATTGTTTCAAAGTTTGACATGGCACACAGTCGTCCATGTCCCACAACGATCCTCCTCCATGCAAGCTCCAGCTAAGAACCTAAGGACCTGCAAAGCATGTAGTAACGAGTCAACAACAAGTTGAGTGAGTTCACGGTTGGGTGTTCGTTTTAAGTTGTTTTGAAAACAGTTTCCTTTAGCTGGCATCCTGCCGTGGGGGTTACCCCATAGTTAAAAACGTGACTTGTTTGTTCCCGGTTACTCTGGCAATCCTGCCGTGGGGGCTACCCCGTGTAGTTATCTGGCATTTCGGCCGTGGGGGCTACCCCATGTATACACTAGACTCGTTACCATATCGACTGCTGACTGTAGTCATGTTTATGTGCCCTGAACTATCAATGTCTATCATCATTGACGTGCCAGTAGTCCATTAGTTCACGCCCGTCCTCTGCGGCACGGTGTGAGGTTTGTCAAACCTAAATAGCGCTATCTAACTAATGACCCGCTCGCCATTGGCCCGACGATTAAGTCGATATAAAAATGAGGGACTTCGTGATAGAGTTTTGGTCTAGTACGAGTTATCTGTCCGTGAGGACGAGGAATTACATTCCTGAACCTTTGCTGTCCTACCCAAGGAGGACGAGGAACCCAGTTCCTTAACCCCAATTCCCGACCCCTGGGAATCCCATGCTTTGTAGAGGGTGTGAACTCACCTTGGTTTGCTCGGTAGAAACACAGAAAAGTCAAACAAGCAATGTTGTGGCTACTCACGTCCTACCATAATTGTATCATACCATCAGGTTCGTATTCAAGTAGTGCACGTATGTTTCTAGCATAATGTACTCAAGTAACGTTCATGGCATTCATGTTTAATCATGGCAGATTCACGTTCAACAGTTAACATATAAGGTCTGTGCATTCGGGCCCAAGAGTTCGGCCCAAACAATTAAGTCCGAAATGAGATGTAAGCCCAAACAGCGTGTACCTGTGTATAATCCCGAGTCGCAACTAGGCGTTTGCGACTCGCAACCTGAGTCGCAACTACGGTCTCGGTTCATGCTGTTTTGGTTACGAGTCGCAACTGGACTCGCAACCAGGTTTTCGAGTCAAACGGTTTATGTGCTGATCACTTGTGGTTTCGAGTCGCAACTAGGTGTTTGCGACTCGCAACCGATGTCGCAACTGGGGGATTTCGACTCATCATGCATGGTTTCGAGTCGCAACCGATGGTTTCGGTTGGACAGGAGCTGATTTGGTACAGTGTACTACCCACTAACATTCTGATTTCTTGTAACAGTTTGTACTATCCAACCAAAAACCTTAAACATGTTTCTTGTCTAGCAAATTACTAAAAATGGATCAAACATATCAGATTTCAAATTTTCAACATGTTCATATGATATTCAACAAGTTCTTCATGTGTTCATCATGTTCATCTTTAGGGTTTTCATCCTTTGAACAAACAAGTTACCTAAACCGATTTATGTCAACATAATCTACTTAGTTTAATGCACCAATGATCCTTATCATTCACATATTCAATCCGAGAACATAATAGCACCATATTCAACCATTTTTCTACTTATTCATATGTTAGTGATCATGAATCATTAGCAACCACTCTAATCATGTTAAGTTATTCAAGGAGGATATATATATCTATTATGTATGAACCTTAACAAGCAAACATGTTATCAAATCATCATTATCAACCGAAAATCATACATCATTATCGATTCAAAACACAATACACATCCGGTTCACAAACATCATCGAGCATACACTACACTAGTTAGGTTCTATCATTCATGCCATTATCAAACAACAACAAACATCACAAAAATCACTAACAAACATCATAAACACTAACCGGTTGTGAGGTGGTGAAAGATGAAGCTTCGTTTGGTGTGAACAAGCAAATCCGAGAGGCCCTTTTGTGGTCGGTTGGTTGGATCCGAGAAGAAGGAGAGACAATGTTGTGACTTAGGGTTTTAGTGAGAGGATGAGGAGTGTGTGTGTGTAGAGGAGAGTATGAGTGTTGTCCAAAATGACAAGTGTGGGTCATGAGGGTTATACTTGTTTCACTTGTGCACCCTAATGGGCTTCGAAATAGACTAAGGGGTGTGTGTGGCCCAACCGGCCCATGAGTGGTGTGATGTTTACTCGAGACCACATGGTCTCGAGTCGGGTCCTAGTTGTTTCGGTTCCTAGACATACTCGCATACATACGATCACAACATACACATAACATGACACATGATCATATAAGTTCACATAAATCATTCATTATTTCATCAAATCAGTTAGTCACTAATCGTTCAAGCATACAACGAAAGGTTCTAAATTTCGAGTTGTCACATAAATGATCAGTAAAAATATTTATTTTTGCAAGTCATATCAGTAAGATATTTCATATATGTGAAATTTATCATTTATAACCAAACTATGTACCGTAGGGGCATTTTGGTCATTTCACATAAGCTTTAAAAAAATCAAATTTGGAAATCTGAGTTCAAAACTTTTCCTTACTGTTAAAGTATAAAAATTTACTTAAAACATCAGTAGGTATTAAGTCTTATATGCCAAAAATAGTTTTAACCCATACTATGCGTTTAAAACGCGTAAAAAGTCGGTTTAAGCGATTTTCAGGTTATATAAGGAAATCTGAGTTTTTGATTAGTTTATAAAGTTCAAAATATTTTATTTATCATATAAAATCAGTAACAAAAAGTTTGGTATCAAAATGTTATGTAAAACTCATTTTATTAGTAAAAAGGGTATAATAGTCAACTACCAAATCAAAGCAAGAACCCCATGTTATAATCAGTGTAAATATTAATAAAAATCTTCAAAAATCCAAAAGTATTATATTTCATCAGTGGGTAAAAAGTTTGGTGTCAAAATTTGGGTTTAGATAGGCTTTATGCTAATAATGTCGTTTAATTAATAAAAAGCTTTCAAATTACGATATTGAGCATAACTCCTAATTTAGACCTCAAACTGATGTCAAATTTTTAGGACATGTTTATAAATCAATAATAAAGTTTTTTGTCCTCTCACATTTTCAAAAATCTCGTTTTAAGGTCAAAAGGGCATAATGGTCAACATTTAAGCAATTAACGGAAACATGCAAATGAATCGGATTAATAGGGACCAAGTTGTATAACCTCAGAGGGTTATACTAACCTATAACCTGGTCCTAATGGAACTCTAAGGCATATCTAAACTAAGCTAAATTGGGTTAGAATTGAAAGTCAAAGCAAAAGTCTACTTTTGCGACTTTCGGTTCCGAACCGAGCCTAAACTCAAAATTGTCAGGTTGAACATGCTTAGACATGTTCTTACATTAACTACCAAGTTATATAAGTGTTAAAACAGGTTTCATAGCTTCTACATTGTTAATTATATGTTTATTTACAAAATAGGTTTCTGTTGACTTTTTAATATTAAGTTTGACCCAACAATTGACCTAGTTAGAGTGGAAATCAGAGGGTGCCCTTTTAAGGGTTTATTACCCACATAATTACCAACTCATAGCTACTTTCAATTCAAAAAATGACTGGACCATTAGTGATTAATCACTAAGTCAAAGCTTAATTACGACGGCTTTGACTTTTGGTCGTTAGACTAATAAAACATGAATTAGGAAGGCTAAGAATGCTTACAAATGCTCTTAGCACGAATTAGGAGTTGAAGGAAACTTTCTTTAAGTCCAGGGAGCTCCATAGAGTGAGTTGTGAAAGATTTTGTGAATGAGCACATGAACTTGCAAACAAGAGTTCTTTATATAGCCAAATAAACATCACAATATCACTCCACATAAGTCTAAGATTGATTCCTGATCGTCCCAGGTGTCCCCTACGCATGAAAAACCATTGGTACAGTCCCTGAATTCGAAAACCACCATGCAAAGGCGGTGCAACCTGCTGTACATGCAACTGTCCAAATTTTCTGCACCTGGCAGTCTTACGCGGCCCACGTAAGACTTGCCTTATGGCCTACGCGGCCCGCGTGAGGGTCAGCTCCGGTCACCCATCTTTCAAATATTGCAACTTTGGTCCCTGGTCCTTCTAAACTAGTTTTAACTTTCGTTTATTGCACTTTTAACCCCCAAACTTGACTTTTAAGGGCCTTGAGTCTTTAAACATTTATCCATAAGCCTTCGGTTAGTTACGAGGTCACCCGAATGGTCTTGAAATGCAATATTAACGCATTTAACCCTTATTACTTATAATTATCACTTTGATTATTTATGCGCGTTGAAACTTCATGAATTTAATATTCGTTATTCTTGGGATCAAAATAGATTATCACAATGTTTTTGGGATCGTTAAAAGGTCATTCAGAGGTTACTTTCAACATGTTGACACTTTTAACCCCTATGTTTCATAAGATCCCTATTTTTAACACAAACGACTTCTAATGTTCGATAAATTATTCGTTAAAGAATATGATGCGTAGTCGAGTGTTATATATATTAGGTGTATATTTTAAGCCCTTTTAACACTTATTTTAGCCAAGTTTTAAATTTATAAAACACGATATTTACTAACACTAGACACACATATGGGCAAGTGCACCCATCGTGAGCGTAGTATAGTGTTGGTAAGATACCGAGGTCGTCCAAGGACACAAGAGCTTTTAGTACCGGTTTATCCTCAACGTCTAATCATAATAAAAAGTTTAGAAAAATGTTTTTAAACTAATAAAAATAAAAACTAACTAAAATGCTGAAAAATAAAAGAAAAACAGATAGACAAGATGAATCACTTGGTTCCGACTCGTATCTAGTATAACCTTTGATTATTTCCGCACTTTTGCACATAATTAAGAGATTATCTTAGTTATTGTAGTAGGCCCCTCTTTTGAAGGTGACGTTACCCTCACCCCAGTAGTTTGAGTCAGCAAGGATACAATCCTAAAAGGGTGGATTATTGAAAGATAATTAATTAAGTTATTAATGCAATATTATGGTAGGCCCCGCTTTTGGCGGTGACATTACCCTCGGCTAAGTAGTCTGAGTCAGCAGGGATACAGTCCTAAATAGCCGGGTTATAGTATTAATAGTAGTTAACTTATGAGGGGATCAAAAAGTTTGGACCCCCGCCATCCAATACCGTGAAGCATTGAAGGAGGTCCTACTAAATTTGACCCAGGTCCATTGCAGGACCTCTAAACGCTGAACAATGGCAAGACCTTTACCAAACCGTTCCCTTAACCCCCGACCAGGTAGCCAACATACCTCCATATAGACCGTGGAGATATGAATGGTGAAAATCTTTTATTTTATATAGACAGTAAAATAATGCCAAGACACCACGGACAAACGATAAGGAAAGATCACCTTCAACATAAGCAACTAGTTATTAAAGTCATTAATACAAAACCAAATAAAAAGTGCAAAAGATTAGAAATAAAAAGTATTATACTAGACACTTTGTCTTCACCAAGTGATGTAAGAGACTTAGGCAAACATGGCCTTGATTGTCAAGAACTCTTACGATCAATCTTGGATCCCGAGACGACTCACACACTCTATGATGGACAATGGATGATGGTGGTGGATGATGGTGTTATGGTGGTGGTGGGTGGTGGGTGAAGTGTGAGAGAGGTGGTGTGCCAAGGGATGAGTTGAAATGAAACCAAGCACTCCTATTTATAGGCTGGACAGAAGGCTGGGCACGGCCCCGTGTCCGCTGGACACGCCCCCGTGCCTGTCTGACACTCTCTATCTTCATTAATTGTAATTCTGTTAGGACCGGTTTGACTCCGATACGATTGCGAATCGAATGTGCAACGTGCGGAATCCGTGCATGATTTAGACCGAAACACACAAGATGTAATATAAACGTGATTCTATTTATAAATCTGAAACGTACAAAGAACCTTGAATCACTTGGAGTACTTTCTCTCTCTAGACTCTCTCTCTAGAATCTAAGCTCTCCAAACACAAATGTGCAAAAGTCTTCTTCAAGCTAAATCATGATTTAGCTTGAAACCTATATATAGTGTGTTGATTTAGCTTGAAATGACACATGTTACTTTCAAGCTAAATCATGATTTCCCTTGAAATGACATGTGACACTTTCAAGCTAAATCATGATTTCCCTTGAAATGACATGTGACACTTTCAAGGTAAATCACCACTTTCAAGCTAAATTATCTTATGCATTGATGATCCTATTACATGATACAAGACGAAGTCAATAGACATAGTGCACTAACAGACTCCCCCTTGGATATTGACGAAGTCTTCAGTGACTATTCTCTGTTAGGACACCTTCTTCAGTCTTGATCATTCTGTATCCTCACTTAGATTGTAACATTGTACGCATCCATCACTCTCTTCTTCTATCAGCTTCAGGCTCCCCCTTTCATCAAGTTTCCGTGCTTTGGGATTGACACCTAGCTTTCCATCTACAAGCTTTTCTTTGTTTCAAACTTGTCTTCAGACTCCCCCTTAGACTTTGCTTCCGGGATCGTAGTCTGGACTATCATCTGCAATTTCTCAAACATTTATGAGTAACAGCATTTTGAATTTTCAATCAATCTCTCTAATCCACTCCCCCTATCAACAAACAGTATAGATTTAGCAGTATTAAAGAATCCAACTCCCTCACAGTTAATCATCCAAGTTCAAGCTAATGACCTTGGAGATATCACAAACTGTTTTTAAAATTTTTGATTTTAATCCAAGTTTCAATTTAATGAACTTGTTTTATTTTCAGAAACACAATCAGCTTACTTAGATTTTGAAACTCAGCACTCAGACATCGATTGTCGAAAATAAAGCAGAATCAAAATCTTTTTGTATTTTCTGAAAATATAAAACAATAACGAAATATGTACAAACATATTTACAGACAATATTTTTGTTTGAGTATGCGTTAGAGGATCATATCAGTTACCGACAAGTCACAAGTACCGTTGAGCTTAAAATCACATTATGCATTAAACAATTCACTTAGATTGTCGATATACTGATCCACTTAAATTTTCACACAAATTTCAACTGATTCAGGATACGAATTAGATATTTTAGGAACTTAAACTCATTCATGTGTCCCACCTCTTGAATATACTCCCGTATCCAGAATCCCAATAATCAGTCTTACAGGTGAGTATACTACAATGATACCTGTACATAAATTAGGTATGCGAGGGCCGAGGGATCTCAGGTCGATACTTCCGTATACGCAGAGAGATATCAGCTTCGACTTTACGGTATGTCCCCTTTAGAGGATCTTTTTGCTTACAACAGCAGCGACTATCAATTTTATTGTTTCATCAGCATGCTGAGGGTTTAATGCTATGTTTCAAGCATTTGCAGAAAGTATTATCCAAGGACTAGGTCAGAACTTCCATTCAGCAGAAGTCCCGGAATAATACCCCAGACATCATTGAGTATAAAGACCTAGTATATCAGATTATGAGACCTTTCAAACGAGATTTCAGTGGTTACCTATATATCCAAGTAGTGTTCCCCACAAAATAAGCAAGTTTGAATTTAGGTTTATATCCCGAAAAAGTTTACTAAATGTATAAAAACCTACCGACACATCCACGGTGAGATCGTTTAACACATTTAAACTTTCCAATTCCTTAGCGTACTGTAACTGTCTACTGATGTACTATCATTTCCTCTTTTACGCAAAAACTCAAATTTTTGAATTTTATCATGTTTTTGACTTTTTCAAATTTTCAATGTTTTTGTATTTTCTAACAATATTACTCCCCCTAAAATGCAAAACCATTTAAAGAAAATTTGACAACCAACACTGATAGCTTTGTCTCGCCATCCATTTTCTGCTAAAAGTGTACTGATTTGCAGAAAATCTAACATAAAGTACCCCCATGATTTACAACCCATTGATCTTAACAGTTTGAAAACCGTTTTTCAAACTGATGAAAGTAATCATGTTTGTTCAGCCGTGAGGGTTTCGGCATATTCAATCAACACATATTTTTGTATTTTTTTTTAATATTTGAAAAAAAATTAAAAACAAACATATTTTTGGTTTTTCAAATTTTTCAATTTTTAGGGTTTTTGAAATATTGTTTATTTATTTACAGAAAACATATAAACTTCCTGTTTCAACCAACACAGGATCCAGTAGCCTCCTCTCCTTGTTGTGACAGGCTGCTCCAACCTCCAATCTCACAATCTTTGAATTCCATGAGCACCTGCACAAACAAACTACTCAATTACTTGAACAATTTAGCCCAGGTCTGTTGAACCTTAGGCATTTCAACACAATAATTTTCATTCAATGCTGGAAATTCTTTGTCATTTTTCACAAAAACTTTCTCAATTTTAACTTCAACTTTCTCATCTTTTACCAAATCAACATGTTTCTTAACACTCCATGTTTGACCTTTTGGTGTTCCTCGTTTGTAAAAATGTGAATCTTGTTGAACATTTTGATTTTGAACAACAACTCTTGGTTTCCAAAACTCTTGAGGTTTTGTCATATCAACTTTTGTTTTCCAACTCTGTGTTGTTCTGAATCTGGGTGTGTGAGAATTCCAGGTCTGTCTTGAATCGAACCTATTCTAGTTTGATTTCCAATTTTGATTTGAAGCAAACTTATTTGTATTGAACCTCCAAGTTTGTTTCGAATCAAATTTGGTTGACCTTTGTCTCACATTCTCATATTTTTGTTTCTCAGCATCAAACTTCTTATTGTCAACATCTACAGGTTTTAGATTAGGACACTTGCGTGCAAGATGTCCTTTTTGATCACATTTGAAACATGTTCTCATGGACACATCTTTGACCTGTGGTTGTTGCTTTTTCTTTTTAGCAAAGAACTCATCATTAGACTGTCTCATTTTGAGTTCTTTTTCTTTTTCTAAACTGCCTCCTTGAACAAAACTCATTTTTGCTTGAAAATTCGGCGTCTCATTTTTGTTCCAATGTTGTTTCTTCTTATAACCCAACCCAGCCTTCATGTTCTTCTTTTTAAAACCAGGTTTGGTATACGAACCTCTATGACTCTTACCAACAAACTTTGAAATCTCAGACTTCTCAATCTCAATCATTTTGAAAACTTTATCAACCTTTTCTGAAATCACATTCTGAATCGGGAATACAACATCTAAGAACAATTTGTCCGATCCAATCATGGTATAAACCAAACCCTTTGAATCATCATTCAAATTCTTCTCGGATTTTGTGTTTTTCAGATATCCATCATGAAGATTTCCTTCATCTCCATCCTGTGATTCAGATTTACCTGTAACAACTGACTCTTCTTTCAACACACTTTCAACGACTTTACCTACCACCTCTGAATAATGAGAATCATCAGATTTGGAATAGGTTATGTCAATGTTGTCTGGCAATTGATCTACCATGTTGAAAGCTTTTTCGACCTTTTCCTCATCATAAAATGCAAATTTTCCCGGTGGTGGAACTTGATGAAACTCTGAACCAATACCTTTCTTGTTCTGCTCAGACTCACCCTCACCCGGTTTTATATTGAAAATTCGTTCAAGTACATATGACGACACATGGTAACTCTTTAACTTGTTGTTATCCTGTTCTAAATCAGCAATTTGTCGCTTCAACTTAGCAACATCCTCAATATAGGAATTAACAACATCTTGTTTTATCGCATACATTCGTTTAAGTTCTTTGGTTGTTTCAGACATACAATTCATTCTTGATTGAGCATATTTCATTTCATCTTTTATTTTATCATATGACTCTTTCGTAATGTGATATGATAATTTCATTGAGTCATATTCCTTTTTCATTTCTTGACAAGCAATTTCCTTTTGTTCACATTCATTTGTCATTTTCAAAACATTTTCTTTCAAAACTTCATTTTCTTTCTCTAATTTGTTACATTTTTCTGAAAGTTTCTCATCATTTTCTTTAAAAACTTTTTCTTTTTCTAGCATTTCTTTGCATTTTTCTTTGAAAATCTTTTCAATTTTTGTGAACTCAAGATCTCTTGTTCTAAATTGCTCATCTTTTTCAATACAAGCTCTGCACGGTTCCATGCATTTCTTGCACTGATCTATTAATTTCAAGTTTTCAGAATCAGAATTTACCTCAGTGATTGGCACTTCGGTGTTTTCAGCAACCTCTGTCTGCTTCAGATCAACATCATCTTGCTTCTTTTCAACACTAACTTCATCACCAGTATCACCAACTTCCAAATTCTCATTCTTTTCTTCTATTTCTTCTATCTTCACCTCTTCTTCATTCTGCTGTTCTTCAGTAACAGCTTTCTCAACCTCTTCATTCACAACAACTTCTTCACTTTTGATTTCCTTCACAGTTTCAACTTCAACAGTTTCTGTGTTAACCTCTTCAGCAACTTTCTTCAGATTGTTCACCATTTCTTCAACATTCTTCTTCATTCTCTCTTCGTCCCTTTTTCTTAGACATGATAACATGGCATATCTGATATCCTTTTCATATCTCTTAGCGTATGTGTCATCTTTCAATACTCTTCTATAGTATTCAGCTCTTAACGGGACTGCAAGAAGAACATCATCGAAGATTATGTCTTTCTTGGGAACAACCGGTTCTCCTTCTCTGTTATAATAGCATTCTCTCTTTTTATCCCATCTTTTGCTACCGACAGCCATCTCATACTCCTCCTGCATATCATCCATTCTGTTGTAGACCACATTTCTTTCTCTGTAAGTCTTCTCACTCAAGATCTCTTCCCGAGTTTTCTCTTTGATCTCAACTTTTTCTTCATGGATTTCAGAAGTGTCTTTATCTTTGTTTTCATCTTGAATCTCAGTAACAAGAGCATAATGTTTATTTAATTCTTCCTGTTTGGCTTCAGCTTTGAACCGTTCATCAACAATGTCATCTATTGGAAGAACCTCACTCCAATCATATCCTTCATCCTTGTAAATTACAGCATAAGCTCTTGATTTTTCTTTCGGTTTATCTTCAATCAACTTTGGCTCTTCTCTGCTTCTATGGTAGATCGCCTTTCGATAATAGTCATCGTTGAACGGATGTTCATTTCCACCAACTGCAGAATTAATGCATTCTCTCTTGAAATGACCTTTCTGTTTGCATTTGAAGCAGGTCACTTTAGATTTGTCGAATCCAAGCTTTGTTGACGCACCTCCAAGAGATTGTTTCCCAGTAATCTCCATGTATCTCTGAGCTCTTCGAATACAACTAGCTAAACACCAACGGATGTCAATGAGCTCCATCTCTTCCGGATCAATCTGGTCGTAGTCTTCTTTGGTCAATTCAGAATTTCCAATTTTTCCAGCTACTAGACCTTCATATGATTCCAGAACAGATGCAAGGAAACTCATTTGCTGCTTTGCTGCATTGATGCTCATTGCAGGAGAATTCTTCAGTTTAAGAGCAATGTTGCACAAAATTTCTTCAGAATCATCAGAATTTGTCTTTGAAGATGAATGATATCCAGAATGATGACTTATTGACATTGTTGGTGGTTCTTTCATCTTTTCACCACTAAAGGCTGTTTTTGGTGAACCAACGCCTTTATCAGAAAGCACACTGCTTTTGTAGTACAAGCCAACATTCTGTTGATGTGAAGATTCAGTCATCTTGTTTTGCTTTTGTAGCTCCAGATCATGACTTTCAATCTTTTCAAACAAAACATCAAGAGTAATTTCATCATATGAAGCATCATTTTTTAAGATAAAAACAAACGTTTGCCACTGATCAGCTCGTGGTAACGCTTCAATCACTTTATCAATAAGTTCCTCTTTTGTTTTCTCAATTTTAAAACGTTCAAGTTCGATTTTAAGATGACAGAATCTCTCAATCATTTGCCTCACTGACTCTCCTTTTATGTTATCAAACATATCAAATTCTTTCTTTAATAAAGCTATTTTGTTTTTTCTAATCTGTTTCCCCCCCTCAGCTTTAAATCGTAAAGCTTCCCAGACAGACTTAGATGTCCCATTATGATTTAGCAGTGCAAAGATGTCATTTCTGATTGCTGACTGGATCAATGCTATCATTCTCTGTTCAGCTCCAAATTCAGCTTTATCTTCTCTAGTAAACTTCTTGAATACAAGATCTTCGCCTTTATCATCTTTTGGTTTTTCATACCCATACTCCAGGCAAAACCAACTTTCATGAGCATACGCCTTTGCCCAGTTGAGAAAGCGTTCTTTCCACCAGGTATAATCCTCAATGCTATCAAGAGCTGGTGGCTTTGAATTTGTTCCGTAGAAGTTATCATGCTTGATGTTTTCATTTAGCGCCTTCGTGATGGTTTTTGGTGTAACATTTGTAGCCTCAGACGATTCGGTTGCGAACGCGTTGTAAAACGTGTTGTAGAATTCCTCAGCCATGATGCAAACAATGAATAGACAAACAAACAAACACAATCAGTATACACAATATCAAATATCCTGAAACAAACTTATACACAGTTGACGTGGAATAATCTCGACACGAAATTTCACTTTTTAAGCGAAATAGAAAATTCAATCGAAAACACTTGTTGAACAGTTGAAGCGAAATCACTATTGACCACTTGAAGAGAAATCAACTGTTGACAGACTTTCAAGCGAAATCCCAAGTAACCAGTTTTGAAGCGAAATCTAGACTTTCAAGCGAAATCTAGGTTAAACAGACTTTCAAGCGAAATCCCGAGTAAATCAGTTCTGAAGCGAAATCTCAAACTGATGATTTGAAGCGAAATCAAATACTATTCTGTTCAAGCGAAATCCTACACTGATGTTTCAAGCGAAATCTGATCTAATGCAGTTTCAAGCGAAATCTGTTATTAGACACTATCTCAAGCGAAATCCAGCAACTTTGTTCAAGCGAAATTATGCTGTTTGTTACGGATTCGAACACAAAAACTCGAAAATCTCCTAAACGACAAGGAATTTGAATCTGAAACTTGGTAGGATTGTTTATCAACTATTTTCGCACAACATACTAGAAAATCAGCTGATTCGGACCATGAAATCCCGTTCAATTTGTCAAGAAACCATATAAAACGTGAAAGAATGAGTTGATGAAGAAGAAATGATGCAATTCAGATCTGAAAACACTGTAATCTGGTACGAATCTTGTTGTTTGATCAACGCAATCGAGCTCCTGCTCTGATACCACTTGTTAGGACCGGTTTGACTCCGATACGATTGCGAATCGAATGTGCAACGTGCGGAATCCGTGCACGAACGAGACCGAAACACACAAGATGTAATATAAACGTGATTCTATTTATAAATCTGAAACGTACAAAGAACCTTGAATCACTTGGAGTACTTTCTCTCTCTAGACTCTCTCTCTAGAATCTAAGCTCTCCAAACACAAATGTGCAAAAGTCTTCTTCAAGCTAAATCATGATTTAGCTTGAAACCTATATATAGTGTGTTGATTTAGCTTGAAATGACACATGTTACTTTCAAGCTAAATCATGATTTCCCTTGAAATGACATGTGACACTTTCAAGCTAAATCATGATTTCCCTTGAAATGACATGTGACACTTTCAAGGTAAATCACCACTTTCAAGCTAAATTATCTTATGCACTGATGATCCTATTACATGATACAAGACGAAGTCAATAGACATAGTGCACTAACAAATTCGCAATTACAATTAATGCGCCTGCTGTACTTTCGCCACGCCCCCGTGTTCACTGGACACGGCCCGTGGTGGGCAATAGAAGCTTCTATAGGTTTGTCTTTTCTGCTGCTTCTTGGGCACGGCCCCGTGCTGGTTGAGCACGGGGCGTGTTCAGTCTTCTGCTTTCTCTATTTTGCTTGGGAAGATGCCGTTGAGGGGTCGGGCAGTCCACTTATGTTCCTTTTCTTGTATTTATGTTAGATTTAGCTGTCTTTTTGCTTCTTTTGTGAATTTGAGCTCATTTAATCCTGAAAATACAAAAGGAAGACAAAAACTCTCTTTTTCCAACATTAGTACTTAAAAATGGTTAGTTTTATGCCTCATTTGATGTAATTTATATGTTGCATTTTACACACATCAAATACCCCCACACTTGAACTTTTGCTTGTCCTCAAGCAAAACTCTTTAATATGTGGCTTACACTCCCAAATGGAATGGGTAGAAGAGAAGGTTTTGGGCTTGTCATAGAGTGTTGGGAATCCAAGATCTTTTTGGGTTTTATTTTTATCTATTTACAATCCTATTCGTTATGATTTGTTTAGAACGTTTCATAGGAGAAATTACTTATTTGGGCATAACATGCCTTTTTAAAATTCCATTTATATACAAGTTCACATACCTCACGGGAGAAATCACTCACACTCGGCCGAAGGTGTATATTTAGTGAATCACTCGAGAGCGGCATGGAACTTATTCCTACCATAGGCTTGCCAAGCAATCAATCCTCCTCCTTTGTAACTTTTATACCTTTGTAAATATCAAGAGGACTTTGTGGGTGAAGGGTTAGGCTTGGGTTAAAGGTAGGTGGTTGGGTTAGTGGTTAGTAGTTAGTAGAAAAATGGTGAAAAAGCGTAACAAGTGTCGGTTTTCGTAGGACTTTTTATTTTTGTAACTTTTTATTTTGATGAAGAGATTATTCAAACAAAGTTATTTTTGATGAACTTGTTTGTTTATTTTCTTTTGCTTCATCATCAACACATTTTTTTTGAACGATCATACGAAAAACCGAACCTGTTACTAAAAAAAAGGGTTAAAAATGAAAAAGGTTTTGGTGGGTAAAAGGGTGTTTGGTTTGGGTTATGAAATGAAAAAGGTTTAGGCTCAAAGGGGCTAACTAGGGGGATTTTTGGGTAGGTGGTAAAAGATAAAGAAAAATAATGGTGTAGAAGAAAAAAGGTTAGTCCTAATGCCTCTATCACTTACTTACTCGGGTTTAAGTTGATAAGGACCGGGGAATGTATCGTCATGGCAAGTTCTAGAGTCGTAAGAACCAAGCGGCTATTCACACAAGAAACGAAAAATGAGCATTTAGTCTAAAGATGTAAATTTGTATGCTTAATAAAGGCTCAAAACTCACTTTTGTGGGAATGGGTTTTTATGTGATCAAGTATATATAATCAAATTTTAACTAAGCTTGTCATGCCATTTCATAATTTTCTTATGTTGGTTCTTGTTATCACGACGCTCTCGGTTGTAAATTTGTAAAAATATAACCTTATTAATCTTATGATTCCAAACTTAAACTTTAGACAAGTAAAAAAATGAAAATTTTTGAAAAAAATTGGGGTGTTTAGCGGTTCCAATAGAGTTTTGTGTAAGGCTTGTTATTAGGACTTGCAAAATTTCAAGGTTTTAGCATCCCCCCCACACTTAAATTGCACATTGTCCTCAATGTGTCCCAAAAATAAGTTTTTAGGTTGATTGAAAGTGTAAAAAGGTGTTAAAAGCAAAAATTTTGTGTTACTGGCAACCTGGACACGACCCCGTGTTGAGTGGACACGACCCCGTGTTCAGGTGCCAGTAACGAGAACTTACAGAAGGTGAACACGGGGGCGTGTTGGCTGGACACGACCCCGTGTCTGTCAAGGTCTGCAGAATCTAAACAAACAGCAGGTTCAGGGGAATGGGCACGGGGGCGTGTCGGCTGGACACGACCCCGTGTGGACAGTCTGCAAATTCGAAAAACAGGTTTCTTTCTTCGTTTTTCCAGTCCCGGCTTTAAGAGTACTAATTCTTAGTACTTTAAGCCTCGAATGTACCTGATTACCCAATAAACACTCCACCAAAACAAAGCAAACATCCTACTTTTACCAAAGTTAACATCCATGTCAAAGTTAAAATAAATGCAGAAAATAAAAGAAGTTAGGAAAAGTAAATTGTTCAACATTTGGCATGCAGGCCATTAATTGTTCAAGATTAAAAAGGGTTAACATGGGGAGTCATCAATCTACCGCTTCCTCCTCTGCTCCTCTCGCCTACTCCATAGCATCGTCATCATCATCATCGTCATCATCCCCTCCATGGCGTGCAATGTGGTCTCGTATGTATCCAACATCGTCTTGGATCTCGGATAGGTTTCTCTGGATAGCTCCGACCCGGTTGTAGGTGTTGCTCGCCATGTTATAGGTGTTCCTAGTACACATAAAGTTTTCCTGCAACAAATCATGCAAACTTTGAAAGTTAGGAAAACCGCCTCCCGAGGAGGATGATTGGCCCGGATCACCGTGGGGTTGGTATTGGTACTGATGATGTTGCGGAGCTGGGAGGACAAGCGCTTCTTGTGGGTTCCATGCATGACCTTGCATCCTTTGAAAGGTTACCGTCCCGTCTTCTGCCTCATAAATCAGGTTCATTGAGCGGCATATGTGAATATCCACCGTACCCGACCATGGGCTCCTCTCAAATGACCTAGGTATGTGGGCGAAGTGCTTGAAGAGACGGTACACCCATCCCCCAAAGAAAATAGGCATCGGTGCACTAGCAAGGCGGTTGTGATGCATGTTTCGGAGCATGAGGAACGGAACATCGAGCGGCCTGCGGTTGTGAATGCAGTGGAGGACAACTAAATCTCTTAACCCAACGACGCCACTACTGTCATGCCTTTGGCTAAGAGAGTAGCCGAGGAGCCTATGAATGTATCTGTATAGCGGATCCCTCAGCTTTGTACTCTTAGTGCCGCTCGGATTGTAGAACCCTTCTCCAATCTGAGCCCACATGGCTAGGCGTTCGTTGTCACCTACCTCTCTCATTCCCCCAGTATTTTCTTCATTTCGCGCATCCTCTTCCGCATACAACCCGATAATCGACCCAAATTGTGCCATAGAGATCGAATACTTCGTTCCGCCACATCGGAAAGCTACCCCGTCATTGTCGAACGGGTCGCACCTCGAGTTGAATGTGAAAGTGCTATAGAATTTGATTCACCATGGTTAGCAAGTCCGTGCAAGCTTGCCTCGGGTATTCCTCCGGCCTTGTTTGAAGAATTTCGTATCGAGCTCTTGCATCGAGCTCATTGGCGTTAAATCTTGTGAACTTCCTGGCCATCTGCAAGAATACACCAAAAGTTAGCACGAAACAGAAATATTATCAGATAAAACTGCAAACAGCGGGCTGGACACGACCCCGTGTTCAGCGGACACTGCCCCGTGTCTAGGGGTCTGTTACTCAAAAATCCCATTTTTCTACCCGGTTTCGAAAACTTGAAAATTTTTGGTCCAATAGGTGCGGTTTCCCCCGAAAATGAAACCTTAAGCATCGTTTTCCCCAAAATATCCCGTTTACCCCATCAATTTTTATCTTTTTCGGTTCAAGAACAAGGGTTTGGGGTTTTAGTGCGAAATTGGATGAATCTATGAACAATACAAGTGTATCTACTTCCCTTAACACTAATCTAACTAAATGCAAACAGATCTAATAAAAAATTTGAGGTTCGATCCGGATGAACTTCAAGAACCCTAGATTTTTCCCCAAATTTTTGGTGTTTTAACTACATGCAAGTAACTAATCTAACTACTAAAAGTGATAGAATCATACCTTGATGTTGTTAGAGCGATAGGAGACGTTGAAATTCTGCGAAAAATCGCCTGAAACCAGAGCTTTTTCGGGGAAACGGGGCGTGTGGAATGAAGTAACTGTTTTGAAAAAGGGGATTTATCCCGACTGCAGCGCGGACACGGCCCCGTGTCCAGCGGACACGGCCTCGTGCCGAGCGTGGTTTTGAAAATATATTTTTTTTGTGCTCGTGTGAGTGCCCTCTTTTTCGCATAAGCTATGGTTAGAAAACTTACCGCTTTATTTTGTTGTCTCAATCGTTCGTAACTTACCAGACATGATGTTTTTATTCTTCCACCGTTTGAAGCGAGATCTCTTCTTCTTCATCCTCAATGAATCCTTGATAGAGTTTCAGCCGTTGGCCATTGACTTTAAATGGGGGCCCATTTCGAGATTTAATTTCTACTGCACCGTGTGGAAAAATATGGGTGATGGAAAAAGGTCCTGACCACCTAGACTTTAATTTACCAGGAAACAATCGAAGTCGTGAATTAAACAAAAGAACTAAATCTCGTACCCGAAATTCATTAGGTTTAATATGTTTGTCATGCAAATTTTTCATTCGTTCCTTATAAATTTCAGAGTTTGAGTATGCATAATTCCTAAGCTCGTCTAATTCATTTAATTGACAAAATCGATTTTTACCGGCAAATTCTAAGTCTAAGTTTACATTTTTTATTGCCCAGTAGGCTTTGTGTGCAATTTCTACTGGCAAATGACAACTTTTTCCATAGACTAGCTTATACGGGGTTGTACCTATTGTTGTTTTATAAGCAGTTCGAAAAGCCCATAAAGCATCGTCTAATTTATCTGCACATTCCTTTTTATTTAACCCTACGGTTTTTTCGAGTATTCGTTTTAAACCTCTATTAGTCACTTCGGCTTGTCCATTTGTTTGAGGGTGATATGCTTTTGAGACCCGGTGATAGACCCCATATCTTGTTAAAAAAAATTTCGAGTTGATGGTTGCAAAAATGGGTACCTCTATCACTTATTAAAGCTTTAGGTGTGCCAAAACGAGAGAATAATTTTTTCAGAAATCTTACCACAACTCTTCCATCATTTGTTGGAAGTGCCTCGGCCTCGGCCCATTTAGACAAGTAATCTACTGCCACAAGTATATATGTGTTTCCTTTCGATGGTGGGAAAGGTCCCATAAAGTCGAGTCCCCACACATAAAAAATTTCACAAACAAGAATGCCATTTTGTGGCATTTCGTTTTTGGAAGAAATATTACCTGTTCTTTGGCAAGCATCACATGTCTTGACAAGACTTTGGGCGTCTTTGTAAATGGTTGGCCAATAAAATCCTGAATCAAATACCTTTCGTGCGGTACTAGCAGCACCATGATGTCCTCCGTATGGACCTTCATGACAATGGCAGAGAATTCTTCGTGCTTCACTACCATGTACGCATCGTCGGACGAGTTGGTCGGCACACATTTTGAAAAGATATGGATCTTCCCAAAAGTAGTGTTTCACATTGGCAAAGAATTTTTTTCTTTGATGATGTGCCCACCTTTTTGCGACTATACCGCTAGCTAGGTAGTTAGCATAGTCGGCGTACCATGGTTCTTCCTTGTATTCCACCATTTCCAGGGACTCAGTTGGGAATTTTTCGTTGATTTGCTCGTCCCTGTTTGCTTCCAAAGCTGGGTCTTCTAAGCGCGAAAGATGATCTGCAGCGGTGTTTTCTGCTCCTCTTTTGTCCTTGATTTCAATGTCAAATTCTTGGAGGAGTAGAATCCACCGAATCAAACGTGGTTTTGC
Source organism: Helianthus tuberosus (assembly GCA_030545235.1). Lineage (NCBI taxonomy): Eukaryota > Viridiplantae > Streptophyta > Magnoliopsida > Asterales > Asteraceae > Helianthus > Helianthus tuberosus. The sequence continues at coordinate 162,434,845 of CM060448.1, read as the reverse complement.
ATCTTGCTTTTTGAAGAGATATCGGATGGCTGCATGATCTGTATAAACTATAGTTTTAGAAAGAACAAGATAAGAACGAAATTTATCGAAAGCAAATACCACAGCTAGTAACTCTTTTTCAGTTGTTGTGTAATTTTCTTGTGCATCATTAAGTGTTTTGCTAGCATAATAAATTGGGTGGAAATGCTTTTCTTTTCTTTGTCCCAAGACAGCTCCAACTGCAAAGTCACTAGCATCACACATGATTTCGAAAGGAAATTTCCAATCAGGCGCTATCATGATAGGTGCATTGACTAACATTTCTTTTAAGGTGAGAAATGCTTGATTGCAATCATTGTCAAAGATGAAAGGAGCATCTTTTTCAAGTAATTTTGTTAGAGGTCTAGAAATTTTAGAAAAGTCTTTGATAAACCGCCTATAGAATCCGGCATGCCCTAGGAAACTTCTGATAGCTCTTACGGAGGATGGAGGTGGTAATCTAGAAATGGTATCTATTTTGGCTCGATCCACCTCCATTCCTTCGCTTGAGATCTTGTGACCGAGTACTATTCCCTCCATTACCATGAAATGGCATTTTTCCCAATTAAGGGCGAGGTTAGTTTCCTCACATCGGGATAGAATTCGTTCAAGGTTATCGAGGCATTGGTCATATGAATCCCCAAAGATAGAAAAGTCATCCATGAAGACTTCCATTGTCTTTTCTATCATGTCATGGAAGATGGCTACCATGCAACGTTGGAATGTTGCTGGGGCATTACATAGACCAAACGGCATGCGTCGATAAGCAAAAGTTCCATAGGGACATGTGAAAGTTGTCTTTTCTTGGTCTTCGGGTGCTATCGGGATTTGAAAGTAACCTGAAAAACCATCCAAGAAACAATAAAATTTATGACCGGATAGTCTTTCTAACATTTGATCAATGAAGGGTAAAGGAAAGTGATCCTTTCTTGTTGCTTCATTTAATCGTCTATAATCTATACATACTCTCCATCCTGTGACGGTTCTTGTTGGTATTAATTCATTTTTCTCGTTAGTTATTACCGTCATACCTCCTTTCTTTGGAACTACTTGGACGGGACTCACCCAAGGACTATCGGAGATAGGATAGATAAGTATGGCGTCAAGTAATTTGATGACTTCGTTTTTAACCACTTCTTGAACATTTGGATTTACTCGACGTTGTGGTTGTATGACCGATTTGTAGTCATCATTCATCAAAATTTTGTGTGTTCACATAGAAGGACTAATTCCTTTTATGTCTACAAGTTTCCAAGCTATTGCATTTTTATGTTTTTTCAAAAGATTAATTAATTTTTCCTTTTCTAAGTTATCTAATTTAGACGAAATGATTACAGGTAAATTACCATCTTTGTCTAGAAAAGCATATTCCAAACCTTTTGGAAGTTCTTTGAGCTCAAGTGGTGGGTCTTTGGGAGACTCCTTATTTGGTTGCTCATTTCGATCAAGAACCTTAAAAGTTTGTTCTATGGCGACCTCTTCTTCAACAAAGTGGTCAATCTCTTCACTTGTATCGGGTGGTTCATCTTCATCTTCAATTAGGGGGTCATTATTGCCGAAAGGATATTTCATTGACCGTTCGAGATCGACACTTCTTTTAAATGCCCCTAATTGAACAGGTAGATTTTTGAACTTCCGGTTTTTCAAAGCTTCGTGAGTTTTTACAAATGGTCGTCCCAACACTAGAGGAGCGTCATCGAGGATGACAAAGTCGGTCGGGATTACCATTTGATTTGCTTGAACCAAGACATCTTCAACTATACCGATTGATTTTATTACTTTCCGATTGGATAGAAAAATGGGTATTTGAAGTGGAGAAAAATCACTAATACTTAATTTTTCGAAAATGTAGTTAGGCATTATGTTAACACAAAGATCTTTATCGATTGTGACATTACTAATAAACGAATTTTGAAAGAAACATGGAACCGGTGTAATGTTAATTTCAAATGGGTCTTCTTTTATTAGTGAGGTTTGATCATTAGTTAACTTAACACTTACCGTTTCGTCAATTTTAGTGTTAGTGCTTAACTCTTTTAAAAACTTAGCATGAGGGGGTACTAAACAATGATTTTCAAAAGAAGGTGACAAGAGATTAATTTCTTCAAAATTAGACTCTTCTTGAATTTTAACGTTGTTGGACTCACCTTTTTCGTTGTTTAACTCATGTGTCGGTTTTTCACTTATTTGTTCTTCCATTTTTACACTTTCGGTTATCTCTTCCTTTTTTAACTCTTCTCTTGCGCGGGACTCCTCTTCCCTTGCGCGAGCTTCTTTTATACATCGATCGATAACTCTAATGTGTTCTAATATCCTATCGGTCACTTCGGTTATAGAAAAAGAATCGGTATTTTCTAAGCTTGAATCCGGTTGTTCGACCCTTTGTTCCTCATAATACCCATATGAAGTCGATGGTTCGCACCATTGTTCTTCATTGTAAGCATATGATGGATAAGGTTCGTAATTTTGTTCTTCATAATACTCATATGAGGTGGGTTGTTCACGCCATGATTCCTCATAATAAGCATACGAAGGTGGTGGCTCATATCTTGGCTCCTCTAAGTATGAGTATGAAGGCTCATACATTGGTTCATCAAAATATGAGTATGAGGGAGGAGGTTCATACCTTTGGTCTTCATAGGATGTGTATGAAGTCGATGGCTCGTACCTGGGCTCCTCATAGTAGGTGTATGAATTGGATGGTTGATATGAGTGATTATTTTGAACCGAGCGTAAGTTACGACAATTAGTGCAATAATTACCCCTATAATCATCCTCCTCATAGGTGTAGTTGTAACCTCCTGAGTATTGATCCATAAGAATCACTCAGTAGACCACAACCAAGTCTCGAGATCAGAAAACAAAAATAAAAACGGAAACAGAAGGCTGGACACGGCCCCGTGTTCAGTGGACACGGCCCCGTGTTCAGGATCTGTATCTGGGCGTTTTAATTAAATTTACTGATTTCGTTGAGCACGGGGCGTGTTTAGTGAGCACGGCCCGTGTTCAAGCTTCTGTTACTGGGTGTTTTATGAAAAATATGCAGCACGGCCCCGTGTTCAGCGAGCACGGCCCGTGTTCAACCTACTGTAAATGCAAAACTAAACTAAAATGCAGAAAAATGTGGGCCTGTTTTGAAAAGGTTTTGAAAAACTGATTAGGCCGTCGATTTTAAGCTTTCCTAAAATCCTTGTGTCCCCGGCAGCGGCGCCAAAAACTTGATGCGTAGTCGAGTGTTATATATATTAGGTGTATATTTTAAGCCCTTTTAACACTTATTTTAGCCAAGTTTTAAATTTATAAAACACGATATTTACTAACACTAGACACACATATGGGCAAGTGCACCCATCGTGAGCGTAGTATAGTGTTGGTAAGATACCGAGGTCGTCCAAGGACACAAGAGCTTTTAGTACCGGTTTATCCTCAACGTCTAATCAAAATAAAAGTTTAGAAAAATGTTTTTAAACTAAGAAAAATAAAAACTAACTAAAATGCTGAAAAATAAAAGAAAAACAGATAGACAAGATGAATCACTTGGTTCCGACTCGTATCTAGTATAACCTTTGATTATTTCCGCACTTTTGCACATAATTAAGAGATTATCTTAGTTATTGTAGTAGGCCCCTCTTTTGAAGGTGACGTTACCCTCACCCCAGTAGTTTGAGTCAGCAAGGATACAATCCTAAAATGGTGGATTATTGAAAGATAATTAATTAAGTTATTAATGCAATATTATGGTAGGCCCCGCTTTTGGCTGTGACGTTACCCTTGGCTAAGTAGTCTGAGTCAGCAGGGATACAGTCCTAAATAGCCGGGTTATAGTATTAATAGTAGTTAACTTATGAGGGGATCAAAGAGTTTGGACCCCCGCAATCCAATACCGTGAAGCATTGAAGGAGGTCCTACTAAATTTGACCCAGGTCCATTGCAGGACCTCTAAACACTGAACAATGGCAAGACCTTTACCAAACCGTTCCCTTAACCCCTGACCAGGTAGCCAACATACCTCCATATAGACCGTGGAGATATGAATGGTGAAAATCTTTTATTTTATATAGACAGTAAAATAATGCCAAGACACCACAGACAAACGATAAGGAAAGATCACCTTCAACATAAGCAACTAGTTATTAAAGTCATTAATACAAAACCAAATAAAAAGTGCAAAAGATTAGAAATAAAAAGTATTATACTAGACACTTTGTCTTCACCAAGTGATGTAAGAGACTTAGGCAAACATGGCCTTGATTGTCAAGAACTCTTACGATCAATCTTGGATCCCAAGACGACTCACACACTCTATGATTGACAATGGATGATGGTGGTGGATGATGGTGTTATGGTGGTGGTGGGTGGTGGGTGAAGTGTGAGAGAGGTGGTGTGCCAAGGGATGAGTTGAAATGAAACCAAGCACTCCTATTTATAGGCTGGACAGAAGGCTGGGCACGGCCCCGTGTCCGCTGGACACGCCCCCGTGCCTGTCTGACACTCTCTCTCTTCATTAATTGTAATTCGCAATTACAATTAATGCGCCTGCTGTACTTTCGCCACGCCCCCGTGTTCACTGGACACGGCCCGTGGTGGGCAATAGAAGCTTCTATAGGTTTGTCTTTTCTGCTGCTTCTTGGGCACGGCCCCGTGTTGGCTGAGCACGGGGCGTGTTCAGTCTTCTGCCTTCTCTATTTTGCTTGGGAAGATGCCGTTGAGGGGTCGGGCAGTCCACTTATGTTCCTTTTCTTGTATTTATGTTAGATTTAGCTGTCTTTTTGCTTCTTTTGTGAATTTGAGCTCATTTAATCCTGAAAATACAAAAGGAAGACAAAAACACTCTTTTTCCAACATTAGTACTTAAAATGGGTTAGTTTTATGCCTCATTTGATGTAATTTATATGTTGCATTTTACACACATCAGAATACAAACGTCGTGTGAGGTCAATCAGAGGCACAAGAATGGCATGTTGACACTTTGGATCCCTTTATTCACATATTTACATTGTTTGACAATTTCAGTCCCTCTAGATCAAATCATTATACGTTTAAAGTCCATGACCCGTGTCTTCATAATATTGGTCGTGATTTTACGAGGTGTTAGATCCTCACCCCCTTAAAAGAAATCTCGACCTCGAGATTTACTGAAATAAATGAGGGTACTTCTGTTTCATTGTGGACTCAACCTCCCACGTGTACTCTGGGCCTCTTCGGGCATCCCATTTAACCTTCACAATCGGTATGTGCTTCTTTTCGAAGTTTCTTGACCTGTTGATCCTCGATCGGCTAAGGTTTTTCAACAAATTTTAAGCTCTCATCTATATGCACATCCTTATGTGACATAGCTAACGATTCATCTGCTGGACATTTCTTTAGATTGAAGATGTGAAACACATTATGAATTCCACTGAGCTCTTCAGGCAGATTTAACTTGTAAGCCACTGTTCCGACACATTCGATGATCTCGAATGGTCCTATGTATCTTGGGCTTAACTTGTCTTTCTTGCCAAAACGCATTACCCCTTTCCAGGGTGATACCTTAAGTAGAACTTTGTCACCTACCTCAAATTTTAGAGGCTTACGCCTTTTATCTGCGTAGCTCTTCTGCCTATACCTGGCAGCTTTGAGACGATCACGTATCTGCACAATCTTATCTGTCATCTCCAGGACTATATCAGGTCCTGTTAGTTGGACATCCCCAACTTCCGCCCAACAAACTGGCGTCCTGCACTTTCTTCCATACAAAACTTTAAAAGGTGCAACTTGAATACTGGAATGATAGCTATTATTATATGAAAATTCTATCAATGGAAAGTGATCATCCCAACTTCCACCTAAATCAATAACACAAGCTCTTAACATATCCTCCAAAGTTTGAATTGTACGCTCGCTCTGACCATCCGTTTGAGGATGATATGCAGTGCTGAAGTTTAATTGAGTGCCTAGGGATTGCTGAAAGCTTTTCCAAAAATGCGATGTATATCTCGTATCCCTATCAGAGATAATAGACACCGGTACTCCGTGAAGAGATACAATCTCGTCCACGTACAGCTGAGCTAACTTATCTGAGCTGTGTGTTTCCTTAATAGGTAGGAAGTGGGCCGACTTTGTCAACCTGTCGACTATAACCCAAATAGTATCATTTCCTCACTTTGTCTTTGGTAACTTAGTGATGAAATCCATAGTTACCATTTCCCACTTCTAGGTGGGAAGTTCAGGCTGTTGCAGCAAACCTGACGGCTTCTGGTGTTCGACTTTAACCTGAGCACATGACAGAAATTTGGCCACATAAGTGGCTATAGACTTCTTCAAGCCTATCCACCAATAATTTGCCTTCAAATCCTGGTACATTTTATCACTGCCAGGATGAACCGAGTACTTGGAACTATGGGCTTCTTGAAGGATCACTTCCCTAAGTCCTCCATAGATTGGAACCCATATTCGTCCATTCAATCTTAGTATTCCATCCTTGCCATACGATAAATGTTCAGCAGTTACGCCCAGCTTTTCATTTGGATAGTTGGCTTCTAATACAGCTTCCTTCTGAGCGGCTAACAATCTTTCATTCAGGCTGTTCTTTAATTCAATGCTCTTGGCATTTATTCTAATGGGCTTAACTCTTTCCTTTCTGCTCAATGTGTCGGCGACCACATTCGCCTTGCCTGGATGATATCGGATTTCACATTCATAATCATTTAAAGTCTCCATCCATCGACGATGTCTCATGTTCAGATCCTTCTGATTGAACAGATGCTGAAGGCTCTTATGATCAGAATAGATCACACACTTGGTACCATATAAATAATGCCTCCAAAGTTTTAGTGCAAAAACAATGGCACCCAATTCCAAGTCATGGGTGGTGTAATTCTTCTCATGCACCTTTAATTGACGGGAAGCATAAGCAATAACTTTGCCCTTCTGCATGAGCAGACATCCCATACCTGTGTGTGATGCATCGCAGTATACCACAAACTCTTCTATTCCCTCAGGCAATGTTAACACAGGAGCATTGCTCAACTTTTTCTTAAGAATCTCAAAGGATTCTTGTTGCTTAGAACCCCAATCGAACTTTATATTCTTTCTAGTCAACGAAGTTAGGGGTGCAACAATCCTTGAGAAATTTTTAATAAAACCCCTGTAATATCCTGCCAGACCCAAGAAGCTGCGAATCTCTATGGGCGTCTTCGGCTCTTGCCAATTCATGATAGCTTCAATCTTAGCGGGATCCACCTGGATACCACACTCACTAACCACATGTCCAAGGAATTGGACTTCACGAATCCAAAATTCACACTTTGAAAACTTGGCGTAGAGCTTTTCTCGCTGAAGAAGTTTAAGGATACATCGAAGGTGCTTCTCATGATCAGCCTGATTCTTTGAGAAAATAAGAATGTCATCAATAAAGACAATGACAAACTTGTCAAGTAGGGTTTGCAAACGTGATTCATGAGGTCCATGAATGATGCTGGTGCATTAGTGAGCCCAAAAGGAATCACTACGAACTCGTAGTGACCATAACGAGTTCTGAATGCAGTCTTATGCACATCTTCATCTCTAACCTTCAGTTGATGGTAACCTGACCTCAAATCAATCTTGGAGAAGTAGCTTGCTCCTTGCAGTTGATCGAACAGATCGTCGATCCTGGGGAATGGATATCTGGTCTTAATTGTAACCTTGTTTAGCTCGAGATAATCGATGCATAGACGCATCGAGCCATCCTTCTTCTTCACAAACAGAATCGGCGCTCCCCAAGGAGATGGGCTAGGTCTAATAAATCCTTTTGCTAACAAATCATCTAACTGAGTCCTTAATTCCTTCATCTCTGTCGGTGCTAACCTGTAAGGTGCTCTTGTAACAGGTGAAGCTCCAGGAATGATGTCGATTTTGAACTCCACTTGCCTATCTGGGGGTAAACCAGGTAGTTCTTCAGGGAATACATCAGTGTATTCAGAAATGATAGGGATGTCTTCAATCTTGGGCTTTGGTTCATCAATAGTCACTTGTGCCATATAAATGACACAACCTTTCTTCATACACCTCGATGCCTTAAGCATAGACACTTGCTTAGGCAACCCATATTGAGTGTCTCCCTGAATTGTCAACGGCTCACCATAAGGTGTTTTAATAACCACTTGCTTCTTATCACAGATGATCTGGGCTTGGTTATGAGATAACCAATCCATGCCAATTACTATGTCAAATCCAACTAGTTTCAAATGAAGCAAAGACAATGGAAAAGAGTGGTTCCTAATGGATATAAAACATCCATCTAACACGGTTGAAGTAGTTTCTATGGTACCATCAGCAAATGCTACCTCATAATTTATGCTTAGGGTTTTAACAGGCATATTTAATAACTTACAAAACTTATTATCTACAAACGACTTATCTACACCCGAATCAAACAATACCCTTGCATAAACATCATTGAGAAGAAAGGTACCTGTTATCACGTTTCATTCTGGATCGCTTCTTGAGCATTCATTTGAAAGACCCGAGCATTGGTCTTCTTGCCTTCTTCAGGCTTCTTCGCATACTTTGGGTAGTTGGACTTGATATGCCCCTTCTCGTTACAGTTGTAACAAGTTGCATCCTTAATCTTCTTACAATCCAATGTCTTATGCTCACTAGACTTACAGATCCCACAAGCTCTTGGCTGCGATTGGGACTTTGATTCATACCTGCACTTTCCCAGATGGCGCTTCTTGCAGGTCTTGCATTTGGGCTTCTCACCCGACTGTTGGTCCTCTTTCTTGAACCCTGAACTCTTCTTGTGATCAGAGTTCCCCTTGTGCTTCTTGTCTGAACGGTGTGAGTTATCATCCTCACGCTTTCTCTTCCCAGCATCAGAATTCCTAAGCGATCTCAGCCTGACCGCATCAAGGGTAAGAGATAATGACAAATCAGCTACTGACCTAAATGTAGTAGGTCGAGACGCTTTCACACTATCTTTGATCTCCGGGGCTAAACCCCCAATGAAACGGGCTATACGTTTTGGTTCCGGTGTCACCAAGTAAGGAACCAGTCGAGACATGGTGTTAAAACTCGTGAGATATGCCTGACAATCTAAGTTCTTCATAACCAATGTCAGAAAGTCAGTCTCGATCTTCTCAACTTCATGTTGAGGACATAAATTCTCTTTGATCAAAGCAACAAACTGAGCCCATTTTAAGTTGTATAACGGAATTTTTCTGGTAGCTTGGATTAAGGACCTCCACCAAGCTAGGGCTTCTCCCTTGAACGACTGTGAAACGTACTTCACAATATCTTTCTCGGCACATCCACTAATGTCAACCACCGTATCCATCTCATCTAGCCATGTCATGCAATCAATGGCGCCTTTTTCCCCAGTGAAATCCCTGGGTTTGCAAGAGATAAAATACGTATATGAACATGTCTTTGCACGTGGCTCTTGATCAAATATAATCTTTTTAGACGGGGTATTGTGCTGATTTAATGAGTGATGGGCATCATCCTTCTTCGACTCATGAGATTTAGAAGGTGGCTTACTGTGAGCTACAGAGTGAGTCTTTGAGCGTGTACCACTAGATTCTCTAAATTGCCTGTCCATGGCTTTAGAAACAACATTGTCAATCAATGCTTGAAGTTCCGCACCAGTTACGTTGATTCTGGCAGTATCATGATTCTTTATAGGGTGACTGTTGATTTCTTCAGATTATGCCATGTAGCTTGATTGCTACATAAAATAATGATAATGATTCATTCAGAATTCTATAACTGGATTGTCATCTTGTTAATTTTATTAACCATGGTATTAATAAACCATATTGGTTAATTTATTAAGCATATTCATTCAGGATTTCATTATAATTATCCTCAGTCATAATTTATTAATATATTATAATGGCACAAAAGGCCAAGTCACAGGGACAATTTAAATTATAAGCCATGATCTTATAGGATCGAGGCATTAAGGCATTGAATCATAGTTCATTACCTTTCTTGACAGGGAGTCATAGACTACAACTGTCTTTTGTCTTATATGACAATGATTATGGCCCGCAGGCATTACATCACTAATGGATGTTTAATAAAAGAAAGGAATTGGAAGGATCCAATATAAGGATGACTTATGTGATTTTATCGAATCATATTTGCCAGGAGTGTTAACATGTTTTCAGATGTTAACAAGGATTTCGAATCTTACAAGGAACTACCATCATGGCCCTGTCTTAAAATGACACATGGCTAGGTTTTGCCTTAAAGATTTTCTTTTAATATAAAAAGGCAGATCAATATTAAATTGGAATGATATTTTGATTTATTTCATATTTTATATTTATGCATATAATGACAAAATGAAATTTTAAATTAAAATATTCCACTAACATTAAAAGGGAGTACATATTTGCCCTAAACGGGACTTTAACATAAATAACTTGCCCACGCAGGGGCTAAACTGAAAATACAAGTCCTCGTAGGGACTGAATACATAAATAGACGTCCACGCAGGGACTTGATTGAAAATAAAGAAATTACAATACAAATAAATAAGGAATCTTCAAAAATCCATTTTCTTCTTTCCCTTGATTAGATTTTCCAGACCCATGAGAAATCCCCGGTGGCTCCTACGCTCTTCTTGAACCTCCCGTTCCACCTGGCTCAACCTCTGAAGAATCTCCTGTTGCTGCGGTGGCGGTATCAGTGGTGGCTGCGGCGGCTGCTGCTGTGGAGGTTGAGGAGGTGGCGGGTATGGAAAACCCAAAAGCTTGGTACCCAGACTGGTACGAAGGTGCATAGGGCCCTTCAGGGTGAAGAGCATTATAGTTGGCTGCTACGAGGTATGGGATAACATCGGGGGCATTGTAGTAGTTGTACCCCGGGTAGGTAGGCTGCTCAAAAGGGTTGTACGCCGATGTACCGGTGTAGGAAGGAATTGGGTTATCAAAACCCATTGGTGGTGGTGCGACTGGCGCAGAGTCCACCTCAGAAACGGGGTTCGAAGGCCCACCCATCTGTGGATCTTCATATAGTGGCGGGTAATGACTGCCACTTGAATGCTGAGGGGTGCTGAAATGGAATCCCCCTCGTACGGACATCCGTGATCCTGATCTCCTATGCCTCGGTGGCTCCGAAGGCGGTTGCTGCTCTGGCGACGGTGGTGGCGGTGGAGTGACCGCTACAAGACGTGAATCCTCAGAGGGATCCTGCTGCTGCTGCTATGATGGGTTGTAAGAGGGAGTAAACTCCCAGTCGTATTGGGCAAACCTTGCCTCATAGCTGTCTGGACCACGATAAGGTGATCCATGAAAAGACGACCCATCCAAAATCTCGATGGGGTGAGTGGGTGTCCCAGATGGTGGTTTCTACAGGATCCGGGTCATCATCCATCTCCATGTCCTGAGCTTCAGGGAAATGGTCTTCGTGGCCCAATGGGTTATGACCCATTGGTTCTTCAATCTGATTTTCTGGGTTAAATCGGCTCTGGAAATACAGGGTCGGGTCTTTAAATGCGCGATGTGACCCGGATCGCTGTAGTGGTAGGTATGAATGGCGTGAATGGTCGGACTCGTTGCCTTGATGGAGCCCGAAGGAATCATGGTAGGAAGGTGAGGAGCTAAGCGAGTCAGAACGCCTCGCAGGCTCTAAGTAGGTCCTCCAGTTTTCTTGAGGACTAGTGCTCATTGTAACAGACGGAGTTCGCCGGTGGAAAGGTCCGGCCTCGTGATCGTTGGGGGCGGTGAATGGCCCCTTGCCTCGTCCTCCTTTTCGGAACCTTGGCGGCATTTTGTTGATACTGTTAAAACAAACAATAGAAACAACAAAGGAAAAACAATAAAGGATAAAATAAAATGAATTAGGATTAGTCCTAAGTTCTTTGCCTAGACTCGGAAGTCGAGGAATGTGCAAACTGTGTCATTGAGATTAAACAGAAAAGGCTAGTGTTTAATTCACTCAATGTTGGCTCTGATACCAACCTGTCACACCCTGATATTTCCACGTATTACCGGTGGGCTCGGTGGGGAGTATCGTGACGTAGTTGATATCATCATAGTCAAATTATCACACTTTAATACACAGCGGAAGTCTAAAGATAACAACATTACAAACCGATTGAAAGTAATATCAATTATTACAAAACGGTTGTAAAGAGATCCACAGGCAGATCAAAGATAAAAGAAACATTGTCCAACAGATTTTTAAACATCTAAGCTTGCAAGACTCTTTATAGATGCTAGGAGTAGCCAGCCCATTTCGCTTAGTACCTGCACTTAACCTTTTTGGAAAATACGTCAGTTTTCACTGGTAAATACAATTAACCGACTCATTTTGAAAATGTTTAAGAAAATTGATTTAAATGCACAAGGCACAAATAAACATTTATAACTTGGGATAATTATTTAAAAATAATCTTGTAAAAGAATTATATGTTTGTTATACGTTCAGTAGCCCGGGTTGAATACCAGGTTAAAGATTAATAGACACACCACATAATATAACCTACAGCGAGTTATTCTCGAACAAGCAGGTATATTATTTTACATACGCACCGGCAGGTGTATGCCTACACCTCGTGCTTAAGTTATGGCCATTTCAGTGAATGAGCCGAGGATATCCAGGACAAGGTCATTAACCCCCCAAAGGCTTAAAACAAACAAAACAGATTAAATGGGTTATCTCAATGATTTAACCTTCATACGATTAAAAATTCAATACCCGACCAAGCGGTATTTTATATACCATACCCCAAGCCCATATAAGGGAAAATAAGTTAAAAGTATTTACCTGAGCAAATTATACAAATTTATCCCATCCGTATACAATCAGCAAGTGAAAATATCTTTTACTGGGCTCCTAAATCTGGAATGAAGGTTTTAATAACCTATTAGAATCCTAACGGGTCTTACTTAAGTTTAAACTTAGACCGGTTAGTTTTAAAGAAGGGTATACGGTTCAAAACACAAGATTAAGCGAAGACCGGATTAGAATGTTGTTTAGACCTGACAAGTATAAAGACTTGTATAATATGGGTAAACTAAACACATTCTGGATTTTGAAGTGAAAATGATAAGGTTTAACCCGTTTCGGTTAATTTATGCAAACTAGTTACATAAACCGTACGGAACGCGATAAATGCATAACGGGTAACCAAATGAGTCATGAACAGGTTTCCTAAGTTAATATGCGTTAAATATGTTGTGATATCAGTAGGATACCTTCCATTATGCCCAAAACAAATTTAAAATCAATTTAAGCCCCGTAGGGGTATTTTGGTCATTTTAAGGATTATAAAAGAGGTTAAATATTAATCTGAGGTTCTGGTCTTAAATGATCAGTAAAAATATTTATTTTTGCAAGTCATATCAGTAAGGTATTGCATATATGTGAAATTTATCATTTATAACCAAACTATGCACCGTAGGGGCATTTTGGTCATTTCACATAAGCTTTAAAGGTCAAATTTGAAAATCTGAGTTCAATACTTTTCCTTACTGTTAAAGTATAAAATTTACTTAAAACATCAGTAGGTATTAAGTCTTATATGCCAAAATAGTTTTAACCCATACTATGCGTTTAAAACGCGTAAAAAGTCAGTTTAAGCGATTTTCAGGTTATATAAGGAAATATGAGTTTTTGATCAGTTTATAAAGTTCAAAATATTTTATTTATCATATAAAATCAGTAGCAAAAAGTTTGGTATCAAAAAGTTATGTAAAACTCATTTTATTAGTAAAAAAGGGTATAATAGTCAATTACCGAATCAGAGCAAGAACCCCATGTTATATTCAGTTTAAAAATTAATAAAAATCTTCAAAAATCCCAAAATATTATATTACATCAGTGGGTAAAAAGTTTGGTGTCAAAATTTGGGTTTAGATAGGCTTTATGCTAATAATGCCGTTTAATTAATAAAAAGCTTTCAAATTACGATATTGAGCATAACTCCTAATTTAGACCTCAAACTGATATCAAATTTTTAGGACATATTTATAAATCAATATTAAAGGTTTTTGTCCTCTCACATTTTCAAAAATCTCCTTTTAAGGTCAAAAGGGCATAATGGTCAACATTTAAGCAATTAACGGAAACATGCAAATGAACCAGATTAATTAGGGAGCAAGTTGTATAACCTCAGAGGGTTATACTAACCTATAACCTGGTCCTAATGAAACTCTAAGGCATATCTAAACTAAGCAAAATCGGGTCAGAACTAAAAGTCAAAGAAAAAGTCTACTTTTGCGACTTTCGGTTCCGAACCGAGCCTAAACTCAAAATTGTCGGGTTGAACATGCTTAGACATGCTCTTACATTAATTACCAAGTTATATAAGTGTTAAAACAGGTTTCATAGCTTCTACATTGTTGATTATGTGTTTATTTGCAAAATAGCTTTCTGTTGACTTTTTAATATTAAGTTTGACCCAACAATTGACCTAGTTAGAATGGAAATCAGAGGGTGCCCTTTTAAGGGTTTATTACCCACATAATTACCAACTCATAGCCACTTTCAATTCGAAAAATGACTGGACCATTAGTGATTAATCACTAAGTCAAAGCTTAATTACGACGGCTTTGACTTTTGGTCATTAGACTAATAAAACATGAATTAGGAAGGCTAAGAATGCTTACAAAAGCTCTTAGCACGAATTAGGAGTTGAAGGATACGTGCTTTAAGTTCAGAGAGCTCCAGAGAGTGAGTTGTGAAAGATTTTGTGAATGAGCACATGAACTTGCAAACAAGAGTTCTTTATATAGCCAAATAAACGTCACAAGATCACTCCACATAAGTGTAAGATTGATTCCTGATCATCCCAGGTGTCCCATATGCATGAAAAACCATTGGTACAGTCCCTGAATTCGAAAACCACCATGCAAAGGCGGTGCAACCTGCTGTACAGGCAACTGTCCAAATTTTCTGCACCTGGCAGTCTTACGCGGCCCGCGTAAGACTTGCCTTATGGCCTACTGACGTGTGCGTATATATACATAATATTGCAATGAAATTACACACGATTGGGTTTTAAATTTATAAAAGTGATTATTACTTTTACATCAAAACACACACGAAAGAGGCAAGTGTACCCCGTCACATATGTAATAAAGTATCGGTAAGAACCAAGTATCGATCCAAGGAAATGGGCGGAGAATTAATACTAGACCTTTGTCACTAAACTACCGGTAAAAACATAGGTTTGTTTGATTTAAACTAAACTAAAGTAAGCATAAACAAATACATAATAAAAACATAATAGATAATAGATAAAAAGCCTTGCTAAATACACAACCACAGCATGTCAACTAAGTCGGTTTTGGCACTAGAAGCATTCGGTCAATATTCCAATTTAAGACAATTAGTATCTCTTTCGGGAATCCTAACATGACAATCATTCGGAAAGTTAAAACGATAAACACACTTTAACCACCTAACATTGTTCTTTAACGTGCAATTGATAAATGTCTATGAAAATCTCTTAAAAATAAGTTAGTCAGCCGTTAGGATTATTCTAACCTCACTTCAACAAGGAAAGCGACACCGATAAACACAATGCAACCACCGAGACAAGCATAAACTAGATTAAATCACAACCGAGTTCATTTTACAAATCTTGCACAATAATTCACCAAGATAGCAATTTTGGCCTAAACTACTAACTAAGCTAACAAATCATGGCAAGAATTTATAACGATACCATCTAACCCGTTAAGGTCCTTACGTGACGACAAGCTCTCTTGATTAACAATAATTACATTTTATTAAATCACTAACCATTTCTAGTATCATGATGCATACATTTAAACCAAGCTAATCTAGTTAACCAAGTTCAAAGTTTACTAATACAAGATTAATTAAGCTTCATTTTTCAACTATCTTAACTAACCAAGCATCAATCATCCAACATAATTACTTATAATCAAGAAATCAATATCAATAACAAGGTTGCAAACTAATCATCAAAGATTAACATAGAAAATACTTCAAGTGTCATTACAAACAAAGCTTAACACACTAATGGCAATAATCTAACAAGGGATTGTTTGTGTTTTTTCCCAAAGGCTACAATAATACATAAACAATAATCTAAGTACTTGAAAGATTAACAAAAACATGGAAAGATTAGAAAATCAAACCATAAACAAGTACTAGACTAAGGATCCGGGTAGTAATCGAGCTAAACGGGACAATGTGGCTTGAATCCGGGTGAAAGCTAATGCCTCCGGAGCCTGAAAATCGCCTGTGAAGCTCTCCAAAAATCCAGAATATCGAACATAATGTTTCTGTTCTGTTTTTATAATTTTCGATGTTGCACGGTCGTTCTCCATATGGCACGACCGTGCACTTTAAGCAATTATTGGGGATGGGTCACCATACTGCATACGTCATCAGATCGTTGACCAGATTCGAAATGGCACGACCGTTCTTCAGATTGAACGGTCGTTCAGTTCCGGGTTGTTGTTGCACGCCGAGTCGCACTGGTCGTTCATCACCCAGACTCTGTTGGTTCATCGGATACGCACGGTCGTTCCTCAGATGGAACGCCCGTTCTTCACCGAGCTGCCTTGTTTTTCTTGAACGCCCAGTCGCACCTTTCGTTCATTGCCGGGTTGATCAACTTTGTCAGAGATGCACGACCGTGCATCAGGTGGAACGGTCGTTCTACACGCCCAGGTCAGTTTTCTTAACAGAATCTTCGCAGCTTTGTCGTTTTGTCCGGAAAGTCCTCGTTTTTGCTATCATCTTGTCTGGAATACAGTTTTAGGCCTGTAAACATAAATGTAGATAAATAAGTATCCGAATGACGGTTTTACGGCCAAAAACGCATAAAATAGGGGTAAAACGGGGGACTAAAATATGTGTAAATTAGCGAATATCAAATCTCCCCACACTTGAACCTTGCTTGTCCTCAAGCAAGCTAAACTAAAAAGCAATAAAAGACATAAACAAACAAGAACGATAATTTACACACTATTTTATTGAAAACTAATATAAACGGTTAGCCGGTTTGTCGAAAGAAAACATCAAAAGACTCAAACCCAACAAGCATATGCAATTAAAAAGCGACAACCAAAAAGCCGTGACCAAAACATTTAATTGACTCACACGTTAATCTTCACACGACTCACAATGTTCACACACTCGGTTTTATTTATGAAACATACATAAAATGTGTATGTGTAAACACTCAACGCCTAGTCAATGAAATGTGCAATATCATAAGCTTGTCATAAGATCTCGTCTCCACCAACTAACATTCAAACAAGTGTAAATCAAGAGGTCTTTACGGGTTGTAACGTTAGGCTTGGGCGAAGGGTATGGAAGTGGACATATAAAGTGGCGAAAATGGTTAAAACTCGGTAGTAGCGTTTAACTAGCAACGAAATATACAACTATACATACAAACGCCTTAAAAAGGCGACTAAATCGCAATCGAGCTTATCAACGAAATTTTAACATTTAAGCATTCAAAATTGCTCGATTTCTATCAACTTCACCCTATTTTAGGGTGTTTTATTTTCTGTTTTTTTTTAACAAACTATACAATGAAATATAAACAATAACAAGCTAGTTAAACTATTATTTTGACCGAGTTTCAACACTAAAAAGGGTTTAAAACATAAAAAGGCTAAATTTGGCTAAGTGGGCGATAATGTGGGTAAACAAAGGTGAACGGGAAGGCTCGACATGGTTAATCCTAAAGGGTAATATAAGGTGAACGGGAAGCACAACACAAAGAACAAGCACACAACAAAGGGGTAATCTAAGTGCCTCTATCACTTTTACACAAATTCACAAGTTCATGGTCTTAACAAGCATACTAGTGACAAGTTCTAAATTGCACATAACATCCGGCTCACTCCTATATCCGAAATGAACAAATATATAACAATCTAGGCTCAAAATGCTCACGTAACGGAAGGAATGGGTAAAAGTGTGAAAACTATCATGCAAGTCTTTCTTTGTTTGTCACGCTTTCCGGTTTCCTTTTTTTAAAAATATTTTGCTTGTCGAGTTTTTATCAAGTCCGATGCTTTCTAAAACACAACCAACCGGTTTATTTACCAACATATATACAAAACACACGTATTTTTGAATGATTTTTCTGATTTTCTGATTTTTTTTTTATATAAGAGGACAAACAAAGTTAAGTTAACAAAGTTAACCCCCTCCCCACACTTGAACTTCGCATTGTCCCCAATGCGAGACCCGAAATATAGAGAAAGGGATAAAAATTACTCCCCTCAAGATGATGTTGGTGCCACGAGACTTCCGAAGCTCTATCTGGTACGTGCTCCGGTCCAAGATCCGATAGCTAAAACCTGCGAGTATGTCACATGTGCACCCAAACATAACAGAAATAGAAAAATCACAAACAACCATAATATACATAAATACTAAAATCCAAACAGAACATAAAGGAAATTGTCTGAAATACATAACCGGGGTGTTTTAAATAATAGTCAAAATAAACACCCAAAAGTAAATAAAGTACTGAAAAAGAAAACACCACCAAATGCTATCACCACCGCCAACTCATCATCATCATCATCATCATCATCATGTCTCGTATAGGACGGGCCGGCATCGCCATGACTAGGGGGTTCCACGGTGGGAACTCCGGAGGGTGCTGAAAATAGTCGGGGTATGCGTGATGCATCTCCCCGAAAAGATATGAGAATCCTGCACTGACCCCCTGATATAAAGTATCCTGGCGATGCTGAAGCTGGTCATGTGTGGCCCGAAGCTGTGCCTGACTGGCCCGAATCTCGTCCTGGCTAGATCTGATCTGGTCAAAGTAGGTACCATGCTACTCATGCGTCACACGCATATCCTGGAACTGCTGGTAGAATGTGGGCCAGTCCTCATGCTGATGAAATGCATGGTGCGGCGGCGAGTGTGGTGGTGTCTGTGGCTGGTGCTGCTCGTGCTGCTCTCCCATCTCTTCATCCTCATCTCCCCCAACTGCTGGAGGCAACGGGTCCCAGACCTCATTGTTCAACCCTCGCAACCTATCTCCCCCATCTAGCTCTACAATCACTCCCATCGCCTTCAGAGAACGGATATCAACAAAAACCCCCTCTGTAATCAAAGTGAGACCCTGAACCACCTCCTCAGTCATAAGCCCTTCGTTGTAGGCGATTTCGGTCACATACGAACCGCCATGTATCTCACTGTTCGCATGTCGCCCCGAGCTCTTGACGAAGTACTCAGCCATTCGAGCGGCTAGGTTGATTGGTGCTTTGTCAACCAACGCATATAAAAAGAGCAAATCAGGAGTTGGACAGTTACCACCACTGTCCATGCGACTGCATATCGTATGGCTAAACACGTGGTGCATCACTCGCACCAAGGGGTCTCGCAATCTAGAAGCCTTTAACATCCTTGGGTTGTAGGGGCCCCCAACGGCGTTCGCAACCCAAAATGCATCCCGATCGGCATCGGATGGAAAAGTAAACTGATTAGTGAAGACATTGGGATCCTCCACGTCTTCCCTTGTATAGATCCCGAGCCGCCTTCCCAAACGACTAACCGACCATGTATGCCATCGCCCACATAACCGGAAAGTTATCCGATGCTTGGAGCGAAATTTGGGTCTCCTATTAGCAACCGGCTTCTCATAAGCAGAAGATGCAAAGAACTCTATAGTTAGCTCCCGGTAAACGGCCCGGCTAATACCGACCAAATTGGAAAGCGAGAGACTCATCATTTCATCAAGTCGGTCATATTGATTGAGTTCCCGCATGACCTCCCAGTCCAACCATCGGGGGACTCCAAACTGTCCCTGCCTCGCCCACAAGGCGTTGCGCTTCAGGATGCAAAGAGCTTCTTTCTCAATGTTGGGGTCAAACTGAAGGAAAGGGTGATCCATCTGTAATGGGGAACATTGTTAGAAAGACAGAAACAGGAGAGATTTGTATTGAAAACAGCCGAGCAGCAAATTATGAAGAAACTGTCCAACTGAACTGGGCAAATGGCATGGTCGTTCTTCAAGATGCACGGTCGTGCGTCTCCGAGAACTAACAGACCAAGCCCACAGATTGTCGGAACTGCACGGCGTGCGATCTGTGGCACCACCGTGCAACACCGAACAACAGCAGATATCATGAACAAGCCGGAATTGAACGATCGTTCCATCTAAGGAACGTCCGTGCGACACAGTGTCTGCAGATTTCGACCCCTGTACTTAGAACAACCTAATTTTTGCAAAATTTTAACAAGTATTGGGTCAACAGGGGTCTAAAAGTCAACCGGGTGTTCACGATACTTCGATTCAACAAGGGTTAGGGTTTCGATTTGTTTATGAAGAGAACCCTAAAAATTTCCTTGAAGAATCGGAAGAAATCTAACCTAGAAAGCAAGAAAACAAGAAATCTAACACTAGAGACGTACCCTGCGAAGTTGGGTGCGAGATCGTGCGAAAAACCGTGCGAAAATGATGAAGAATCGCTCTGGAACGGCCTGCAGCGACTAGGGTTCGCGAATGAGGGATTTTGCAGCAGATAAGGGTATATATAATGTGCAAAATGACAAAAATGCCCTTAGCCTGTGGCACGGTCGTTCCTGGTATGGAACGGTCGTGCGTCACCGACGTCGCTCAAACCCAGACCACTTTTCTCGGAAATGCACCGGGGGTGCGATCTGCCGTGCCCGCCCTCGGTGACGCACGGTCGTGCGACCCGAGGAACGGTCGTGCATCAGGTGCAGATCAGAATTTTTCCGCAGAAGCCATTTCCAGCAACTGTTTCGGCCGTTTTTCGCCATTTTTTCGACACATCAACTATTCTAAAAATATTGCAATACAGAACCTTCGCTCGGCATGTACGAAAACTAAACAAACTAACGCAAACTACCTAACTAACCTAAATTACGCTAAAACTACAAAAATAAATAAAAGGACAATTCTGCCCTTATAGCGCCAAAGACGCTCCTGCTGCATTTTTGTCGGCGAGTCAGCAGCGTAGACTCATGCTAAATTTTTGTCGGCGAGTCGATAGCAAGACTCATGCTAAATTTTTGTCGGCGAGTCGATAGCAAGACTCATGTCCCCACACTTTACGTGTGCGGGCCATTACCACGCCCCTTCGGATTCTGCTCCGTGTTGCCTGGAAGTCCACCTGGGGGTCTCTCCGACAACATTTTTGCTAACTGGCCCACTTGATTCTCGACATTCTGAATGGAAGCCTTTTGACTCCGCATTTCTCCTTCGTTGACCAAGAATCGCTCCTCATGCTGATGATATCGCTTTTCAGCCATTTGATTAGCACTATTGGAGTTGTTCAGCAGTTGTGCCATCATTTCCTTTAGCTTTGCATTGCTTTGAGAGGCGTGCAGCTGTGAACTGCTTCCTAAGCCTTGATTATGATATTGAGGCTGAAAGGATTGACCGTGAGATTGTTGTGGCACGGGAGCATGTTGAGCAAAACCGAGCGCGTTTTGGTTCCCAGAACCAGATTTCCACCCAAAGTTTGGGTGATTTCTCCACCCTGGATTGTACGTGTTGCTATAGGGGTTATTTTGGGGCCTGATTTGATTGCCCATGTAGTTCACCTCTTCGTGACCGGTAAACATAACACCCTGCTCACACGTACCTGGCACATGTGACACTCCACACTAGTCACATCCAGGGCCAACTTGCGCGGCTGATTGGGATTTATCGAATTTCGTCGCCAGAGCCGAGATTTGCGCAGTAATGGCTGTGTAATCGTCCACAGCGTGAGCTCCTGGGCGAGATGATGATGATGTAGCCCGACCTCTATCGCCTTCCCGACGCGAGCTGGATTTCAACGCGGATTTCTCTATAATATCATACTCTTCATTAGGCGTCTTAGTTCCCAGATTGCCTCCCGCGTTAACATCTAATCGCTCCTGCGTGTTGTAGCTGAGCCCCTGATAGAATGTCAAAACCAGCTGTCTCTTGGAGAAGCCATGATGTGGCACATCAATCAACAAATCCTTGAATCTCTCCCAAGCTGCATGCAACGATTCGCCCTCGTCCTGGCGAAATGAAGTAATCCGGTTCCGTACCTTGTTCGTTTTCTCAGGTGGAAAGTATTTATGCATAAACTGCTCCGCCAACTGATTCCAGGTCCTGATGGACCCGGCTTGGAGTGACATAAGCCAAGCTCTGGCTTTTTCACGCAATGAAAACGGAAACAACCTCAACCGAATTGCGTCCTCCGAAACATCCCTAATCTTGAATGTGGAGCAAACATGGAGGAAAGCCGCAATGTGTCTCCCGGGATCCTCGTGCTCACGCCCGTCGAACTGTACTGAATTCTGCACCATGTTAATAATACTAGATTTTATTTCAAATGAAGGTGCATCAATAGTAGGTCTAATAATACTGGGCTCCAAGCCCTCTCGTCCGGGCTGATTCGTCTCATTCAAAGGTTGATTATCGTCTGCCATGATTTCGTCCCCTGAGTTTTCACTTTCAGAAAGTATCACCGGGTCGTCAATCGCGTTTGCAATCCGTTGTGCAATGACACGTGCCCTTTCTCGAAGCCTCCTACTTCTCCTAAGATTATGCGCTGGTTCGTCAACCGGCTCAGCAATATTAGGCGCGGGAGTTGAGGACATTAACCTGCAAACGAAAATTTAACACAATGAATATTTTATTAATATAATAAATCTGCCTTTTTTTCAGCTGAATAGAAGCAGAATATTATTAAAAATGGGCTGAAAATTTTATAAAAATCCGAAAATGGGCCCGAAATTTTATAAAAATTCAACACAATAAATAAATGAATCGACTAATTCAAAAAATGGCTTTAGGGTGCCGAAAACCCAAAGAATAAGTGAATAAATAAATCCGGATCAAATAAATAAATGAAACAAAAATAACGCAAAAATGAATAAATCGAATAAAAACAAGAAATATTAACAAATAAATAAACAAATAAATAATCAAGAAATTATACACAAATATTAACAAGTATATACGCCGATAACATAATGACTCGGGTCGTTCCTAAAACTCGCCATTTCCCCGGCAACGGCGCCAAAAACTTGACGTGTGCGTATATATACATAATATTGCAATGAAATTACACACGATTGGGTTTTAAATTTATAAAAGTGATTATTACTTTTACATCAAAACACACACGAAAGAGGCAAGTGTACCCCGTCACATATGTAATAAAGTATCGGTAAGAACCAAGTATCGATCCAAGGAAATGGGCGGAGAATTAATACTAGACCTTTGTCACTAAACTACCGGTAAAAACATAGGTTTGTTTGATTTAAACTAAACTAAAGTAAGCATAAAAAAATACATAATAAAAACATAATAGATAATAGATAAAAAGCCTTGCTAAATACACAACCACAGCATGTCAACTAAGTCGGTTTTGGCACTAGAAGCATTCGGTCAATATTCCAATTTAAGACAATTAGTATCTCTTTCGGGAATCCTAACATGACAATCATTCGGAAAGTTAAAACGATAAACACACTTTAACCACCTAAAATTGTTCTTTAACGTGCAATTGATAAATGTCTATGAAAATCTCTTAAAAATAAGTTAGTCAGCCGTTAGGATTATTCTAACCTCACTTAAACATGGAAAGCGACACCGATAAACACAATGCAACCACCGAGACAAGCATAAACTAGATTAAATCACAACCGAGTTCTTTTTACAAATCTTGCACAATAATTCACCAAGATAGCAATTTTGGCCTAAACTACTAACTAAGCTAACAAATCATGGCAAGAATTTATAACGACACCATCTAACCCGTTAAGGTCCTTACGTGACGGCAAGCTCTCTTGATTAACAATAATTACATTTTATTAAATCACTAACCATTTCTAGTATCATGATGCATACATCTAAACCAAGCTAATCTAGTTAACCAAGTTCAAAGTTTACTAATACAAGATTAATTAAGCTTCATTTTTCAACTATCTTAACTAACCAAGCATCAATCATCCAACATAATTACTTATAATCAAGAAATCAATATCAATAACAAGGTTGCAAACTAATCATCAAAGATTAACATAGAAAATACTTCAAGTGTCATTACAAACAAAGCTTAACACACTAATGGCAATAATCTAGCAAGGGATTGTTTGTGTTTTTGCCCAAAGGCTACAATAATACATAAACAATAATCTAATTATTTGAAAGATTAACAAAAACATGGAAAGATTAGAAAATCAAACCATAAACAAGTACTAGACTAAGGATCCGGGTAGTAATCGAGCTAAACGGGACAATGTGGCTTGAATCCGGGTGAAAGCTAATGCCTCCGGACCCTGAAAATCGCCTGTGAAACTCTCCAAAAATCCAGAATATCGAACAGAATGTTTCTGTTCTGTTTTTATAATTTTCGATGTTGCACGGTCGTTCTCCATATGGCACGACCGTGCACTTTAAGAAATTATTGGGGATGGGTCACCATACTGCATATGTCATCAGATCGTTGACCAGATTCGAAATGGCACGATCGTTCTTCAGATTGAACGGTCGTTCAGTTCCGGGTTGTTGTTGCACGCCGAGTCGCACTGGTCGTTCATCACCGAGACTCTGTTGGTTCATCGGATACGCACGGTCGTTCCTCAGATGGAACGCCCGTAGTTCACCGAGCTGCCTTGTTTTTCTTGAACGCCCAGTCGCACCTTTCGTTCATTGCCGGGTTGATCAACTTTGTCGGAGATGCACGACCGTGCATTAGGTGGAACGGTCGTTCTACACGCCCAGGTCAGTTTTCTTAACAGAATCTTCACAGCTTTGTCGTTTTGTCCGGAAAGTCCTCGTTTTTGCTATCATCTTGTCTGGAATGCAGTTTTAGGCCTGTAAACATAAATGTAGATAAATAAGTATCCGAATGACGGTTTTACGGCCAAAAACGCATAAAATAGGGGTAAAACGGGGGACTAAAATATGTGTAAATTAGCGAATACCACCTACGCGTGAGGGTTAGCTCCGGTCACCCATCTTCAAATATTGCAACTTTGGTCCCTGGTCCTTCTAAACTAGTTTTAACTTTCTTTTATTGCACTTTTAACCCCCAAACTTGACTTTTAAGGGCCTTGAGTCTTTAAACATTTATCCATAAGCCTTCGGTTAGTTACGAGGTCACCCGAATGGTCTTGAAATGCAATATTAACGCATTTAACCCTTATTACTTGTAATTATCACTTTGATTATTTATGCGCGTCAAAACTTCATGAATTTAATATTCGTTATTCTTGGGATCAAAATAGATTATCACAATGTTTTTGGGATCGTTAAAAGGTCATTCAGAGGTTACTTTCAACATGTTGACAATTTTAACCCCTATGTTTTATAAGATCCCTATTTTTAACAAAAACGACTTCTAATGTTCGATAAATTATTCGTTAAAGAATACGAACGTCGTGTGAGGTCAATCGGAGGCACAAGAATGGCATGTTGACACTTTGGATCCCTTTATTCACATATTTACATTGTTTGACAATTTCAGTCCCTCTAGATCAAATCATTATACGTTTAAAGTCCATGACATGTGTCTTCATAATATTGGTCGTGATTTTACGAGGTGTTACATGGGCTCTCGCGGCCCGCGATGGCCGAAGCGTACTTGGACGCGGGGCGCGACGGAGTGCTCGACCAGCCTATAAAAGGAGGGCTTAGGCTCATTTGTTCAACTGTTCATTTCTATATTCTCTCTCTAACTTCTAAATAAAAAATATAATACCCGGGCATAATACCCACTATAAAGCGAAGCTCTGCCTCGTTGTAAGTATTATAACCCTGCTGTTACCCTACACGATCGATTTAGGGCTCCGTAACGCATGTCAGGGCTCTGCTCGAATCAGTTGTTGGAGTTCTGTCTCGTGTGTACACCCGATTGATTTAGGATTCCGTAATGCATGTCGGCTCTGCCCGGCTCAGTCATTGAAATTCTGTCTCGAGTTGTACGGTCAATGTGATTTGGGTTATTTTACTAACTCGTGTGCATTGTTTAATTTTATTAGATAATAACAGGAGAATTACCAGGAAGCTTTAGTATTACCTAAGTCAACAATGTGAGTCATTCTCTTTTTCTACCAAACTGTTTGCCAAAACCTCAATTGTTTTAAATTATGATAACAGTGATTGAGTCTATGTATTCTACAATTACTGTCGGTATGTTGAGGTTTTGTATACATACCTTGTTACTACACTGTGAGTAGTAGCATGACCACAGGTCAGGATTGACAGTACCGTGGGTGGTAATTGGATAGATAAAAACATTGTAATCGCTCTCAATACTGTAAAGATAAAAATTGTTTAGATTAAACTGCGATGCACTCGCCAGTATTTTTTGCTGATAAAATGTTTTTAAAACGCGTTTCAGGTAACACAATGTGAAAGCCAAATAGTAGTCAGCTGGAGAGCACTGAAAGTTTGGAAAAGTGGCTATAAAAGTTATTTAAATAAAAAGAAGTTTTTTGTTTTCAATAAATAGGGTTTATCCCTATAAATGTATTGTCAAATGAACTTGGGTTTTTATCCCAAGGAATTATTATTATAAAAGTTTGGTGTTTTACTCTGATAAAAAATATTTCCTAACGACGGTCCTGATGTATTCCGTTGCCAAATTAATAAATACCGATACCACTGATACCGCGCTCGCGGCGCCCGCTTCTGGGGTAGGGGTCGGGGGCTGCGACAACAACCGGTCCGTTTTTCGCAAGAATACTCTTGTTAAACGAGTAAGGTATGTTTTATGTAGGGTTTTTTTATTGTTTTATTGAATGTTTAGAGATCTAGGGAAGTAGTTAAGGGTTGCTGTTTGTATGTTTGTTGATGTATTTTTTTATTATTGATTATAGTGTTTTATTTGAATCCTTGTTTATTTATGTTAGAGTAAACTGCCATTTTGGTCCCTGTGGTTTGGCCAGTTTTGCCACTTTAGTCCAAATCTCAAACTTGTTACATCTGGGTCCTTGTGGTTTGCATTTTGTTGCCATTTTAGTGCAAAACTCAAAATATCTCATTTTTGACTGTTTTAAGGTCTCTTTTTTGTCCTTTAGTGCAGGGGTAATTTGGTCATTTTAATTTATTCTTTTAATAAATTAAAAGAAAATTAATTATATATTATATATATATACATATACAGACCACTCATCTCCTCCCTCATCTACGCCTCTCTCTCCCTCTGAACTACCACCACCACACCATCACCACCCCCACCACCGGATCTGCAGCACCGCCACCACCACCACTCTGCCGCCACATGCACCACCACCACCGCCACCTCCTCCCCGTTCTCACCACCGCCACCATCACCAACCTCTCTCTCTTTCTCTCTCTCTACACCACCGCCGCCACAACCTGTCTTTCAGTGATGGAGGATTCCGATCACTTGCAAAAAATGGTGAACACCAGAAGCAAAATCAGGAAAACCCAAAACCAAAACACCCCTACAACCTGTCTTTCAGTGATGGAGGATTCCGATCAGAAATCGACTCAATCTGTCGTTTGCTTTTGACTCACAGCCATCTCACCCAAAGGTATGATAAGCTTTCGTCTCACCCAAAGGTATGATGAAGAATCGATGAAAATGATGATGATTTGATTTTGTATGTTGATAAGGGTTGAAGATGAAGAACCGATTAAGATGATGATTATTGATATGGATTATTGATATGGCGGTGGTGGCATTCGAGAGGGATTGAGGGGTTGGAAGGGTATAAGGTGGAAGTGGATTTAGGGGTGTGTGAATGTCTGTATGTTGATTCAATCTCCTGTAATCGATTTTGATTCAATCTCTTTCTATTATACATATAGCCTATGAAAGGATTTTGATTCAATCTCTTTCTGATCAAAAGGGTTGTTAAAAACATCCCATTCGAATATTAGGAACGATTCTCCAGGTTTAATCGGAGCACTTCTTGATGTCGTCGGTTACAGGGTATCAGGATTGTGGGTATAAGAAGATACATTTACAAGAGAGATGGCTGCAAAAGGGACCGAATAAGGGTTCGCTTATGATGCTGGAACCACTTTTGAATCTTACGGCATTCTCACGGCAACCATGGTGTATTGTATTAATTTCTCATGATTGTTTGGTGTGGATAATTTTATGCTTATTTGATTTGGGTTTTCCTTTGTTTGAATTGGGTATTTATATATATATATAATACATAATTAATTTTGTGTTAATTTATTAAAAGAGTAAAGGAGGGTGGGGTGGGGTGGGTAGTGGGGCAGGCAAAATGGCAGTTTACTCTTTATGTTATTAGAATCAAGTAAAAGTAGGGGTTGATTGTTTAGTAAGGTCTCTCTATATGATACTTTGGATACATTTCATAAAATGAAAACCCGTAAGGCATAACTTTAAATGTCTTGGTAATGACGTTTGACTTGCTTTTGATCATTATATAAATTTAGTTTGATGTTGTTTTGTTTTACATGACCTGATCCGACCCGCTATGAAGCGAATTTTTTTATATAGTAGGGCCCTAAAACCCTTAAAAAAATTCGCACCCCTTGAAAAAAATTCATGAGTCCGCCACTAGTGGCATCGCTTAATGTATTATGACCATCACATGGCCACCATACTTGTCATGACAGTGATGAGCTCAAAAGGCGGCATGGTTGTATTTCGTCAACAAGAACCGTGAAGGAGGTCATTACGACGGTACAACAGGGGCAGACCCACCCCAGCCCAAGGAGGGCGGGCGCACCCCCGGAAAAAAAAATTAATGCTATTTTCTGTCGAAAATCCCGTCCGCACCACTTGGAATTTTTCGTCCGCACACCTGAGGTAAAAAATGTTTTCGATTTATATTTTAAATTTTTTTAGTAAACTTAGACTTTTTTAAAAACTACCTAAATTATATAAACTTATACTACCCAACTTAACCCAAATATCCAATACCTTAACCCACTATTTCCTAGTCCATTAACCAAACCCAACCTAAGTTCAAACTATAACAATTAAAATACGCCTAATAGTCACTTATAATTCCTCCCGCCCTCCCACTCTTGCGTCGTCTCCTGCCAGCAATCAGCAAACACAGCAACAGGCACAACAGCACCTTATTAGCAGCCGCGAACCACTGTCGTCCGACACCAAACCAACCGGAATCCTCCGATAAAGGGTAAGTTTTTATGTTTTTTTGATGATTTTAGTTGATATTATAGGAGAAAAGGGTAATAAAATTCTTAAATAGGTTTGAAGTTTCGTGTGTTTTGACGTTGTTTATGGTTTTTAGATGATTTTTAGGGTGATTATGTTGTTTAGATGATTTTTAGGGTGATTACACACGATTTCTAGGGCTTGAATAGTTGAAAATTAAAATTGAAACATTGTGTTATGAAGCGATGAACTTATAGATCAATTTGTTTGTAATGGGAACCATGAGTATGGACGTTATGACGCGATTTCTTTTACTTATATACCTAGGGACCGATACGAACCGATTGTTTTACATGACCCGACCCTACCCGACCCGATACGTACTGATTTTTTTACTTATATACCTAGGGGCCTAAAATTTTTAAAAATGTTCCGCACCCCATGGAAAAATTTCTGAATCCGCCACTGGGTACAAACCGGAGGTAGATTAAAATAAAACTCCATTTTATGCTTTTATGGTTAGTTATCTAGTTTTTTTTTCATCACAGATGTATTAACACTGATTTACAAGCAATTAACGTATCTGCTTTAAGCATGTAAACAGATAAAATATGAGATGATGATTGTTACCTAGAGGGTTCAAATTGGAGTTAAAGCAGAAAACCAAATGGGAGTGAAACAAAGCAACGATGCAACACCGAGACACCAGCCAAATTGTAAGAGATCTTCAACAATGAGGATGGTTAAATAATGTTATAGAATGTGACGCTGTGTAAATTTATTAAGGCCCGGACTATTGGCACACCAGCTGCCTATTTGTACACTTAGGGTTTTAATACACTGCGTATAGAGCTATAAATAGCGTATAGGTTGCATGAATTTCAGGACTGGTCCAGCAATCATAGGCACAGATAACTAGGGGTTATATACGCTGCATATAGCTCTATACGCAGCGTATATACCCATCTGAATTTTGTTTTGTTAGTTTGGTGTATTTGTGTTATAAATTTTCACCCGGTTTCAACGTCAAATTGCTTAAAATATATAACCGTTAATATTATATACCGTTAATTTTTTTTTTTGAAAAACTCCGGTATGGTTCGAATATATTATATTGTTATCGTTTAAATTAAATCATTATGCTAAGTTTAGTGCGGTTCAAATACGATAAACGTTTAAATATTATACCGTTAATTATTTTTAAATACTCATGTACGGCTCGAATATATTATATGGTTTGAATACGTACTATACCGTTTAAATTAAAATACTATACCAAGTATGGGTACGGTTCGAATACTATAGCGTTAAAATATTATACCGTTAAATATTTTGAAATATCCTGGTACGGTTCGAATATTTCAATACTATGCCGTTTAACTTAAAATATTATACTTCTCAGTGCGGTTCGAATATTATACCGTTTAAGATTTTTATACTGTAAATTATTTTGAGTTACTCGGGTACGGTTCAAATATATTTGACCGTGTTTCCATACTATACCGTTTAACTTAAAATATTATACCAGTTTTAAATTTTATAACGTTAATTATTTTGAAATACACGGGTACGGTTCAAATATATTGTATTGTTTCCGTATTATATCGTTTAAATTAAAATACTATACAGTTTCAATACGACTGAATATGATATATATATATATATACAACATAAGTTTGATATATACAACATAAGTTTGTACATAGATAACAAAAGATGTAATATAACTAAATACTAAATACATAAAAAAAAGACAAAATACTATGGCAGCGGATCCTTCTGCTGCTACTGATGCCATACAGGAGCCGGAATGAAGGGTCATGGAGGTAACCCCTCACGCTGTCGACGCTCTTGTGCCTCCTCAGCTAAACACTCCATCGCATATGTCAGCCTGTCAACGTCGTGATGTAGCCGCTGATACGCCGCGTATCCTGGGCAGGACCGGGCTCAATGTGTCGTGGGAAAAGAGCGCCCCGAGTGGTCCGCGTGGCTGTGGTAGGTCCGGAATGTACATATCCGGCTCATGCTCGGCCAGCTCCTTTGGCATGGCTAGGGGATATACCAGGTCGAACTGTGCCGGCAGTTGCTTCGGCACGAAGGGCCGGCCGTCCGTATCCTTAAAACGCTTCCCGTAAGGTAGGAGCCTTTTGATAATCTTCATTCCAGCTAGCGTGTTCATCCCCAACCTCTTCGACTATATCGCCGGGTGTAAACGCGGGTCACTCTCTAGGTGAATGCCAAAAGAAATGGCTATCACAGTGACGTAGGCGCGTCCGTATAATAATCCGCGCTCCTGTCGTTTATATGCGGAGGCGAAGTATTGCGCCAACCCATGTGCGAGAGCGCACGACCTCTTATAGAAGAGGCAATAAAGGAAAAAAAGGTCACCGCTCGTACACCTCTCCCAGCTCTTCCAATGACCGGTGATGGAAGAGGAGATCAACCTTTGAAGATACCTGCACATAGGAGACCAGTTAGTAAATAATAATCAGACTTCGACGATAAAATACAAATATTATAGATTTTGGATTCGTTCCGGATTCGACGCGCGATACGGACGTACGCTCTTTACGAACGACTTCGACTAAAAAAATACAAATATTATATATTTTGGACTCGTTACGGTTTCGACGCTCGTTACCGCTGTACGCTCGTTACGGACGACTTTGACTAAAAAAATGAAAATAATATATATTTTTGACTCGTTATGGATTTGACGCTCGTTACGGACGTACGCTTGAACCCTTTCTTGTAATGTTTACAGATATTTTGTTCGATGTGAAACCGACATAGTTACCTTGAGGTGCTCGGGAATACTTTAGAACACACGTTAATTAGGGCTAGCTCTCTATCTGTGACTATCACACGCGACATCATACATTCATGCAACATTGACTTGGTCCTTTCAAGCACCCACACGAAGTTATCCCTTGGTTCTGTGCAAATAACAGCATGTGCGATACAAAAAGCCATGTTGGTCGACGTCAAACCCACAGCCTGGACAAATGGCATGTTGTAGATGTTTGTTTTGTACATCGCGTTGATCAACAGCATGTGCGGGAATGCACACGACATAGTAATTGAATGGGGATGAACAAAGAAAATCTCTGTTATGACATCTGTTTTGGGTTCCTGCCGGGTGTCGTAAATGAATTGGTTTTCATGCAGCATGTTTTTTAGTACCTGCATGGGAGTCTTTCCATCCATCTGTGATGCTCTAATTTTTTTAACCGCATTTTGCACGTCAGTCTAAACATGGAAGCTGTCGGGGGTACTGCTTTATTAGGGTTTGAAAAATGTTCCGGGACTCCATGTTTTCAGCTATCAGCTGCTCCAGCTTATATTCGCATTCAGTAAATCTTCGCACAAACAGGTGGCCCAATAGACTCTGCGCAAGTTCGTTGTTATGTTTCGGGTTGTCCACTACTAACTCCCACGTGTCATTCGTCACGTCCCGCATCGCGAGTAATGGAAATGGGCAACCAATTTTTTTTGCTGCCAGCTTTACTACCTTTACTACGATTCTCACCACCACGGTCGCACACAAGCCATACCATCCCAGTACTACCACCAATATTCTTCGATCAACGGATCACAATAACGTAACCATTCTCCTTTGCCGTTGCATGTACCCAATTCTTAAGATCAATTAGAGACATGGAACGCTAAAAAACAGTTATGTTACTAACAATAATAATATTAATAATACTTTAACAATCTACATATTTTAACATTTTACAAATATAATATTAACAAAAATATTAATAATTATAATTATAATTTTAACAATAATAATAATTTTAATTTTAACAATAATAATAATATTAAGAATTCTAACAACAATTCAAATATATTAATAATTATATTATAACAATAATACAAATATTAACAATAATAATAATAATAATATTTTAACAATAATACAAATTTTAACAATTATACAAATATAATATTAATAAAAACATTAATAATTATAATGTTAACAATAATAATAATTATTATTATAATTTTATCAATAATAATAATATTAAGAATTCTAACAACAATAGAAATATTAACAATAATAATAATATTAATAATATTTTAACAATAATACATATTTTAACAATTATACATATATAATATTAACAAAAATATTAATAATTATAATTTAAACAATAATAATAATATTAATAATTCTAATAACAATACAAATATAATTAACAATAATAATAACTAGCAGAATTTTCCCGCGCGTTACGGCGGGAATTCAGTCGGTATTGATTTGGTTTATTACGGTATTGGTACATGACACTCGTTATAACAACCGTGATACATCGATCGAAGACCATAAAAACAAATATCGGTAACGATTTCCGCAGTATTAGTACCGCTACTCATGATCAGTTGGAATCAATTTGGTTTGTGATGACATCGTAGGCTACACATCCTAAATCAATAACATCTTAAAATACAAATATATGCACACATTGTTAATCATGTCATTAATGTTTTTAATAATCTAATAAACAACAAAAACAGTAAAATGATTATATTTTTATATTCCTTGTAGTTAACAATACATACGTGTTTTTTTAAATATCGTATATATGTATGGTAAGATGCTATAAAAGTATACATCACATATTATTTAGTCGCAATTTTAAATTTTATAAATACGCAAATAGGTTCTAACTTTATTACAACTATATATATATGTAAAAAAGATATTTTATTTTGTAAAAAAAAGTAATATGCTTATCAATAAAAAGTTAGGATATCATGTTTTTTATGGCTTTTAGATCCCAGTTTTTACATATATCA
The DNA here is from genome assembly GCA_030545235.1 of Helianthus tuberosus. NCBI lineage: Eukaryota > Viridiplantae > Streptophyta > Magnoliopsida > Asterales > Asteraceae > Helianthus > Helianthus tuberosus. The sequence goes on along the minus strand of CM060448.1, from coordinate 162,401,012 downwards.
AGTTATTATGTTTTGTAAAAATCATAAATTATTATTAATATATAATAATAAATGAAGTCGATAATCAAGTTATTATGTTTTATAAAAATAACAATTAATGAAATAAGAGTGAAGAAAATTATTATTGGGTTATAACTTGAGGTTAAAATGTGTACATCTAGGATAGGAAACGTGGATGAGTTTATATTAGAAAATATTATAATATGTTAAAGTAAATGTACTATTCATGGACAGTTTAAATTCATAAGTATAATATTAAGAATTCTAACAACAATACAAATACAATTAATAATTATATTATAACAATAATACAAATATTAACAATAAAAACAATATTAATAATATTTTAACAATAATATAAATATTGTGTTCATAGTGACCCGAATGGGTTCGAAAAGCTGTCTTTGACACGTCTGATGGTTCACACTGATTTGGTAATAGCCGGACCTCAAATCAAGTTTAGAAAAAACCGTTGCGCCGTACAACTCGTCTAAAAGTTCATCAATATTGGGGATTGGGTACTTGTCAGCCACCGTAATTTTGTTTAAAGCACGGTAATCCACGGACATTCGCCAAGTATCGTCTTTCTTTTTAACCAGCAAAACGGGACTTGAAAAGGGACTAGTGCTATGTTGTATGAACCCGGCTGTCAGCAATTGATCCACTTGTTTTTCTATTTCAGTTTTTTGGGAATACGGGTAACGGTATGGTCGGATATTCGGAGGGGTAGAGTTAGGTAACAAGGGAATAGAGTGGGAAGTAGTACGAAAGGGTGGCAGGCTATTCGGTTCGGTAAAAACTCCTTGGTATTTATGAATTACAGGCTATAATGGGTGAGGGATATCTAATGTGACATCCATATCAATGGCTAAATGCTGAAAAGAGGCAGATTTTTGAGGACCAGAGGATATACCTTGTAACTTATATTTCTTGCCATCTATAGTAAAGATCATGAACATCTCATTCCAATTCGCCTGGACAGTATTAAGAGTGGAAAGCCATTGGATACCCAGAACTAGATCTGCTCCTCCGATTGAGAACGGGTAGAAGTCTTGGACAATAGTTAGGTCAGTCAACTTCACAGAAACATCCTTGCAAAGCTGATTGCACCTTATAATATCACCGTTCCCGATCTGGACGCCAAAGGGGGTAATGAATTGAGCGACCATCTTCAACTCTCGTACCAAAGTATCATATATAAAATTGTGGGTGGAGCCGCCGTCTACTAAAATCAATACCTCAGTGCTTCCTAAAGTTCCTTGTAGTTTCATTGTGGTTATATTGGATTTACCAAGAATTGCATGGAGACTTATTTCTGCAAAATCCTCTTGCTCAACCGATTCTCCCTCCTTATTGGTATTGACCGGTTCGTCTGGTTCATCAGAGGCTTCCAAGAGTTTGAATGTTCCGGTCTTACAGCGATGACCTGGTCCATATTTCTCTCCGCATCGATAACACCCCCCTTTCAAAAAACGATTTTGTTTTTCTGCCTCAGAGATTCGTAGAGGGGGGCGCTAGTTGCTGGGGTTATAATTGTTAGTCTGGGCTGAGTTTTTGATATCTGATAAATTAGGTTTTGGGATTGGGCTCCATGTGTTTTTAGTGGGCTTGTTAACACTCATCTTAGATTCATACTCTAGGGCTAGACTGGCTGCATTATACACAGTGCGTGGTTTTTGTATACGTACATCAGCTTTCAGCTCATCTTTTAGGCCATTCAGAAACACCCCCAACAAGCAATTTTCTGGCCAGTTGGAAACCCTAGCCGATCTCTTGGCGAATTCTTGTCGGTACTCCTGAACGGATCCGGTTTGTTTGATGCTACAAAGGTACTCGTCTGGATTCTGGAACTCGGCTGGACCGAAGTTCTTTTGAAAAGCAAGGACCAATTCCTCCCATACTTTAATTGTTTGATCTATTGATAACCAGGAAAACAGATCTAAAGCATCTCCTTCTAGATGCATAGAGGCCACATCCACTTTCTCTTCATCTGGTGTAGGTCCCTCGGAGGTTGAGGTTTAACCTATTCCTTGTTATGTCTAACACACTAGCAAGTGCGGAATCCAAGCTAGCATGCAAACCGAGATAGAACAAGCACAAACACAACACACAAACTTCACCGATTAACACCACTTGTATTAATACGTATGAATGGTTCAGATACAGCGCAATGTTTACAAATCAGTTTTGCAAACTCTCTCAGTGTGTGTGTTCTCTCTTCTGTCTATCTTTTGTCTATCTATGTCTCTCTTTCGAACTCTGCTGAAGTGAACACACAACATGGGTATATATACCCGAACACAGCATGTCTGGTCGAAGGATCAGATAGATTGATCGAAAGATCATCTATCGATCTGAAACAGCTCGAAGGATCCACATGTACCTCGAAGGATGACATCCTTCGTGGTCCATCTATCGAATGCTTATCTTTCGAGCTCATCGAAGGATCTAAACTATCCTTCGATGACACATCCTTCGACCCAAACATCTTTCAACCATTGTCTAACTGTTTGGCCAAGTCAAACCGGAGGATGCTTGACTTGGTCAAACTTACATCAATCTTACATCAAAGACATCGTTTTGTATCAAGACTAAATACAGACAAAGTACAGACACAAGTGCACCAACAAACTCCCCCTTGGCTGTAGCTTTGTCTCGATCTTGATCTTAATTCTTGTAGGTCTCTCGTGTCTTCAAGTCTTTGACGTCCTTTCAAGTCTTCAACGTCGGAGAATCTTTAAAGTCTTCACGTCTTGAAAGCAGAAAGTGTATCAACAAACTCCCCGTTTCATGTAGAAAGTGTGTTGACAAACTCCCCCTTAACATAAGCTCCCCCTTGAGTTATGCTCGTGAAAGTCTTGATCTTTATGAATTGAGATCCTTGTGGTGTTGATGATGGTCAGCGGCAACTCGATCATCTTTATCATTTGAGTGCCTTCACGTCGTGTATTCATTCCGAAGCTTGTCATCGACCATGTTCTCCTTGCCTTTAGAATCTGCACATGCAAGAAATCTAAACGCGTAATGAGAACAACTGCTTGGAATATAGTAAACATAAACAAACGACACACGTGTGACCATTGTTTAAACAAAACACCGTCCGACAGTTTGAAAGTTTTAACAAATTTTATCAATTTCAAATTTTGACTTTCAACACTTGCAAATTTCGACCGTTTATGAAGATTCAGTCGTTTCGGTTTTCAATCAGGTTTCAGGTAACGAAGACTCGAGATCCAACATCGTACGATCGAAAATAAGATAGAAATAAAATCTTTTTGGCTTTTATAAAGTTTATATTAAAACACACCTAAAATCTTTTTGGTATTTTTGAATATTTCAAATGTAAAGACAGAAAGCAGTAAATAAATATATACAAAGATGCAGAAACTGAAAGCATTAAATAAATATTTACAGACATTCTTTTTGCGAGTTTCGAGGGTAAGAGAATCATATCAGTGTACGGTCATGCCAAAACGCTCTTGTTGTTCTTTTAGTTAACATTAAGATAAGCATCCTATAACGATTATCGGTATTGTTGTCCACTTAAGCTCAACTTATCAGATGTAATCATGGCGAGGGGATACGTTAAGGTATGATTTATACTTACCGACCGGTGTTCATCCACATCACGACACATTCCCGTATCAAGGTATGCACGAGGGTTCATCTTACCGGTGAGTATACCGATTATCATCTGTTTGACCGTATATGATGTGAGATTCTCACTTATTTGATTTGAAAACAAGCCCTATGTGATAGAATCACTTATTGATGAGGAACTTGATTTTCAGATGCATGAGGGCACAGGAGCAAGTCCGTGAACAGGTCAGTACTTTCGTACAGCAGAGAGACGAACTTGACTCCCGGATAAATGTGATATATTATCACTTATTTGTTTGGACATGTGATTGTTGATCACTTATTGAGGTCGTATGCGGTATGTACACGTATGTATAGTATCATGGAAGATCAAGACTTGCGTCCCCGTTATTTTTCGGTAAAAGATACAACCATGATACCCAGATGATAAGCAGCATAAAGACCGAATATTTCAGAAACTCGGCAATCTCTCAAACGAAATTTCGGTACTAAGACCATATGCCAATGAATGGTTCCCACCTGGTCTTCAGTCGATTTAAGTTTATATCACCCTGCACACTTTAAAATGATTGTGAGCCTACCGATACATCTTATATAGAGCTGCTTATCGTTTTACATTTAAGGTTTAAAGAGGTTTAGACAGACCACTGATGTACTATCATTTTCTCTTTTGCTCGCCAGGAAACTCATTTTTGCTTTTCTATTGTTTTTGTGTTTTTGAAATTTTTCGATGTTTTTGGATTTTCAAATTTTGGATTTACTCCCCCTAAAATCAACAAACTAAGATAAATTTAAAACACAAAGGTATTTACAAAAATGATTTTCCGATGTTGGTTTTACTCTTGCTTGACCTTAATGCCGTTTACCAATAATAAATAGTCAAATCTTGATTTGTCAAATGCTTTGGTAAAAAGGTCGGCACGTTGGTCATCGGTGTGGACGTAAGCAACATCGATTAGCCTTTTCTCAAAGCAATCACGTATGAAGTGATACTTAATTTCGATGTGCTTAGTCTTTGAATGCTGCACAGGATTTTTAGTGATCTGTAAGGCAGCAGAATTATCAACGTAAATAGGAGTAGTTAGGAATTCAAAACCGTAGTCGCGCATTTGTTGTTGGATCCATAGGACTTGGGAGCAACAACTTGAGGCAGCAATGTATTCAGCTTCGCATGTTGATGTAGCGACGCACGTCTGCTTCTTGCACTGCCATGTGACTAGGCGATTTCCCAAAAACTGACATCCAGCCGTTGTGGATTTGCCGTCGATTTTGCATCCGCCAAAATCAGAATCACTGAATGCAATCAAGTCAAAGTTATTATCCCTAGGGTACCATAGACCGGTGTCAGGGTAACCCTTCAAATAACGAAAAATCCTTTTTACAGCTGCAAGATGTGAGGCCTTCGGGTTGACTTGATATCTGGCAAGCAGGCACGTTGGGTACATTATATCTGGTCTTGATGCTGTGAAGTACATAAGAGATCCGATCATCGCGCGGTAGTATGAGGGGCTAGTAGCTTCACCCTTCAAGTCTGGAGTAATTCCGTGATTTTGCGGCAATGGGGTACCGATGGGCGTTGCATCAGACATCTGGAACCGGCTCAAGATGTCACCAACATATTTAGTCTGATGGATGAATATCCCAGACTCAGTTTGTTGTACTTGTAGGCCCAAAAAGAAGGTCATTTCCCCCATAGCACTCATCTCGAATTTATCCTGCATAATGCGCTCGAAATTCCTACACAAAACATCATTAGTAGAACCAAAAATAATATCATCAACGTATACCTGTACCAGAAGAAGATCTCCATCTTGTTCTTTGATGAAAAGAGTACAATCGATAAGACCTCTCCGAAATCCATTCTCCAGCAGATAATTAGATAAGGTTGCGTACCAAGCTCGCGGTGCTTGATGTAGACCATAGAGAGCTTTGTTGAGCAACCAAACCCGATCGGGATGGATAGGATCTTCAAAACCTGGAGGCTGTTCGACGTACACCTCTTCTTCCACCACACCATGTAAGAATGCACTTTTCACGTCCATCTGGTATACCTTGAAACCTTTGAATGAGGCATAAGCCAGAAAGATCCGAATTGCTTCTAGACGTGCAACAGGTGCATACACTTCGTTGTAGTCGATCCCTTCAATCTGACGAAAACCTTGAACGACTAGCCTTGCTTTGTTTCGAATAACGACTCCACGGTCATCCTTTTTGCATTTAAACACCCAACGGGTACCAATCTTCTTGTAACCAGCAGGTTTCTCTACGAGTTTCCAGACACCAAGCTTCTGGAATTGTTGCAGTTCTTCCTGCATTGCTTCAACCCAAGAGCTATCTTTCAAAGCATCTTTCCAAGTTCTTGGCTCTTCCTGTGATACATAACACGCGAAAGACCAATCATTTTGTTGACTAGATTCTCGGATAGTTGCATACAAGCCTGCATTGTTGTTGTTTCGCAACATGTTTCTTGTTTGAACGCCACTCTGTACATTTCCGATGATGTTTTGTTGAGGATGGGTATTGTGAATCCTTGTTTCTGGATTATCTTGAACTGAAATATTTGTACCCAGATTGTTGAGATTGAGATCAACAATCAATTCAAGGCCCGGAATTGACGAAGAGGATGATGCAGTAGCTTCAGCTGTTCTAGGGACATCCACTGGAGGTGTACCCTCTGAAGTACCATGTACTGCTGTTGTTGGAGCCTCTTGATCTGCATCTAGAAATTCATCATCCTCTGAAGATTCGTTCAATTCGGTAGCATCGTGAAAATCCTCATTGTCGAGAGCATTATTGTTCACCGAAGATGGTTCTTGATTGACAAGAATTGGACGAACCAACGGTGAATCTGTTGCATTGTCACTCTCGAAAAACATCCTTGCCGCAGCATTTTCTTCAACGGCTTCAACATTGATCGAATTGAAAAAGTCATCGTACTCAAACATCCAAGGCTGACCAGGACATTTGACTGGTAAAGTGTGCCTTTGTACTCTGACTTCAGACCATTCCTCGACCCTTTTAGTCTCTAGATTCCAGACTCTTAAGTTCGGGGTGGAATACCCAAGAAAGTATCCCTCAATGGCTCTTGCCCCAAACTTTCCATTAGGATCGATTATTGTGCACGGAGCTCCAAACGGTTCAAGATATGACAAATCTGGTTTCCGTTTGTTAATAAGCTCAAAGCAGGTCTTGTTGTGCCTTTTGACTGTAAGGACTCGGTTCAAGGTATAACATGCAGAGGCCACAGCTTCAGTCCAGAATGGAATCGGCAATTGTGACTCTACCAACATAGTCCTAGCAGTCTCGATCAATGTGCGGTTCTTACGTTCAGCGACGCCATTCTGTTGAGGAGTATAAGCTGCACTAAATTCATGAAGAATACCTTTTGAAGTGCAAAACTCCGCCATGGCATGATTTTTGAATTCAGTACCATTGTCGCTACGTATCCGCCTAACCTTCAAATTATAGAGATTCTCAATCTGAATGATCAAGTTTTTGATAATACCGAAGGTTTCACTCTTATGTGCCATGAACGCCACCCAAGAAAATCTTGAATAATCATCAGTTATCACGAGGCAATATTGATCATTCCTGATGCTTTTGTGCTTGACAGGACCGAACAAATCCATGTGCAAACGTTCAAGAGGAACAGCCACCGTGTTAACTTTCTTTGTAGGGTGTCGCTTCTTCGTTTGTTTTCCTTTCTGGCATGACACACAGACGTCTTGAAGATGAAAGTTTTTAAGAGGAACACCATTCACTAATTCATTTGACACCAAATGATTCATTTTGCGTAAGTGAATGTGACCCATTCGCCTGTGCCAAGATATTGTGTCTTTTTCTGTGGCTTTGGAAACGAAACAAGTTGCTTGTGCAGACGTTGTGATAGCTTGGCTCATATCAAGGACATACAGATCATTTATCCTTGGAGCCGACAAGAGAATCCATTCTTTTGGAATTTTGAAGCCGGGTTTCAGCACATAACATCCATTTGCATCAAAGTGTACTGAGAACTGCTTATCGCAAATTTGAGAAACACTAAGAAGATTGTGATCAAGTTGTTGTACGAAGTTGATCTTATCAAAACTAACAACCCCGTTGGAAATCATTCCTTCACCCGTAATATATCTGCCTTTATCTCCAGCAAAAGCAACATAACCTCCTCTAATAGATTTGACGTCGTAGAGAAGCTTCATGTCGCCTGTCATGTGCCTGGATGCCCCACTATCAACAATCCAATGACTACTGATAGTTCCTCCTGGAACACCCTGCACATGAACTCACATAATTAGTTGGAGATGGGGACCCAAGCCATTGTGGTCTTGGGTCTTCCATTTTCATCAACAACAATAACCTCTATTCTTTGATGATTCGAAAATTGTGATGGTCCCCCTGAATTTGTGGTTATTTTAGGTTTCCATGTCTGTTGAAATTTACCAGTTTGATTGTTTGCAAATTTAACTTCGTGATTGTTTGAAGTTTTTGAAAATTTTGAACTTTCTGGTTTAACTGAAACCGATTGTTTTTGAACCACTTCATTTTTAAGTGCCTTTTCAACCACCTTGACTTGTTGGCATTTCTGTTTCTTTTCCCTTTCTCTTACAAGTCGGGGATCTTGTTTTACAGACACAGATCGCTTTTGGTGATTGCGTTCATGGGGATCATCTTCTTTGGCTTTTAATTTATGAAGATACGGGCAATTTCTGACAATGTGCCCAATTGTACCACATTCAAAACATGATCTTCGTTCAACAAACCCCGAAGTATCATGTGATCGTCTTACCGATGATGAACTTTGTGATCCCGAGGTACTAGGTTTTGAACTACTTGGTTCATTCCTTTTCATCACAGTTGCTTTCTTGACAAAATCTAAATTAGATTGATTTTCAAACGTTGCAATTTTGTCCGTTCCCTTAGATTTCACAAAGTTCACATTCCTTTTCTTCTTCTTATTCGGCTTCCTTTGACTTTCAGTCGGTGTTTTACCTCTTGGTTTGGTATGATTTTGCTGTTTTTGCATTGTTGGTAATTTCTGATTGCCAAATTGTTTTCTAACTTCAGCCTTAGGGATAGGAGGGCACTGTGTTACCACAACGTGTGATCCTTTCTTACCCAAAAACTTACTTGTTGAATTTTCAAAGACTTTACTGATTAATGATTGATTAACATTCTTAATAGGAAAATCTTTGTCTGAATAAATTTTATCATCACCAACAAGAGTGTACAGCAAATCCACACTCTCCGACCCTTTTTCAGACGAGGACTCGATTGCAACAGTCTTAGCGGGTTTTGCAGGAGGATCACACAGAATATGATTCTCAAGAGGTATGTCCTCTTCGTTTATCACCGCATCAGACTTTGCTGAATCAGTATCATCAGACTCATCATCAGAAGAATCAGCATCCTCAATCACAACTGGAGGATCCTGATTCTGTTCAGCAGTTACAAATGTATCTGCTGACACATCCGAATCTGATGATACTTCTTTCTTGTATCCGAGTCCTGCTGCAAATTCCTCAACGTCCAAAGGAACAGATGGTTCAAAATGAGTTCTATACTCCTCATCAGGCAGTGCATCAAAATTGTTTCTCACGGGTGGTGGACATTTCTTGTAACCTATGCATGTGACATCCCGTTTCTCTTTCTGAACATCAATGATGTGATCCAACACATAGCTAGAGCTCAAATAACTGTCTAACTTGAGTCGGATCGCCTCACTTTCTGTTTTAACACAAGCCATTTCCTTTTGCATTACCTCAAGACGAGTTATATAAAGGTTAATGTCAGTTTGTTTTCTGGAAACCATTTTTGTCAGCTCTGTTTTATCTTTCTTTAACGTTTCAATCATTGACTTAAATTCCTTTTCATGGTTTTCATAAAACATGTTGGCTTCTGTGCACTTGGAAAGATCAACGGTCAACTTTTAATTGTGGATGAATGTCACATCATATTTCTCTTGCAAAGCCTCGTGTTTGCTTTGCAATTCACACTACTTATCATTCAAAGAAACATGTTTGTCTTGCAAGTCAAACAAACTAGCTTGTAAAGCATCATGTTTGCCTTGCAACTCAGACATGTTTGCATCCAAATCAGCACATTTAACATGCAATCTATCACAATTATCACAGATATCAACAATGGGTTCATCGACACATACCTGACTTGATGAACTGTCGACATTAGCCATAAAGGCTGAATGGAGAGAAGACGAAGAATAGGCAGCTTGATCCACCAAAATAGATCTTCTTTGAATTCCTGCTGTAGCTTCTTCCAATAGTTCATCAATATCTGCATTAACTGACGCAGTTGATGTGTCATCTTCCTGATCATTCCCTGAACTCGAGGACTCTTCATCTGAACTTCCACTGTAACCGGAGCTGTCTTCATCTTCAGAAGATTCACTACCATTGGTGGAAGATTCTCCACCACTGGCGTGTTTAAGATCCTTGACAACTTCAGCAAAACAAGCTGTTCCATCTGGAGCATCATTTCCCAACTGGATTGACCAATCACAGCCTTCATCTACTTGAACCACAAGTGCCTGGTTGGCATTAGATGGTCCTGCTTGACTCTGGTTGTTGACAGGCACCAATGTGCGCTCATTGTTCCTTACTTGGTTCTGATTTGCCCTGTTGCCTTGACCTCTGAAAGGATTTTGGTTCCCATGTTGAGATGGTCTCGTACATTCACGCTTGAAATGACCACGTTCACCACAATTGAAACACTTAACAGCCTGCTTATCAAACCCATACTTGGTGTCTTTCTTGCTCTCCAAGCTGGTTCTGCCTGTTCTTTCCATGAAATCCTTTGCTCGCCTAACAGCACTGGCAAAGGCCCACTTGATGTCCATCATCTCCATCTCCTCTTTATCGATCTGCTGATAGTCTTCTTGTGTCAGATTAATGTTACCAATCTGACCTTCCACTAATCCACAGTATGCGCTCACCAAAGTGTTTAGCAGCTCCATGTGTTCCTTTGCTACTTCCACACTGACTTTAGAAAAGCTTGAGGTGTCGAGCCGTACTGTATTTGGCTTTGATTGTTGACCAGCAGATGATGTGCTTCCATAACACGCTTGCTGTTGAGGAGGAAGTGGATTCCCATACATGTCTGTTGGTACGGTAGATTGAGGAGGAAGTGGATTCCCATACATGTCTGTTGGACCAGTAGATCGCACAGGTAATGGATTTCCGAACATATCAGTTGCTCTGATAGGTCGTTGGCTTTGCTGTTGTGGTGCTGGTTGGGGAACTGGATCAAGCGGATTTCCATACATGTCTGTTGCAGGAGGCTTGACCGGAATTTGGATAGCATTGCCATACATGTCAGTGCTAGACACAAACGCTGTTTGAATTGGAGCGTGTGATGAAGGCTTTGTAGAAGTGCTAGAAGTTCCATAATACATTTCAGGATTCTGGGGCACGGGAACTCTTTTCGCCTTGAGAGTTTCTTCCTGATTCTTGTTTTCCAGGAGTTGAACAAAGTCGTTGAAGCTCGTTGTAGCTAAAGTACCATTGTACTTCATGATTTCCAAGAAAGTATTCCATTGAGGTGGCAACGCATCTGCAAACCTTTTCACAATCTCTGCAGAAGTTGTAACAACCCCAAAATTTGCCAATTCAGTCAGCAAATGATTAAATTGACTTGTCAAATCACCTAACGACTCATTCTCCATACAAGTAAAACCATCAAACTCTTTCTTCAGCAGTTCTTTTCTCAATTGACGTGTCGCTTCATTTCCTACGCCCCTTGTCTTCAATGCGTCCCACAACCTTTTTGTCGTCTTGTAACTGACAAATTGATGATAAATATCTTTACTCAACGCCTGAGTAAGAATGGCATATGCCTTCTTTTCCAAATCATAGACCTTCTTCTGATCTTCCGTAAGATCTGCAAACGTAGCAGCAGATGATGCGGCAACCTCTATTGTTTGATCGAAATCTGTAATGAACCGCAACCACAATTCTGTATTTTGACCAAGAACGTATGTATGAAATCTATCAATCCATCCTGGATATTCATATAAGTGCATCAACTTTGGAGGCCGATTCAAACTTCCGGTTTCGCTCTCGCTTAAGAGAATGCTTTGAATACTTGGAGTTTGATTTGATACGAATTCCCATTGACCGGTAGAAGTTGCATTAGAAGATACCGGTGCGGGAGACGGAGTACCAAAATACATGTCTGTATTTACCGGAGTATTCCATCTTGGATTCATTTTTGATCAAGGAAAAATTGTTACACCAGTCGAAGGATCTGAGATCGAAAGACCTGAAACACAAACTTGTTAGACTTAAACAAACTGGGATCGAAAGATCAACACTTGTTCGAAGGATCAACAGTGTTCGAAAGATCACTGTTGAGTTTCGAGCAATGATTTCGAAAGACTCTCCAATCGAAGGATCCTTGTCTTTCGAAAAAGAACTGTAGATCGAAAGATGTATGCTTCGAAATGATTCCTTGGTTCGAAGGATGATGATCTATCGAACCTCCACTGATCGAAAGATGATCTTTCGACTTCGAAGGATATCTTTCAAACTGAACTGACACAGTTGACAAAGAGTGACAGGTTGGTGAAAAAGGTGATGGGTTGGTAAATCTTTCGGCAGAAAGTATGGTTCAGACCATCATTTTCTGCAAAAACAGATTTGAACAAATAAAATATAACCCAAAAATGACAAACTTTATCCAGAAACCGGTCACCGTAGAAGCCGGAATTTTGGCCGGAAATTGCCAAACACCTCAAAAACAAGTTTTTAAGTTACCCAACCCGTCATGCAACACACCCGGTTAGTTTAGAACACGTTTTAACGTAAAGATAAGCGAGAAAAACAGTAAAAACGGCTGCAAAAACCAAGTGAGTTTTGTCCAAAACACTCCAAAGTCTTGTAAAAACTCGGTTTTTAACAAGGAAAAGAGCCACGGCTCTGATACCACTTGTAGGTCCCTCGGAGGTTGAGGTTTAACCTATTCCTTGTTATGTCTAACACACTAGCAAGTGCGGAATCCAAGCTAGCATGCAAACCGAGATAGAACAAGCACAAACACAACACACAAACTTCACCGATTAACACCACTTGTATTAATACGTATGAATGGTTCAGATACAGCGCAATGTTTACAAATCAGTTTTGCAAACTCTCTCAGTGTGTGTGTTCTCTCTTCTGTCTATCTTTTGTCTATCTATGTCTCTCTTTCGAACTCTGCTGAAGTGAACACACAACATGGGTATATATACCCGAACACAGCATGTCTGGTCGAAGGATCAGATAGATTGATCGAAAGATCATCTATCGATCTGAAACAGCTCGAAGGATCCACATGTACCTCGAAGGATGACATCCTTCGTGGTCCATCTATCGAATGCTTATCTTTCGAGCTCATCGAAGGATCTAAACTATCCTTCGATGACACATCCTTCGACCCAAACATCTTTCAACCATTGTCTAACTGTTTGGCCAAGTCAAACCGGAGGATGGTTGACTTGGTCAAACTTACATCAATCTTACATCAAAGACATCGTTTTGTATCAAGACTAAATACAGACAAAGTACAGACACAAGATAGACAGAAGAGAGAACACACACACTGAGAGAGTTTGCAAAACTGATTTGTAAACATTGCGCTGTATCTGAACCATTCATACGTATTAATACAAGTGGTGTTAATCGGTGAAGTTTGTGTGTTGTGTTTGTGCTTGTTCTATCTCGGTTTGCATGCTAGCTTGGATTCCGCACTTGCTAGTGTGTTAGACATAACAAGGAATAGGTTAAACCTCAACCTCCGAGGGACCTACAAGAGCTGATGGTTGACTTGGTCAAACTTACATCAATCTTACATCAAAGACATCGTTTTGTATCAAGACTAAATACAGACAAAGTACAGACACAAGTGCACCAACATCTGGGATCTGATAATAGCTAAAATACTTTTCCGCTTTAAGAACCCACCCACGTGGATCTCCTCCATCATAAGCAGGAAAGTCAATTTTTTGGAATGGGCGGTAATGATGGTTGTTTCGCCAGGAACTCTCTCCTTCATCATCGCGTCTTGAACCACCCTTAGAACGGTTGAAATTGGGGGATTGATTTTTTAGGGCTGCTACTTCTTCCTTCAGTGCTTCGATGGAATCCAATCGGGAAGCCATGGCCGTTAATTGGGCTGCAATGGCGGCGATGGGGTCTGGGTCGTTCGTGCTCCGGGTTGAAGGTGGCATTTCGTTTCCCGGCAATGGAACCAATGATAGATTCTAAGAAAAATAGCAGGCAAAATATACTTGAATTGAAAGGATAAGGCCCGATTCGAGAGGGGCTAGGTCTCCGGTTACAGAACTGAGTCTGGGAATTAAAAACATACGAATGAAAATAACAAAAAATGACAAAGCCTGCTACTTATAGAATCTGTAAAACATAATTAACTAACTGCTCCTAAAAAGAAGCTTGAAAACTGCTTAGCCACTCCTTCTGTTTTTCCACCACAGAATGGGTCAAACAAGTAGTTCAAAAGTGAACTAAATTGAGCTTTTTCAGCTGATGTCTTGACCCGGTTCTTCCGTCGTGAATAGACTAGGGGATATGTATCATATAGACATCAATTTTAATAGCAGGCACACATAAATTTCAATTTTGCGATTTAGTTAAACTCTTGTGAGTGCCACTCTCAAAAACTTCTTGATCTGCTCCCATTTAGTACTAGATAAAGCATTTAAATGAGATAACTGATCCTAATAATAAATAGTAAAAAATATATGATAGCAAAATCCAAATTGAACATGTTCAGGTCATAACACACATATATAAATGTTTTCTACAGAAATCAAATGTTGAATGAATGGAACTAAATTATTTATTCTGTCTTGATCTGCATATGCCGTCCACCATCTGAAACAGAAGATTATAGAGAAATATTAGCTCAAATAGGTTAGGTTGCTTATAAAATCAAACAAAAACCATCCATCAACTGTGGCTAGATGCCAGAGGCTATAAAACATATTTTAGAAGTACGCACATCAACAATTTCACGATAAAAGTCCAGCCAACAAAAGAATTATAAGTAAAGGGAGCATCCATCTTTCAATATAAACCTGAACATACAATACCGTCACTTTCATTTCTAACAACTACCCGTTGTTAGTCATAATTGTTAACCAAGTTTGATTAAAAGTTAGTTGCTTTATTATGTAAATAGTTAATAGTATAGTTTATGTACTATGCGTAATTTAGATTAATAGAAGGGTTAAGTATGTAACTCTCATAAACCGGTTTAGGGTTACGACGTATCAAAGAGACACCACCGATTCACGTAGTGTATATGTATCGAACAAGTCAAGGTTTCATTCACCTTAATTCCTTGCAAAATATTATTAATAAAGTGTGATTATTGTGTGATTCAATTGTTGTTCAATCCATTGCTGGGCAATAACAAGTGTGATTTAATTGTTGTTCAATCCATTTCTGGGCATATACCCCTTTGATATAGAGTTATTTAGGATCATATTTCATAAAATACTCTATAAGTACTGACCGACCCAAAAAAAAATTTCAGGGGTTTCCTTTTGCTAAATTCACACTATTTTTTCAAATCATACAAGGTTTACACTAATTTTTTCCAAACCAAGGGGGTTCTGGGAACCAGGAATCCCCTGGATCCGCCACTGTCTATAAGAAACAAGCTAAACTTGTTCTGTATGTTTTTCTTTTCGTGTACCTTCGGTTCTCTACTTTCTTGCTAGTGATATCGTTTTGTTGGTGAATAAAGTTCGCTGTTTTTGTTGCCGATCAAAAGAAAAATGAAAAAAAAAAAAAAAAAACAGAAAATATGCGGAAAAAAAAACCCAGAGTTTTACCTAAAGGTAAGGATTGTTGCATCCTAGGCTGAGTTGGCTTCTGAAGCATGAGCTTGATACGTCGGTATTTTATGCTTAAAATAATGACCCATATCAACCCAAAACTAGGTGTACGGGTCTCCAGTCGGGCCTACTGAGAATGCTAACCTTTTCGCATTTTATGTTAAATTTTATTTCAATTTTCTTATATTAAATCAGATATGAACCAACACACTCGCACACATACATATTAATTGCATATTTTTTAACGACCCGTTTAACCTGAAACCCGTTCAACCCGAAACTCGTCCCGACCCGAACCCGTTCCGACCCCGACCCGAACCCGTTCCGACCCGAACCAAAACAACCCGCTTTCTGAATCGACCTGTTCCGACCCAAACCCGTTCTGACCCGAACCCATTTCAACCTGTCACCCAACCCGACCTGACCCGCCCATTTAGCCAGTACTATCCGTCACCCTTAAAAAAAATTAACGAAATTATGGGAACCACTATTCCCATGTATCCTAAATAACATCTGAACTGCCCTGAAGAATGAATAGCAAGATATCATGATCAAGTCATAACCACCAGGCATATTTACTTGTTTTCAATAGAAACAAAATGTTGAATGAATGGACCTAAATCATCTATTCTATCTTGATCCACATATGACGTCCATCATCTGAAACAGAAGATAAAGAAACACGAGCTCAAAACACAAGGTTAAATTGGTAATAAAATCAAAATCGTTCAAGTGTGGCTATATGCTAGACTGCTAAAAACATGATATGTAGAACTAAGACATGATATGTAGAACTAAGAACAATAACAAGGATAAACCCAGTGCACGAGGCTCCCGCATGCTTGGGTCCAGGGGTGTCGGGCCAACTTGGACATGACAATGCATTTATGCAAGAGGTTGTTTCCACAATAACACCATAAAATTCCAGCAATCTAAAATAAACACATCAAATAGAGCACCTATGATCTATCTTTCAATCTAAAAACACAACCAACCACATTTGTTTACATGTATAGTAGTAGTAGTAGTAGTATTAGCAAGACTCGAGATACATGTATACAAGATGAGTGATTTGACTTTTTGAATAATTATACTTGGCAAATGTACTATGTTTTCTCATGAAATACTAAAAAGAGCCTTGTATTTCGAAAATATAGCGATTTTGGACAAAAGTGTCAAGTACAATTGTGTAAATCGCTCGTGCGTTTAAAAAGAAGAAAAAAAACCACCTTATAGGCATAATTTCATATATTCCATAAAACTTGCTACAAATATCATATTTACCCAAGAAAAAATCATAAAATCAAATATCCACATTTTTATATTTATGAAATTCTATTAACGTTACATAAAACCTGCAAAAGAATATGAAGTGAAAATAGAAAGAGAAGGCTGTAAAGGTCATATGATAAATTGTATTTGATAAAAAATGAGTAAATATGAAATTTCAAATACTTTGAAAAGGCATATTTTTTCAAAGAAACAAGCTATAAGAATGCAAAACCTTACCTGAAGGTAAGAATTGCTTCATCATCATCAAAATTAGGCTGAGGTGGCTTCTGAAGCATACGTTCCAGCTTAGGTGTCAATACTTCTGCGTTATACATATGCTTCCGTCTCAAGATATGTAAAGCATTGGAAGAAAATCTAGACACATAGATAGAGGCACCAAGGCTGAGGGTGGAGGTTTCACTTCCAGTGGCCAAAGCATCCCGCAGTCTCTTATTTTCCGCATCCAATATTCTTTCATGCTTCCGTTTACAGTGTCTACGCCATGCAGTCTGTATGTAGCAGGCTGCCCATGTCCTCCACTGCTGTGAGTAGAACCTGAAAAAGATTCACATTTGAGAAGTTTAATAACTTATATACTACACCTTCATAGGAAACGTTCAATTTGTGAATACCTAAAGGTATGTTGGAGCTGCCTCCTATGCTGAAGCCTAAACTGGGACACAACGAACACAAGTTCATCAGCCACTAGAGCAAAAGCTTGAACATCTGTAAGTGCTTTGACTGTTCTAGTTGAAAACGGAAGTTGTTGACTTCTTGGTGCCAAAGCCCATGTGAGAAGCTCTTCTCCACAGAAGTCACCAGCCTTGAGTTTACTAACATTGAAGAAGCCGGTTCTTCCACCATCGGTTGTCTCACTTTGTACTTCGCCACGCGTGATGAATAGCATTTCACGTGCTGGATCACCTTCTCGCACTAAGTAGCTGTTCTCGGTGTAAAGAACTGGTTTTAGACGGTCACACATAGCATCCAACAAATGTTCATCCATTTTTTCAAACATTGGTACCTGCAGTAGGAAGTTACGTCCTCTTTAAAAAGATTCTTTGACGTTTAAACGGTAACAGTCACTAGTTTCATGTAAATAAGAAGCCTCTCACTCTCATTAATGAATGCAAGCAAAGATGACGCTTTATGTCCTTTCTTAAATCTCGAGGAAGGTCTCTGACAAATGAATCTAACTCAACACCGCGTGTTATTTTCCATTTGTACTGCTTGTAGACCCTAACTCGCTGCCTCAACTCCTCAGGGAGGGAAATATGTGACATTAGATCCTCTGCTTCTCGCTTTTTTTCTTTCATCTCCTCCATTCTAAGAGTTAGGTTTGAGAAAGACTGCAAGTATTTCTGTAACAACAGAAACAGTCAAAGTGTTCAACTACTATATAAGCTCACAAAAATCCTATATTCTAGCGGTATATTTTGATGATTAGAACATAGGTCACCCTACATCTATGCATCTGGAATGGCAAAGTAGAAAAAAAAAATCAGGTAGATCCATGAACAAATTATCTTCGGGCACCATATAGATAAGGGTAAATTACATTTTTCGTCCTTTATGTTTGTAGTGGGTTTCAGTGGATGACCTTTAACTTTAATAATTACAGCCACAATCCTTTATTTGAAAAAACCACTACACCCTACGTCCTTTGACTCTAACCTGGTCAAATATTTTCAGTTTAAGTATGTCATGTGCCTTGCACATGAGGGTAGGTTAGTAATTTACTAATATATTTAAATTAAACAAACAACCAAAACACAATATATAAACCTAATCTCTCTGTTTCATATCTGTCTCCCCCTCTCTATCTCTTTCAATGGAGAATGTGAGAAAGTTACAGTTTGACAAGCAACTTTCAATGGAGAATGTGAGAAAGTTAATTACCGAAGCTGGTGGATATCAAGTTAAAGGTCATCCACTGATACCCGTTACAAACATAAAGAACGAAAAGTGTAATTTATCCGATAGATAAACATTGCTTTAATCTCAAGTGATTATATGAAGCAGTGGATTGATAATCCCAGTGCACACCATTGACTACACCAATATGCGTGCCCAGCTATTACATTATTAAGCTGATTTCATCAGTTTTTAGTTTTGATGTAAATGCAGGTATCATGTATAGCAAGATGAAAAAAACTAAAAAGACAACATTTACAGGGTCAAACAGAAATTCCAAATCACAGAAAGCAATAACATTTAGGTAGTGTTTGGTATGCAGGAATGAGAGACAGAATGGAATGCACTATTGCGAGGGAATGAAGAAAAATGTGTTTGGTACCATGGTCAAGGTAATGGAATCACCCATTACATAAGTCATTCCATTCCCTCAAATTCATTCCATTCACCCCCTTGATTTTTTTTCATTCCATCCCCACCTCTTACCCTTCATCACCACCACTGCCCACCACCACCATCGCCACCCACCACCGTCACCACCCTCCGCAGCCGAACGCCACCGCCCACCACCACCTGCCACCCTCCGCCGCCGACAACCGCCACCACCACCCTGACCACTGTCGCCACAACCCGTCGCTGCCGCCGCCGCCGCTGCCACAACCAACACCCGCCACGACCACCACCACCATCGACCACCGCCGCCACCCACCACTACAGCCGCCACCACCCGCCGCCTCAATCACTGTCGCCCATCGCAACCGCCACCCCGACCCCCCCCCCCCCCCCCCCACCGCCTGCCACCATCCACTACCAACACCCATCGCCGATTTTATTCCTCTCTTTTCCTACCTATCTAACAACACAAGGTAATGATTCATTCCATTCCCATTTCCACATGGTAACCAAAGTTTTTAATTAACAGGAAATGCGTTTCTGTTTGTAGTGTACCCGCGTTCCGGCGTTCCAAAAGTCAGATTCCGGTACAGCCAGGTCCTGAATAGTTTTTCCCTCCATTAACTTTTTCCCGCTTTTTATAGGTAACTGAAGAGTTTTTTTCCCACTAGTAACTTTTTCCCATGTTAACTATAAATACATGTTGTAATAATCAATCTAGCACACAGAAAATATTTCAATTCAATTCAGTTCAGTCAGTTAAAAGCAAATGGCTTTCGGTAAGAGTGGGTCGACCTCAAGACAAGATACTCAAAATTCTGGAGTGCAGCAACAAAATTATGCAAGCGATAATGAATTTGAAGAGAATGATTTCATAGAAAACACAAATTAGATTTGATAAGAGAACGTGATTGTAGAAATTGTATCTTGTATATTATGAATGAGATTACAAGAGGTATAAATTGATTACATATTTACATAAACAACCCTCTACTATAAACTAATCATATATTTGTCTAATATCCCCCCGCAAGCTAAGGCCGAGGTTCGACCTGTAGCTTGGACCTTAAAAGTAAAAACCGTTGTGAAGGTAAAGCCTTGGTAAAGATATCAGCAATCTGATCCTGTGTAGAGATAAATCGAACTCCCAGTTTCCGTTGGGCCACCTTTTCTCGAACAAAGTGAAAGTCAATCTCAACGTGTTTTGTTCTAGCATGGAAGACCGGATTTGCAGATAAATAAGTAGCTCCCAAGTTCTCACACCACAATGTAGGAGTAGTTGTAACAGGAAAACATAATTCGCGTAAAAGCGCCTCAATCCAAGTTAGCTCAGCAACAGTGTCTGCTATGGATTTGTACTCTGATTCTGTAGATGACCGAGAGACGGTCTTCTGTTTACGTGCAGCCCAAGAGATAAGCTTTTTACCCAAATAGATGGCATATCCCCCCGTGGAGCGACGGTCATCCGGGCAACCAGCCCAATCAGCATCGGAGAAGGCATGAAGAGAGGAAGCAGAATCATGGCGTAGTAAAAGACCAAAATCAATTGTGCCCTGAAGATACCGTAATATTCGTTTAACTGCTGACCAATGATTTACCGTAGGAGAATGCATAAATTGGCAGACTTTGTTGACTGCAAATGCAAGATCCGGTCGCGACAATGTAACATACTGCAGTGCCCCAACCATTTGTCGATATTGAACCGGGTTGTCATAAGGGGAACTGTCACCAAGTGTAAGATTAGCAGATGAGGTCATTGGAGACGAGACTGGCTTAGTATTAGAGAGTCCCGCCCGACGAAGCAAGTCCAAAATATTTTTTTTTGAGACAATAGAATGTCTTTGTTGCTATGTACAATCTCAATGCCCAGAAAATAAGACAGATTCCCCAGATCTTGAAGAGCAAAGGAGGTGCTTAAGCGACGAACCACGTTGTCAATAGCAGCTGGATTATTGCCTGTGAGAATAATGTCATCCACATAAACCAACATGTATAATAAAATGTTGCCCGAGGAGTATATAAACAAAGACGGATCAGTTTTGGATCCTCGAAAACCAATATCGTATAGAGCTGTAGAGAGCCGATGAAACCACGCTCGGGGTGCCTGTTTAAGTCCATAAAGGGATTGTGAAGCAGACATACGTGATCAGGTTTTTGTGGGTCAACAAATCCGGGCGGTTGTTGTAAATAAACAGTCTCTTTGAGATCCCCATGTAAAAATGCATTTTGAACATCCAGCTGTCGTAAAAGACCATCCTCTTGTAACAGCAATGGACAAAACAGTACGAATTGTAGTGGCCTTGACAACTGGGCTAAACGTATCATGATAATCTATGCCCGGTTGCTAACGAAAACCCTTAGCAACCAAACGCGCCTTGTAACGCGTGACAGTACCTGTTTGATCCTGTTTCATTTTATACACCCATTTGCAATCCACAATATTAGTATTAGGACTACGCGGTACTAAAGACCATGTGCCATTTCTAACCAGAGCTGAGTATTCATCAGCCATAGCTTTCCGCCAGTGGGGATCTTTGTTGGCAACATCGAAGGAGACGGGTTCGGTAGCAGGAGTGTATGTATGATGAGCTGAGGGAGTGTATCAGTCAGGTTTCTTTGGGTTTGGGCGGAGATTTGGTGGACGTGTGCGAGGAGGCGGTGGTGGAGGTGGAGGTGTAGGAATGGGCGAGGATGGTTGGACCATGGGTGAAGACGGGTAATTGTGGGACGAAGGTGATGTAGAGGCTGATGAAGATGTTTGGGCGGAAGGGTCATCAGCGACTGATGAGGAGACTGGTGAGGGTGGTTGGGCGGAAGGTACGTTGGAGGCTGGTGAGGATGGTTGGGCCGGATGGGGTGTTTGATTCGGTGAGGAAGAGTGGTGAGTGGAAGGCATCGCATTTGGGACAGGATAGGAGTAGTAAGGAGGTGTGGGTTTGTGGTTCGGTGGGGAGAAGGTGGGTGATGGCTGAAATGGGAAAACATGTTCATGAAATCGAACATGACGAGCAACATACAAGCGGTCTGTTTGGGGATCAAAGCACCTGTAGCCATGATGTAAGGTGCTATAGCCGAGGAACACACACGGGATGGAGCGGAAATCCAGTTTGTGAGAATTATATGCTCGAAGATGTGGGTAGCACCGACACCCGAATACCCGAAGAAAAGAATAATCTGGTTTACGGTTAGAGATGTTCAAAGGGGGAAATATGTGAGTTGGAACGAGAAGGCATCCGATTAATTAAATAAACTGCGGTGCCAAAGGCAAAGTCCCAAAATTTTTGTGGAACGTGAGATTGGGCAAGTAACAAAGACATTCTATTGTCTCAAAAAAAAATATTTTGGACTTGCTTCGTCGGGCGGGACTCTCTAATGCTAAGCCAGTCTGATGGTGACCGTCCCCGAGTTGTAGCAGAGTCCCTGTTTGGATAGTGAGAAGGGATGTGACCAATGCCAGACCGATTACAAGTACCATAAACCATAGTTTGTGTAGAAGCCCATGGAAAGGGGTTGCGGTTCTGGTTCTGATTGTAGGATGAGCTTCGGGTCTGGTTGTAAGAGCCCCGACCACGTCTATTGTTTTGACCTCGACTACTGTGTTGACCCCGGTTATGACTAGGTCGATTGGTGTAGTAGGCTTGGGCTGATGATGGAACAGATGGTACTTGATTAGGCTGAAGGCTAAGTTGGTTGACAAGTTGCTGGAGGGCCTGAATAGTGGGGTTGGGGCTGGGACCAAGAAGGCCAGGTGCAGGGGAGGTAGGGTTGGTGACGGCTGAAAAGGCTTGAGTAGGGGGTACGGGTTCGGTTTTCCTTACCAGAAAGTCATGATCAGCAAGTAGGGCATGTAATTCACTGAAAGCAGGAGGAACTTGGCGAGAAACAATGTTACCTTTGAGACTATGATATTCATCTCGTAGGCCAGCAATAACTAACATAACGAGATCTTTATCTTTGACAGGTTCACCAATATTGGCCAGGGCATCAGCATACTCTTGTGCTCGTTCAAGATAAGATGACGATGATTCATCACTTTTCATTGCAATCTTCAAAAGCTGTTGTTTGAGAGTAAATTCACGTGAGATGGTGTTTGGAGCATATGCTCATTCTAGGGCTAACCACAAATCACATGATGTGATAGTGTGTTGAACATGACCAAAGGCTGATTCAGAAATAGTTGACAAGAGAAGCATTCTGACATGTGCATCATTGGAGATCCAGTTGGTGTAGTTCGGATTGTCTTGTGGCGTGGGGGTAGGTTGGCCGGCTGATGGTGAAGGAGGCGTGATGGTTGCTGATGGACAAGGGATAGAACCATCCACATATCCATACAGATTGTTTGTAACCAAAAAGGGATGCAAAATGGCTTTCCAGTAGCCATAGTTTGTGGGAGAAAGTTTGAATGCAAACTTATGGGAATTGTGGGTAGTTTTGGCTGCATCAGAGAAAGGTTGAAGAAGGGCCATTGTGTTGGCTGAAAAAGATAGAGAAATAGGGACTGTGCCGGCTGAGAAGAAGGTGGCGGCAGTCTAGGGTTTCAGAGAACAGGGACTGTGCTGGTTGAGAAGAAGGTGGCGGTAGTCTAGGGTTTCAGAGAAGAAAGCTCTGATACCAAATTAGATTTGATAAGAGAACGTGATTGTAGAAATTGTATCTTGTATATTATGAATGAGATTACAAGAGGTATAAATAGATTACATATTTACATAAACAACCCTCTACTATAAACTAATCATATATTTGTCTAATAACACAAGATCAGAAGCAACAGAGACAGAAATCACGAATGAAAAACAAAGGACAGATTGAGTTTTATGAAATTTATGTTTTGATTGTGAATTTTCTTTTATGAAATTTCTGTTTTGAATTTTGATTATGTTTTTGAAAATTTAATGAAAGATCTATTTTATACTTTTTTATATATATGATACGTGTACCAAACTAAGGTGGTACGCCATAGGATACACTGTACCATGTACCGAATTAGCGTTCCCAAATGAACCTACCCCCCAACGTACCGATTTTTAGAAAGGCCTGAATTGCGTACCCGTTTTCGTACCACGTATCGGAGCGTACCGCGTTCCATGTGACTATGAACCAAACAAGACTATAGAATGGTAATGATCCATTTCATTACCTCATCCATTCCATTATCTCATACTAAACAAACCCTATCCATTCCATTATCTCATACTAAACAAACCCTTAATAAAAGAGCTCGAGCTCAAGTGCAAGCTACAGCTACACAATGAGCTTGATTAGGCTTGCAAGCCTAAATGAGCCTATTAGTTATATAGATATAATGTAAAAACATCTTTTCATATTAGATATTATTATATGAGTTAGGTTAACGTACAAGATCCCTTATCCTACATTACGTACGCGATCATCTCAGCCGTCAGATCTTCATCCCACATTAAATCGCATGTTGGTTTTTTGTAACAATTTCGCATGTTGGTTTTTTAACATGCGATTTCATCAAAATTACCACATGCGAAATTGTTACAAAAAACCAACATGCTATTTCATCAAAATTATCACATGCGAAATTGTTACAAAAAACCAACATGCGATTTCATCAAAATTATCACATGCGATTTCACCCATGCTATTTTATAACATGCGATTTCACATCGCGTACGTAGCGTATGTTAAGCCATTTTGTACAATACACTTTTTCTTATTATATATATTTATAAAAAAATAATAAATACTATTATATGCCTAGTTATACGGATTCAGGAAGTGCCCAATACAGAACTGTAGAGTACCACAATTTCGCTCTTGTACATAGCGTGTGATAAGATGTAGTGGGAGAAAGAAAGCGGGGCAGTTAGGTGCCTTACATAACCGGCTTATGTATCACATTTAAAATATTTGGTACGAGTGTTTATGTGGTTGTCACACTTCTCTAATTCCTATTCATTCGGTTGAGCTTCCCTCTATACATATAATCATAAAATAATCTTGTATATACACAAATAGAATGATTAAATTTACAAATATGTATAGCAGTATACGTATAATAAATGAGTCAAGTCCTAGCCAACCTAGATCCTATACTAAGTATTCACTACACGAGCTCAAGTTTTACATGAATAATCTTCCAAGTCTGAAGTCCCAAAACCATCGCCATTTGTTGACAAACGGGAGGCACGAGTTGTTGATGACTTCACTAGGAGATTAATAATACTTTGAAGTCATAGACATCATGGATGATGCCAAGAAAATCAAGATGGTGACCTTATACTCGAAGGAGACCGCAGCTTTACGGTGGCAACAAAAGCACATAGCGATCGAAAAAAGGTATGTGCGTCATCAAAACTTGGGCTGATTTTGTAAAAGAAATTAAAAAACAATTTTATTCAGAAAATGCAGAACATGATGCCAAGATTCGGCTAGGCAACCTTAGGCAAAAGGGTAGCATCAAAGATTGTATCAATGATTTCACTACCCTTGTGCTCGAAACTCTGGACTTGTCGTCCAAGGACTCTCATATATATTTTTGTCGATGGCTTAAACAATGGGCCAAAACAGAACTTGAACAATTTTCATCAGCAATCACCGTTGCTGAAAATCTGAACGACCGTAGCGATATTCGTTTCAACAAAGTCAGCAACTGTGGAACCTAACGAGAAAAAAGGTGGGGGAACAAAACCCACCACCTAAAACCAATACCGGAAAAACAATGACCAGGCACTCACTAACGATATACAAGGGAAAAGTCGTATACAAAGGATGCTTCCTTTGCGATGGGCCTCAAAATGCTCGAGACTGCCCAAAGAAAGCCAAGTTAACATTCATGGGCAACACAAAGACAAAAGATCTTCGTTTCGTAAATGTAGAAATCAAAGGACGAACCCTAAAGGCATTGGTCGATACCGGTGACAGCCACAACTTTATGTCACCAAACGAGGCAAAAAGATTTGGCTTAAGGATCACAACTAAAGAAGGTTGGATTAAAGTTGTTGTCCCAAACCAATCGAAGGAGTCGTATGGGGCATGAAAGCCAAGGTCGAAACATGGGCAGGAAAGCTACGTTTCTCGATTGTACCAATCGACGACTATGACATAGTACTCAGGATAGATTTCTTTCAAAAGGAAAAGTCATCCAGGTAACATTATAAATACACTATATATCATCAAAGGAGATAAGTGCACACCGCAACCTTAGAGTCTGATACAAGGAACTGGGGCGAAACACTATTCGCAATACGACTCATGAGGTACGTCACAAATTTAGGTGGGGAAGGATGTCACGCCCCGCATAAATCAGCTCAAAAATTCTGGATTCTAGAAATTTAGCTCAAGCTCAAACGAAGGAATGATTAATAAACAAACATATCGCATATCCTGTATATCAAGTAAAATTTAGATGGAAACCAAACTCAAGAACCATGAAAATAAAACAGGACTAGATAGATAAGTATACAAACCTGCATGTTGCCAATAAGCAAAGCAAATAGAACCAACCCAATAACAGCAATAAAGTCAGCAAAAAGAATCTCCCCATAGTATTTGCTCGCTTTAAGGCCTTGACCAAGAGAACTATATCCAAAGATAGCATTTTTTAGCTTAAGAAAACAAGTTTAAATTTCATGACGGAACCTTGATCCATTTACCAGCCATACCAACCAAGAAGTTTAACAATTTTGATTTCGAGTGCAAAGAAACTTGTTTACAAAAGACAAGTTCTATTAACTTAGGAGCACATTTCGATGTTTTCTCAAGAGAAAATTTCACTAGTTAAGTATGGGGAGATAGGATACACAGTGATTACTAACCTTAGACTTTGCAAACCCCACCATGAACAATACAAAACTTTCTCGCGAACGTCCCTCGTTTCTAATACATGAGTCTGAAGAGCATCAAGGAATATGCCAAAATCAAAGTTTGTTGAATCTTTCATTTCATTCCGTTCAAGAAGAGGACATGAAGTGTTGAGGAATCCATAATCTCCCACACGGCCTTCTCCACAGTATAAGTACTTGGAGCGACAGTTATGTGTTCTACATGCAATATGCCAGCATCTCAGTTCACTTTCTATTGCAAAAAAATACCAAAGGGCTCCAACTACCTGCTTATAAAAAACTCTTTATCGTTGGAAGAGTAATATGCATATATCTTTCATTAACGTAAATCATTTTTCATAAATAAACCATAAAATTATTAGGAACAGCAAGTCAGCATCAGTCTTGAAGATTCAATCTCGCCCATTTTAATAAATTTGTTCATATCGACTTTTTACCATCCAGATTGTGCATAGAATTATATATTGATATAAAAACATCTAAAACATCCTAAAACATATAGTTTGTGGAGCATATATCTTTTTTTTGTATAATAACTTGGACTACATAAAAAAAAGTACTTACATGGCTGGCAAGCACATAGAGAAAGAAATTAAAAGCAGCTCCAGCCCATGCTTTTTCGATGAGAAAACCAGAAACTTTGGTTACTTTCTGATAAAACAACGAAGTCTGTATAACTCGAGGGACATATTGAGAGAAGATAATGACTTTCAAAAGCTTTTCCTTCGAAAACATGGTTGGCCCATCTAAATTTCGGATGATTACCAAAACTGTAAACTGCACACACAACGCAAAAAGATATCTTACCATGGACAAATTGTTAAAAGGATATGTTCTGGAACATTTTTGTAAGAAAATATAATATTTTTGTATGTTTTCTACAACGTAAGCTAATTTCATCTACACATGAGAGATGTCAAAACTATATTCGTTAACGCCCTCTAATGAATTTATATGCCCATCGGGTTAGGTCACTGTCTCACTCGAATCCGTTTAAAAATATATATGTATTATAAATATCAAATAATACATAAGAAAAAGGATAATATCATACTAAATCCCAAAGTATGCAGAGTATTGAAATTTGTAAGACAGCCTCCAGTAATCGATATCAATTTTGTCTTGTGTATTATTAGACAGAGATTTATCAAAAGAAATATAAGAATAGAAAACAGACATGCATACCTGTGGAAGGGGTAATGCTGCTAACACATCGATGATGAAGTAAGATGTTAGGTAACGTTTTGCCACATACTGAGGTTCATCTTTGAATATTCTTTGTCCAAGTATATGATCATAACGAGGAACATACGCAGTTCGAAACTTGATAATGATGTGAGCTACATATAATATGTCAGCAAAAGAACGAAGGACACACACAACAATTGCAAACTTTCTGTCCATGTCAAGGCACTTCTGAGTGCCATTAACTACAGGAATGTATAAAAACAGAGGGTCCAAAGACAGTGCTATCACAGAACATAATAAAAAAGTTTTGTTCCACTGTAGAATAAATCCACCCTCCGGATCAAAAAACTTCATCGGATCGCTTCCACTCTCCCCTTTCTATCAACACCTACTATTCTCCTCAAGCTTCCTTGCGATGCACGCTTATCCTAGTAACAAGTGGATGGATTTCAAAACTGGAGATTCAAATGTAAAGAATTCATTAAACATAAAAGAACCATCATACCACATGTCAAAGGAACTTGCAGAAAATTAGTGGCCGACGCCGTTGATACTTTCTTTAGCTGCTACTAGTCGCACATATATGTGTTTATCAATGTTTTCATAACCGGATCAGTCATCGAGCTGGCCACTCTACCAGTTTACTGATCAAACCGGACTTGAAAGACAAGAATGTTTAGTAAGGAGAGACATGAGTGTTTATAAAAGTTTGAGATTTTTTTTTGTGGAAAGGATATAATAAAAACTTATTTATGAATTATAATGTCTTCATATTTCTAAAGCAAATTATAATGTAACATATTATACAAATTTGAGACTTTACTTTTTACGTAGATTTTCGGAAACAACGCATAAACACAATCACTTTCATAACCAAAATCAGATATCCCAAACAAACAACCCAAGTCAGGCACGGCTGTACAGTTTTGCAACAAGGGCAAAAACGCGGTAAGTGGCAGTTTCTGGTGAGAGAGGCAAGAAAAGGGAATTTACGTTTTCTGGGAAATGATATGGCAGTTGATTCTTTCCTACTCCCTACCTATTTGAATTGATTGATTTTTAGGGCTATTCACCCGTATCCAAGTGATTGACACGGGTTATACGGCCATACAAAAGGATTCGCCATAGTTGTATACCATATCTATAAGAGGAGTGGGGGTGGTCACTAGTGATAGAATTCCATCACTCACAATATCCAATCATGTTCCGCCATGTCAGCAACCATTTTTCCATCACTCACAACCTTTTTAGTGGTGGTGGTCATCACTCACCACCACACCCAACAATTTCCCCCCAACCAACAACTACCCTCACAACCAACAACTATCACGCCGTGAAAAAAATCATAGAATCGCCCCAACGTTGAACTATCACGCGTGGAAAAGGGAGTGGCGGTGGAAAGAAAAAACCCATCACTCGTTATTTTCTTCCATCACGGAACCGCCCCGTGTGGCCTAAGCCCATATACTAACTAGATGGAAAGAATGGCTTATGTAACAAGGGGATTCAGTAATACCCCTTTTGGCCTAGCATCACATCATCCATATATCATCACCTTGTCAGCCCTATATACGGTTCCACAAAAAGCCATATATATACTTACTTGCATATAACATTAACCAATAACGTCAAATCAACAGGGGGTTGATCAGTAACTCTGGATGTTGTTATAGCATTTCCCTTCCTAAATATCTAATTAGTCTTGCCTAAAACCATCGTAAGTAAGAAGCATTAAATAGAATTACCTGACTGATGAGACAATTAGGAAATCCTAGGCGAATCAGATTGTTCCAGAGTCCCTTGAAGTTTCCCCCAAATTTTATCCGGAAACAGGCGTAATAACGAAAGATGAAGATGATGTAAACAAGGAGGATGGACATAATAATATATATGAAACGTAAGATTTTCTAGTGGTGGAGAAGGAAGCTTCCTGTAAAGTTGTGTCCATACTTGAGATATGAACATGATATCAACAAGGAGGAGGATGAATATATGAAAGGTAAGTTTTGTGGTGGTGAAGGTGGAGCTATCAGGAGGAAGCTTCCTGTAACTATAACAAGTCGTCCAGTTCTGTTCATACTTGAGAAAATAGAAAAAGTTAAGCTGCACTAAATTCAAGAAGATGAAGTTCAAAAAGAAGTTGGGATGTAGCAGTTGACTTTTTTCCACTTTTTTCTTAAGCTAGTATAGTATTAGTGTTCAAGACCTATTTTGTACACTTAAGCCATTTTTAAATAAGGGTCTTATTATTCGAAAATTAAATTAACATCTTTAATAAGCATCTTATAGGCATATACGATGCGTATTAGGGTTGATTCAAACTTAAAGGTCAGTCAAAGGCTGAAAATGTCCCCAATAT
Organism: Helianthus tuberosus; assembly: GCA_030545235.1. Taxonomy (NCBI): domain Eukaryota; kingdom Viridiplantae; phylum Streptophyta; class Magnoliopsida; order Asterales; family Asteraceae; genus Helianthus; species Helianthus tuberosus. The sequence continues at coordinate 162,370,627 of CM060448.1, read as the reverse complement.
GCGAAGTAATACACATCGTATAGGTCTATACGATGCGTATTAGTATTAGGCTGTACGTCAAAGCTGACATCTAGAGTTCACATGCAACCCTAATACGCATCGTATAGGCCTATATGTTGAAGCATGTGCAACATCCGTGAAGTTCTTTTTAGGCTGCTGGTTCATGTGTGCATCACATGTACATTGGATTGTCTATTGTTTTCTCTATTCTAGCATGTGTTTTATTTGTGTTTTCCTTTTCAAGTAATGGGTCAGTTAGTTCCGTTATTTTAGGTAGTGGATTAGTGGCTTAGTGGGTCTCATTGACTAGTTATTTAAGGTTGTTATGTTTCTGCATTTTTCAAGTTACAATCGTTGTCTTTGTTTTAATCAGAAAATTGGCATTCAGCCACAAGTGTGTTTTGTGAATTGTGAGTTTGTGAGTTTTGCTTTGATTTAATTCACTGTGTTTATCAAGTGGTATCAGAGCCACTTTCGAGATGTCGGACCTGCAGTTGATCGGTGGAGTGAAGAAATTGAATAACCAGAATTACAAGACCTGGGCTACGTATCTTTCTTCGTATTTGCAGGGGCAAGATCTGTGGGAAGTGGTGCAAGGAAATGACACCGTACAACCCCCGAGAGAGACTCAAGATGGAGCTCTACGGAAGTGGAAAGTCAAAGCAGGAAAAGCAATGTTCGTACTCAAGACAACGGTGGAAGAAGAACTCCTTGATCTTATCAAGGATGCAGCGAATCCTAAGGCGGTGTGGGATTCCCTAGCTGAAGTTCTGTTGAAGAAAAATGAGGCTAGGCTGCAACTGTTAGAAAATGAGTTATTCAGTATAACTCAGGGCGATCTAACAATCCCACAATATTTCCACAAAGTCAAAGCTCTATGTCGCGAGATCGGTGATCTTGATCAGCAGTCTGTGATTGGTGATGCGAGGATGAAGCGTATCATCATACACGGTTTGAAGCCTGAGTATAGGAGCTTTGTTGCTGCGGTTCAGGGCTGGCCAACACAACCTTCTTTAGGCGAATTTGAGAACCTGCTGGCTTGCCAAGAAGCACTAGCTAAACAGTTTGGGGGTCTATCAGTTGGGTCCAGTTCGAAGCAGGAAGATCAAGCTTTATATGCCGAAAAGTCGAAGGGTCGGCACAAGAATAAGCCACGTAACATGAACCGGAATCATGATAAAAACAAAAATCATGATCAACGTGACAGAAAGAATGACAATTTTGATCGTGGTAACCATTCGGGTGAAAGAAAGACTCATTTTCAGGGTAAATGGTTCCCGTTTAAGTGTTACATATGTGGTAATAGAGGTCACATGGCACGTAATTACGACGAACAGGTGAATGAAGAAGGTAATGTTGCTGCAGTAGAAAACGAAGAGGCTTGGTATGTAGAAGCTCATGTAGCCCAGATTGAAGAAGAAGTAGCATTCACTACTGCTGTTGAAACACAACGAAACCGGCTAGATGATTGGATCGTAGATTCCGGGTGTTCCAATCATCTCACCGGTGATAAAAATTGACTCAAAAATCCAATTAAGTATGGTGGCAGTCGGGTTGTAACGATTGCAGATAACTCAAAGCATCCGATAACCAACATTGGTGACGTTGTGTTTCCCTCTGGAAGTAGTAAGAAGGAGTTGACTCTAAGGGACGTGTACCATGTTCCAGGGATGAAAAAGAACCTGATTTCGGTGCCTCAGGTGACGGAAGAAGGCAATTATTTTTATTTGGGCCCAAGGATGTCAAGGTATTCAAAGAATTTGAAACCTCATCAATTCCAATCTGTCACAACCCCCAAAATCCACCATGCAGAGTATCACCGCTTGGAGGCGTGACATGACCAGGATCGAGCCACCAATCATATTGAACAACGTAATTAAGTGGATAAAACCATTCACAATATAATTGGTGACCAAGAGAAAGTAGCCAACCTTAAGTTAACGGCGGAAGCATAATACGTAAACTAAAACATAAGTTCATAGTTCATAAGTTTAAAGACCAAAACATAAGTTCCATAAGTTTCAAAAGTTCAAATATTAAGCACGGGACATATCAGTCCATATCCCACAACGACCTCCTCCTCGTGCAAGCTCCATAAGCATCTAACGACCTGTAAGGCAGGAAACAACGAGTCAACAACAAAGTTGAGTGAGTTCACAGTTGGTTGTTTAGTTTTAAGTTGTTTCCGAAAAACATGGTTTGTCTTTTGCTGGCCTACTTGCCATGGGGGTTACCCCATAGTTGAAAATATGATTAACCAATTCCTTCTTTCCCAAACCATGACCCGTGGGGGCTTCCCCATGTTAACCACTAGACCGTTACCATATCCAAAATCAGTGGGGGCTTCCCCATGTAAACCACTAGACCGTTACCATATCGACTACTAACAAAAATAAGTTGTGCCCTACGTCAATGTTTATCATCATTGACAGTTTTCCATAGTCCATTAGTACACGCCTGTCCGACTGGCACGGTGTGAGGTTTGTTAAACCTAATAGCGTTGTTAACTAATGACCCGCTCGCCATTGGCCTCGGCGATTAAGTCGATATAAAATGTCACACCCCCGAAATCCATCATGCGGAGTATCACCGCTTGGAGGCGTGACATGACCAAGATCGAGCCACCAATCATATTGAACCACGTAATTAAGTGAATATAACCAACCATAATACAATTGCTGACCAAAAGGAAGTTAACCAAGTTTAATTTAAACAGCGGAAGCATAAGACGTTAAATCAAAACATAAGTTCGTAGTTCATAAGTTTAAAGACCCAAAACATAAGTTCCATAAGTTTATAAAGTTTAAATATTAAGTACGGGACATAACAATCCGCATCCTACAACCTCCTCCTTGTGCAAGCTCCATAGCATCTAACGACCTGCAAAGCATGTAATAACGAGTCAACAACAAAGTTGAGTGAGTTCACGGTTGGTTGTCCATTTTAGAGTTGTTTCCAAAAACGTAGTTTAATCTTAATCAGCTATCCAGCCGTGGGGGTTACCCCATAGTTCGAAAACGTTTATTACTTAATCATCCCATGTCCACCTTCCCTGGCTATCCAGCCCGGCACTCCGGCCGTGGGGGCTACCCATTATTTAAACTACCAGACTCGTTTAACATATCGACTACTAACGAAAATTAATTGTGCCCTAGCGTCGGGGTCTATCATCACCGACGTGCCATAGTCCATTAGTACACGCTCGTCCGACTGGCACGGTGTGAGGTTTGTTAAACCTAATAGCGCTATTAACTAATGACCCGTTCTCCATAGCCTCGGCGATTAAGTCGATATAAAAAGGGAGGGACTTCGCTGATAGAGTTCTAGTCCAGTAAGTCTAAGTACGTCCCAAGGACGAGGAATTCACATTCCTGAACGCGTCCCAAAGGACGAGGAATCCCTATTCCTGAACCCATTCCCATTCCCACCGGGAATTTACCATGCTTTGTAGAAAAGTGTGAACTCACCTCGGTTGCTCGGTTTGACTCTCAAAAATAGCTAACAGTCCAGGTCGGTCAATCACGTCCTAATATGATTACCAGTTAGTCATTTAGTGGTTTTCAAATAGAGCACAAAGTTCTTACATGTATCTATCACATAACATGCATCACTTTAAAAGTTTATGCCCATATAAGCTTCCCATCTGTTCCCATTCATAAGCAACCATACGACATTTCACATAACACTTTTATTGACACATAACATGTTAGATTATTCTCAGATAACCTACCCGACATTTAGACACGCAAATCACTACTTATGTCGTTTCAGCTTTAATCTTCAAAACTGAGCTGTTTTCGGGGATTTTAATAAAATAGTTAACTTATTCCAAAAATTTCCAAATTTTTACAGAAGGTCTTAAACAATCCAAATATTATTTTTTAAAAATCTCGGGATCCAATTCATTACCAATATTTTATAAAAATTCGTTTACTGGACTGAAATCAGATTCATCACTTTCTGACTGCAGTCCACGGAATAATTCATTAAAAATTCATCGTAAGTCCAATTTATGAAATTCCAGTGGGAGAATTACAAATACATCAGTGGTCATCTACTGTACAAATTTCATGAGCTAGTCCTATTCAGGTTTCAAGTTATGACTAAAAATACAACACACATTTTCTGCAGTAAAAACGCAGCTTGAGCTGCTGTCCAAAAACAGTCCTATAATAATAGTAAACGACCTCGAAAAATTACGATTCCAGTGAAATTTGATCCATTTTTCGAAAATACATAATTTAGGCTTCAGAAAATCAGTTTTTCGATTTATAATGATCCAGTTACAGCCAGTTGAAGTTGGCTGAAAATGCTAATCAGCATGCTTTTTATAGTGTAAATGTTACTAAAACGCATCAACAAATGTCCTAACAACGGGTTTATCAAGAATTCAACGATCAAACATGATGCATGCTTTAACCAACTTAATCCAACCAGATTTCATCTTTATGTAAATTTATGTTCATGTTCCTTGTTCGTTTTCTTTTTATGTTCTTATGTTAAACATTAAACTTCAATCTTTCGAATAATTAACATAGAAGTGACCAAGAGTTAAATCGAAGACTTACAACTAGCACAAAGGCTAGGGATGAACTTATGAACAAAGAATGATGATGAAGATGGTGTGAGAATGCAAGGTGTGATGCTCCTTCAAGACCTCCAAGCTTCAAGCTTCACAAGACTTCTTCTAGCACTTGATTTGGACTTGAAAATGGAACAAATGAATGAATGTTGAAGTGGTGGTGGTGGTGGTGGTGGTGGTTATGTGCAGCCGAGAGGGAGAGAGAGAGTGTAGAAGATGGTGAAGTGAACTTGTAGGAAGATGAAATGATGAGTATGATCTCTAGCCCAACCTATTTAACATCAATGTGATTTCTTGGCAAGAGCAAGGCCAATCACAATAAAAGGGAATATTTGATTGGGGATTTGGTGATGATTATGGTAGGTCCCCTATGTGAGCCGAAAATATGGAGGGGGGGGGGGGTTAATTGAAAATATTTTGGTGAAAGGTGGGTAAATGATAGTTAGATTCCAAGTATATACTTACATGTTTTAGTTAGTTGATATCTAGTGGGTGTTATGGTATACGGGGACCATAACTAGCCAAGAAATAATAACACAATGTGTTTGACAAATATTTGGTGTCCCGGGTAATGTCTGGTTGTTCGGTCGGATACTGTTCCGTTAAAGTGTTTAATTGTTCCGTAAGGTGTCTTATATATATATTTTTGTAACACAATTAATTCCTATAACTTAGGAAAATGTTCAGGACCATTTAGTAAATTTTCTGCACATGACTAGTAGGTTAACAAGCACATGTAAGTATGACACAGTAATCAGGAAACAGTTAAGTAATTCAACACAGTCATTAAGCACTTTAATTATCATTAAATAATCGTACAGATACATGTAATTACGAGGATTGTCACATTCTCCCCCTGTTAAGAAAATTTTGTCCCGAAATTTAGCACGTGGTTACTGAGAAAGCTAGTTAAGTTGCGGTGTTTACTGGTTTTCCTGGGGTGTCACATCATCCCCCCGTTGATTTGGAATTCCGTCCCAAAATTCTGCAGTACCTTCAGTCTCAGTAGTGGTTGCGTTTTTCTTAAACAGCTGGGGATACTTGAGTTTCATTTGGTCTTCTCGTTCCCAGGTATACTCTGGGCCACGACGGGAATCCCAACAGACTCGAACAAGAGATATCCTGGTACGCTTGAGAATCTTAACATCTCGATCAGTAATCTCTACTGGTTCCTCGGCGAATCACAACTGGTCGTCGATTGTGAGCTCCTTCAAGGGAACTATGAGGGTCTCGTCTGACAGACACTTCTTCAGATTTGACACGTGGAAAACATTATGAACTCCGCTGAGTTCTTCAGGTAGATTTAACCTGTAGGTGACTTTGCCAATTTTCTCAATGATTTCGAACGGTCCGACATAACGTGGGTTGAGTTTGCCTCGCTTTCCAAAACAAACTACACCTTTCCAAGGTGAGACTTTGAGTAGCACCCGATCCCCAACCTGGAACTCGAGTGGTTTCCTGCGCTTATCAGCGTAGCTTTTCTGACGGTCACGAGCTGCCGCCATTCGCTGTCGTATCTGAGCAATCCTCTCAGTCGTGTCTACCACAAGTTCTGGGCCTGTGATTTGGCTGTCACCAACTTCTGCCCAACAAAGAGGTGACCGGCATTTACGTCCGTACAATGCCTCGAACGGAGCGGCCTGGATACTAGTGTGGTAACTGTTGTTGTATGAAAACTCCACTAACGGGAGGTGTTTTTCCCAGCCATTACCAAAATCGATTACACATGCCCTAAGCATTTCTTCAAGGGTTTGGATGGTGTGTTCAGATTGCCCATCCATCTGTGGATGATATGTCGTGCTCATGTCTAATCAAGAACCAAAGGACTTGTGCATAGCTTGCCATAGTTCTGATGTAAAACGCGAGTCACGATCAGAAATGATGGAGGTTGGCACTCCGTGCCTTGATACTACTTCCTTTAGGTAGATGTCTGCTAGAGTGGAAAACTTATCCGTTTCCTTGATAGCCAGGAAATGTGCAGACTTAGTCAGTCGATCCACGATCACCCAAATGGTATCATTTCCACGTTGAGATCTAGGCAGGCCAGTAACGAAATCCATGGAAATTTGCTCCCATTTCCATTTCGGGATCTCTGGTTGTTGAAGTATGCCTGATGGTTTCTTGTACTCGACCTTGACCCTGGCACAAGTCAAGCATTTGCTGACGTAGGTTGCTATGTGGGCTTTCATGCTGGGCCACCAGTACGTAATCTTGAGGTCGTGGTACATCTTATCCGAACCAGGATGTACCGAATAACGAGACTTGTGTGCTTTATCCATCACAAGTCCGCGTAAGTTTCCGTAAAGTGGAACCCAGATGCGCCCTGTTACATAGTAGGCACCGTCTTCCTTTTGTTCTAGCCGATGCCTCAATCCTCGTAAGGACTCGGCCCTGATGTTCTCTGCTTTCAATGCTTCGACCTGAGCATCTCGTATCTGGGCGGAAAGACTAGAGTGAATGGTAAGCTGTAACGCACGTACACGCTTAGGTATAGTATCCTTTCGACTGAGGGCGTCAGCCACAACATTGGCTTTGCCCGGATGATACTTGATGGCGCATTCATAATCGTTCAAAAGCTCGACCCATCGGCGTTGTCGCATGTTTAACTCCTTTTGCTTGAAGATATGCTCGAGACTACCGTGATCGGTGTAAATGGTGCACTTGGTACCGTACAGGTAATGTCTCCATATCTTAAGGGCGAAAGCAACTGCTCCCAGCTCCAGATCGTGAGTAGTGTAATTCCTCTCGTGAACTTTAAGTTGGCGCGATGCGTAGGCAATGACCTTGTCACGTTGCATCAACACGCAACCAAGTCCTTGGATGGAAGCGTCGCAATAAACCACAAAATCATTTGTGCCTTCAGGCAATGAGAGGATAGGCGCGCTACAAAGTCTATTTTTTAAGTGCTGAAAAGCGGATTCCTGTGCATCACCCCAACGATAGGTGACACCCTTCTGAGTCAGTGAAGTAAGAGGTTGCGCAATCCTTGAGAAATCCTTGATAAACCTTCTGTAATATCCTGCCAAGCCCAAGAATTAGCGGATTTCTGTTGGTGTGTGGGGTGCAGGCCAGTTCTTGATCGAGTCAACCTTGGATGGATCTACATGAATCCCATCCTTGTTTACCACATGGCCTAGAAAGTGGACTTCACGAAGCCAGAAGTCACATTTCAAAAACTTGGCATACAACTGCTCTTTTCGAAGGAGTTCCAGAATAAGCCTCAGATGTTGCTCGTGTTCCTCCTGACTCTTAGAATAGATCAGGATGTCGTCGATGAACACTACGATAAACTTATCCAGGTAAGGCTTGCACACTCGATTCATGAGATCCATGAAGACCGCAGGTGCATTCGTTAATCCGAAAGGCATAACTAGAAACTAGTAATGGCCGTAACGAGTTCTGAATGCCGTTTTGGAGACGTCCTCATCTCGGACTCTCAGTTGATGGTATCCCAAACTCAAATCAATCTTAGAGTAATAGCTCAACCCTTGCAACTGGTCGAACAAGTCGTCTATACGTGGGAGAGGATAACGATTCTTCACGGTCACCTTGTTAAGTTCGCGATAGTCAATACACATTCTGAAGGTACCGTCTTTCTTCTTCAAAAACAAGACTGGAGCTCCCCAAGGCGAAGAGCTAGGACGTATGAAACCCTTTTCCAAGAGTTCTTGTAATTGCGTGGACAGTTCTTCAAGTCTCGATGGAGCTAGACGATAAGGTGCTCGAGCTATGGGCGCTGCTCCAGGAGCTAGCTCGATTTGAAACTCGACTTGACGATGAGGTGGTAGACCAGGTAATTCCTCAGGAAATACCTCAGGAAAGTCGCGTACAATAGGTATGTCTTCTATCGTCCTTTCTTCCGCGGATGGATCAGAAACGAGGGCTAGAATAGCGGTGTGGCCCTTTCGCAAACACTTCTGGGCCTTAAGGAAAGAGATGATGCCTACGACAGCACCACTCTTGTCGCCACGAATAACGAGGGGTTCTTCACCAGAACGAGGGATACGGACAATTTTCTCCTTGCAAATAATCTCCGCTTGGTGTTGAGATAACCAATCCATCCCAATGACAATGTCAAAACTACCCAGAATGATAGGAATGAGGTCGATAGAAAAGGTCTGATCAGCAAGGACAAGCTTGCAACCCTTAACTACATGTGTAGCCTCTAAACTTTTACCATTCGCTAACTCTACGATGTGCTTGGTGTTCAAAAGTGTTGGAGTACGCTTAAGCATCTGACTAACTTTTAAGGATACGTAGCTAGTATCGGCACCCGAATCAAATAAAATAGTAACAAAGAAATCATCCAGAAGAAACTTACCCATCACAACGTTGGGATCGTTCCTTGCATCACCCTGACCAATCACGAACACACGACCCATTGCCCCATTACCATTGTTGTTTCCCCCATTGCCGTTTCCATTCCCCTGATTGTTGTTGTTCTGGTTCTGATTTAGCTGGGGGCAGTCTTTCTTGAAATGGCCCTCAGCACCACATTGAAAGCACCCTCTATTGTTACCTTGTTGTTGCTGCTGCTGGCGTTGATTTGGTGGGGCTTGCTGATGCTGCCGGTTCTGATTCGTTGGACGCTGACTCCTGTAATCGCTTGCAACATGACCAGGCTTGTTGCACCGATGACAGTTGCCTTTACTACATGGCCTGCTGTGGTTCAAGTTGCAGTGATTACATTTGGGGTGATTCCCCTTGTATCCACCTTGCCCTTGATTTCAAGAAGGCTGCTGGCTGGGGCTCCTATGGTCCTCAGTCCTTCGTTGCTGAGACTGAGACTGAACAGAGGTAGAGCCTTTGCCCGAATTTCCATCCCATTTTCGCTTGTGATCATTGGGGGTATCAGTAGTAGCGGCGCTAATACGTTTGGGCAGCCTGTTCTGCTCAACTGCATGATCGGTGAGACGATGAGCCAACTTGATGATTTGCTGAATGGTGCCAAGATTAGCTGAGGTTACGTGACTCTGAATCTCTGGTACAAGACCCTTGAGGTACAGCTCAATATGTTTAATAGGAGGGTCCACCATTGTAGGACACAAGATGGCCAGCTCGTTTGACCTCTTCGTGTATGCCTCGATCTCAGACCCCGTCATCTTCAAATTGAAAAATTACACCTTCAGCTTGTGGATGTCGTCGCGGCTGCAGTACTCTTCTTTGATCAGTTCCTTGAAGTCATTCCATGGGGTGGCATTAGAAGCAGCCAACCCAAGCAGTTGAACCTGTGCTTTCCACCAGGTTAACGCAGCACCTTCGAGGGTTCCAGTAGCAAATTTCACCCTACGATCTTCAGGGCATTCACACATCTCGAAAACAGACTCGAGCTTCTCGAACCAGTGAAGGAGACCTACAGCTCCTTCTGTGCCGCTGAAAGTACTAGGTCGGCAGTCCATGAATGTTTTGAACTTGTACACAGGTGGCTGAGCATGTTGACCTCCTGCAGGAACAGCTGCGAGTGCCTCAGCAACTCGTTCATTGATCAAGGCCGTCAACTGGGCTTGAGTGAGGTTGATACGTCCTCCGCGTCCGCTCATGATCTTCACAATGAAGCAACGTAAGTGAGAAAAGTGTCGCAAAAGTGCTTAAGTGTGGGACTACAGGAGAGAGTAAGTACACAAGGTCCAAATAGCAATTATCACGTTAACTAATGCATAGTGTGAACTATCTAATCGACAACATAACATAAATCATACCACCTATTGTGTCGAGTCTTGCACGTGGAGCGAAGCGTCGTTGTGGATCGTTGAGCACTGTACAGATTATACTCTGGTTTTATCAAAAAGCTTTTCCCTTTTTAAAACCAAGTTCACTATAACCAATGGCTCTTATACCAATCTGTCACACCCCCGAAATCCATCATGCGGAGTATCACCGCTTGGAGGCGTGACATGACCAGGATCGAACCACAAATCATATTGAACCACGTAATTAAGTGAATATAACCAACCACAATACAATTGGTGACCAAAAGGAAGTTAACCAAGTTTAATTTAAACAGCGGAAGCATATGACGTTAAATCAAAACATAAGTTCGTAGTTCATAACTTTAAAGACCCAAAACATAAGTTCCATAAGTTTATAAAGTTTAATTATTAAGTACGGGACATAACAATCCGCATCCTACAATGACCTGTTCCTTGTCCAAGCTCCATAGCATCTAACGACCTGCAAAGCATGTAATAACGAGTCAACAACAAAGTTGAGTGAGTTCACGGTTGGTTGTCCATTTTAGAGTTGTTTCCAAAAACATAGTTTAATCTTAATAAGCTAACCAGCCGTGGGGGTTACCCCATAGTTCGAAAACGTTTATTAGTTAATCATCCCATGTCCACCTTCCATGGCTATCCAGCCCGACACTCCGGCCATGGGGGCTACCCCATTATTTAAACTACCAGACTCGTTTAACATATTGACTACTAACGAAAATTAATTGTGCCCTAGCATCGGGGTCTATCATCACCGACGTGCCATAGTCCATTAGTACACGCCCGTCCGACTGGCACGGTGTGAGGTTTGTTAAACCTGATAGCGCTATTAACTAATGACCCGCTCGCCATAGCCTCGGCGATTAAGTCGATATAGAAAGGGAGGGACTTCGCTGATAGAGTTCTAGTCCAGTAAGTCTAAGTACGTCCCAAGGACGAGGAATTCACATTCCTGAACGCGTCCCAAAGGACGAGGAATCCCTATTCCTAAACCCATTCCCATTCCCACCGGGAATTTACCATGCTTTGTAGAAAAGTGTGAACTCACCTCGATTGCTCGGTTTAACTCTCAAAAATAGCTAACAGTCCAGGTCGGTCAATCACGTCCTAATATGATTACCCAATTAGTCATTTAGTGGTTTTCAAATAGTGCACAAAGTTCCTACACGTCTCTATCACATAACATGCATCACTTTAATGGTTTATGCCCATATAAGTTTCCCATCTATTCCCGTTCATAAGCAACCATACGACATTTCACATAACAATTTTATTGACACATAACATGTTAGATTATTCTCAGATAACCTACCCGACATTTAGACACGCAAATCACTACTTATGTCGTTTCAGCTTTAATCTTCAAAACTGGGCTGTTTTCAGAGATTTTAATAAAATAGTTAACTTATTCCAAAAATTCCCAACTTTTAACAGAAGGTCTTTAACGATCCAAATATTATTGTGTAAAAATCTCGGGATCCAATTCATTACCAATATTTTATAAAAATTCGTTTACCGGACTGAAATCAGATTCATCACTTTCTGACTGCAGTCCACGGAATAATTCATTAAAAATTCATCGTGAGTCCGATTTACGAAATTCCAGTGGGAGAATTACAAATACATCAATGGTCATCTACTGTACAAATTTCATGAGCTAGTCCTATTCAGGTTTCATGTTATGACTAAAAATACAACACATTTTCTGCAGTAAAAACGCAGCTTGAGCTGCTGTCCAAAATAGTCCTTTAAAAATAGTAAACGACCTCGAAAAATTACGATTCTAGTGCCATTTGATCCGTTTTTAGAAAATACATAATTTAGGCTTCAGAAAATCAGTTTTTCGATTAATAATGATCCAGTTACAGCCAGTTGAAGTTGGCTGAAAATGCTAATCAGCATGCTTTTTATAGTGTAAATGTTACTAAAACGCATCAACAAATGTCTTAACAACGGGTTTATCAAGAATTCAACGATCAAACATCATGCATGCTTTAACCAACTTAATCCAACCAGATTTCATCTTTATGTAAATTTATGTTCATGTTCCTTGTTCGTTTTCTTTTTATGTTCTTGTGTTAAACATTAAACTTCAATCTTTCGAATAATCAACATAGAAGTGACCAAGAGTTAAATCGAAGACTTACAACTAGCACAAAGGCTAGGGATGAACTTATGAACAAAGAATGATGATGAAGATGGTGTGAGAATGCAAGGTGTGATGCTCCTTCAAGACCTCCAAGCTTTAAGCTTCACAAGACTTCTTCTAGCACTTGATTTGGACTTGAAAATGGAACAAATGAATGAATGTTGAAGTGGTGGTGGTGGTGGTGGTTATGTGCAGCCGAGAGGGAGAGAGAGAGTGAAGAAGATGGTGAAGTGAACTTGTAGTGAAGATGAAATGTTGAGTATGATCTCTAGCCCAACCTATTTAACATCAATGTGATTTCTTGGCAAGAGCAAGGCCAATCACAATAAAAGGGAATATTTGATTGGGGATTTGGTGATGATTATGGTGGGTCCCCTATGTGAGCCGAAAATATGGAGGGGGGGGGGGTTAATTGAAAATATTTTGGTGAAAGGTGGGTAAATGATAGTTAGATTCCAAGTATATACTTACATGTTTTAGTTAGTTGATATCTAGTGGGTGTTATGGTATACGGGGACCATAACTAGCCAAGAAATAATAACACAATGTGTTTGACAAATATTTGGTGTCCTGGGTAATGTCCGGTTGTTTGGTCGGATACTGTTCCGTTAAAGTGTTTAATTGTTCCGTAAGGTGTCTTATATATATATTTTTGTAACACAATTAATTCCTAACACTTAGGAAAATGTTCAGGACCATTTAGTAAATTTTCTGCACATGACTAGTAGGTTAACAAGCACATGTAAGTATGACACAGTAATCAGGAAACAATTAAGTAATTCAACACAGTCACTAAGCACTTTAATTATCATTAAATAATCGTACGGATACATGTAATTACGAGGATTGTCACATAAAATGAGGGACTTAATGATAGAGTTTTGTCTGGTGAGTTTTAAGGTTGTTGTCCTACCCAAGGAGGACGAACGTACATATTCTATCCAAGGAGAATACGCAGGATTAATATTGGCATCCTACCTATGGAGGATGGCGGTACATATCCTACCCAAGGAGGATATGTAGGTTCCGTTTTAATTCTTTAACCCATTCCCAACCACCGGGAATCCCATGCCTTAGAAAGTGTGTGAACTTACCTTGGTTTGCTCGGTTAGATTAGTTACTCTAATAATCAGAAATCAAGCACATCCTAATAAGGTACGGATAACAACCAGTTTTTCATGCATAACACGTATCCTACATACGGTTTATTTACTCATTACTTCTATCACATACCACACAATTCAAATGTCAAGTTATATTGTTAAGTTACATTATTTTACCCTAAAATAATATAACTATCTCATAAAATAAACAAGTATCCACACAAGTGTTCTAGTATAAGATATATATTCTAAATATATATTTACCCATTTTTATTTACAAAAGCCAACCTCTGACACTTTGTATTTTGTTACAAAAATTATGGCGAAGTTTATATTCGAAACACAAGTTATAAAATATACTTGTAACGCTTGTTTAGAAAAATATTTTCTAAGTGTTGGAATTTTTAGAAAATTTCGCCAGAGTTTCCTTTGTAAACGGAGGTGTCCATGCTAATAAGCATATCATTTTCTTTTCAAAAAATCATTCAACAATCAACGACAATTTACCAAGAGTAAACTATTCTATTTACAAACCAACATGAACTTGATGTTTCATAAAAATGCGTAGTAACTTGGTATGGCGTTTAGTGGGTTTAGTTACCCTCCAAAGTGTGTTTACTTTATTTAAAATCTCATTCTCGTGATTTTTAGATGTTCACAACTTGTAAACATATTTTACAAAAATATTTATTTACCACATTTTCATGTTTCACTTGCATCCTTATACTCCTTTTAATTTCCAAAAATAATGTACATGCAAGAAAAGTTATGATCCTTCAAAACCCGTCTTTTAGACTTGGTTTATTTAGGAAAATCATTCACAAGTTTTAGATCTACAAGATCACTAGTTCACTTGGTCTATTATTTTTCAAGAAAAATCATTTTTCTTTCAAGTTCATGTGTAGACTAGAAGATGATTATTTCATGCAAGCACATAATCACCTCTAACTTGTTAAACCATGTTTTTAATCATGCTTTAACAAGTTCCATATGATGATCAATCATCATATTACTAGTAATCACCAAGTAACAGCATACATACTCAAAATAACATCATTCTAGCATTATTTCATCTCATGTAAAGCTTATGTTCAAGACTTTGTTTATGATCTTTTAGTGTTCTAGAGATTTCATCATAAAATGACTATTAACCACCATAAACATGAAGTAAATGAGGATCAAAGAAGCTTACGACTAGCTTTTATGCTAGGGAAGAAACACTAGAGAAAATGAGTGGATAAAAGCTCGTGAAGAAGGTCCTTGATGATCCGTGAGTTCCACACCTCGTGATTCACCTTGATACACCTTTGTATATGAATGGAATGGATGAAACAAGCTTGAATGAAGGTGATGATGGTAGTGGTGAGTTCGGCCGAAGCCAAGGGAGAAGAGAAGAGATAGAGTGGGTTTGAGTTTGTGAAATGAAGTTGTGTTATGATCTTAAGGTTAATATAAACTTCCATCCAACATGTCTTTAACCCATGGATTTAATGTCCCCTTTAGTACAAGACAATATCCATTAATTTATTCACAAAATCTCCTAAATAGGCCATAAGGCCGATTTTTACTAGCTTGGGGAGGGGGCCTAATTGTAAATTTGAACTAGTTGGTTACCTTGTAATCCATAACCAAGTATATGGTTATGTTGGTTAGTTACTAGATAATTTAGTGGGTGTTAGGGTGCTCGGGGATCATAACTAGCTTGGTAATAATAAAACAACGTTTTTAATAATAATTTAGTGTTCTGGGTAATGTCCGGTTGTTCGGTTAGATACCGGTTCGTTAAGGTGTCAAGTTATTCCATATAGTGTCCAATATATATCTTTTTGTAACATTTTTAATTCCCAACATTTAGGAAAGTATATAGAACTATTTAGTAACTTTTATGCACAAGACTAGCATGTTAACAAGCACATGTAAGTATGACACAGTAACCAGAAAGCAGTTAAGTAATTCAGCACAGTCATCAAGCACTTTAATTAACATAAATAAATCGTACGGATACATGAAATTTTGAGGGTTGTCACATTCTCCTCCTGTTAAGAGAATTTCGTCCCGAAATTTAGCACGTGGTTACTGAGGAAGCTAGTTAAGTTGCATGGTTTTCCTGGGGTGTCACACCAATTCTCCAAGGACGTAAAACAGAGACTGTGTATGTCCTCAATGCTGAGTCTGCGTATGTGGAGAAGGCTAAAGGGAAGCAAACGGCAGACTTGTGGCATAAACGATTGGGCCATGTAGGGTTTGATAAGTTGGGCCGTATTGTGATACAAAAACTTGTTAATTGGTTACCAGACTTGGAGGTAAATAAAGACGGGGTATGTTCTGGGTGCCAGTACGGCAAGGCTACACAACTTCCATTCAAGTCCTTTAATAATCGATCTGCCAACATCCTTGATCTTGTTCACTCAGATGTTTTTGGTCCAATAAAACAATCTTCAATGCAAGGTTTCAGGTACATGGTTACTTTCATTGATGATTTTTCTAGATTTGTGTGGATCTATTTTATGAAGGAAAAGAGTAAAGTCTTCTGCAAGTTCAAAGAATTCGAAGTTGATGCAGAATTAATGAACGGGGGCAAAGTAAAGTGTTTACGGTCTGACAACGGTGGAGAGTATGTGTCCGCTGAATTCGATAATTATCTCAAGAGAAAACTTATCAGGCGCCAATTAACTTGCCCTAGTACGCCTCAACAGAACGGGGTTTCGGAACGCAAGAATAGGCAACTGGGTGAAGTGACAAAGAGCCTAATTCATGACAAGAACTTACCTGGTCGTTTTTGGGCAGAAGCAACGCGGGCGGCCTTCTATGTGATCAACCGAGTGCTATCGCAAAGTCTTGATTATGTTTCACTATATGAGAAGCTGACTCGAAAGAAACCCAATGTGAGTTATTTTCGTGTTTTTGGATACGTATGCTATGTGTTTGTGCCTTCTCATCTTCGTCACAAGATGGAGAAAAAGACGATTCGTTGTGTGTTTATAGGGTATGATTCACAGAGGAAAGGTTGGCGTTGTTGTGACCCTAGCAGTGGCAAGGTTTATGTATCAAGGAATGTGATTTTTGATGAGCAATTTTCATGGTGGTCTCCTAAGAAGCAAGTGTTGCCTGATAGTGAACAACTTAAAGAAGATCTTGAAAATTCAGAAATTACTCTATGGTTTACTGAAGATGATTTGTATGTTGATGGTGAATCAACGGGTCAAAATAGTGAAGGGCAAGCTGGTACAAACAGCGAACCTGATAGCCAAGTCAGCCCCGGTCTGAGGCGATCTCAACGGGTACGTAAACCTAATACAAGATATGCTAATGTTGCCATTGTTGAAGATGTCTGGGCAGAACCTAGTTCGTTTGAAGAAGCTTGTTTGAAACAAGGACAATCCTCAATAAACCGACACTCTCGAATATTTCTGACACCCTAGTATATTTTAAATATCCCAATATGTCTTAAAATACACCCATATGAGAAAACGGGCCTCAAATACATTAAATAACATTAAAAATAATTAAAAACTGAAAAATTAAGTTGAGGCGGGCCGCGTAGACCCACCCCAACTCTTACGTGGGCGGTATAAAGGTTGAGATCTGATTTCTGTGAATTTTAAGTTTAGGCGGGCTGCGTAAGCCACCCCCTAAGCTTACGCGGGCCGCGTGAGATCAAGCTACAGCGTTGACCCAGGGTAGACGCGGGCCGCGTAAGCCCTGGGCTTGTGTTACGCGGGCCGCGAGAGGACCGAGATCAGACCCTATATAAGAAAGCAACGGGTTTTCGTTTTCCGTCGTTCATTTCTTTCTTTCTTAAGCAAATTTCTGAATAGTAGGCTTTATAAGCGGGTATTATACCCCCCCCCTAAATAGCGAGGTTCTGCTCCGTTGTAAGTATTATAACCCCTGGATACGTATTAGATACGCTGCCCGATTGATCTAGGGTTCCGTAACGGCTGTCGTGATTCTACCCGACGTAGTTGTTGGAATGCCGTCTCGGGGAGGGTATTACTAATGTTAAAATGGGTTATTATACTAACGCGTGTATATTTGTGTAAATTTTAGATTGTCATCAGGAAACCCTTACGAAAAATCTAAGACAGCAATGTGAGTAATCTCCTTTTTGTAAACAGTTTTTACAAAACCTTAACTATTTTAAATGCAATTTAGCAATGATTGAGTCTTTGTAATTCTACGATTACTGCCGGTATGTTGGGGTTTTGAATACAAAATGTGAGTAACGTTACCATTGGACGAAGAGTTAGCCAATGTGTAATATGACCCACCAGTCAGGATTGACAGTACTGAATGAGTAATTGGGTAGATATAAACATTGTAATCGCCGTCAATACTGTTAAGTTTAAATTAAATTAATATTTCTTGATTAAACTGGGATTCACTCACCAGTATTTCCCACTGACAAATGTTTTTAAAACACGTTTCAGGTAACACAATGTGACAGCCAGTTAGTAAAAAGCCAACTGGAGAGCACTGAAGGCTTGGGAAAATGTGGCTATAAAAGTTACCTAAAAGATTATGTTTTAAATTAAATAAAATAGGATTTATCCCTATAAACATGTTGTAATAAGAAACTTAGGTTTCATCCCAATATGTTTATTTATATATAAATGGTGGTTTTACTCTGATAAACATTTCCTAACTACGGTCCTGATGTAATTTCCGCTGCCAAATTAACCAACTGATACCACCAGAATTCTGAGTTCGCGTCCGCCCGTTCCCGGGACAGATAAGGGATCGGGGGTTGCGACAGAGCCTAGCCACTGGTCTAAGCCAAAGAAGTGTTCTGCTGACACTTAAATTTTAAATTTTTTGTTTGGAAATGAATTACGGAAATACGTGCATAACTGTATTTATTGCTATGTGTTATTTGACTATCTGTTAGTTTACAGTATGAGCGACCAAGGACCATCTGACGCGTACCGTCAATTGTCTGGTTCGCCTAGAAGCGAAGGCACCTCCTCTTCTCAGCCTGCCCTCTCAGGGTACTCTGCTGATACGGAAGAAGGAATCTCTGTGTTTAAGGCTCAGTCAGAAGAGCTATTTCCTCATAAAAAGAGGGGATGGTTCAGTCGAGGGGCACACGAGCGTAGGAAGCGTATGAAAAAGTTACAAGACCAGAGAGCATTAGCCGCAGCCAAGAGAGAGACAGATGCCTATGCCCAGGATATGATAAATAGGGGTATAGCCAATATTCACATCTTAGCAACCACTGCAGCTGACCCAAATCTGGAGCAAATAATAGCACCCCAACCACAACTGCCAATCCCTGATCAACCCATGGAGATAGAAAACCCTGAAAACCAAGTAGAGATGCATGACTTTAATCCATATCCATAGATGTGATGGTGGGAGACGGTAATAGTAATAATAATAATAATAAAATAAAATATGTGTGTACGGATGCCTATTACTATTAGTGTAATTCTATTTCAGTTGGTATTGTTATTTTTATTTCAGTACTAGTGTGTAATAGATGCATAATAGTATATGAATAGAGTAAAGTCGCAATGATCGACGCTTTTGGCAAAAATGCGTGTCATGTGATTGACTATATTAAATATTATTTTGTGATATTAATACGGGGTAAATGTTTAAAAATTCAGATGGCCGACGAAGGAAATCAAGGAAATCTGAATAACGATAACCAGAGTAACATTAACGTGGTTAATGAGAATCTGAGCATCAATAACAATGGAAACCAAATGGATAATAGTTTCGTTCAACGCATAGTAGAACAAGGAATCATAGATGCAATTCCATTTATTATTCAAACGGTTCAAGAAGCGAATAATAAAAGTAAGCATAGCAGTAAGCGACCAATTGAACCAGAACACAGCGTGAACAATGGACCCGTACTTCAAGTGCCCATCCCCAAAAGAAGAAGAACCATGCCTTATGGTTGTTCTTACAAGGAATTTTGGTCCTGTAAACCGATAGAATTCTCGGGCAATGAAGAACCTAGTGCAGCTCTACGCTGGATAGAAAAGACTGAGGCTGTTCTGAAAATAAGTAAATGTGCGGAAGAGGACAAGATAATGTTTGCTTCCAATCTATTTAAGAACTCAGCCTTAGAATGGTGGAACACTATCCTTGTAACGCCTCGCTTTTCGTACCTTTCTATTTTCAGCAAGTCCTATTGTACTTTCTATTTTAATCAGTTGTACCTTCGTTTGTAATCCGAGACTTGAAATCATAATGATGCATTTGTTTTGATAATATTCTTGTTATAATTCTATGTTATGCACACACAATCTATCATATGTGAAAACACGTTAAACTATGTCAATCATGTGAAAGCAATGGAGAGATATTCTAATACCAAACAAGAATCAGGAATTCGTACGCAAATTCGGAGAATTTCCCAAAACAAGCTTAAACAAGAAATTATTATTTATAAATGAGGATTATTTAATAAATAAATAAAACTATGAAATTACTTTTGTTGAAAAGGTTAAAAGTTAAGTTAGTTAGTTAATTAGTTAACTAAACTAACCAATTAACTAAGTTAATAATACTAAATTTAACTAAGCGAGGTATAAATAAACTAAATTAAATAGCTTAGTTAAGATAATTAACTCAATTATTTGTTTTCCTACCTTTTTGGGTAACTCAGTTAGAAATTACAGTTACCTCAGTTAGTCCAGTTAGGGAAACTACAGGGGTCTAAGTGTAAATATTCAAAAATTCGGATAAAAAGGGGGTTCCTTTTGTATGGAACCGGCCCCTTGCAAGATTCGAACTCGTGACCTCACTTTTGAAACCCGAAAGTCTTAACCAGTTTATCCTCCTGTACAAGAGCTGATAAACCTGGTTATCAGTTCCTCTTATTCACTAACGGAGTCAAACTTGTTACTTAATCAGTTAAAAAGCAAAAAAGGGGGTTAAATCCCCAATAAATCGGACAGCAAGCAGGACTCGAACCCGGGTCAATGCGGTCACACACGCGCACATCAACCACTCCACCATTTACTGTTTTGTTACTAAATTTACACCTGCATTCCTTAAATAAAGAAACTGCACGCGATTCTTTTTATTCTTCCCGCCCAAACAAATTACCAGCGACCTGGATGTCCTTATTCTTTTCTTTCCTTTTCTGATTTCTTTTCTTTCTCATAAAATAAACACAGATTGACAATCAATCGATCATTTCCTATTTTATCATCAATCATCACCATAATCCTCCTCTTTACCCAAATTACTCACCACCCTCGGCTCTATATAAAGGCCGAGACCCTCAACACCCTACACCACTCCGACACCCTTCATCACCGAGTTACACCCACAATTCTGTTCGAACCTCCTCACAACCCTCTCGACTCTCAACCGAATTAAGTCACCTCTTCAACCACGTCTCACCTTCGCACCGCGGAACCGAAACTGTAGCCGGAGACTCGCCGGAATCACCTCCGACCGCTGAACTCGGTAACATCCGACTATCTTCAAACCTTTCTCTTTTGTTTTATACGCATGACATGCAGATGTGATATGTATATACTGTATTGATTTTTTAATGTTATGATATGATTAATAATATTATTATTATAAAATAACAGTTAAATAACACACTGTTATTATTATCAAATGTAACTTACTGTTATTTAGTTTCTTATTATTATTATTATTAATATTTCGGATTTATTAATAATATTATTAATATTATTATATTACAATTTTTATTAAAGCTATTTTCTTGTACGAAAATTTGTATCACTAGGACTATCAATTATTATTATCGATATTGTTATTATCATAATTATTTATCATATTATCATTAAAATTATTTTTTTATTTATTTCATAAGTACCATCATAAATTTTAGAGTATTCGACGTCTAAACCCTAGCTACAAAACGCTATCTCGTAATTCACAATAATAACGCAAGTCTTTAATTAACACATGTTTCGCCCTTAAAACATTTAGGGTAATCATCTACAAACTTGGGAAATCTCCTTCCTTGATACAGGAACAACGCAACGCAATCACTGTGAGTATACATGACCCATTTTTCCATTTTAACACTTTTGGGTGCAATATGTATTCTATATCAAACACACTATTCACTTCAAACAGCTTTATGCACACTCTATCCAAATTTCATGTGATACATTTGATTCATGTTATACATGTTATGCTATTGTAAACTCTCATGACTATGTGTTCAGTAACTTTGCAAGCCTCCCCTAACAATGGTGGCGCTATAGGTTGAGAAACGCCCCTCCCGTTATTTTGGCGGGTATTGTTAGGTTAAACTATGTTAAAACCATCTCATTCATTAGGATAGGCATGTTAATTGCGTTAAACTTTGGTTTGGACACGTAGAGTAACATCGTTTCGAGTATATACTGTTAATATGATCATGTTATTCACATTGGATATGAGAAACATTTATACAAATTATTATGCTATGTATCAAACCTGTATAGTCGCCAACATTTTTTGTTGATTTTATTTTAATACATATTGCAGGTTGAAATTGTGCAAGATTCAAGAAAACAAGCTAGGATGGCTTTAGATACCCATTTTAGCAAATAAGGAATTGTTTGAATTTATGTTTGTTAATTTGAAACATTGTATTACATTCTAGTTTTAATGAAATGAATTTTAATCATATTGTCACAATTAGTGTTATGTTGTTTTGAGCAATCTGTTTCGCTTAGTGCCACATCTCGATGTTTCCGCCATCGGTTGGGGTGTGACAGATTGGTATCAGAGCCATAACTATAGGGAATTAGGTAAATTGCTACACTTTTCCTTAGTCCATAGTCGGGAATTAGGAATGCCTTGCCTAGTCTATAGTTTAAGAGCTTATTCACTATGTGTTGCTTAAAACAACTTCATTTCTATCTTCTTTGCTTCCCTCTACTTTCTTAGACTCTTAATATACATGCCTTCCCTAAGGCAGAACACAATACACACTTGGAAGTTTTGAAGACACTCTTATAACATAATCGAAACGACTCATCAAAACAAGGGTGATTCCTACATTTGATGAAGACTTTCACTCAGCTATACTTTGAGTTTTACACGAAATCTACCCTCAAGTTAGGAGTGATATCCAAACCTTGAAGGAAATTTCCATTTCATATTCTGGTGGACCCTTATCTTTTGATAAGTACTAACCACGTTAGGGTACGATGTTATCAAGTTAGAGGTGAAACTCGCATCTTGTTAACTAGTCCCATTCCTCGATTTTCGATCTCGCCAAAGTTTCGATTTTCCCAATCGATTAAGGACGTGTAGTAACTGGAAGGAAAAATATCGTTAATCGCTTCTCGATGAGAGTATTTGTCTATTAGGCCAAAGCACGTTTCCTTAATTCGAAAAGGACCTCGATTCACTTTGGAATAGTCTTATGTTACATTCCGTGACAATCCATGTTTTACGTTAAATCTCTTTTATGATATCTCAATTATAATGTGTTTTTATATTTGAACGTATCTTTCATTTCAAAATTTTGAATCACGAATCACGCTATCTTCGCAATCTCAAACAATTGATACTCTTGTGAACAAACTAAATTTATGATGCTTTCATTTCATGTTACACTATGTGAAAACTCATGTTATGCTATGTGAAATCATTTGAAAACTATATGCTATGTGAAAACTATGTGCTATGTGACGCATTCATTAAAACAATTTCTCTAAACAAACCATTATGATCAAAGTCGCATCCATTCTTTGTTTTAAATTCTTAGATGTCGTCATCTCGCCGTCAATCTGACTCAATCAGGAAGTCAAGCACCTCCTCGCAAAAGAGGATGATAGCCTTCATGGCCAAACAGTTTGCTCGTGTTGTCCCCAAGATTGTAACTGAGATCCAAGCTTCCAACACCCCTAACTCCTCTGTTGATTCGAAAGCGGTCCAGCCTAAACGCATCGCCTTCAACTACAAACACTTTGCCTCTTGCCACCCTAATCCTTTCACTGGGAAAGATGGTGTGACAGCTATGCTTGAATGGTTTGATAGCATAGAAGTTACATTCATCAACAGCGAATGCCCCGAAGAACTCAAGACACGTAGTGCTACCGGTGTCTTCCAAGCAAGAGCCTTGGAATGGTGGACGAATGAGAGGAACATTCATTCGAATGAGTTGGCCTATGCGTTGCCTTGGGAGGAGGTAAAACAACTTATGATGGAGGAATTCTGCCCCCCACACGAACAACAAAAGCTTGAGGAAGAGTTTTGGACCCTCAAACAAATTGGCGACAACAACCTTGCTTACACCACCCGTTTCAAACAGCTATGTGTTATTGTACCCTACCTCGTTCACACCACTGAACGAATGATCAGAAAATACATCAATGGTTTACCACCTGCCATGAGAGACACCATTGAGGCAGCCAACCTTGATAACATCGAGGCTGTCTATCGTCTCGCGGCTAGCTTGAACAACAATCGCGTTCGCGATAAACAAACTGCTGCAGCCACCAAAACTACCAACCCTACTAAACCAGCTCACCAAATAACCCATCAACCAAATGGCAATCGGGGCAAGAAACGTCAGTTTCAAAAACTTGTTTGCAATGCGGTTGTACCTGCTACAAACCAAAACCAAGAAAACCCTGAGAAGAAACAATACATTGGTACCAATCCAAAATGCACCATTTGTCATTTCCATCATCCCCCAACTGTCCAATGTCGCCATTGCACCTCATGTAACCGCTATGGTCACCTTGCTCCTTATTGTCGCAATACCCCGACACCTGCCCAAAACCCTAAGCCAGCAAATGCTGTTAGAGCCTGCTTCAATTGTGGGGATACTTCACATCTTCGCCCTCAATGCCCACAGCTGAAACCAGAACTTCGCCCATAAGCTCCTCGTGGACGTGCTTTCAACCTCAATGCCAAGCAAGCTCAAAACGACAACGAAGTGGTTAATGGTATGTTTCTCGTTAACAACCAATATGCTTCAATTTTATTTGATACTGGTGCGGATAAAAGTTTTGTATCGATTGAATTTGCTTCTTTGTTAAATTGTTCACGCTCGAAACTACCTAAGTCATTCTCAGTCGAAGTTTCCAATGGAAAATCTATTCTAGTCGATTCTATATTACGCAATTGTGTCCTTACTCTCAACGAACACACTTTCCCCATCGACCTCATACCCATGGAGTTGGGTAGCTTCGATGTCATAGTAGGCATGGATTGGCTTCGTAAGAACTATGCTGATATCGCTTGTCATGAAAAATACGTTCGATTACCTCTTCCATCTGGTGACACACTCAACGTCTATGGAGATCAGCCCTCTAAAGGACTAAAGTTGATGTCGTGCACTCAAGCAAATAAGTATTTACGCAAAAAGTACCTTGCCTTCTTAGCCCACGTAGTGGAAGAAAAGGGCAAAGGGAAGGGCATAAGTGACGTCCCAGTGATGCGTGATTTCCCTGATGTCTTCCCAGAGGATTTGCCTGGTCCTCCTCAACCTCAGTCAGTTGATTTTCGCATCGATCTCGTACCTGGTGCAACTCCTGTTGCACGAGCCCTCTATCGTCTTGCACCCTCTGAGATGCAAGAATTGTCTAGTCAACTTCAAGAACTCCTCGATAAAGGTTTCATACGTCTAAGTACCTCACCTTGGGGTGCTCCTGTACTTTTCGTCAAGAAGAAGGATGGTTCATTTCGCATGTGCATCGATTATCGTGAGCTTAACAAACTCACTGTCAAAAATCGTTATCCTCTCCCTCGCATCGATGACCTCTTTGATCAGCTTCAAGGTGCAACTTGTTTCTTCAAGATCGATCTTCGATCTGGTTATCATCAGCTTCGTGTCCTCGAGGAGGACATTCCAAAAACAGCTTTTCGCACTCGCTATGGGCACTACGAGTTCGTGGTCATGCCTTTTGGTTTGACCAACGCACCCGCTGTGTTCATGGATCTAATGAATCGTGTTTGTAAGCCATACTTGGATCGCTTCGTAATTGTATTCATTGATGATATTCTCATTTACTCCAAGACTCGTGTCGATCATGAACGTCATTTGCGTCTTATACTCGAACTTTTGCGTGGTGAACAACTATACGCAAAGTTTTCCAAATGCGAATTTTGGATCAAAGAAGTCCAATTCCTTGGTCATGTCGTCAGTGAGAAAGGAATTCATGTCGATCCTGCAAAGATTGAAGCTGTGAAAAATTGGATAGCACCAAAAACCCCATCAGAGATTCGTTCATTCTTAGAATGTCACACCCCTTTCTACGGCGGAAGCACGAGGTGTGATCATGAAAGGTTCTCATTGCATACGAAGAGTAAACATGCTACATGCTCGTAAAATAACATCAAATACCATAATTTGAAAACATAAGTTTAGCGTTTACATCGCTAGACAGCTTAAAACATTGTCTTAAGAGTTTACAACTTCATTTAAAGTTAAACACAAGCGACATCCACGAGCATAAGCAAGACCATGCGCACATCCATCCTAGTTACCTGAAATACATGTGAGTTTTTGGAAAAACGTCAACATAAAGTTGGTGTGAATTCATGCAGTTTTGTATTTCACGTTTGTATACTTTGTATAAAAACATAGTTGTGAATAAATCAAGTTTTTCTTTAGTACCCCACGTACTTCAAGTTATATATCAATCCTCTTGAGTACCCCCACGTACTTCAAGTTATATATCAATTTTAGTATGGTATGAATTTTATGTAAATACAGTATTTCTGTAATTATCAGATTGTTAATGGGTTGCAAAGCCATTAACATGTGGCACGACATAGGAAGTCACCAAACCTAAGGCATTTAATTGGTATATTCTGAGACACAAAAGCACTACTCGATTCTCGCCCCGACCGAGTGTGAGGCTGCCAGGCACCCGTTAGATCTAACCTTTTGTTCTGCGGTCTAAGTATGTACACGATTAATGGTGCTTCTGTACCCTATTCGTGACACTATTTCTCATAACGCATCCTACTTGGTTCTCGTTCTCACCAAGAGCGTTTCTTGTTATCATTTCCCATAGCGCCTCATACTTGGTTCTCGTTCTCACCAAGTGCGCTTCTCATATTCTTATATTTCATCACACTTGGTTCTCGTTCTCACCAAGTGTACTTCTTGTATTCTTATATTTCGTCACACTTGGTTCTCGTTCTCACCAAGTGTACTTCTTGTATTTATATCATACCAATTATAAATTTTGTACATTTGTACATGTATTTCACCCCCGAAGTTATAAAAACTGAAAACAGTTAAAGAGAAAAGGGGGAGCATGAACTCACAACTTTGCGTTCCTAGCGTCGTAAACTCCACCGGATTTGCTTAATTAACGTCGTAACCTATACGCGTTTTCTTAACGTTAGTCACTAGACTTGCGTCGCACAAGTACAGTCACTCTCTTTTGTATATATTCTTGTGTTAAAAATATTCTATATTTTTAACTACGTATCTTACTTATATTATTTTCTCCAAAAATAAATATAAGTCTTTTGTGTTTTGCACTTTGCACCCGAATTATGTATCTTGTATGTTGTATGTGTATTTTTATATTTCTACTCCTCATGAGTAATTAGTGTATTTTTAAGTCTTAATACACTAGCACGTATAACACATACTACAAACACTTAGCACAACAGTTGGTGATCAAATAATATATATTTTTCTTTCAAAAATATATACTTAATATCCATTTTTATTCTTGAAAAATCACCATTTCTCATCACCAAAAATTAGGGAAACCTTGGTAATACTTTTAAATACATTTTTAGGGAATAAGTTTCTCAAAAACTTATATTTTTCTAAGTGTCAAAATTTATAAAAATTTTGACAGAGTTTCCCCTAAAAATGGAGGTTTCCCACGTTTTCAAAACGTGTGTTTATTTTCTTTTAAATCATCATCAATCATCAATAATCATCAACAACAATTATCAACAATAATCACTAATTTCTTCATTTCATGAACTTGAATATTTACAAAAATGTGTAGTAACTCACTAGCACATTTAGTAAATCTTTCCATCTTTAAAAATAATTTTAGTTTCTTAAAAACTTTATTTTTAAAGAATATGAAGTTTCACAACTTCTAGTCAAGATTCGCAAAAATACTTCTTTGTTAAATTTTCTTGTGACACAAGTGTCTACACACTTGTTTATTTACTAAAAATGCTTTTAGTTCGGATAAGATCCGGGTTTTAAACAAGCCTAATATTTTTGCTTGGTTCTTCCGAAAAACCACTTGTAGATCTTTAGATCTACTAGTTTTGAACAATATTTTGCAAGTAAAAATACTTTTACACAAGTTCATGTTTCATGTGTGGTAGAGTTTCACCTTTTTAACCCTTATATCTTCTAACATAACCTTATGTCATGATCCAAGAACATGACTACATCGGGTTAAATGGTGGTCCGAGCTACCACAATCATAGATCGGGTCTCAATAATCATACATTTCGAATACTACATCATTTACACAACTTATGTGCTATTAACCACCATTTTTAGTGTTTTAAGTAGGCTTTAAAGCATCATCTTGCATGTTAACGAGTTTTATCCGATAAAAATCCTTTTAACCACTTTAGATTAGTTCAAATATGAGTTTTAAGCATTATACCTCTAGCTCGAGGCTAGGGAAGAATCTATGCGCAAAAGAGGTGGATAAAAGCTAGATAAAGAGGTCCTTCGAACTCCGTTTGCTCCAAGCTTCCTAATACGAGACCCTTAACACTTGTAGATGCTTGAAATATGAAGATCAAGATCGAAAGTATGATGGATAGAATAGGGGTGTTTGGCCGTAACCTTTGGGAGAGAAAGAGAGAGTGTGATGTTGGTGAAGATGAAATGAACTAGTGTTACTCTTATAACCATCTAAACTCCTTACCCAATGTGTATTGTGTCTATAAAGTACCCAACATATCCTTACACAAATCTTTGAGAAAGATTAGGGTAGATTGTGAAGCTTATGTGATCTTAGAGTGGGGCCACTCATATGGGCCGTCCACTTTGAGAAGGGGGGGGGCAATGTGTAACTTGAAAGATCTTAATTAGATTTACCAAATCTAAGTGTATCAAAGTGAATCTATGAAAGATCTTGTGAATCTAAAAGAGATCTATGAAAGATCATGTAAGATTTTAAGGGATCTTGGCAAGATTATTAAGGATTTGGAAAGATCTAGTAAATATTTGGGTGTTCCGGGTAATGTCCGGTTGTTCGGTTACATACCGATTCGTTAAAGTGCTAAATTACACTTTTTAGTGTCGTTTAAGTACCTTTCTTGTACTCTTTCAATTCCCAACACTTAGGGAAATATTCTGGATAATAAAACGACATTTCTGCATAATATTTATATGTCTAAATGCTGATTTATTGCTGAATTATTTAAATTCTGCACTTAAAGTGCGTTTCGGGTGCTTTTTAGTGCTTATTTTTGCTTTCGTATTGCATATACATTAACCCTTGTATGTACTCTTGGGTTTTAATGCATTCTTGTCGTCGGACCTACACCTAGGTTCCAATTTTATTGTGTGACTGCTTTCTGCAGTTCTGTTGACACATTGTGTCTTACCGGTGAGTTTACTATTATTCTGACGCAACGCTCTCGTTTATGCATAAAGCAATATTTTGTAGTATACAACGTGCATGAATTCACTTGTTTAATCATGTGTTCAGACATTGCTGACAATTAAACTCATAATTGCAGTCATTAAGCAATAATTAATGTGTACGGAAATTACCGGTTTGGGCCAGTTGTCACAGTCTCCCCCCGTTAAAAGAATTTCGTCCCGAAATTCAGGCTGGACTCACTCTCGCTGGAGTCTTCTTGAATAGGTGGGGATACTTTTTCTTGAACTGGTCTTCACGTTCCCATGTGTACTCGGGTCCGTGCTTAGAGCTCCAACGTGCTTTGACAAGCTTCACACTGCTCCTCCTGGTCTTGTTGACTTTCCAGTCAGTAACCTCAACGGGTTGCTCTGTAAATCGGAGGGCTTCATCAATATGCACTTCATCCATCTGGATGATCACGTTTTCTCGTGTTGGACTCTTCTTCAAGTTGGATACATGAAACGTATCATGTACTCCATTAAGTTCTTCCGGTAACTCCAACTTGTATGCCACGGTACCAATTCTCTTCAAAATTCTGAATGGTCCGATGTATCGTGGATTCAGCTTTCCACGCTTTCCAAACCTGACTACGCCCTTCCATGGTGAGACTTTTAACAACACTTTGTCTCCCACCTTGAAATCTACCGATTTTCTATTTGGATCAGCGTAGCTCTTTTGTCGCTCTCGAGCCGCCTTAATGCGCTCTCGGATCTGCGCAATCTTGTCGGTGGTCTCTTGTACAAGTTCAGGACCAACCATACGCTTATCTCCAGCGTCTGCCCAACATAAGGGCGATCGGCATTTGCGGCCATACAGAGCTTCGAACGGCGCGGCTTTTATGCTCGTATGATAGCTGTTATTGTAGGAAAACTCAACTAAAGGTAGATGAGTATCCCAGCTGCCGCCTAGATCCATGACACATGCGCGAAGCATATCTTCTAACGTTTGTATTGTCCGTTCGCTCTGGCCGTCCGTTTACGGATGGAATGTCGTGCTTAGATCTAACTGAGATCCAAAGGCTTCCTGAAATGATTGCCAGATTCTTGAGACAAAGCGTCCATCTCTGTCTGAAATGATTGAGATAGGCACTCCATGACGTGCCACAATTTCCCTTAAGTATATCTCTGCAAGCTTTCCAGTGCTATCCTTCTCTCGGATTGGTAGGAAATGCGCGGACTTCGTCAATCGATCAACTATTACCCATATCATATCGTGCCCTCTCGGGGTCCTGGGTAATTTCGTTATGAAGTCCATCGAGATTTGTTCCCACTTCCACACGGGAATCTCTGGTTGTTGTAGTAGGCCGGACGGTTTCTGATATTCTGCCTTAACCTTAGCACAGGTTAGGCATTTTCCAACATAGACAGCAACGTCGCTCTTGAGTCTCGGCCACCAATAATATTCTTTCAAGTCTTGATACATCTTGTCCGACCCTGGGTGGATCGAGTATCTTGACTTGTGCGCTTCATCAAGGATGACTTCTCGTAGGCCACCATAGAACGGAACCCAAATGCGCTTTTTAAAGTATAAGGCTCCCTCTTCATTTGGTGCCATGTACTTCAATGCACCCCGGAGGTATTCAGCTTTGCGATTTTCCACCTTAAGGGCTTCTTGTTGTGCGTCTCGAATGCGTGCAGTGAGGTTCGTTCGAATCGTCATTTCCATTGCTCGAACCCTTAGGGTCTTAACCCTTTCTTTTCGGCTCAACGCGTCTGCTACAACGTTTGCCTTTCCAGGATGGTACTTAATCTCACAGTCATAATCGTTTAGCAGCTCGACCCAACGTCGCTGGCGCATATTCAATTCCTTCTGATCAAATATGTGTTGTAAGCTTTTGTGATCTGTGAAGATTGTACATCGACTACCATATAAATAATGTCGCCAAATCTTTAAGGCGAATACCACTGCGCCCAGCTCCAGGTCGTGAGTGGTATAATTTCTCTCGTGAACCTTCAGCTGTCTTGAAGCGTAAGCGATGACTTTTTGGCGTTGCATAAGCACGCAACCCAAACCTTGTCGTGAAGCGTCACAGTATACCACGAAGTCTTCAGTGCCTTCGGGTAATGATAGTATTGGTGCATCGCAGAGCTTGTTCTTAAGTAACTGGAAGGCTTCTTCTTGTTTAACACCCCAGTCGTACTTCTTGTCTTTCTGCGTAAGGGTCGTTAGCGGTTGAGCTATCTTTGAGAAATTCTCGATGAATCGCCGGTAATAGCCCGCTAAGCCCAAAAATTGTCGAACTTCAGTTGGGGTCTTGGGAGCTTCCCAATTCTTTATTGCTTCTATCTTGGATGGGTCTACATGAATGCCCTTCTTATTCACAACGTGACCAAGAAATTGTACTTCGCGAATCCAGAATTCGCATTTCGAGAACTTTGCATAAAGTTTCTCTTTCTTCAGTAGTTCCAGAATAGTTCTGAGATGTTGCTCATGCTCTTCTTTCGTTCGCGAGTAAATCAGGATATCATCGATAAATACAATCACGAATTTATCGAGATATGGTTTGCATACGCGGTTCATTAGGTCCATGAAGACCGCTGGCGCGTTCGTCAATCCAAATGGCATCACAAGAAATTCGTAGTGCCCATAGCGTGTTCTGAATGCAGTCTTTGGCACGCTTTCATCTTGGATTCTCAGCTGATGGTATCCAGATCGAAGGTCGATCTTGGAATAGTAGCTTGATCCTTGCAGTTGATCGAATAAGTCATCAATCCTCGGTAGTGGATACCGATTCTTGATAGTGAGCTTGTTCAGTTCCCTGTAATCGATACACATCCGCAGTGTTCCATCCTTTTTCTTCACGAACAATACTGGAGCTCCCCAGGGTGAGAAGCTTGGCCTTATGAATCCTTTATCCAACAACTCCTGAAGTTGTGTAGATAATTCTTGCATTTCGGATGGTGCAAGTCGATAGGGTGCCTTGGCTACAGGAGCAGCTCCTGGAACCAAGTCTATACGGAATTCAACTTGTCGTTGCGGAGGTAGTCCTGGCAGATCTTCAGGAAACACATCAGGAAATTCCTTCACCACAGGAATGTCTTCGAGTTTCGGCTCCACAGCCTTCTTGTCTATAACGTGTGCTAGGAAAGCGACACATCCTTTCCTCAAGCACTTCTGTGCCTTCATACAACTGATGATTCGAAGAGGCGCGTCTCGTTTTTCTCCATGCACGATGAGAGTTTCACCATTCGCTAAAGGGATGCGAATGATTTTCTCATGACAAATAACTTCAGCTTTGTTCTTGGACAACCAGTCCATTCCGACTACTACATCGAAGCTACCCAATTGAATAGGTAAGAGGTCGATGCTAAAATTTCGTTCGCCAAGTTCTAGTGTGCAGCCTCTGACAACTTCGCTCGATTCAACAAGTTTACCATTGGCTAGTTCTATGGAATAAGGAATTTCTAATCTACTAGATTCTATTCCGAGTATGCGTTTAAATTCCACAGACATGAAGCTATAATCGGCGCCAGTGTCGAATAATATGGATGCAAAGTGATTGTTAATGAGAAACGTACCGGTGACCACGTTAGGGTCCTCGCGTGCGTCTCTTGCTCCAATCACAAATGCTCGAGCCGGAGCGTTGTTTCTCTCTGGGCAGTTCTTCATGAAGTGATCATTGCTTCCACACTTGAAGCATCCTTGGTTCTGCCCTTTCCCGTTGCCATTCTTATTACCAGCACCGTTTCCATTTCGGTTCTTTCCTTTTCCCCAACAGTCTTCTGTTCGATGACCCAATTGACCACATTTGTCGCACCTTGGAATGCGACAAGCTCCATCATGATGATACTTACACTTTTGGCATCTAGGCATGGAGCCTTGGTATGCTTTGGTTGCATGGGTATTCGCCTCCTGAGGCGGATTAGTGTCACGCTTCTTGCTGAAACCCTTGTTGTTGCGAGTTGCTTGGTTCAGGTTTGCATGTTTTCTCTTTTTGTCACCGGACGACTCAGCATGTGTCTCGGTCTTCTCTGTCGGGTTCAGTGATAGCTTCTTCATACGAACACAATCTTCAGTCAGGCTGACAGCCAGAGTTACAGCCTCGGTGATTGTTTGTGGTTTGGCCGACGTCACCATGCCACGAAACTCTGAGGCCAGTCCCCAAATGTAGCGTTCCACACGCTTGAATTCGGGAGTCACCGTGTAGGGAAGCACTCTTGACAGGTCATGGAACCTTCGAGTGTAACCATTGATGTCAGCACCTTCCATAGTCAAGTGCCAGAACTCCGTTTCCAGTCTTTGGAGTTCCGCACGAGAGCAGTACTTCTCTCTCATTCTTTCCCTCAGTTCCTCCCAAGTTAAGCCATAAGCGGCATCATCGCCCAAGGTTTGGGCTTGTAGGTTCCACCAAGTCAGAGCTTCATCGACGAATAACCCAGTAGCGAAAGTGACTTGCTGATCCGCGGTACACTTGCTCATGCGGAAAGTAGCTTCAGTCTTCTCTGTCCAGCGCACAAATGCTACCGCACCTCCTGTGCCGTCATAGTTCATCGGCTTGCAGTCGAGGAACTGCTTGAAGGTGCAGCCTTGAGCTGCATTGCCTCCAGACGAATCTCCATTCCCATTACGCCTAGCGTTGCTTGGTCCTCCACTGTCTTGAGTTTGGTTCGCCTCGTACTGGGCGATAGCAGCGGAGATCCTTTCCTCCAGTAGAGCGTTCAGCTCATCAGCAGTTCTTGGCAGTGGGGGAGGAGGAGGTTGATCGTCATTGCGAGCATTCACAGCTTTCCTGCGTGCCATGTTCTGACAGAACATAACACAACAGGGTTACACATTTGTTTGATATCGTCCTACTAGGCAGTAGTAGTATATATATTCACAGGTATATATCACATAAGTGACATCAAACAATTATTACTCTAGCAGAGTACTTAGTAGGCTTGCACTGAGGGAATCTATACGTGACAAGACTTGCTGTGGTTTCTGTGCACTGAATTCCATAATTATGTATGCATCCATAATTACGTAACTCCTTGCACAGTCTGCACAGTTCGTTTCATCCTCGTATTTCTTCCTTCAGATGGGCCATTGCTTTTAGGTAGAGTCACGTATACTTGTGACGTTCTACTTCTAGTACATGCTAATTATCACACATAATTGCAAGTAATTTCTAGTCAACGACAAGTGCTACGCAAGTGCACTCTAAGTCTCGTAGTGTCTTTTCTAGACTCATGTAGTCAGTTTCAGGTAGTGGATGTCGCGGGACGTTTTATCCAATGAAAACTCTTTGAAAATTGTTTTCGTGAATGGATCCTAGAGATTGTAGACTAGACTCGAGAAGGAATCCTGGTTCACTACAATCGCAGCTCTGATACCAATCTGTCACACCCCTTTCTACGGCGGAAGCACGAGGTGTGATCATGAAAGGTTCTCATTGCATACGAAGAGTAAACATGCTACATGCTCGTAAAATAACATCAAATACCATAATTTGAAAACATAAGTTTAGCGTTTACATCGCTAGACAGCTTAAAACATTGTCTTAAGAGTTTACAACTTCATTTAAAGTTAAACACAAGCGACATCCACGAGCATAAGCAAGACCATGCGCACATCCATCCTAGTTACCTGAAATACATGTGAGTTTTTGGAAAAACGTCAACATAAAGTTGGTGTGAATTCATGCAGTTTTGTATTTCACGTTTGTATACTTTGTATAAAAACATAGTTGTGAATAAATCAAGTTTTTCTTTAGTACCCCACGTACTTCAAGTTATATATCAATCCTCTTGAGTACCCCACGTACTTCAAGTTATATATCAATTTTAGTATGGTATGAATTTTATGTAAATACAGTATTTCTGTAATTATCAGATTGTTAATGGGTTGCAAAGCCATTAACATGTGGCACGACATAGGAAGTCACCAAACCTAAGGCATTTAATTGGTATATTCTGAGACACAAAAGCACTACTCGATTCTCGCCCCGACCGAGTGTGAGGCTGCCAGGCACCCGTTAGATCTAACCTTTTGTTCTGCGGTCTAAGTATGTACACGATTAATGGTGCTTCTGTACCCTATTCGTGACACTATTTCTCATAACGCATCCTACTTGGTTCTCGTTCTCACCAAGAGCGTTTCTTGTTATCATTTCCCATAGCGCCTCATACTTGGTTCTCGTTCTCACCAAGTGCGCTTCTCATATTCTTATATTTCATCACACTTGGTTCTCGTTCTCACCAAGTGTACTTCTTGTATTCTTATATTTCGTCACACTTGGTTCTCGTTCTCACCAAGTGTACTTCTTGTATTTATATCATACCAATTATAAATTTTGTACATTTGTACATGTATTTCACCCCCGAAGTTATAAAAACTGAAAACAGTTAAAGAGAAAAGGGGGAGCATGAACTCACAACTTTGCGTTCCTAGCGTCGTAAACTCCACCGGATTTGCTTAATTAACGTCGTAACCTATACGCGTTTTCTTAACGTTAGTCACTAGACTTGCGTCGCACAAGTACAGTCACTCTCTTTTGTATATATTCTTGTGTTAAAAATATTCTATATTTTTAACTACGTATCTTACTTATATTATTTTCTCCAAAAATAAATATAAGTCTTTTGTGTTTTGCACTTTGCACCCGAATTATGTATCTTGTATGTTGTATGTGTATTTTTATATTTCTACTCCTCATGAGTAATTAGTGTATTTTTAAGTCTTAATACACTAGCACGTATAACACATACTACAAACACTTAGCACAACAGTTGGTGATCAAATAATATATATTTTTCTTTCAAAAATATATACTTAATATCCATTTTTATTCTTGAAAAATCACCATTTCTCATCACCAAAAATTAGGGAAACCTTGGTAATACTTTTAAATACATTTTTAGGGAATAAGTTTCTCAAAAACTTATATTTTTCTAAGTGTCAAAATTTATAAAAATTTTGACAGAGTTTCCCCTAAAAATGGAGGTTTCCCACGTTTTCAAAACGTGTGTTTATTTTCTTTTAAATCATCATCAATCATCAATAATCATCAACAACAATTATCAACAATAATCACTAATTTCTTCATTTCATGAACTTGAATATTTACAAAAATGTGTAGTAACTCACTAGCACATTTAGTAAATCTTTCCATCTTTAAAAATAATTTTAGTTTCTTAAAAACTTTATTTTTAAAGAATATGAAGTTTCACAACTTCTAGTCAAGATTCGCAAAAATACTTCTTTGTTAAATTTTCTTGTGACACAAGTGTCTACACACTTGTTTATTTACTAAAAATGCTTTTAGTTCGGATAAGATCCGGGTTTTAAACAAGCCTAATATTTTTGCTTGGTTCTTCCGAAAAACCACTTGTAGATCTTTAGATCTACTAGTTTTGAACAATATTTTGCAAGTAAAAATACTTTTACACAAGTTCATGTTTCATGTGTGGTAGAGTTTCACCTTTTTAACCCTTATATCTTCTAACATAACCTTATGTCATGATCCAAGAACATGACTACATCGGGTTAAATGGTGGTCCGAGCTACCACAATCATAGATCGGGTCTCAATAATCATACATTTCGAATACTACATCATTTACACAACTTATGTGCTATTAACCACCATTTTTAGTGTTTTAAGTAGGCTTTAAAGCATCATCTTGCATGTTAACGAGTTTTATCCGATAAAAATCCTTTTAACCACTTTAGATTAGTTCAAATATGAGTTTTAAGCATTATACCTCTAGCTCGAGGCTAGGGAAGAATCTATGCGCAAAAGAGGTGGATAAAAGCTAGATAAAGAGGTCCTTCGAACTCCGTTTGCTCCAAGCTTCCTAATACGAGACCCTTAACACTTGTAGATGCTTGAAATATGAAGATCAAGATCGAAAGTATGATGGATAGAATAGGGGTGTTTGGCCGTAACCTTTGGGAGAGAAAGAGAGAGTGTGATGTTGGTGAAGATGAAATGAACTAGTGTTACTCTTATAACCATCTAAACTCCTTACCCAATGTGTATTGTGTCTATAAAGTACCCAACATATCCTTACACAAATCTTTGAGAAAGATTAGGGTAGATTGTGAAGCTTATGTGATCTTAGAGTGGGGCCACTCATATGGGCCGTCCACTTTGAGAAGGGGGGGGGCAATGTGTAACTTGAAAGATCTTAATTAGATTTACCAAATCTAAGTGTATCAAAGTGAATCTATGAAAGATCTTGTGAATCTAAAAGAGATCTATGAAAGATCATGTAAGATTTTAAGGGATCTTGGCAAGATTATTAAGGATTTGGAAAGATCTAGTAAATATTTGGGTGTTCCGGGTAATGTCCGGTTGTTCGGTTACATACCGATTCGTTAAAGTGCTAAATTACACTTTTTAGTGTCGTTTAAGTACCTTTCTTGTACTCTTTCAATTCCCAACACTTAGGGAAATATTCTGGATAATAAAACGACATTTCTGCATAATATTTATATGTCTAAATGCTGATTTATTGCTGAATTATTTAAATTCTGCACTTAAAGTGCGTTTCGGGTGCTTTTTAGTGCTTATTTTTGCTTTCGTATTGCATATACATTAACCCTTGTATGTACTCTTGGGTTTTAATGCATTCTTGTCATCGGACCTACACCTAGGTTCCAATTTTATTGTGTGACTGCTTTCTGCAGTTCTGTTGACACATTGTGTCTTACCGGTGAGTTTACTATTATTCTGACGCAACGCTCTCGTTTATGCATAAAGCAATATTTTGTAGTATACAACGTGCATGAATTCACTTGTTTAATCATGTGTTCAGACATTGCTGACAATTAAACTCATAATTGCAGTCATTAAGCAATAATTAATGTGTACGGAAATTACCGGTTTGGGCCAGTTGTCACATAGAATTGGCATGTTACTATCGTCGATTCATCTCAAACTTTTCGAAAATCGCTGTCCCCCTCACCATGTTAACCCAAAAGGAAAAACCTTTTGTTTGGGGTCCTGAACAAGAGAAATCCTTTCGAACTCTTAAGGACATGCTTTGCAATGCTCCTGTATTAGCCCTTCCTAATGGAAACGATGATTTCGTAGTATATTGCGATGCTTCAAACTGTGGTCTTGGCTGCGTCCTCATGCAACGAGACAAAGGCATCGCTTATGCTTCACGACAATTCAAAATCCATGAAAACAACTACACTACCCACGATCTCGAGCTAGGGGTTGTTGTCTTTGCGTTAAAGATTTGGCGACACTACATATATGGTACCAAGTGTGTGGTTTTCACTGACCACAAGAGTCTACAACATATCTTTAATAAAAAAGAATTAAACATGCGCCAACGTCGTTGGGTGGAATTGCTTAACGACTACGACTGCGAGATTCGCTACCACCCTGGGAAAGCGAATGTCGTGGCCGATGCTCTTAGTCGTAAGGCTCATGTTAATAGCATTCGTTGTTTTCAAATCTCGAGCGATCTTCACACTTGCATTCGTGAAGCCCAATACTCGTCAGCCAACGAAGGAAGTCTAATTGTGGAAGTACGTGGTGCTTTTATCGACCAACTTATAACAAAATTAGATGGACTTCAATACTATCTTAATCGTATTTGGGTGCCTAATCGCGACAATCTTCGTGAATTCATCATGAATGAGGCACACAAATCCAAGTATTCGGTTCATCCTGGTGCTGATAAGATGTACCATGACCTTCGTACGTCCTATTGGTGGCCTGGGATGAAGAAGGACATTGCCTCCTACGTATCCAAATGTCTCACCTGCTCAAAAGTCAAAGCTGAGCATCAGCGTCCTTCTGGTTTACTCGAACAACCAGAAATTCCAGTTTGGAAGTGGGATAGCATTGCTATGGACTTCATAACCAAACTTCCTCGAACCCCTTCTGGTCACGACAGCATTTGGGTGATCATTGATCGCTTAACCAAATCAGCACACTTTCTTCCCATTCGCGAAGACTTCAAAGTTGAAAAACTCGCTCGAATCTATACCGATGAAATTTTATTTCGTCATGGCATTCCCCTTGACATCATTTCTGATCGCGATGGTCGTTTCACATCTCGTCTTTGGAATACATTCCAGTCCGCTATGGGTACTCACTTAAATCTCAGTACGGCCTTCCATCCTCAAACAGATGGACAGACAGAACGTACTATTCAAACCCTAGAGGACATGCTACGTTCTTGTGTCATTGACTTTGGTGGTAGTTGGGATGAACATTTACCATTGATCGAATTCTCGTACAACAACAGCTATCACTCTAGCATTCAAATGGCTCCATATGAAGCCTTGTATGGACGCAAGTGTCGATCTCCTATCAGTTGGCACGAAGTTGGTGACAAACAACTCACTGGTCCTGAACTTATCCAAGAAACAACGGATAAAATTCTTCAAATTCGCGACAACTTACTTAAGGCGAGGAATCGACAAAAGAGTTATGCAGATAAAGGGCGTAAACCTATGGAATTTAATGTTGGAGATCATGTGTTGCTCAAAGTATCTCCTTGGAGAGGAGTGGTTCGTTTTGGGAAGAGAGGTAAACTTGCTCCTCGATATGTTGGTCCTTTCAAGATACTCGAAAGGATTGGAAAGGTGGCATATCGACTTGACTTGCCTCAAGAGCTTAGTAATGTGCATCCAACATTTAATGTTTCAAATCTTAAGAAGTGCCTAGCTGAAGAAGGACTTCATGTTCCAGTGGACGATTTGCAAATCAACGATTCTCTTAACTTCGTGGAAAAAACAGTCGAAATAGTAGATCAAGGAACCAAGCACCTTAGACGCAGCAAGATTCGCATAGTCAAAGTACAATGGGAAGGAAAGCGTGGTGCTGAGTTCACTTGGGAACTTAAAAGCGACATGAAGAACAAGTATCCACATCTCTTCGTTCAGCCTTCCTCTTAAAGATTTCGAGGACGAAATCTCCTAAAGTAGGGGAGACTGTAACGCCTCGCTTTTTCGTACCTTTCTATTTTCAGCAAGTCCTATTGTACTTTCTATTTTAATCAGTTGTACCTTCGTTTGTAATCCGAGACTTGAAATCATAATGATGCATTTGTTTTGATAATATTCTTGTTATAATTCTATGTTATGCACACACAATCTATCATATGTGAAAACACGTTAAACTATGTCAATCATGTGAAAGCAATGGAGAGATATTCTAATACCAAACAAGAATCAGGAATTCGTACGCAAATTCGGAGAATTTCCCAAAACAAGCTTAAACAAGAAATTATTATTTATAAATGAGGATTATTTAATAAATAAATAAAACTATGAAATTACTTTTGTTGAAAAGGTTAAAAGTTAAGTTAGTTAGTTAATTAGTTAACTAAACTAACCAATTAACTAAGTTAATAATACTAAATTTAACTAAGCTAGGTATAAATAAACTAAATTAAATAGCTTAGTTAAGATAATTAACTCAATTATTTGTTTTCCTACCTTTTTGGGTAACTCAGTTAGAAATTACAGTTACCTCAGTTAGTCCAGTTAGGGAAACTACAGGGGTCTAAGTGTAAATATTCAAAAATTCGGATAAAAAGGGGGTTCCTCTTGTATGGAACCGGCCCCTTGCAAGATTCGAACTCGTGACCTCACTTTTGAAACCTGAAAGTCTTAACCAGTTTATCCTCCTGTACAGGAGCTGATAAACCTGGTTATCAGTTCCTCTTATTCACTAACGGAGTCAAACTTGTTACTTAATCAGTTAAAAAGCAAAAAAAGGGGTTAAATCCCCAATAAATCGGACAGCAAGCAGGACTCGAACCCGGGTCAATGCGGTCACACACGCGCACATCAACCACTCCACCATTTACTGTTTTGTTACTAAATTTACACCTGCATTCCTTAAATAAAGAAACTGCACGCGATTCTTTTTATTCTTCCCGCCCAAACAAATTACCAGCGACCTGGATGTCCTTATTCTTTTCTTTCCTTTTCTGATTTCTTTTCTTTCTCATAAAATAAACACAGATTGACAATCAATCGATCATTTCCTATTTTATCATCAATCATCACCATAATCCTCCTCTTTACCCGAATTACTCACCACCCTCGGCTCTATATAAAGGCCGAGACCCTCAACACCCTACACCACTCCGACACCCTTCATCACCGAGTTACACCCACAATTCTGTTCGAACCTCCTCACAGCCCTCTCGACTCTCAACCGAATTAAGTCACCTCTTCAACCACGTCTCACCTTCGCACCGCGGAACCGAAACTGTAGCCGGAGACTCGCCGGAATCACCTCCGACCGCCGAACTCGGTAATATCCGACTGTCTTCAAACCTTTCTCTTTTGTTTTATACGCATGACATGCAGATGTGATATGTATATACTGTATTGATTTTTTAATGTTATGATATGATTAATATTATTATTATTAATATAAAATAACAGTTAAATAACACACTGTTATTATTATCACTGTTATTATTATCAAATGTAACTTACTGTTATTTAGTTTCTTATTATTATTATTATTATTAATATTTCGGATTTATTAATAATATTATTAATATTATTATATTACAATTTTTATTAAAGCTATTTTCTTGTAAGAAAATTTGTATCACTAGGACTATCATTTATTATTATCGATATTGTTATTATCATAATTATTTATCATATTATCATTAAAATTATTTTTTTTATTTATTTCATAAGTACCATCATAAATTTTAGAGTATTCGACGTCTAAACCCTAGTTACAAAACGCTATCTCGTAATTCACAATAATAACGCAAGTCTTTAATTAACACATGTTTCGCCCTTAAAACATTTAGGGTAATCATCTACAAACTTGGGAAATCTCCTTCCTTGATACAGGAACAACGCAACGCAATCACTGTGAGTATACATGACCCGTTTTTCCATTTTAACACTTTTGGGTGCAATATGTATTCTATATCAAACACACTATTCACTTCAAACAGCTTTATGCACACTCTATCCAAATTTCATGTGATACATTTGATTCATGTTATACATGTTATGCTATTGTAAACTCTCATGACTATGTATTCATTAACTTTGCAAGCCTCCCCTAACAATGGTAGCGCTATAGGTTGAGAAACACCCCTCCCGTTATTTTGGCGGGTATTGTTAGGTTAAACTATGTTAAAACCATCTCATTCATTGGGATAGGCATGTTAATTGCGTTAAACTTTGGTTTGGACACGTAGAGTAACATCGTTTCGAGTATATACTGTTAATATGATCATGTTATTCACATTGGATATGAGAAACATTTATACAAATTATTATGCTATGTATCAAACCTGTATACTCGCCAAAATTTTTTTGTTGATTTTATTTTAATACATGTTGTAGGTTGAAATTGTGCAAGATTCAAGAAAACAAGCTAGGATGGCTTTAGATACCCATTTTAGCAAATAAGGAATTGTTTGAATTTATGTTTGTTAATTTGAAACATTGTATTACATTCTAGTTTTAATGAAATGAATTTTAATCATATTGTCACAATTAGTGTTATGTTGTTTTGAGCAATCTGTTTCGCTTAGTGCCACATCTCGATGTTTCCGCCATCGGTTGGGGTGTGACAATCCTCCAGTCAAAAGGAAGTGATAGGGTATACAATATGGAATGGGAAGAATTTAGGAACATGGTAAAAAGGAAGTTCTGCCCTCCTAATGAAAAAGAACAAATAGCAAACAAATTCCTAAACCTTAGGATGAATGGAGTGGATAGTAAGGGGTACACCAAGTTATTCTTTGAATATGCTTGAATAGTACCAACCCTTGCATCACCAGAGCCGGTATTAATCTCCCGTTACATCTAGGGATTAATTAGAGAGATTAGACATGTAGTCAAGACAGCTAGACCTCAAACCATAGAAGAAGCTGTAGAAGTAACAAACACCTTGACAGATGAACTAGTCCGTACACGTGAAGAAGACCAGAGGAAAAACCTAGCCCAAAGACTTACCCAAGAATTCCGTTCTAGGAATTACAACCGTAAGAATATGGGTTCTACCTCTGCACCTTATTGCAAGCATTGCAAAAGGAAGCATTCTGGAAAATGCTTCATATATTGCAATTTCTGCAAAATATCAGGTCACAAGGAAGAAGACTGCATGAGGAAAGCCAACAACAGAGTATGCTACAATTGTGGGGAACAAGGTCATATCAAGCCAAACTGTCCAAAATTGGCTCCAGCTGTGAACAATAAGAACACTAAAAATGCTAGAGCATTCGTTCTGACTGTAGATGAAGCCAAGATGATTCCAGACGTGATAGCTGGTACGTTTTTAGTTAATGGTGTTTTTGCTAAAGTATTATTTGACTCTGGTGCAAACCAAAGTTTCATTAATACTTCGTTTTGCAAACTTCTAAATCAGTCATTAACTAAACTACCACAAAA
Source organism: Helianthus tuberosus (assembly GCA_030545235.1). Taxonomy (NCBI): domain Eukaryota; kingdom Viridiplantae; phylum Streptophyta; class Magnoliopsida; order Asterales; family Asteraceae; genus Helianthus; species Helianthus tuberosus. The sequence continues at coordinate 162,327,216 of CM060448.1, read as the reverse complement.
ATGTCTAGTAGAGACAGCTAATGGAGAAACTGTTAGGATTACTGAAATCTTGCAGGGAGTAAGAATAGAAATTTTAAAACAGAAGTTTATGGCAAACCTTTACCCAATGAATCTGGCAGGATTTGATATTGTATTAGGAATGGATTGGTTAATAGCCAATAAAGCCAGTATTTTATGTGATCAAAAGTCAATCTAAGTAAATTCACCAAAAGGTAAAACGATCACAATTAAAGGAGATAAACCATCTAGATCCACAAAATTCATCTCTGTGATGAAAACTGCAAGTTATATAAGAAAAGGTTCTATAGTGTATTTGATTTCCATAATCACTAACACTAAAGGAAAAGAACTAAAAGACATTCCAGTAGTGTCCCAGTGTTCAGATGTCTTTCCAGAAGAATTACCAGGACTGCCACCAGACAGAGAAGTTGAATTCAGAATTCACCTGCTACCAGGAACAGCACCAATTGCCAAATCACCTTACCGTTTGGCACCAGCCGAAATGCAGGAACTAAAGAAACAATTAGATGAATTGCTGGAAAAAGGATTCATAAGCCAAGTTCGTCACCATGGGGAGCGCCGATACTGTTCGTTAAAAAGAAGGACGGATCAATGCGTATGTGCATTGACTACCGTGAATTGAACAAAGTTACGATTAAGAATCGGTACCCATTACCGAGAATCGATGATATGTTCGATCAACTGCAAGGAGCTCGATTTTTCTCTAAAATCGATTTAAGGTCAGGATATCATCAATTAAAGGTACAGGAAGAGGACATTCCTAAAACCGCATTCAGAACAAGGTATGGTCATTATGAATTTACCGTCATGCCATTTGGTTTAACCAATGCCCCAGCCGCATTTATGGACATGATGAACCGAATATGTAAGCCATATTTGGATAAATTCATAATTTTTTTCATAGATGATATTCTAATTTACTCTAAGAGTAAAGAGGAACATGCAAAGCATTTGCACACACTTTTAAGTCTATTAAGAAAGGAAAAGCTTTACGCTAAATTTTCAAAGTGCGAGTTTTGGTTAGAACAGGTACAATTTCTTGGACATTTAGTGAACCATGAATGAATTCATGTGGATCCAACAAAGATCGAGGCGATTACTAAATGGAAAACCCCTGAATCACCAACCAAGGTTAGAAGTTTCTTAGGATTGGTCGGTTACTATAGAAGATTTATTCGAGATTTCTCTAGAATAGCCATTCCTTTAACTAAGTTAACCTGTAAATCCATTAAGTTTGAATGGGGACCAAAACAAGAGGAAGCTTTTAGAATTCTTAAGCAAAGATTAACTAATACACCCATACTAGCGTCACCAGAAGGAACTGAAGATTTTGTAGTATATTGTGACGCTACTAAGTTAGGTTATGGATGTGTATTAATGCAACATCAAAAGGTTATAGCTTATGCGTCTAGACAACTTAAGAATCATGAAGAAAATTATTCAACCCATGATCTAGAACTAGGAGCTATAATTTTTGCCCTTAAGATTTAGAGACATTACCTTTATGGTAGTAAGTTTACCATATTCACTTATCATAAGAGCTTAAGGTATGTTTTCGGGCAAAAGGATTTGAATATGCGACAAAGACGCTGGATGGAGATGCTTAGTGATTATGATTGTAATATCCAGTATCATGAAGGGAAAGCAAATGTAGTAGCAGATGCTTTAAGTCGAAAGTATCATGAAAAGCCAAAAAGGGTACATTCTCTTAAATTAAATCTACAAGTAGATTTAAATGATCAAATCAGAAAAGCATAAGAATCAGTAATCAATGATGATACTGAAAAACTAAAAGGTATGATTAAGGAATTAGAACAAGGAACAGATGAAATTTGGAGATTCCATAAGAAGAGAATGTGGATACCTAAATTAGGAAATCTACGTCATCGTATATTAGAAGAAGCTCATAAGTCTAACTATACGATGCACCCAGGAAATGATAAAATGTACCAGGATTTAAGGAAAAATTTCTGGTGGATAGGAATGAAGAAAGACATAGCAGCCTATGTTTCTAAATGTTTAACTTGTTCACAAGTTAAAGCTGAACACCAGAAACCCTCAGGTTTGTTACAACAATTAGAAATGCCAGTGTGGAAATGGGAATTGATAGCAATGGATTTTGTTACTAAATTACCTAAAACAAGGAAAGGTAATGATACAATCTGGGTGATTGTAGATAGACTAACTAAATCAGCTCATTTCCTACCAATGAAAGAAACTTTCAGTATGGAACAGCTAGCTAAATTGTATGTAAATGAAATTGTTTCTTTACATGGAATACCTTTATCAATTGTTTCTGATAGGGATAGTCGATTTACCTCTCATTTTTTGTCAAGTTTCCAAAAGGCAATGGGAACCAAGTTAAAACTGAGTACAGCTTATCATCCTCAAACGGACGGACAAAGCGAAAGGACAATTCAGACAATGGAAGACATGCTTAGAGCTTGTGTAATTGATTTCGGAGGTAATTGGGACGATCACTTACCTTTAATAGAATTCTCTTATAATAATAGTTATCACACAAGTATCAATGCTGCACCATTCGAAGCACTTTATGGGCGAAAGTGCCGAACCCCAGTCTGTTGGGCAGAAATTGGGGAAAAGCAACTATCTGGACCTGAGATAGTACAAGAAACAACCGACAAGATTATTCAAGTCAAGGAACGACTAAAAGCAGCACGTGATCGGCAGAAAAGTTATGCTGATAACCGACGAAAACCATTGGAATTTCAAGTAGGAGATAAAGTATTGTTAAAGGTCTCTCCTTGGAAAGGAGTTGTAAGATTCATCAAAAGGGGAAAGCTAAGTCCCAGGTATGTTGGACCTTTTGAGATTATTAGAAGAATAGGACCTGTAGCCTATCAGCTACAACTGCCAGAGGAAATGGCAGGAATACATGATGTGTTTCATGTATCTAATCTCAAGAAATGTCTAGCTGATGAATCACTAGTAGTACCTCTTAAGGATATAGAGGTAAATGAACAACTCAAGTTTGTAGAAAGACCTCTACAAATTGAAGACAGAAAAGTCAAAAATCTCAAACATAAGAGATTAGTTCTGGTCAAAGTGAAGTGGGACTCCAAAAGAGGCCCTGAGTACACATGGGAGCTTGAATCTGAAATGCAAAGGAAATATCCACACTTGTTCAAGTAAGATCTCGAGGACGAGCTCTAAAACAAGGTGGGGAGGATGTAACAATCCTCAATAAACCGACACTCTCGAATATTTCTGACACCCTAGTATATTTTAAAATATCCCAATATGTCTTAAAATACACCCCATACGAGAAAACGGGCCTCAAATACATTAAATAATATTAAAAATAATTAAAAACTGAAAATTTAAGTTGAGGCGGCCGCGTAGACCCACCCTAACTCTTACACGGGCGGTATAAAGGTTGAGATCTGATTTCTGTGAATTTTAAGTTTAGGCGGGCCGCGTAAGCCACCCCCTAAGCTTACGCGGGCTGCGTGAGATCAAGAAACATGGCGCAGCCCGGTGATGACACGTGTCATCATCGTGGCGAGTCTAGTGCTGACCCAGCCAAGCTACATCGTTGAACCAGGGTTGATGCGGGCCGCGTAAGCCCTGGGCTTGTGTTACGCGGGCCGCGAGAGGACCGAGATCAGACCCTATATAAGAAAGCAACGGGCTTTCGTTTTCCGTCGTTCATTTCTTTCTTTCTTAAGCAAATTTCTGAATAGTAGGCTTTATAAGCGGGTATTATACCCCCCCCCCCCCTAAATAGCGAGGTTCTGCTCTGTTGTAAGTATTATAACCCCTTGATACGTATTAGATACGCTGCCCGATTGATCTAGGGTTCCGTAACGGCTGTCGTGGTTCTACCCGGCGTAGTCGTTGGAATGTCGTCTCGGGGAGGGTATTACTAATGTTAAAATGGGTTATTATACTAACGCGTGTATATTTGTGTAACTTTTAGATTGTCATCAGGAAACCCTTACGAAAAATCTAAGACAGCAATGTGAGTAATCTCCTTTTTGTAAACAGTTTTTACAAAACCTTAACTATTTTACAATGCAATTTAGCAGTGATTGAGTCTTTGTAATTCTACGATTACTGCCGGTATGTTGGGGTTTTGTATACAAAATGTGAGTAACGTTACCATTGGACGAAGAGTTAGCCAATGTGTAATATGACCCACCAGTCAGGATTGACAGTACTGAATGAGTAATTGGGTAGATATAAACATTGTAATCGCCCTCAATATTGTTAAGTTTAAATTAAATTAATATTTCTTGATTAAACTGGGATTCACTCACCAGTATTTCCCACTGATAAATGTTTTTAAAACGCGTTTCAGGTAACACAATGTGACAGCCAGTTAGTAAAAAGTCAGCTGGAGAGTACTGAAGGCTTGGGAAAATGTGGCTACAAAAGTTACCTAAAAGATGATGTTTTAAATTAAATAAAATAGGGTTTATCCCTATAAACATGTTGTAATAAGAAACTTGGGTTTCATCCCAATATGTTTATTTATATATAAATGGTGGTTTTACTCTGATAAACATTTCCTAACTACGGTCCAGATGTAATTTCCGCTGCCAAATTAACCAACTGATACCACCAGAATTCTGAGTTCGCGTCCGCCCGTTCCCGGGACAGATAAGGGATCGGGGGTTGCGACACACTTACAAGGCCAGATTTGTCCTTCTCTGCTGGTGTGTTGAGCCGGTTTATGCAAGACCCTCGCAAGCCTCATCTTATTGCCATTCGAAGAGTGCTTCGGTATTTGAAAGGAACGACAGGGCAAGGAATATTGTTTAAGAGGGAGATTGAGCCCAAGCTGATGGGATATTATGACGCAGATTACGCCGGGGATTTGAATACAAGAAGATCGACTACCGGGTATGTTTTTCTGTTCGGGTCTAGTCCGGTTTCGTTGTGCAGTAAACGACAGCCTACGGTGTCTCTGTCGACTACCGAGGCTGAGTATAGGGCAGCCGCCATGGCTGCACAGGAGTGTGCTTGGTTGGTTCAGTTGTTGGGTGATCTAAACCAAGTAGTAAACTACAAAGTTAAGTTGGTATGTGATAATATGTCGGCGATTAAGTTGGCGGAGAACCCGGTTTTTCACGCTCGTACTAAACACATAGAGATTCATTACCATTTTATAAGAGAAAAGGTGTCAAAAGGTGAGATTGAAATGGAATGGGTTGATACGAGAGACCAAGCTGCTGATATGTTTACAAAAGGTTTGGCGAGTGCAAAGCTGCTGATGTTCTGTGAGAAGCTGAGGTTAATGGAGCTGGATGTTGAGAGGGAGTGTTGAAGCATGTGCAACATCCGTGAAGTTGTTTTTAGGCTGCTGGTTCACTTGTGCATCACATGCACATTGGATTGTCTATTGTTTTCTCTATTCTAGCATGTGTTTTATTTGTGTTTTCCTTTTCAAGTAATGGGTCAGTTAGTTTCGTTATTTTAGGTAGTGGAGTAGTGGCTTAGTGGGTCTCTTTGACTAGTTATTTAAGGTTGTTATGTTTCTGCATTTTTCAAGTTGTAATCATTGTCTTTGTTTTAATCAGAAAATTGGCATTCAGCCACAAGTGTGTTTTGTAAGTTGTGAGTTTGTGAGTTTTGCTTTGATTTAATTCACTGTGTTTATCACTATACGCATCGTTCCTGCATATACATGTATCCAATATGTTTTGTTGAAGACAGTGTTGTTTTCTAAAGTTTGATCATAGTATTGTGTTTTACTACACTTGATGTTGGATACTAGATGTGTTCATAGTAGTGTGTTTTAGTGATAAAACACAATGTGACGAATAAAGTGATTGTCTTGGTAAAGGTGTTGTGTTTTACATTGATATTGTTTTAAGGATTGATATGTTAAAGCTACATTGTTATTAGATCCTGGATATACATGTATTTGGTATGTTTTGTTGAAGACAAGGTGTTTTTTTTTAAGTTTGATCATAGTATTGTGTTTTACTACACTTGAAGTTGGATACTGGATGTGTTCATAGTAATGTATTTTAGTGATAAAACACAATGTGACGAACTAGATGAAATACGAATTGAATGTGTTTTGGAAGAAGATGATGAATTGCGAATGGAATGATAAACATGGTATCAATCGTAATATAATCATTAGTTCGAAATCAATGAGATATTTGATTTCCTTAAATTTCTCATATGTTAGTTTAGAATATAACAAATCCTAAAATAAAATAAATATCAAATTACATTCTGGCCCTTTTTATTAAAATAATTAATTATTACATGTCATTAGGATGTGGCTCCCAATACTTTGTAGAAAAAAAGGGTTTTGTAGCCAACTCCTACTTGAATTTATTATATGAATTTCAAGTGTATTTAGTTTTTATATACAGAAAACATCAAAACCTTTTAAAATAGTTGGCAAATATTCTTTGATTTACATCTTGGTGTCAAATTTTTGCACCAACAATGTTTCTTTTAAAAAAAATTGTAAAAAAAAAAATTTGATCTAGGCGATTATACAGTTTGCTCGATCTTCAAACCCAAATTATCTCATTTAGAGTCCAATGTTAACTATCACAGATTCCCTATTATTTTTGTTATTTTTATTTATTTCATTTCAACTTAAAAAAGGCATGAATCATTGACTTTATTGCTTTATTTAGACAACTGATATCAAGAATAGGTTGTCAAATTTGAATTTACAAGATGAGCAAAGTTGTAGGAATTAGAAAAATTTCCTATGTAATGGCTCTATATTCATTTAAAAATATATCTATTTCCCTTCAAAGAGCATTCCCCTTTTATCTTTTATGTGTCCGTTCTATGCATAAAGCAACATCACCACCGTTTAGCATTAACTAACATCAACATTTAACATTATTTGAGGTTCTACTTCTACGCTCCGCTTGCGTTATGCGCATAATGTATATATGTGTGGGCCATCGGGAGGTAAAACTGAAAGTACACTAATTTTAATATTATTTTACTAATTTCGTGAAAATAATGTTAAAAGCTGAGGATGGTTAATCATGCATCATGTGGTGGCGTTGATAGCTGAAAGACTAAAGGGTACATGCAGTAATCGGTCTTTGTCCGGATTGCTGAGTGTTATGTGCCTTATGTACAAGGTTTGATTCAAAACTACTATCGAGCCGGGGGTCTCACTGGAAGCAGCATCTCTATTCCTACGAGGTAGAGGTAAGGTTGTCTACATCTTTATCATTCTCAGACCCTACCTTTCCTTTGCTATTAGTAAAATTTACTGAGTAGTATGATGATGACAACCAAGGCATCATCACTTGACCAAACCACCTTGTCTCCCACCTCCTACATTTGTTGGAATTATCCTTTTTTGTTTTTTTTTTTTTTTTTTTTTGCTTTCTCACGTTTGGATTGTTAGAAACTCAAACCTAAGCCACACACCGCTAACATTAACGTAATTTTACACCAATAATTCTAAACTACTAACGTTTATCTGACCTACCTTAAATGTTTACATGTGAATCCATCTATCAAGCCAATAACAAGGGTAAACACTCATGTGGTCCACCATTCAGTGTCATCAACATCATGTTCGACGATTGCATTCTCGTGTTACCACACCTAGATCGCTCAGTGTCCACTCATGATATTAGCGGCCTCCATTACACACTACTATGTGTTTAGAAGCTAATAACTTAATAACATCATATAATTTTATGGCATTTCATTTTAGTGTTCCTTCAGACTTTACAATAATTTTGATAGCATGGAATACCTTTTTCATTTGACACCAATGGTATCACCGGTTCGACTGAATTAGCAGCGAAAAGAATGAAACCGACACACTGAACGATACAAGTTGTGTAGCGACTAAACTAAAACTTCATTTGATTCTTATAATTTATAAATGGTACATTAAACATTCTCATTGAAGTTAGTACAACAAAACTGTCTTCTGTACTACTCACATCATCAGTCAAAAAGACAGCAGCAGTAGCACATGTATAACATGGTAGATGCCTAAGTAAAAAAAAACTCTACATCTAACATTACAACACATGTAACAAAAGTACATATCCTCGACCCGACGACACTTGAAACAAAAAAAAAAAACTTTAAGCGGGACATCTTTCCGACATCAAGCTACCTTTTATGATGTGACGATGAAGGCCGGTCTGGTGAAGACCGTTGTCGTACAGAACCACCATATGATCTATGTTCCTCGAATGCACCCCTACCACGACTTCCTTCACTTATCCGGGCTGGCCCGTTCACACCAGAAAAGCTCGCTGGACCCAATGACCCAAACTCGAGCTGTTCACCATGAGGAGTAATGCCCATCCTATCTTCATACGGATAAACAATCACCGTAGAAGAAACAGTTGACCCATTTGATGACAGTCCACCAGGGTTCGAATACATGGCGTACGCCATGTTAGCCTGACCGCTTTGATTCGAGCTAGGATGCAACGAGCCATTTTGAGTTTGGTATGCCGAAAATGTATCATGTCTATATGAACCCGCTGACCTGTCTGCCCGACTCTCATTACCACCAAACCGATCGGACCGTGAACTCGGTTTATCCATGTGGTTACGATTATAATTGCGACCCAAACCTGAACCGCGTGATTTTGAGTTAGCATTCCAGTTTCCTTCTTTATCAATATGATTGTCACTCCTATCTTGATTGTAGTTCCCCCGTCGCGGGCCCGAAGGATTCCGGTCCCTAATCGCAGCCTTCTAACAAAGCAAGACAAATACAACAAATATTAAAATCATGCAAAATTCACGATTGGAAAATTAAACGTCGATATGACTTACAAAATTTGGTAAATAAGTCCCAGTCCCACTACGATGTCTCGGAAGATCTTCAACGTAAGGCTGGTAAACATTAGTGGGTTGGCTGGAAACCGGTGCAGCAACAGGAACGAGCTGGGGCCCATAGTTCATGAACTGGGTTACTAGATTCATGTTCGGTATGGGTCTACCGGGCCCATCCCAAGGGACCCGGCCCTGTAAATAAACCGGTGGGACCATAAGAGGTGAAGGGTATACGGGAGGCCCAGGCTGAGGTGGAATTTGACAGAACCGACCAAACTGTAAATTCTGCCAGTGGCTGGCGAAGTCACTGTTAAGAATATCGGGTTTCCGCTGTTCAGTGGTTTCACCAGGAGCGGGCCCTCTCAAAGAATCGGGCCCGACATCTCGAGATCGGTCTAGACCGAGTCCATCAACGTGAAAATTCTGACCCGGATCACCATTATCCATATTATTATTATTATCTGCACCAAACGGGCTACTTGATGGGTCAGACAGTCCGGGTTGAGATGGCCCGTTGTAAAAATTAAGCATTGTGAAGAATGGAACAGGTGGCCCTGTAGGGTAAAATATCCGTTGTCTAGAATTTTGACCACTTTGACCTAAGATTATAGGACCCGTAGGGATCATCGAGTCAGGTCCACTGGTTTGTGCAAGTTCATAACCAGGTGCTTGAGATCTTAGAACATGTATCGGTGGCGGTCCCGTTGGTCCGGTGTCAGAACCGACACTTGGCGGACGAACCGAGTCGTGATTATCATCTTCGGACTGGTGAACTGATGTGTTTTCAAACATGGTCTTACCTTTGAAATACCCGGTTGATGACTCAGCAGACACGACAACAGGTTTCTTCCCTCGTTTTTCCTTTGTTGACTTGTTGACCTTGGACGTTTCATCCCACGAACTTTCAGATGAAGTTTTACTTTTTAACGAGTTACTGTGGGCAGCGGACGAGAATCTCGAACTTACAGTTCTTTCATCAGAAACTGCATCACTATCGTCCCTTAACGGCCCGCGTTTTTCCTTTTTATACTTCTGTTGACTTTGACTTCTCACCAGACCACCAGACTGACCTACACGGCGAGGCGGAGGAACATAACTTAACCCAGCTGAAGAAGCCCGAATATTATTATTATTATTATCTGATGTAACACTTTCTGTATTCACCGACATTCTATCCGGTTCAAAGCTTGAATCTAGTTCCATTTCTACAGAACTTATGTTTTCAATTACGGGTTCGACGGAATTTTCATCGGTTGTCACTCCAAGTCTGGGAAAGAAATGAGTTAGTTGCGGAGAAACCAAACCGTGCGGAAACTGCATTCCCGAGAACGCGGGAATCATTGGCGGGAAGTTCTTTTGTGCATATCCCATTCCCGCTATAAACGTTTGTGGGAATGGGAACGGTAAATGACCCATTGGCATATGAACCTGCCCGTTGAACCCGTAAAGTCCTGAAGATGCCATCATGTTCACGAGATCTTGCTCTTCTTGATGTATTTGTGGCCCATTATTTGAATCGATGGAAATGTCAAACGCTTGATGAGTTTGTGTATGATTCGGTAACTCGGGTTCAACGTTCTTCCTCCTGTTTGCGGGCTGAGTTTTTTCACTTTCGGGTACTGTTCGATTAGGCCTAATTTGCACAGGACCCTCCTTGTAATCATCCGTTAATTCGGGACTGGACCGCGTTCTCGCAAAGGGAGACCTTTGAACGTCATTGACCAATTGACCCGACGTCAAATTCTTCAACCCTCTGTTTAAGTTTGCATGACCCTTTTTGTTTTGGGCATGAGAAGCTGATATGGCATGCTGACGGGATGCATTATGAGTGTCGTCAAATTCACTCTCGCGCCCGATGAACTCTTTGAACTTTTTGCCACTTGAGTTGACTTTCGGAATCTCAACGACGGGTTGAATGTCAGAAATTGGTAAACTGAGACGCGGTAAATCGGTACCAGGTGCATCGGGCCGGATCCCACTGCCATGCCGGTCCCAGGTGTTGGTAAAAAACTGATTTATTTCCGCAACTAGATTTTCCTGAGGGCAATCTAGTAATCTTGCCAACCTTTTCGCCCCAAAAGCAAACGCGCTGCGTATTCTATAAAAATTACCTGAAATGAAAAAACGTGCATCATACATCATGACAAGAAAGGTTAATTTACATTTACTTGTAGAGTTGTTTTGAAAATACCTTTACTGACACTTCGTCCCAAATTATTACTGACGCGCAATGGATCAATGACGTTAAAATGTTTTGAAACAAAAGTTTGCCCTTGGTTGTCGAGACCACCGGGAAAAACCGCATACACAGCGCTACAAGCGTCAAGAAACACTTTACTAAGCAGCAACTCTCCACTGTCCTTACGAGGAGACTCAGCTACAATTAAATTATAAAATAATAATATCCAAGTCAGCAAAAAAAACCCGACACTACCTAAATATGTCAGTATATTATCAAATTAAATAAAAGAGTAAAGTACACGGATGGTCCATATGGTTAACCAAGTTTTGAATTTAGTCCCTAGCTTTCCAAAAGTACAAGGAAACCATAAGGACCATCCTTGTACCTTTGGTAAAAGTTCGGGACCAAATGTGTTACAAAGTACAAACCATAGGGACCATCCATGTACTTTTCGAAGGCTAAAGACTAAATCCAAAATTTTGGTTAACCACAGGGACCATCTGTGTACTTTAAATAAAAAAAAAACATCGTAAACTATTACCAGTCACATCTGGAAGTGAGCTTATTGGCACGGGACCCCAAAGGCTAACACAAAAATATTCCCAATCGAAATTACTAAAAAACTCCAGAAAACGGTATAAAACCTGCAAATGAAACGCAGTTATTCAGATATGTAAACAATAAAATATTAAACTTAAGGTAAATGGTGTTTGTAAATCAATAAACCTCGAGAGGGCCGGCAAAGGAATTGTTGAAAACATGAAATATGTAAAGAACCAAAGTCTCGAGTGCATAAGTTGATATGAGCCCGTGATGGGCACCAAGTATCCGACTTTCGTAGTAACACCACGCTTTGATCAGTATGATGCTACGTTTAAATAAATGGTTCTGGTTTATCAAATTATCAACCTGCCATATGTATAGTTAGTCATCATATTCATAACAACACTAACACGATAACTATGTATGCATAGTTATTGATAGCGAATAGCGGACGATAGCAACAAGCTACCTACATGCTACGTAGCGATAGCAATGAAATAGAACGCGCTATTTAATGTTTAGCGACACACTAGGAGAAAATTTTACCAAATAAGCTGTTTTATATGTATGCTTAACAAATAACCTAAAATCCTGCTATCTTATACCTGTAAAATCCCGCTATTTACATTAAAGAAGAAAAAAAACAAAAAACCTAAAATTCCCGCTATGGAGGCGCCAAAATTAAATAGCGACACATGAGTGCTACGCTACGCTATGAGCGCTATTAATAACGATGGTTGTATGAAAGGGAAGGAATTTAATATATATCCCTTAATATCATATTAACCCTATCAAGAAACTAATATCAAATATACGCATTCAAAATACTTAAAAAGTTATGTTTACTGATTTCATTAAATACATTTCCTAATATGACCATTATACCCTTTTATTTCCCCTTACACTCCAAGCTCTCATATTCTAATGCAAGTTTTAAAAAAAGAGTATAAACGTGAAAATGGGTGTATTTGATATTATGAGATTATGTTGGATAAATATAATATCACAGCAATGAAATGATTGCAAAAATATTTGCCACAAACCTCCTCAAGAAAGCAAAGGGTGCACAATCCTCCAACCTGATTAAAGGATATATCTACCACAATGTTCTCAACAAGACACTTTATAATCTTCACCTGCGGTTTAAAAATCAAAAGTCAATAAGATTTATAATATTATATTAATATAGGGTGAGGTTAAAATTAGAACTCATATGTTTCATGACAACTTGGCCAAAAAACAACCCAAAAAAAAATTACACTTATCATTATTATTAAAATACGTCAGAAAACACATTAACAAGTTAAATTTACATGTATCCGAAAATAAAAAAAATACACGTGTAAACATACCATTTACACATGTGTAGATTTTTATCATTTACAAGCGTAAAAGAATACTAAGAGTAGTTTAAAGAGTGGAGATGAGTTCATTAAATGAGAAAATTCTATTTTTAATGTTGTATTTTAATAATAAAGTGGTAGTATAATAAATTTTTATTTTGATTGTTTTTTTCACGGGTTCTCACAGTTCTCACATTATTAAAAGTTCTCAAGATAAACCTCCCCAAGTCCCCAATATATGCACGTAAATCAAAAGTAAAAAGTCACATACTTCTGCTTGAATGTATTGAACCTCCTTAACACGAAATTCAGCATTTTCATTTTTTTCTTCAGTCTCCAACATATCCCGAACCTCAGTAGCCCATGAGTCTTTTAAAGCGGAATTGTTACTGAATGCTGTTAAGTCGATATCTCCATCAGGTAGATACGTTTTAAGGGGTACTGATCCAAAAGTAAAAACCTACAACATGAGAAATCGAGAACAATTTAGAACAAACAAAATAACTAAAGAACAACACCATTTTGGGTGGTTTTGCTGCTGTTGATTAAAGCTTGCTGAATTCTACTAAAATTTGTTCTGATTTTTTTAGGCCCTGCATGGCTTTCATTTTTAGAATAACTTTAGCCACTGTTGGGCTTTGTTTTGCTCCTATGGGCCTGTCTGTCAGTCACATACTACGTCTAAAATTTAAAAAAAAAATTGAGGCACTCCGAGAGCTTCACATACGCAAGGTGTTGCTCTATGTACAACCAAAAGTTGCATCTCTCTCGTCTCTTTTACATATCAGCGTTCTTCATAATCTCTTCATCCCTTTACGATCATTTTTACATACGAGTCTCCCTCCCCTTCCCTACTTTTGACCAATTTTGATCCACTTGTGCATGACACAGCGTTTTTCCAATCGCACCGTGCGCAAGAGGCACACTATTTAATGTCTTTTTCTCATGGTGCATATCCCGGGGAGACAGTTCTGTATTCTTTTATTCATTAATTATGTTTTCCGTTACAGCACAAATCCGATAGATAGTATTCATAGTACCAAAAAAAGCATAACACTAAACGGTTGGGCATCGAGGATCAATTCTATAGTAAATATAAACCCTTTCAAATTTCATAAAACTAGTTTCCTAACAACAAGCAAATCCACAATGCATAACAGACCATATAGAACCAATAACATAAAGTCATATACAATGTTTCTTTCAATCAAAAACTTCATGTGGCAATAACATCTTTCAAGTTCCAACTTTCAACAAACAATTTCGACACAAAAACAGCACAAAATCAGGGGGAAAGAATCACCTGACAGGGAAAGCACTTCATAATAAGTCTCTGAACATAACTAGCAACCGCATTCCGACGTTCTTCCGACGGCTGATTCGGCTGAATACAAGCAATAAGCTCAGCAGTTCTCTCTTCAGCCTTTAACCACCTAACAGAATCCAAATTTTCCAACAGTGGAGCTGCATTGGGCAATAGCCCATTGGGCAACACCCCTTCATGTTCACCCATGCAAAAACAACTTTTTACCCTAAATCCCCAAATGGGTCAACCCCCTATTAGTCAACTTCAAGCTTCTCAATGTCCCCCAAAATGTCACAAATCAATACAGCCCCAGAAACCCTAGAAATCACCTCAAAGCACTAAATTTGATACAAAAGATTGGTCAAAGGGTAGTCAACGAAACCCTAATTCACAAAAGAGGTGAAATCAGACGAAAAACAATCTGGGTATCAACAAAGAACTTGAAATAATGAGATGGGTATTAAAAAAATCTGTTTTTATTTCAAGATTGAAAGGATCTTGAAGCTCAAACAGAGTGTGGGTTAGGTGGGTGCGAAAAATTTGGGATTTTTCCTATGTTTTTGGTGAAATCTTGATATGGGTTGATGATTCTTGATGATGAGATAATCGGAATCTGGGAGATAAAATTGAAAATTTTGTAATAATAATACAAAAAAGAAAAAAAAAGAATTATAAAAGACAAAATAACAACACAACGAAAGATCAGGGGAATGGATTATGTGATTTTTAGAATAGAACAAGTAGGGCAGAAATGCATGACGATTAATTTGTGTACGATTTGTTACATTAGAACCCTAATTTGTGTGTCATGTTGGGCCTAGAGGATCGTGTAAAGCCCATACTATGATAGTAAATGTTGTGCCATGACTGACCCACCAGTGGTTTTGAGTGTTGGAAGATGAGTGAGTTGAGCATTTTGAAGTTGAGCACTTGAATTCACTCTACCTTGTAATTTCATGGTTAAATGATTTCGAAAGATGAATTTTAAGTTATTGTAGTTATAAAAGATGATATTAGGTGGGTGTTTGGCTTTCCTTTTTTTGAAGGTAGAAGTCCTTTTTTAGGCCAAAAGGACTTTTCAAAAAGGTTTGTCTTTCCTTTTTTTAAGGTAAAAGGACTTTTTCTTAGGCAAAAGTCAGGAAATCCTGACTCTTTTTTGCCAAAAGTCCTTTTGCAAAAGGAGCAAATAAGTTAAGCCAAACATGCCCTAGGTTATTATAATTGATTGTTCATGTTAGTGAGGAAATTTATTATCATATGCGTACATTATTCCATATTATGCTCGAAGAGGTGTATTTATACGGTCTTAAATGAAGAATAGTCGTTAAAGCTAGAGTAGTTGAAAACAAGTTATCTATGGGCTATTACTGCTAAATAAGTACAGATCTTTTTCAAAAGGAATATGCATCAAAATTCTTTTTTTGAAAATTGAGGACCATGATATCCGTAATTTTTACTTGAAGATTAAGATTCTCATAAGCTGTACCTAAGTAACATCTTCCTAGCAAGTTTGGTTGAATGGTTATTGAGAACTTGATTCTCACCTTTATAGTTATATTGCTTTATATTTATAAAAATTAAGGACCATAATCTACGTAATTTGTATTTAAGATTGAGATCCTCGTAAGTTGTACGTAAGGAACCATCTTCTTGTCAAATTATGTTTAATTGTTATTAAGAACTTGATTCTCACCTTGATAGTCATATTGCTTTATATTTATGTGAAATGTGGGTAATAAAATTTGGTTTCTAATCCTAATTTAAGTAATAGTGACATTGGAAATCAAACATATATGTGTATATACACATAGGGGAGGAAGGTTCATAAAAAAACTTTTCCTTATTGAGAAAACTCGTGAGAGCTTCATCTAACGATTGATATTTGTGTTGAATTTTTTGGGGGTTTATTTTTTAGGGCTTAAGGTTTAATTATTAGGGTTTAGTTATAGCATTTAGTTTTTAGCTTTCAGGTGTTAACCTTTAGGGTTTAACTTTTCAGGTTTAGTTATTTGGGGTTTAGGGGTTAGTTCTTATGGTTTAGAGTTTAGGGTTTACTGATAGTTAAATAAAGTTTTCTCGAGTTTCGCATTAAAAGGTGTTTCATCATGAACCCTGCCCTATACACATATTTGTATAAATGCATATTTATGCATGTATGTAAATATATGTGTATATGTATATCATGAACCCTGCCTTATACACATATATATAAATGCATATTTATGCAGTTATGTAAATATATGTGTATATGTACATACACATGTGCCGTAAACTTACTATATTGTTTAATGAGCAATATAGAAACTTGATGAACAAGGCAAGAAAATTAGAGATTTATACAAATGTCTATGATGATGTGGGCGTGATATACAAACATCACATGCTTACCATGAATTTATTATAGCCTTGTGGTGTTATGCCCAGCTTTCACATGTCTTGCGGTTATTATGCGTCATTTTTGCAATTTTTAGTCATCGTAGTATTGTGACGCTTTAATTGTAGGTCTACGGTAGCCATTAAAACCATTGGTTTTTAAACATTTTCCAAATATATATAGTTTGATTTTAGGTATATAAGTGCTATGTAGTTATTTAGCATGTTTATACATGTGTGGTGCATATTTTAAGGTAACACATCTAAAGGAGATAAAAACAACACAAGAGACTTTGTATGGATTATAGTAGATACTAAAGTCAACTTAAACTTACTTTTGTACATGTCAAGCTACTTTTAGACCACTTATTTGCCCATTGCTAGTCAACTTATTACATTACTTTGCAAAAGAAAATGGGTGTGAAGTTTGTTATTATCTAAGCTTTTAATATATCTTCTGATACCTTATTTAATTTTTAGAACTTTTTTTTTATAAAATGCATAAACCATTGAAAGTTTAATGTAGAGAAGATTTTATATATGGGAGAGTCACAATAATAAAATAATAAAATAAGAACATATAACACAAGTACTAACGAAATACCCAAGGAGTAAAAGGTGACCATATCAACTAAAAGCCAACATTGTAAGGGTGTACATATTTACACACCAAAATACCTATTTGCACGTCAAAATGCCTATTTGCACATCAAACCCTAGCTTTATATACGTCGTGTATAGGTCTATACGCGACGTGGGAATTTGTCTCTTTATATACGCCACGTATAGGCCTATACGCAGCGTATATAAAGGGTGTTTTTTTAAGAAACATTGTTATACATTATTTATCGTTTTAGCAAACTTTTATAATAAGTAATTTTTAAAAATAGATAAATAAAAAACATTGTTAAGTATTCTTGCGTATAGTTTAATATAGGCCTCGTATAAGCCTATGGATGTAGTATCGTATCATATAGTATAGTATAAATCTCGTATAGGCCTATACGTGTAATATAATATCGTATGATATCGTATAGTGTAGTAAAAACATTGTTAAGTATTCTATCGTATAGTATAATATATGTCTCGTATAGGCTTATGGATGTAGTATCGTATCGTATCATATAGTGTAGTATAAATCTCGTATAGGTTTATACGTGTAATATAAAATTGTATCATATCGTATCGTTTTGTATCGTATAGTGTATTATAAGTCATGTATAGGCATATATGTGTAGTATCATCTAGTATAGGCCTATAGGTGTAGTATTGTATTGTATCATATGGTGTAGTATACGTCTTGTATAGGTCCCGTATATGCTTATAGGTCTCGTATAGGCCTATGAATGTAGTATAGGTCTCACGTAGGCCTATAGGTGTTGTATAAGTCCCGTATAGGACTATATGTGTAGTTTAGGTCTCGTATGGGCCTACACTACACTACACTACACTACAATACACTACACTACACGTGACTTAAGTTATACTACGCTATACTATACGATACTACATCGATAGTTCTGTACGGGACCTATATTATATGATAATACACCTATACACCTATACACCTATACGGGACCTATACTACACTATACGAGACTTATACTATACACTATACAATATGATACTATACGATACGATGCAATACGATACGATACTATAGGATACCAAACAACCCCTGTACAACACTATATGATACAATACGATACTACATCCATAGGCCTATACGAGGTCTATACGAGACTTATACTATAGAATACTTAAAAATGTTTTTTTTAAAGTACTTATTAAAGAACTTTCTAAAACGATAAATAATGCCTACGATACTACATGTATAAAAAAGTTTGTAGAACATAATTACTCTTTTATTTATTTAAAATAGAAAACTTTTTTTAATGAAACTTTGCTAAAACGATTGATATTATATAAATGTTTCTAAAAAAACTACCCTTTATATACGCTGCGTATACGCCTATACGCGATGTATATAAAGGGTCAAAAAGACAATTTTACCCCTGCTTTGAGCTGTGTATAGCCCCCAATCCAGGGTGAAATGGTCTTTTTTACCAAACTTGCCCCATATATACGCCACATACAGGGTTATACGCGGCGTATAGTACAAAAGACCATTTTAACCCTAGATTTGGGGCTATGCGCATCCCAAATAAGGGGTAAAATTGTCTTTTTGACCCTTTATATACGCTGCGTGTAGACCTACACGCAACATATATAAATGGTAGTATTTTTAACCTTAAACGTGTGGTAAAATTCTCTTACACTACACTACACGTGACTTAAGTTATACTACGCTATACTATACGATACTACATCTATAGTTCTGTACGGGACCTATATTATATGATAATACACCTATACACCTATACGGGACCTATACTACACTATACGAGACTTATACTATACACTATACAATATGATACTATACGATACGATGCAATACGATACGATACTATAGGATACCAAACAACCCCTGTACAACACTATATGATACGATACGATACTACATCCATAGGCCTATACGAGGTCTATACGAGACTTATACTATAGAATACTTAAAAATGTTTTTTTAAAGTACTTATTATAGAACTTTCTAAAACGATAAATAATGCCTACGATACTACATGTATAAAAAAGTTTGTAGAACATAATTACTCTTTTATTTATTTAAAATAGAAAACTTTTTTTTTAATGAAACTTTGCTAAAACGATTGATATTATATAAATGTTTCTAAAAAAAACTACCATTTATATACGCTGCGTATACGCCTATACGCGATGCATATAAAGGGTCAAAAAGACAATTTTACCCCTGCTTTGAGCTGTGTATAGCCCCCAATCCAGGGTGAAATGGTCTTTTTTACCAAACTTGCCCCATATATACGCCACATACAGGGTTATACGCGGCGTATAGTAAAAAAGACCATTTTACCCCTAGATTTGGGGCTATGCGCATCCCAAATAAGGGGTAAAATTGTCTTTTTGACCCTTTATATACGCTGCGTGTAGACCTATACGCAACATATATAAATGGTAGTATTTTTAACCTTAAACGTGTGGTAAAATTCTCTTTTTGACCCTTTATATACGCCGCGTATAGGCCTATACGCAACGTATATAAAGGGTGTGTTTTTTTAGGAAACAATTTTATTCATTATTTATCGTTTTAGCAAAGTTCTATAATAAGTACTTTAAAAAAACATTTTTAAGTATCGTATTGTATAGTATACGTCTCGTATAAACCTCGTATAGGCCTATGGATGTGGTATCGTATCGTATCGTATAGTATCGTATAGTGTAAGTCTCGTATAGGTTTTGTATATGCCTGTAGGCCTATACGGGACCTATACTATACTATCGTATCGTATAGTATAATATCATATCATATCGTATAGCATAGTGTATAGTATAAGTCTGGTATGGGTTCCCTATAGGTTTTGTATGTGCTTATAAGGGACCTATACTACACCTATAGGCGCATATGGGTGTTGTATGGTAATATGGTATCCTATACTATCGTATCGTATCGTATAGTGTATAGTGTATAATATAAGTCTCATATAGGTTCCATATAGGTCTTGTATATGCCTATAGGCCTACACGGGACCTAAACCACACCTATAGTCTTATATCGGGCCTATACTATACATATAGTCCTATACGGATGTTATATTTTATCCTATAGTATTGTATCGTATAGTATCGTATCTATAGTGTAGTATAAGTCTCGTATAGGTCCCTTATAGGTCTTGTTTATGCCCACGATACTACATTTATAGTTCCATACGAGGCTTATACGGGACTTATACGATACTACACCTATACGAGACCCATACTACATTATACGATATGATATCACACTTATAGGCTTATACGAGGTCAATACGTGACCCATACTAAACCTACACGATACGATATTAATCGTATAAAAATGATTAATGATGTATAAAAAAGTTTGTAAGACATTCTTACTTTTTTATTTTTTTAAAATATAAAACTTATTTTTAAATAAAACTTTGCTAAAACGATTAATATTGTATAAATGTTTCTAAAAAAACTACTCTTTATATACGCTACGTATAGGCCTATGATGTGTGCTAAACGGACTATAAAAAGTAACTAAGTTAGACTCGCTAAACTAGACACTCTAAGTTTTAATTCTAGACTCAACCTAAACCACACAATCGGCAAGTGTACCGATCACTGTAGTATAACCCTAGGAAGTCCGGATATCGAACCACGAGACTCTATTAATCACGTAAACTAGACTCTAATAGACACTGACAGACACGACTAAAACTTGTTTAATTGTTTAGGGGGGGGGGGGGGTTACGGAAAATCTAGGAAATTTATTTAAACTAAAATTAAGCTAAGTACGAAATAGAGCAAAGACGATTCTTATATGATAACGAGGACCACCTAGACTAGAATCCTGGATTGATTTTAAGAGATTACCGATTAAGTTAAATGCATGAATTATGGAACCGGGATCATATGATACTAAACCCATCAAGGTCCAACTAAGCCCCTCGACCCTTCTCAAGGAGAAACTTGTGGAACTACCTAGGCCGTTAACTCTACCGGTTATTAGACGCCTTTCCAGTTGTCTAATTATTGTGTAAGTACCCTAATGTTGACCTACTCTTTTCCAATCATAGATCTAGGGTAGTTTGAATTAATTAACTTGACTTGATAGACTAATAAAACGACGGGGCAACTAAGACACAACCTTTTCCAAGGACTATCTAAAGCAATTCGCCGGGTAAGACCTATCAATAGCCCCTCACTTTCCAGGTATTAGGACTAGCAGAACACTAAAACCTAGCAAATTACTAACAATTACTTTTAGGGGTTATTGGCCAATTCCACCCTAAAGAATTAAGATTTATTACGTGATATAGACACTCACCAAGATCTAAACCCTAGCATGACTCTATGTTGTGATATAGACCGTCACTAAGAATCATATGAAGCAAATGACAATAATAAACCAAATCAAAGTACGCATGTGCATCAAATCAATAAAACAAACTCTTTACTAAACACAATTAATCCATAACAATCATGCAAATAACGAAAACGGTAAAAACTTCATATCAATCCATTCAACTAGTCTAGGTGGCTTAAAAGTTTAGCCAATCAAAGTCATGAACGAAGATAATAAACAAGGTTCAATAACAGAATTCATTGAAGTAAAATAAAGAAACTAAGAAAACAAGAGAATTAAATAGATAAAACCCGTTTAATTCTTGATCCCTAAGCCTCTTGCTTCAACCCCAATAATTCTTGAACTTGAACCCTTGCAAAATAAAGCTCTAAATTCGTCCCAATACTGATCGTGCGTCTGATATGCCTCTCTCTTCGTATCTGACTTCGTATGATTTGATGTTGGGTATTCTCCCTCTAGTCTGCCGTCTAAGATTTATTTATCTCCTTCTAATAATGCACGTCCAACTAAAATTAAATGGGCCATAGATATGGCTGATTGTGTTATTTTATATATTCATAAATAAAATATTCACAAGCCCACAAAAATTCTGCCAGGCCCAATATATATGACGTTTAATAAATTGGCAGCCCCCAAGGTTGATCTTCGTGCGTCCAGCAAGTCCAAGACTTGCATCCCCTGTTAATGCCTTATATATTCCTTGGGGTTTCATTAATTAGTAATGTGTATGTGTATATGGATGCCCAAGCCTAAAAATCCCCTTTTCACATAATCATGCTAGGCTCAGATGTTTGGTGGCCCACAACAATTATAATATCAAATATGCCTCCAGTAGAGATAGCGGGCTTGGCCCACTCGAGAAAAATAGCGGCAATTTTTTTATTCGGTCCCTGGCGGTCTACTCTACTCAACTAGCTGGATATTTCTTTATTACTCGTTTTTTTGCTCTATTTGCACCAGGACCTGGCAAAACACAAAAGAATATAATATAATACTAAAAACTAAATAAAAACAAATAAAACTTATACAAAAATTATACAATTTACATGGGACAAATATGTGTATTTTACCTCACATCAAATATCCCCACACTTACTCTTTTTTCGTCCTCGAAAAAGAATTATGCAACGGAATCAGAGACGAATAATCACTCGGGTCGAAAATTATTTTTATCTTATTAAAACCAAAACTTGCATTAGCCGCGATTGCGAATATAGTTGTTCCTTCAAACCCGAATCCAATCCTAAGCCCTTATCATGTAAATTTAGTTTAAGTGCGGTCAATCCACCTAGGGCCTCACACTAGAATCTACGGTCCACCTACTCCCACCTCAAGCTTATAGGACTAAAGGAACGATCACTAGACCAATTCCCAACCGTCTTATATCAAAATCAAGAGAGTTTACAATAAAAAATTTCTTTCTTTTTCCATTTTTTTCCGCTTTTTTTTTTCTTTTTCTAATGAGCATAGACGATGCTTTCCCTAACCAAGAGGCAATCCGGCTGTAGAGACGTTATCCCCAACTCGGACTACTTAAGCTTCGGTACTTTTTCTTTTCTTTGCACAGTCGATTTCACACACCCTAGCGGTAATCCGGCTGTAGAGTCACTATCCCCAACCCAGACTACATAGGAATGCGCTACTTTCATTTAGTTTCTAGCTCATGATTTATTCTTTTTTTTTTCCGCATGATCACAAACTCTAACGGTTTTAACTTATAACGGTGCCCCTTATACTATTATCGGCAGTTTTGATTTCCCATATCTCCCAGGCGAAAACCCACTAGCAGACCGACAATTAAGGTATATTAACTCAAAGGGACTTAAAACCAAACCCGGGCCTATCCACACATCCCTAACTAGACGCAAGCTCGATTTATTTTATTCTCTTATTATTATTATTTCAAGCCGAGCAAAAATTCATCTTTTCTATCATTTTCTGTTTTAATTTATGCAAACTTCTCATTTCAAAGGACATTTTCTGATTTTTTTAATTTTTTAATTTTTTTTTCATATTATTGACTCAAGACTCACTAACTAAGACCTAAACGATAGTTTTCCAAAATATCCCCACACTTAAGGATTGCATTGTCCCTAATGCAGAGACGGAAACTAACAATAAATAAGCAAGAAATAAAATACAGAGAGAGTTGGAAAAGACTTAGCTGGTTAGGACAAAAGTCAGTGCCAGTCGTATGAGTCTTGAATCCAACGAACGATCGTATAGCATTTCATTCGCGATCGTTGCCTAGCCTGCTTGGGTTTATCAAGATGGCAGTTCCGAACTCACCCGAATGGAGATTGAGTACGGGTGGTACAATCCAAACATGCACAAACATAGCAAAACAAAACCCAAAGCAGTACCGACTCTAAAACAAAACCGACTCAAAAACTACCATGACTCATGGTACAAAATAAAAGACTCAAAATACAAACTCTACAAGTGGGTAACAACTTTTCACATACTTATGGAGGGTCATATAGATGCAGCTCACTTCCAAACACAAACTCACGGGTTGTAGCACTATTATACCTATTATTGCCCGAATCGCCCCAAACACCCTTATCTCTCTCACAACCTCTCAACTCCTCACCTAGCGGTTTGAATCTAGACTCTCCATATCGAACTCTATCCCCACACTGAGCTCTATCCTAGATTCTAAATGCACCACTCTCTCCTCTAATACCTCTACTCTCCTATCCGGTGGGTCCCTACACTCGAGTCCTATTACTTTCTCTAGACTCGGACCACTCTCCACCTTATCCTCATCTCTCTCGTCCTTCTCACACTCACCCACTAACGATACCGTCTGCACTCTATCACTAGGCCCTCTCACATTCATAACCTTAAAAACTACCGATTCCTCGCCCGCTCTAAGTGTGATGGTGCCTAAAAAGACATCTATGAGAGCTTTAGCGGTGTTCAAGAACGGGCGTCCTAAAATTAACGGTACGTTTTCATCGGCTTCCATGTCGAGAATGACGAAATCGGCCGGAAAAACGAACTTATCCACCTTAACAAGCAAATTCTCAACTATGCCCCTCGGGTGTTTCACGGACCTATCATCTAAGGATAATGTCATTCGGGTTGGTGAAAGCTCGCCTAAGTCTAGCTTCTCGTAGAGAGAAAAGGGCATCAAATTGATGCTAGCACTTAGGTCAGCTAAGGCTTTAGTATTGGTGTTACTACCGAAAAGACAAGGAATAGTGAAAACACCGGGATCGGTAAGCTTTTTGGGAAGCTTATTTGAGACAACGTCCGAACACCCTCCATTCAACGGGACATTAGACAACTCCCCTAACTTCTCTTTATTCCTAAGAAGGTCCTTTAAAAATTTCGCATATTTAGGCATGGACTGGAGTGCCTCGATAAAAGGAAGATTAATCTTCAATTGCTTGAAGATGTCTAGAAATTGCCCATATTCCCTTGAGTATTTTTGGTTCTTAAGACGTGAGGGAAATGGGATATACGAATGGTCTACTAAAGGAGACGGTCTAACGTCTACGGGTGTTCAACTTTCTTCTCACTTTGAGACTCCTCGGACTATGCGGTACTTGCTGGGCGCAACCTCGATTGCACTTTACCGGGAGCCTCCATCTTGATCTCTTCATCTAAAATCTCTTCATCTTCCTCAATCACTCTCTCTTCAACACTAGGGTCCCCTACTGTTTTGCCACTACGAGTGGTAATGGCCTTTACATGAGCATTCGGGTTAGGTTGGGTGTTACCCGCAAACTGACCGGGTAATCTCTCCTCTAACTTTCTAGACATATCATATACAACCCTTTGAAGGTCTTGGAAAACAGCATGGTGATTCTTAAGCATAAGGTCATGTTCGCTAAGTTTCTTTTGGGTGGTTTGGTCCTTAACAATTAATTGACTCATCATTGCCTCCATTCTTTCTAGACTACCCCTAGATCATAACTTGAACCCTGACCTGTTTGAACCTGACTACTTGACCCCCCATCCTTGACCTGCCCATTTGAACCCCCACCAAAGAATGAACCTTGACCCCTATTTGGATTTTGAGCTATTTGAAAACCAGGAGGTCCATTTGAGCGAAAATTATTATTAAAATTATTATTATTGGGTAGGGATATGGTAAAAAGTGTCCAAAGTGTAAGAAGTGTAAGAAGTGTTTTAAACCATTGGATCTTTGATCTAATGGTTGAGATCAATAGGGTATTAAAATGTAAATTGTGTTTTAATTAGAAGGGGCTTTTGTAAAATTGAAGGGCAATAGTGTCTTTTCCATTCTTTCAAATATGGTAACCGTATCCTACACAACCAAAACTCCCTATCAATCTCCTAAAAATAAGCGACGTTCCCATCAAAGCAAGAGTTTTATACTTTCCGGAGACTTTCGTCTATCAAACTACATTGCAAAGAAACAGCGAAGAGTTTTATAGGTAAACGGAAAAGGGTTCGTCGTCAAAATCCAGTTGAACGTAAAGGTGTTTTATTTTTCACTAATCAGATGACAATGGTGTTCTATTAACAGGAGAATCAAGGATCAACGAGTGTTATATGGACCCAAAAAAAGGAACTATGAAGCCAGCAGGTTCGAAGAGGAAGCGAGAATTATCCGAGGCGAAACCAGGTTAGTGTTTTATTAGTGGTTTGATGTTCGGTAAATGGCATAGTGTTTTATTAGTGTTTTATTAACGATTTGAAGTGTTTTAGGGTTTACTGGTTAGTATTTTAGGGTGTTATAAAGGATTATTGGGTGTAATATGTTATGTAAATGAGTTAATAGTGTAGTATTGTAAATCGGTCTGTTCTTTGGCTTCTCTGTTTTTATTACTGCAGGGTTTTTTTTTATATTGGGGTTTTAGAAGTATAGTGTCTTATGAAAGAATAAAGGGGGTTTTAGTGGGGGTCTTCTCTGTTTTGATTAATGCAGGGTGTTCTAAAATGGGTTTTTTAAGAATATAGTGTCTTATGAAAGAATAAAGGGGGATTGAGAAAAATAGTGTCGTATGAAAGAAATGTAGTGTCCTATGATAAAGGGGGTTTTAAATTTGTCTGATTGCATAAAGCACTACAATATTTGCATAAGCCTCAATATTTGTGATGAAGTTGGTGGCTTTTCATCAATGCATTGTATTAAAACACTTCGTTGAATAAAACACTACACTTCTGATGTTAATGAATACTTTAGTGCAAAAAAAAAACACTAAAATATTGCATAAAACACTTTATGTGCATAAAACACTACAAGTATGTAAATGGTTGTAGATAATGACAGTATTGCACAACACACTACACTTCTGAATATTTTTTTGCATAAAACACCAGAATTCTGTTGTTTGTAGAGTGTTATATGGAAATGGTTGTAGATGGTGACAGTATTGCATAACACACTAGACTTCTGAAGTTCCTGAATACTTGAGTGCATACTTTAGTGCAAAAATACACTTTATTTTAATATAACACTTCTGTTTCTGACAAAGTGTTAAACTTAAATGGTGGTTTTGAAATAGAGTATGTTGAGTACTTTATTGCATATAACACAACTAGTCTTATCATTTCGTATAATTTGAAATTCCTGGTTCGATAACTAATTGTAAAAAGGATTTAATTTTAGCCCGGAGAAGCGGCCGAATACCAAAAATCAAAATGGGAAAGGGATTCCATAACACAATTGGACAAAGCATCCAGTTGAGCGATTCGGATAATGATAACGAAATGCAAAAAGGTATACGTAAAAAAAATTAACTACGCATGTAAAAAACAGTTTGTGTACACTTTACTTTTAATAATTTGTTATGCACTATGACGTTTTGTCGGAATTCTTGCACCAAGTCTCACCAACAAAAAAGTACGACACTTTAATTATATTGAATTTGCTGTTTTAAAGTAATAAAATGTGTTCGGTTTGCCCCTACAGCAACACCCGATGCAAACAGCGATGACGACTTCCAAACGCCGCCTCCGGTACCGTTCGCGGAAGGTAAGAATTTGAATAACTGAAATTAAATGTTGGACTCTTTCGTATGATAGGGATCATAATGTAACATCATCTAACATTTTGTATTAGTTTCAACTAAACACCATACTGATGCTGATATAACACACCGTGTCACGGCTGACGACGACGACTTCGTGACGCAACCACCAACGACAGATCATTCAGGTAACTTTGCACACAAAAGTTGTAACCACAAAACACTTTTCGTTTCATTGAAAATATAGTCTAACTGATGAGCTGTATATGGGTTACAGCTGCCAATTCACAGGAAGTCCGTGACAATGTTGACCACCAACAACCATGCGATGGAAAAAGACGTAAGTCAACAGCGACTAGGAGGAAGTCGACGAGACCACCAGCATCATTTCAATCGAAAAAATATGAGCCCTTTACCGGGCCAAAAATTAAACTGAAGACGTCTCCGGATAATCTGGTTATATTGGTTAACAGCTTGAATAAAGTTCAAAAAAACAAGGTCATAGAGATGTGATTCGGTGCATTGCTGAATTTCAACATACATCATGTACCGACGCGGCTAGCATATTGGCTGGCAAGCAACTATGACGACGCTGCAGGGGTGTTGAACTTTGGAGATACCCGTTTACGAATCACATCAAAGTTGGTGAACACAATATTCGGAATACCAAACGGGGGTATAAAGATTGTAGAAAAAGAAAGAGCGAGAGACAGCAATCCGGTTGTGAAAGAATGGAGGGATCAGTTCAATGATAACACTAAGGTGTCGCCAGTCGGGCTGAAGGACATGATGGTTACAGACACTTCAAGTGGCCGGGCATTTGAATTGAACTGGTTGGTGTTATATAATACTATACTTGGAGAGATAAGCGCATGCAACACAGTTAACCAGCGCTTCTTGGGATGCGTGGACCCAAATGAAAAAATATCGAACTTTGATTGGAGCAGCTACATGATAACCTGCTTGGATCGGACAACGAATGCATGGAACCGGAAGAGGAATGACGCTTTTAGAGGCCCGATCGTGTTGCTAGCGGTATGTGACTCTACTGTATTGTTTATGATATGAAAGTTAAAACACTACGTGCATAAACACCACAAAAAAATATATGTAACATCGTAAAACAGTAATACACTATGTTATAGTGTATAACACTACAGACACATAGTGTATTAAGAGACTGCATCAATGTACTATGTAAAACACTACAGTCGAACCGTAGTACGATATGTTACAGTATATAACACTACAGTCACATATATAGAATTACAAACAGGTCTGTTTTGAATAAAATATTCCATATCATATTAAACAGTACCATCATATTAAGACACTGCATCAGTTGACTTCGTAAAACACTACTGTTGACTTCATATTAAGACACTGCATCAGTTGACTTCACAAAAAGTATAACACTTTTAACAAGCATGCATAACGAGTAAACATGTGTACATAATCCTTATAATTTAATGCTTATATGTGCAGGCTGCATACGCGTACGACCAACGGGATGCTTTGAAGCGTAATAAGAGGGGATGTAAACCGATTGAATTGATAGATGACGGGATGCTTGACGAACTGCTCGGACAGCTTGATGACATACTTTGGGATTCTCACATAAAGCATAACACCCCAATGATACCCAAAACTCATGTAGAAGCAGAAAAACCGATGAGTGATAAGGTTAAGAAGATACCTGATGATAAAAAATCAGCATCAACCAGCGCTAAAGTAGTTGAAACGGCAGCAGAAAAACGTGCGGATGTCTACAAGGATGATGGCAACGAAGAATACAGACCGTACGAAGAAGGGGACGACGACCATATGGGAATATATAAGGATTGCAAAAGTTATCTGTTGTCACAGCCAAGTACACAGGAGCTGCCGTTTGTATGTCAAGTTGGGGCAGACGGCGAGTTTCGGATCCCAATGGTATCACAGTATGGGACGCCGCCCGTCTACTCACAAGAAGGAAAAGATAGTGAAGAGGTACACCACTTGATAACCTTTTTAACGTTTGGTGTAATATCAGGATTATTTATACTTATATACATCTGACAACGTTTTTGCATAACACTTTATACTTTGGTTAGCAGGATATGGCGACAAATCTGGATGATGCACTTAAGGAATTTGAAGATTGCGTCGAGAAGATAAAAAATGTAATGAGGGAAGCTTTACGTTTGCACCCCAACAGTGAACAAATATTGAGTAGGAAAACGTCATGGATTGCGAGTGTCCGCAAACATCTAAAGGACATTGCGGATACTGAGGAAGGCGATGAAGTGTCAGAAAAAACACCCACAGCTGTCAAAAACACTGGACTGTTGACACAAGGTAATCAATCTCCTTTCTCGCCCATGACTTCATCAGTTTGCGCAGAAATAGATGAACTGATATCTGCAATACAATCCGTACGACACCCAGGCACACAATCGAAAGCTGAGGGGATCGAACCAGTAAACTTGCAAAGTGAACTGGACAACGTCGCAACAACTTCAAGTATTCCAGCCACCGAACAGGAAGGAAACGCCTTACTGCAGTATAAACTCCAAAGGCCAAAAAGAAACACCAATCTTCCAGATGTTTTCAGGTCACCGTACGTGCAGCGTGTGGTTTCGTTAACAGATAAACGAGAACAATTGGAATCTGCATTGGCTAGCTATATACTCAGCGCAACGGGAAACAAATGGTAGGCATCGAAAACAACAAAAACAATTAAATAATTGAACAAATTTGTTTCTTAATTAATGATTGACTTTCATTTTATCACGTAGGGATGTTATATTCGATTGCCCAGCAGGTGTCTCGATTTTGAGAGGCTCGTTTGAGACGATGTACCCGACATTATGCTTGGATGCAGATATTATATCAGCTTGGGCCGCAGTCCTTAATCACGAGGAGCGGTTAAGGGCACCTGGTACCCTCGCGAGGCTGTTTTGCAATGCCGGAATGTTGGTAAGATACTTTTCACACCTTATAGAACACTACTTGATAATGTAGACCAGATGATAAAGTAGACAAATTTATAACAACCCAATACTAAACATAAATTAAAAAAAATACTTATAACACTATATGCTGTAAAGTAGCTTATAATACGGCTTATAACACTACAGACCCCAGCTTATATTATGCCTTTATACATATAAAACAACTTATAACACTACACCCCCCAGCTTATAACCCAGTTTTTTGAATATCGTCGAAATAACAAACGGACAAAGTTGCTTATATAAACTAAAATCTGTTATTTGTTATGAAACAGATGGCAGGCGATTTTCAAGAGACCGATGAATACAGAAGGTCGATGTTCGGTAGCCGGATGGAAACAATACTAGGCCAAGCAGATAACATGGACATCAGAAACTTCCAAATGGTATTCGTGCCGGTGCTGTATAATACACACTATATTCTAGTGTTCTTCAATCTCGCACAATCACAAATATTGGTGATCGACAATATCGAGGGTGATGTCCCTATCAACATACGATACAGCGGCTACGTAGAAAAAGTTGTAAGAACACTACCATTAGAAAATATTAGTCGACATACAATAAGTATAACTTTTAAAAAAACCCAATTTGACGTCATAAAATTCACAGGTCAGTGCATTCTGCTCGTATGTCAAAAACCACTCTCCTGCAATTGCTAAAAAACTGCGATCAACATCACCAGTTAGTCTGAAGTTCCCGTGGCAAACATTGTATAACGGAACAGATTGTGGAATATTCGTCATGCGTCATATGGAGACTTTTAAAGGTGTTATTATAATTATAGTTTTATTATTAAAGTTGACACTGGCATGTACCCTAAATTGGTTTGCATTTATGTTCACTAGGGACAAGTGTGCGCGAATGGAACTGCGGGCTATCGCCAGAGCGAGACATCACGGGGGAGGTGTTGAAAGACCAATCAATAGAACTATGTGACTTGCGAATAAAGTACTTATCAAAAATCTTGTTAAGTGACATAAACTCATTGCGGTCTAAAATGGAGAAAGAAGTACATGAGTATGCAAATAAGAGTCAAGATGAAAGACTGGAAAATTCTAAGACTGCAAAAGAAAGGATCGAGCTACGATTGAAAGAAGAATAGCACATAGTTCTGAAATGTTTTGATACACGTTATAATTAGACTGGTTTCATTTTGTCTGGTACAAACACTTTTATTTAGATATTAGCCTGGTAGCATGGTTCTGAAATGTTTTGATAAACGTTATAATTACACTGCTTTCATTTTGTCTGGTACAAACACTTTTACAAAAGTGATGGTAGTGGTCTGTTTCGTTAATATAACACTATATTTCATTACAAAACACTGCATTTATAAGTAACTGATGGACTTTAAACTAACTGTATATGACAATAACAACATACTGTAGGTCCCCTAATACTGCATTTAACACTATAATTATTGATAAAACACTATAGGTAAAGGTCAGTCTTTAAACTAAATATAGTACCTATAATAAAACACTACAAATCAATTATAAAACACTATATGTCGTCACAAAAACACTGCATTACATAATTTGACAGCAATTAAGTGTTTGATTCAGATGATTATTGTTGTTTTCATGTATGTCAATTAAAAAAAATTACAATTTCTATTCATGTTGACAAACAAACTAATTCAAAATACATATAACACTATAATTATAGTTAAAACACTATATGGTAAAACACAGACCTCGAACTACCTGTGTATGACAATAACACCATACTGCAGGGCACTATTACTGCATTAAACACTATACTTATAGATAAAACACTATAAGTACATGTCATACTTTAAAAATAAATTTAGAACCTGTAAATATAACACTACAACTTAATTATAAAACACTATATTTATAAAATATGATAAACGACTTGGTCATTAAGAAATAACAACGTCAAACACAAGGAATCCAACAAAAAAATTAAACGTCATTAAAAAAATAGAAATAAAACTCAAAGTTTGCATAATTTATTGATCAACTACTCTTGCTCTTCATCGTCTAGGTCCTCACCATCGTCTTCTTCACCAGCCACATCTTCTATCTCATCTTCGTCGTCTCCTTCAAGATCCGCTTCATCACTTTCTGAGGAGTCGTCGGCATTTTCCCTTGCCGGGTACGAGCAGGTACGTCTATTATGGCCCCGACGTTTGCAATTGCCACACTCGCGACCCTTTTTTTTCTTCGCAGATTGAATAATGGAAATTTCACGATTACTCTTCATTCTGGAAGGTTTGCCCATACCTTTAAATCTAACGGTTTTCGGCATACGAACAGTTACAGGTGTTTCTTGCGTGTATCCAGTTATTTCAGCAAACCTATCGCGACGACTCCTAGGGGGAGCGTTCACGACTGCCTGATCAGCGGTCGATTGATACTGGGCAACATGGTCCCTAAAAGCGCACAACGCATCAAAGTTATAAACCAACCTGTTGATAAGTGACTCGGCTGACCTTGTTATCTCCCTTACAACACCATTAACTTGCTGGTACCGATCATCACTTTCACTAATCCCCAATATCGCTCCCGGCGCACTGTTAGGAACAGCTTCCCTTCTCCAACGTCGCATTATGTACCTTTCAGGGAACTGCCTGATATCAAGAAGCCGCAAAACGCAAAAAATATGCGCACACAGAAGCCCAAATTGTTCATACCTATTGCATGAGCAACTAACGGTCATGTCTAGCTGCCGCATCATAACCTAATACATAAAAACAAAAAAAAATGAGAACAAAAATAGACACTAAATCAAAACTATAAGATAAAACACCATGCACAAAGAAAAATTATAAACAAACAATTGTTACATCCTATAGTTACCTGAAAAAATGTAGTACACGCCTGAGAAAAGTCCTTCACAGAGAAGTTCACAAAGTTATCCTCTCTATCCTCCCATTTTCCAACAGCACACTTGTGAATGGCTGTCTGAATTTCAAGTTGCGCATCAAAGAAAATTGTCCGTGTGTATATGTTTGCCGCCTGTTGCTCTAAGACAAACTCTTTTGCAAATATTCGGGGGTTCGTGTGCCTAGTATCGTGATCATTCTTCCTGTGCTCGTGTCTTTGGGCTTCGATTGCAGAATCAAAATGCCCCAAGAATTCAACAAGGGTACAATTCGGGTTGCAAAACTGCCCAAAGAAATGGTTCTCACTCTCCGAACGTGATGAGGTACGCATCAGCCCAGACATATGTTGATCGCGATAATATGCAGGGATCCATGTATCCCTAATCTGATACATTGACTGTAACCATTCATGATTCAGCAAATCAAAATCAGCCAATATAACACCCCATTCATTTTCAAACTGTTCTGGCAGTAAGGCATCGGTCCAAACAATATCACACAACCTCTTCTTAAAATCAGTGCTATTGCATAGGTTGGCGCCAACCTAAAAAACAACGATTCAACAATGAACAAAAAAAAAATAAAAAAAAAATACATGATAAAAGCAGATAAAAACATTATATAAAAGTAAAACGACATCAATAAACAAAAACAGACATATTCATATATAAAAAGGTACAAAAAAAAAACAAAAAAACCAATTCAATTAAAATAAATAACGTCGTAAAACATAATTTTGGTATTTAATAAACCTTGGTAGTGAGTTTCTCCATTATATGCCACATGCAAAGCCTGTGCCTACTTTCAGGCCAAGTAACTTGAATAGCTTTCCTCATCGCGGGGTCTTGATCAGTTACAATCACAGGTGGTGCGCGCCCAAACGCCTGCCGAAATGCGTTGAGCAACCAGCTATATGTTTCGGCAGTTTCATCCCCTATAATAGCAGCACCCAAGGTAACATTACGATAGTGATTGTCAACACCGGTAAAAGGTACGAACATCATATTGTACCTACAAAAAAAAAAACGGGAGTGATCACTGATTTGATATTGTAAAATCCATACAATATTAAAAACATGAAACAACATGCATTTTTAATTATTTTGCAAAATTAAAGCACTATTAGTATGATATAAAAGTTACACGTCTTTTCGTGCATATACCAAAACACTTTAAAGACATTATCATGCTGATAAAACACTATGATATGTATCTATTATGGATGTAATGTATCTAGAAACAAAGGAAGGATACGAACTTGTTACGACGATAAGTAGCATCGAACGACACAACATCCCCAAAAATATTAAAATTTCTCTTTGTATCACCATCGGCCCAGAACAACGCACGTAAAACGCCCTCGGCAGTTGTAAGGTATTCCATAGAGAAATTGGGCATAAATTCTTTCTTCCTTCTTAGGCGTTTGATAACCATGTCAGCATCGTACTCAGCTATATACCTATTTAAATCTCTCTTAAAGTTCTTGAAGTCAACTTTAGTTGCGCCTACCTTATCGAAACCTCCATAAAGAGTCCTCATAATGTTAAACGCTCTAACTGGACCAACGTTTATGGCACTCAAAGCATTCACGGCTTCTTCCTGTACGTAATTCATAGATCTGTTTTCAGGAAGCAAGTACCTGTCATCTTCGGCAACAAATGAGTGATTATGCGACTCCTCGAAGTAATAAACCACGTAAAGATTATCCGGGGTTATTAACTTAACCCGAATGCACGCTTCACATCCGGTCCTTATAGAAGGAACCCTGCGAGTAATCTTAGACTTCGAGTTGACATTAGAACTACCAGCTTCCTGGGTCGAGTCAATCGCCTTTAAGGGCTTAGTACCCTCTTTTGAGCACACGAACCATTTATTAAGTATTAAACCCTTTCGAGGCTCGTATTGAGTACCCTTCCTAGCTGTGAAACCTCCCGCCTTAGCATATCTTTGGTAAAAAAGATACGCATTTTCCAGCGAATCAAACGTCATATCCATCTGAGGTTTAATCAAATCATCAACATCTGGAATAAATGTCCTCCTTCCAGAATTTGGGGACACCTGAACATTACCAACGGGCTGGTATGTAGGAATATCTACAACGAAAAAACGACAAATCAGTCTTTTATAAATACATTGATAATAAACACTATATCAATAAATAACCCTATCTGTATATAATAAAACAGTATTTGTGACGGGAAAAACACTATGAAAATAAATTAATATTCCTGTATATAATATAACACTACACATAGTGGATAAAACACTATGCATCTGATAAAAAAAAATACCTTTCTCAATGATAAAACACTAGAACGGGACTAGAACATACAACTAAATGTATAAAACACTATTAATGGGGATTCAGATGTGTGAATAGAATCTAACACTGTTGTTCTTACGTATGACACTATAACACACTAGAACAAAAATTACTAAAACATAGGTAAGCAATTCAATGTATAAAACACTATGAAAGGGAAATATGATGTGTGAACAGAATATTGATCATGCATATAACACTACCCATCTAAAAAACTATAAAACAGAAAATTGATTTTGCATATATGTCTAGACTATAAAACACTACTGATCATGCATATAACACTACACAACTAAATCAAGAAAAAAACTTTAAAATAACAATCCGCCTAAACAACTAAATGTATAAAACACTACGTACACACAAAATCAAACAAAGAGTAAATGTCCTGTAAAAACGACATACTAAACAACAACACGAGGAACAAAAACTACTAATTATCGGAACATGCTAACTATTAAGAGATTAAAACACTAATATACACATTAACCTGCATCGCCGGACTCCATTGAAATCGATATAAAACACCAAAATCGAAAAAAGGCGCAGACGTTAAACAACTGGAATAGGGATATCGATTTGATAATCGTTTATGTATTTATAATTAACGATGATTGAAAGATACGTAGAACACAATCGTATTGTATCTTGCAGTAAATTACAAAATTCGTTCAAATCCCTAAACAATCTCATTTACGGTTATTTTTGGATCAGTTATCCTGAAATTGAATTAAATGACAAAAATGTGCAATTACAAAACTACCCTTTTGAATTAATTAAGAGGATGGACACTTGTCATTCCAGAAATATTTCTTACACTTCTTACAAATTATGCCCTTTGTACAGGATCCCAAACCTATTATTATTATTACGCTAACCCGAATTAAAATTACTTCCAAAACCACTAGGTTGACCTCCACCTTGACCCCCTCCTACGACATCGATCTGCTCCTCACCAACTAACAATGGACATGCACTCGTATCGTGACCCCCTCGGCAAAACTCACACTTATCTACCTTAGCCTTAATCTCCTTAAGCTCCCTCGTCATGTTTTCCAATACAGCGGCTAAACTAGGATCCATGGTAACATGGTTCACCCCTCGAGCGGGTGCACTAGTAGTGGTATTTGAATTACCACTTTGATACCGCTGATCGGCTCGCGATTGAGATTGAGACTGGGCAAATGCCTCAAAACGCTCTAAACACTCAGCAACAGTAAGAATACCCATCATGTGACCCCCCGCATTAGTATCAAACCTATCACGAGTCTCTTGGGTGAGACCGTTATAGATTTTTTCACAAAGAGCCCAATCGGGAAGACCATGATGGGAGCAACGAGCGACTAAGTTTTGGAAACGCTCCCAAGCAAGGTAGTAAGGCTCGTCGGGCTCCATGCGGAAAGAGTGAATTTGGTCACGAAGGCGTGAGGCTTTAGCAGGCGGGAAATACTTGTTCAAAAAGGCTTGACGAAGGCCCGCCCAAGTGGTAAAGGTACCGGTTGGTTGAGAGTCCAACCAAGTAGCCGCACGCCCCGCTAGTGAAAATGGGAAGAGCTGAAGGTAAGTAGTATCATTTGGGGCTCCGTGAAGGCTAAAAGTTGCAAGGATACGGGAAAACCAGTTTATGTGGGCCGGGGCGTCCTCGTCCTCGCGGCCATGGAACTGGATGCTATTGGTAATGGCCTGCATGGCATAAGATGGAATCTGCCATGAGTTTTCGCTAACTATGGGTGGAACGGTAATGGGTGACGCAAGACCAGTGAAGCCTTGGGTGGCTTGTTGGTGAACGGTTTACCTAGCGTTGGCCACGTGTTCTAAGTTTACTGGGATGCTAGCAATGTTGTAGAAGGCGCTAGGCGCTAGTCGGGCGGTGAGGTACAGCCTAGGGATTAATCGGGATTAATCTGGATTAATCGGAATGGGATTTTTAGATGTATTTTTTCAAAATTATATATATATACCCAATAATATAAAAATAATACTTCAAAATTCACATAAATACTTCAAGTTTCAGATAGTATGGTTCGATTTTGACCGATTTTGACCAATTTTGACCGCCTAGGACCGATTTTGTCCGACTAATATTGTCCGATTAATCCGATTTTTGACCGCCTAGGACCGATTTTGACCGCCTAGGACCGATTTTGACCGATTTTTGACCATGACCGATTAATTGACCGCCTAGCTCAAAATTAGGCAGTAGATGACCGCCTAGCGCCTAGGCGCCGATTAATCGGCCGCCTAGGCCGATTTCTGCAACCATGGATGCTAGAGGTGCTAGAAGTATGGCTATCGGGTGGGGAAACCTTAGGTGATGTTTTGGGTGACTGGGGTGGGGTGGGTAATGGAGTGGAATCGAAATTTGGAAACTGAGATGAAATACTAACCTGTGGGCCTTGACCCAATCGAGATGATGATGATGACTCGGTGACTGGTGGCTTCGGTGGCGGTGCGTGCGAGCGCAGATGTGGCATCCACTACAAGCAAAAACCTGAATGTAAGAAAAACAACACTAGTCACTATGACTCAAACGAAAATAAAAACACAAATAAAAGACTCAAACAAACTAAACACGTAGCACGTATATGTCAATAAAGTCTATCAAAGCTAATGAACGCGATTGCCAAGAGTCCCCGGCAACGGCGCCAAAAACTTGATGTGTGCTAAACGGACTATAAAAAGTAACTAAGTTAGACTCGCTAAACTAGACACTCTAAGTTTTAATTCTAGACTCAACCTAAACCACACAATCGGCAAGTGTACCGATCACTGTAGTATAACCCTAGGAAGTCCGGATATCTAACCACGAGACTCTATTAATAACGTAAACTAGACTCTGACAGACACGACTAAAACTTGTTTAATTGTTTGGGGGGGGGGGGGGTTACAGAAAATCTAGGAAATTTATTTAAACTAAAATTAAGCTAAGTACGAAAGAGAGCAAAGACGATTCTTATATGATAACGAGGACCACCTAGACTAGAATCCTGGATTGATTTTAAGAGATTACCGATTAAGTTAAATGCATGAATTATGGAACCGGGATCATATGATACTAAACCTATCAAGGTCCAACTAAGCCCCTCGACCCTTCTCAAGGAGAAACTTGTGGAACTACCTAGGCCGTTAACTCTACCGGTTATTAGACGCCTTTCCAGTTGTCTAATTATTGTGTAAGTACCCTAATGTTTACCTACTTTTTTCCAATCATAGATCTAGTGTAGTTTGAATTAATTAACTTGACTTGATAGACTAATAAACCGACAGGGCAACTAAAACACAACCTTTTCCAAGGACTATCTAAAGCAATTCGCCGGGTAAGACCTATCAATAGCCCCTCACTTTCCAGGTATTAGGACTAGCAGAACACTAAAACCTAGCAAATTACTAACAATTACTTCTAGGGGTTATTGGCCAATTCCACCCTAAAGAATTAAGATCTATTACGTGATATAGACACTCATCAAGATCTAAACCCTAGCATGACTCTATGTTGTGATATAGACCGTCACTAAGAATCATACGAAGCAAATGACAATAATAAACCAAATCAAAGTACGCATGTGCATCAAATCAATAAAACAAACTCTTTACTAAACACAATTAATCCATAACAATCATGCAAATAACGAAAACGGTAAAAACTTCATATCCATCCATTCAACTAGTCTAGGTGGCTTAAAAGTTTAGCCAATCAAAGTCATGAACGAAGATAATAAACAAGGTTCAATAACATAATTCATTGAAGTAAAATAAAGAAACTAAGAAAACAAGAGAATTAAATAGATAAAACCCTTTTAATTCTTGATCCCTAAGCCTCTTGCTTCAACCCCAATAATTCTTGAACTTGAACCCTTGCAAAATAAAGCTCTAAATTCGTCCCAATACTGATCGTGCGTCTGATATGCCTCTCTCTTCGTATGTGATGTTCGGCTCCTCTGACTTCGTGTGATTTGATGTTAGGTATTCTCCCTCTAGTCTGCCGTCTAAGATTTATTTATCTCCTTCTAATGCACGTCCAACTAAAATTAAATGGGCCATAGATATGGCTGATTGTGTTATTTTATATATTCATAAATAAAATATTCACAAGCCCACAAAAATTCTACCAGGCCCAATATATATGACGTTTAATAAATTGGCAGCCCCCAAGGTTGATCTTCGTGCGTCCAACAAGTCCAAGACTTGCATCCCCTGTTAATGCCTTGTTATATTCCTTGGGGTTTCATTAATTAGTAATGTGTATATGGATGCCCAAGCCTAAAAATCCCCTTTTCACATAATCATGCTAGGCTCAGATGTTTGGTGGCCCACAACAATTATAATATCAAATATGCCTCCAGTAGAGATAGCGGGTTCGGCCCACTCGAGAAAAATAGCGGCAATTTTTTTATTCGGTCCCTGGCGGTCTACTCTACTCAACTAGCTGGATATTTCTTTATTACTCGTTTTTTTGCTCTATTTGTACCAGGACCTGGCAAAACACAAAATAATATAATACTAAAAACTAAATAAAAACAAATAAAACTTATACAAAAATTATACAATTTACATGGGACAAATATGTGTATTTTACCCCACATCAGCCTATACGCGACGTATATAAAGGGTCAAAAAGACAATTTTACCCCTGATTTGGGCTGCATATAGCCCCCAATCCAGGGGTAAAATGGTCTTTTTACCAAACTTGCCCCATATAAACGCCACATACAGGGGTATATTCGGCGTATAGTAAAAAAAACCATTTTACTCCTGTATTGGGGGCTATACGCAGCCCAAACAAATGGTAAAATTGTCTTTTTGACCCTTTATGTAAGCTGCTTATAGGCCTATACGCAACATATATAAAGAGTAGTTTTTTTATAAAACTATTGATAATGTATAAATGTTTCTATAAAAAAACACTTATATACGCCGCATATAGGCCTATACGCGGCGATTAACAGCAGCCAGACCAGAACTGACATCAATTAGACATTGATTTTTATGCAAACCTATACGCTACATATAGACCTATACGCAGCGTATATAAACCCTATAGTGTGCAAATAGGCACCTTGGGTGTGCCAATGGTTTGAGGCTATTGTAAACACTACATGCATACCTAATGTATTGGAAATGTAAGATGGGTTGTAGGCACACATACATTTACCCACCATAACAACACAAAATATCTTACATTGATTCATACACCTCCTATAAAGAAAAGAACTACTTTGAGCACATAAACCAAATAATAGTAACTAAAATAGCAATAATAATTGTGCCAATTGTGATATGGTCACATGTTAAATCAATTGATTATTATTTTGCTTTATATTTATATGAAATGTGGGTATAAAATTTGGCTTTCTAAATGTGAATTTAACTAATGGTGACTTTGGAAATCATACATATATCATGTATGTATGCATGCATGTATTTACATATGTGACGTAAACTTACTTTATATTGTTTAATGGGCAATATAGCAACTTGATTTAACATGGCAAGAAAATTGGAGATTTATACAAATGCCTATGATGATGATGGCATGGTATCATGTTTATTCGACACATTTTTACAATATTTAGGTTGTGTTTGTTTTTGAAGAGGTAAAAGGTCTGCAGTCTGCGAACCACATCTGCAGACATCTGCAGGAGAAGAGGTGGACCAAAGGTCTGCAGTCTGCAAGAAGAAGACTGTTTGTTTGTTAATGCCTGCAGCGTAACCTAACCATAACCAACCACAACCCACCATAACCATCACCCACCAAAACCACCGTGACCCACCACAACCCATCATAATCCACCAACACCCACCATAACCACCGTCAACCACCACAACCCACTGTAAGCATAACCAACCACAACCCACCATAACCAATCACAACCCACCATAACCATAACCAATCACATCACAGCAGCTGCAAACCTTCTACATCTTCATTACATCAGATCATCATCAACATCGACAACACTATTTTCATCTTCATCAATCTTCAGAAACAAAGAAAAGAAGGCAAAATAAAAGGAGACGGGGGTTTTACCAGTGAAATGCGTCGGAGAGTAAACCACCATCGTCACCTCCATTGTCGCTGGTTCTGGTTTCGCTCGCCGCCGGGGTGGCGGCGCTTATCGCAACCCCCAATCCCTTATCTGTCCCGGGAACGGGCGGACGTGAACTCAGTGGTGATGGTATCAGGTTTCGTTAATTTGGCAGCGGAATTTACATCAGGACCGTAGTTAGGAAATGTTTATCAGAGTAAAACCACCATAAATGATATTAATAAACACATGGGCAAAACCCAAGTTTCAAATTACAATACATTTATAGGGACAAACCCTATTTTATTGAATTTAAAATATCGTTTATTAGTTAACTTGTATAGCCACTTATTTTCCAAGCCGTCAGTGCTCTCGAGCTGGCTTTATCCCAGTTGGCTTTCATATTGTGTTACCTGAAACATGTTTTAAAATATTTTGTCAGCGGGAAATACTGGTGAGTGAATCCCAGTTTAATCAAGAAATATTTTATCAATTATCACAGTATTGAGAGCGATCACATTGTTTATTTCTACACAATTACTCATTCAGTACTGTCAATCCTTGACTTGTGGGTCATATTACACATTGGCTAACTCGTTGTCCAATGGTAACGTACTGTCATTCCGACTTACTACTCGCAAGTAATAAATTTTGTATACAAAACCCCAAATACCGGCAGTAATTGAAGAACTACAAAGACTCAATCACCGCTTAATTGCATTGTAAAACATTTAAGGTTTTGTAAAACATTCCAAAAACATTAACAAAAAAAGATAAACTCACATTGCTGTCTTAGGCTTTTCGTAAGGGTTTCCTGGATATAATCTATAATTTATACAAATGTACATTGGTTAGTACCATAACCCTTTGAAAATATTAATGATACCCTCCCCGAGACGGCATTCCAACAACTACGTCGGGCAGAACCACGACAGTTGTTACGGAACCCTAAATCAATCGGGCAGCGTATCTGTTACGAAACTGGGGTTATAATACTTACAACGGAGCAGAACCTTGCTAATTAGGGGGATATAATACCCGTGTATTACTTCTACTATTCAGAATTTCGTTAAGAAAGAAAAGAAATGAGCGACGGATAATGAAACCCGATGCCTCCTTTATATAGTTGCTGAAATCGACTCTCAGGCGGCCCGCGTAAGGTAAGGCTAAGCCTTACGCGGCCGCGTCAACATATGGTCAACGTGTAGCTTAGCCCGGTCACCAAGTAGACTCGACACGATGTCGACACGTGTCGGCTCAGGATGTTTCCACGTTTCATGGTCTCTCGCGGCCCGCGTCGACTATCAAGAACTCTTACGTGGCCTGCCTTAACTAAAGGAATCAGCGGAATCAAGTCCAGACTTGATACCGCCCGCGTGAGATGTTGGGGTGGGTCTACGCGGCCTGCCTCAACTCTATATTTCATGTTTTTACTTAATTTTATAAATTATAACATAACTCGGGCTCGATTTTCACATAAGGGGTGTAATATGAGACATATTGGAATATTTTAAGATATAATAGGGTATACAAAATATAATGAGGGTGTTGGTTTTACCGAGGGTTGTTACATTCTCCCCACCTTGTTTTAGAACTCGTCCTCGAGATCTACTGAAATAAATGCGGGTATTTCTTTTGCATTTCTGATTCAAGCTCCCAGGTGTACTCAGGTCATCTTTTGGAGTCCCACTTCACTTTGACTAGAACTAATCTCTTGTGCTTGAGATTCTTGACTTTTCTGCCTTCAATCTGTAGAGGCCTTTCTATAAACTTGAGTTGTTCGTTTACCTCTATATCCTTAAGAGGTATTATCAGTGATTCATCAGCTAAACACTTTTTGAGATTTGATACATGAAACACATCATGTATTCCTGCCATTTCCTCTGGCAGTTGTAGCTGATAGGCTACAGGTCCTATTTTTCTAATAATCTTGAAAGGTCCAACATATTTGGGACTTAGTTTTCCCCGTTTGATGAATCTTACTACTCCTTTCCAAGGAGAGACTTTTAATAATACTTTATCTCCTACTTGAAATTCCAACGGCTTGCGTCGGTTATCAACATAGCTCTTATGTCGATCACGTGCTGCTTTCAGTCGTTCCTTGACTTGAATAATCTTATCAGTTGTTTCCTGCACTATCTCAGGTCCAGATAGTTGCTTTTCCCCAATTTCTGCCCAACAGACTGGGGTTCGACACTTTCGTCCATAAAGTGCTTCGAATGGTGCAGCATTGATACTTTTGTGATAACTATTATTATAAGAAAATTCTATTAAAGGTAAATGATCATCCCAATTACCTCCGAAGTCAATTACACAAGCTCTAAGCATGTCCTCCATTGTTTGAATTGTCCTTTCTCTCTGTCCGTCCGTTTGAGGATGATAAGCTGTACTTAACTTTAATTTAGTTCCCA
The DNA here is from genome assembly GCA_030545235.1 of Helianthus tuberosus. Classification (NCBI taxonomy): domain Eukaryota; kingdom Viridiplantae; phylum Streptophyta; class Magnoliopsida; order Asterales; family Asteraceae; genus Helianthus; species Helianthus tuberosus. Next base: position 162,283,164 of record CM060448.1, on the reverse strand, counting down.
TTGCCTTTTGGAAACTTGACCAAAAATGAGAGGTAAATCGGCTATCTCTATCAGAAATAATTGATAAAGGAATGCCATGCAAAGAAACAATTTCATTTACATACAATTTAGATAATTGTTCCATACTAATTGTTTCCTTCATTGGTAAGAAATGAGCTGACTTAGTTAGCCTATCTACAATCACCCAGATTGTATCATTTCCTTTCCTTGTTTTGGGTAATTTAGTAATAAAATCCATTGTTATTAATTCTCATTTCCAAACTGGCATTTCTAATTGCTGTACCAAACCTGAGGGTTTCTGATGTTCAGCTTTAACTTGTGAACAAGTTAGACATTTAGAAACATAGGCTGCTATGTCCTTCTTCATTCCTATCCACCAGAAATTTTTCCTTAAATCCTGGTACATTTTATCACTTCCTGGATGCATCATATATTTGGATTTATGAGCTTCTTCTAGTATACGATGACGTAGATTTCCTAATTTAGGTATCCACATTCTCTTTTCATGGAATCTCCAAATTCCATCTGTTCCTTGTTTTAATTCTTTTAACATACCTTTTAATTTTTCAGAATCATCCTTGATTACTGATTCTTGTGCTTCTCTTATTTGCTCATTTAAATCTACTTGTAGATTTAATTTAAGAGAATGTACCCTTTTTGGCTTTTCTTGATACTTTCGGCTTAAAGCATCTACCACTACATTTGCTTTTCCTTCATGATACTGGATATCACAATCATAATCACTAACCATCTCCATCCAGCGTCTTTGTCTCATATTCAACTCCTTTTGTTTGAAGATATACCTTAAACTCTTATGATCAGTGAATATGGTAAACTTACTACCGTAAAGGTAATGTCTCCAAATCTTAAGAGCAAAAATTATAGCTTCTAATTCTAAATTATGAGTTGAATAATTCTCTTCATGATTCTTAAGTTGTCTATATGCGTAAGCTATAACCTTTTGGTGTTGCATCAATACACATCCATAACCTAATCTAGAAGCATCATAATAGACTACAAAGTCTTCAACTCCTTCTAGTAATGCTAGTATGGGTGTATGGGTCAATCTTTGCTTAAGGATTCTAAAGGCTTCTTCTTGTTTTAATCCCCATTCAAACTTAACAGATTTACAAGTTAACTTAGTTAAGGGAATGGCTATTCTTGAAAAATCTTGAATAAATCTTCTATAATAACCAACCAATCCTAAGAAACTTCTAACCTCAGTTGGTGATTCAGGGGTTTTCCATTTCGTAATTGCCTCGATCTTTGATGGATCTACATGAATTCCTTCATGATTGACTAGGTGTCCAAGGAATTGCACCTGTTCTAACCAAAATTCGCACTTAGAAAACTTAGCATAAAGTTTTTCCTTTCTTAACAGACTTAAAAGTGCATGCAAATGTTTTGCATGATCCTCTTTACTCTTAGAGTAAATTAGAATATCATCTATGAAAACAATTATGAATTTATCCAAATATGGTTTACATATTCGGTTCATCATATCCATAAATGCAGCTGGGGCATTGGTTAAACCAAATGGCATGACAGTAAATTCATAATGTCCATACCTTGTTCTAAATGCGGTTTTAGGAATGTCCTCTTCCTGTACCTTTAATTGATGATATCCTGACCTTAAATCGATTTTAGAGAAAAATCGAGCTCCTTGTAATTGATCAAACAGATCATCGATTCTCGGTAATGGGTACCGATTCTTAATCGTAACCTTGTTTAATTCATGGTAATCAATACACATACGCATTGATCTGTCATTCTTTTTAACAAACAGTATCGGCGCTCCCCATGGCGACGAACTTGGATGTATAAATCCTTTTTCTAACAATTCGTCTAATTGTTTCTTCAATTCTTGCATTTCAGCGGGTGCCAAACAGTAAGGTGCTTTGGCAATTGGTTCTGTTCCTGGTATTAAATGGATTCTGAACTCAACTTCTCTATCTGGAGGTTGCCCTGGCAATTCTTCTGGAAATACATCTGAAAACTGAGATACTACTGGAATATCTTTTAAATCTTTTCATTTAGTGTTAGTGATTATAGAAATCAAATACACTATGGAACCTTTCCTTATATAACTTGCAGTTTTCATCACAGAGATGAACTTAGTAGATTTAGAGGGCTTATCTCCTTTAATTGTGATCGTTTTACCTTTTGGTGAATTTACTTGAATTAACTTTTGATCACATAAAATATTGGTTTTATTGGCTATTAACCAATTCATTCCTAAAACAACATTGAATCCTGCCAGATTCATAGGATAAAGATTTGCAATAAATTTCTGATTTAAAATTTATATTCTTGCTCCCTGCAAGATTTCATAAATTCTAATAGTTTCTCCATTTGCTGTCTCTACTAAACATTCTAGTGGTAGTTTAGTTAATGATTGATTTAGAATTTTGAAAAACGATGTATTAATAAAACTTTGGTTCGCACCAGAGTCGAATAATACTTTAGCAAAGACATCATTAACTAAAAATGTACCAGCTATGACATCTGGAATCATCTTGGCTTCATCTGCAGTAAAAACAAATGCTCTAACATTTTTGGTATTCTTGTTGTTTGGAGCTGGAGCTAATTTTGGACAATTAGGCTTGATATGGCCTTGTTCTCCGCAATTGTAGCATATCCTGCTGTTTTTCTTCCTGCAGTCTTCTTCCTTATGTCCCGATATTTTGCAAAAGTTACAGTATATAGAGCATCTTCCTGAATGCTTTCTTTTGCAATTCCTACAGTAAGGTGCAGAGGTAGAACCTACATTTCTTCCACGGTTAGAATTTCCAGAACGAAATTCTTGAGTCAACTTCTAGGTTAGGTTCCTCCTTTGATCCTCTTCTCGGGTACGAACTAATTCATCAGTCAAGGTATTGGCTAGTTCTACAGTTTCTTCTATGGTTTGAGGTCTAGCTGCCTTGACTACATGTCTAATCTCCCCGATTAATCCCCAGATATAACGGGAGATTAACACTGGTTCTGGTGAAGCAAGAGTTGGCACTATTCTGGCATAGTTAAAGAATATTTTAGTGTATCCCTTACTATCCACACCAGTCATCCTAAGGTTTAGGAATTTGTTTGCTATCTGTTCTTTTTCATTAGGTGGGCAGAATTTCCTTTCTACCTTGTCCTTAAATTCTTCCCATTCCATATTGTAGGTTTGATCACTTCCTCTTATCTGGAGGATAGTATTCCACCATTCTAGTGCTGCATTCTTAAACAGATTAGAAGCAAACAATATTTTATCTTCTTCAGCACACTTGCTTATTCTTAAAACTTCCCCAGTCTTTTCTATCCAGCTTAAGGTTGCAATGGCCCCTTCGTTGCCTGAGAATTCCATTGGTTTACAAGACCAGAATTCTTTATAAGAACAACCATAAGGCATGGTTCTTCTTCTTTTGGGAATAGGCAATTGAAGTACAGGTCCATTGTTCACGCTATGTTCTGGTTCACTTGGTCGCTTACTGCTATGCTTACTTTTATTATCAGCATCTTTAACAGTTTGAAGAATAAATGGCATTGCATCTATAATTCCCTGTGCTACTATGTGTTGGATAGCACTATTATCCACTTGATTGTTATTGTTATTGATGCTTGGATTCTCATTAACCACGTTAATGTTACTCTGGTTATCATTATTCAAATTTCCTTGGTTTCCTTCGTCGGCCATCTGAATTTTAAACAATTACCTCATATTAATATCACAAATAATAGGTAATATAGTGAATCATATGACACACAATTTAACCAAAACCGTCGATCATTGTGACTATACTCTTTTTCATATACTATGCGTCTATTACACACTAGTACAGAAATAAATTACAATACCAACAGAAAGAAAATTACACTAATAGTACTATGAATCCGTACACACATATTTTATTTTATTTTTTATTTTATTATATTTATTTATTATTACTACTACCATTTCCTCCATTCACACATTCACGGATATGGATTTATCCAAAAATCCATATTACGTTTATCGTATTTCCATACGAGACGTTCTCCCACCTGACGCATTCTCTCACTACTTTCTAAAATTTCCTCCCCGAAAGTCCTAAGTTCTTGGACGTTTTCTGCACTCATTGGGGGTGCAGGTTCTCGGACTGGGTTTGGAATCTGGGGTACGTGTTCCTGAAATTGGTAAGGATCCTCTAAAATCTCCCTAATATAGTTATCATGATAATAGGGATCTAAAGGGTCCATACCTGGGTAGGCTTCTATGTTCTGTATGGGTGGATAATCCTGGATAGGGTAACGTTGCACAAAGTCTCTATTATCGTCCCACCAGGGGTCATAATTCGAGTCTAGTGGGTTTGGTGCAGGTACCCTAGGGATTTCTTCTGGGTTAAAGTCATGCATCTCCACTTGGTTTTCCTGATTTTCTATCTCCATGGGTTGTTCTGGGTTTTGTGGTTGTGGGGCTACTAGTTGTTCCAGACTTGGGTCAACAGCAGTTGTAGCTAGGATATGGAAATTAGCTAGGCTTCTATTAAGTATTTCCTGGGTATGGGCATCTGTCTCTCGCTTAATAGCTGCTAAAGCCCTTTGCTGTTGCAATTTTCACATTCTCTTCCTACGAGCAAAAGCTTCTTTACTGAACCATCCTCGTTTCTTATTAGGAAATGGTTCTTCAGATTGGGCTCTGAAAGCAAATATTCCCTCCTCCTGATCAGCAGAATACCCTGAAAGGGCAGGCTGTGATGATGTACCTTCACTCCTAGGTGAATCAAATAACTGACGATTCACGTATGATGGTCCTTGATCACTCATACTGAAAACTAACAAATAGTCAAATAACACATAACACATAATTACAGTTATACACATATTTCCGTAATTTATTTCCTAACACAAATTTTAGAATTTATGTGTCAGCAGAACACTTCTTTGGCTCAGACCAGTGGCTAGGCTCTGATACCACCTTCTGTCGCAACCCCCGATCCCTTATCTGTCCCGGGAACGGGCGGACGCGAACTCAGTGGTGGTGGTATCAAGTTTCGTTAATTTGGCAGCGGAATTTACATCAGGACCGTAGTTAGGAAATGTTTATCAGAGTAAAACCACCATAATTGATATTAATAAACACATGGGCAAAACCCAAGTTTCTTATTACAATACATTTATAGGGACAAACCCTATTTTATTGAATTTAAAACATCGTTTATTAGGTAACTTTTATAGCCACTTATTTTCCAAGCCGTCAGTGCTCTCGAGTTGGCTTTATCCCAGTTGGCTTTCACATTGTGTTACCTGAAACATGTTTTAAAATATTTTGTCAGCAGGAAATACTGGTGAGTGAATCCCAGTTTAATCAAGAAATATTTTATCAATTAACACAGTATTGAGAGCGATCACATTGTTTATTTCTACACAATTACTCATTCAGTACTGTCAATCCTTGACTTGTGGGTCATATTACACATTGGCTAACTCGTTGTCCAATGGTAACGTACTGTCATTCCGACTTACTACTCGCAAGTAATAAATTTTGTATACAAAACCCCAAATACCGGCAGTAATTGAAGAACTACAAAGACTCAATCACCGCTTAATTGCATTGTAAAACATTTAAGGTTTTGTAAAACATTCCAAAAACATTAACAAAAAGAGGATAAACTCACATTGCTGTCTTAGGCTTTTCGTAAGGGTTTCCTGGATATAATCTATAATTTATACAAATGTACATTGGTTAGTACCATAACCCTTTGAAAATATTAATGATACGCTCCCCGAGACGGCATTCCAACAACTACGTCGGGCAGAACCACGACAGTTGTTACGGAACCCTAAATCAATCGGGCAGCGTATCTGTTACGAAACTGGGGTTATAATACTTACAACGGAGCAGAACCTTGCTAATTAGGGGGATATAATACCCGCATATTACTTCTACTATTCAGAATTTCGTTAAGAAAGAAAAGAAATGAGCGACGGATAATGAAACCCGATGCCTCCTTTATATAGTTGCTGAAATCGACTCTCAGGCGGCCCGCGTAAGGTAAGGCTAAGCCTTACGCGGCCCGCGTCAACATATGGTCAACGTGTAGCTTAGCCCGGTCACCAAGTAGACTCGACACGATGTCGACACGTGTCGGCTCAGGATGTTTCCGCGTTTCATGGTCTCTCGCAGCCCGCGTCGACTATCAAGAACTCTTACGCGGCCCGCCTTAACTAAAGGAATCAGCGGAATCAAGTCCAGTCTTGATACCGCCCGCGTGAGATGTTGGGGTGGGTCTACGCGGCCCGCCTCAACTCTATATTTCATGTTTTTACTTAATTTTATAAATTATAACATAACTCGGGCTCGTTTTCACATAAGGGGTGTAATATGAGACATATTGGAATATTTTAAGATATAATAGGGTATACAAAATATAATGAGGGTGTTGGTTTTACCGAGGGTTGTTACAGCGCTGCCTACTGTCCACCGCCGATCTCTCTCTCTCTCTCTCTCTCTCTCTCTCTCTCTGCGTCTCTCTCTCTCTCTTCACGTCTCTCTCTTAAGGTCTCTCTCTCTTCCGATTTCTCTGGAGATATATATATATCTCTCTCTCTAGCAGGGTATGCGTATAACGTGGTATAAGAGAGGGATGAAGTTAAGGGGTGTTGAGGGTGTCTCACCGGAAGCCATCCGCCGGCAGGATTACCGGCTCCGGCGCTGGTTAGTCGTCGAGAGAAAGAGGGTGAGGGAGGGAAAAAGAGCTGAGGTTTGTTTGTGTTATGTTTGATCTTGTGGCTAGGTTTTGAGAATGAAGATGAATGATAAAAATGTGCATATGGGTTTTGAGAAGAGGTTTGAAGAGGTTTCAAGTGCCTAGTCCATGTCTTCTCCAAGAAGAGGACACACAGACATTTTTTAGTAAAATGTCTTCCGAAAAACAAACGCACTGCAGATCTCTACGTCTGCCCTTGGTCTTCTTGGCGTAGACAGAAGTGATCAGGAAGAGCTTCTTTAAAAAAAAACAAACACACCCTTAGTCTCATTAGCAATATTAATTGTAGGTCTACGGTCGCCTTTATAACCATTGGTTTTTAAACAATTTCCAAATATACATACTTAGATTTTTAGGTATTTTAAATATGTATGGTGCATATTTTAGGGTTATATATCTAAGAGCCAGGTTTATGAAAATCTTAAAAACTAATAAAACTAATACAAATCAATCAGTATTTTTTTTCTTTTAATTATAAGTTTAGTATTGAATATATAAAAAATGATAAAAATATATATGTGGTTCGCGTCGCGAAGTTACATATATGTATCTCATTATACAAGGTGGGTGTAGTTTAGGAGCTACATATATGCGAACTACAGAGTTTTTTATTCTTTTCCAAAGTGGTGTTTATGGGAAATGTATTTACCGTTTTAGTGTTCATTCAAAAGAGCAAAGAGCAACAACATATTAAAAGAATGAAACAAAATCTTGTTTACAAGTGGTTTTCTAAAAGTTTTTTAGTATCTTTTAAGTTTTTTTATGATCCTTTCCCATACTTCTAAAGGAGCTAAAAATAACACGAGAGACTTTGTATGGATTGTGGTAGATACTGAAGCTCTTCACATAGACTTTTGTACATGTCAAGCTACTTTTAAACCACGTGTTTAGTCACTGATTACACACCTAATCTTCAATTTAGTACATCAAATTTGCAAAAATAAACCGAGTGTGAAGTTTGTTATAATATAAACTCTTAATTTATCTTTGAGTACATTTTTCTTTAGATTTAGAACCTTGTTTCTTTAAAATGGTGAAACCATTCAAATATTCAGGTATAATAGTACATCAGTTGATGTATATTATGCAACTTTAAATGAAGAATGGGCATTTAAGCTAGATTAAAACAAGTTATTTGAGAGTTATTATTGCTAAAATAAGTACAAAGAGATTTCTCAAAAGGAATATGCATCAAAATTCTTTGCATGGAACTGAGCATCATGATCTTCGTAATTTCTATTTGAACATCAAGATCCTCATAAGTACTTAACGAACCATGTTCTTAGAAAGTTATATTTGAAAATTGAGAGATCCTTACATGTATTTGAAAACTAAGATCCTAAGTAAATATATTTGAGAAGTATAATTCTTATGAGTTTTAAAACCTGATCTCCATAATTTGTATTTGAAGATTAAGATCCTCATAAGTAGCACTTAAGGAACCATCTTCCTATTATGTTGAATTGTTAATTAGAACTTGATTCTCACCTTGATAGTTATATTGCTTTATATTCATGTGAAATGTGTGTAATAAAACTTGGCTTTCTAATCCTATATTGAAGTAATAGTGACATTGGAAATGATACGTATGTGTGTATATACACATATATGCGCGTATATACACATGTGAAGAAAACTTACTTTATATCGTTTAATGAGCAATATAGAAACTTGATGAATATAGCAAGAAAATTATAGATTTATACAAGTGTCGTTAATGATGTAGGTGTGATAGTGTGATACACAAACATCACATGCTTACCATGAATTTGTCACAGCCGTACGATGTTATGCCCAACTTTCACATGTCATGTAGTAATTATACGTCACATTTTTTCAATATTTAGTCATCGTAGTAGCATGACGCTTTGATTGTAGGTCTAAGGTGGTCATTAAAACCATCGGTTTTTAAACATTTTCCAAATATATATAGTTTGATTTTTAGGTATAAAAGTGCTATGTAGGTATTTAGCATTATTTATACGTATGCGGTCAGTTATTTTAAGGTATTACATCTAAAGGAGATAAACATAACACAAAAGAATTTGCATGGATTGTCGTAAATACAATACTGAAGCCATTTTAAACCTACTTTTGTACATGTCAAGCTACTTTTAGACCACTTGTTTGGTCACTCCTTACACCCCTAATCTTCAATTTAGCACATTAATATTGCAAAACAAAATGTGTGGGAAGTTTATTATAATCTAAGCTCTTAGGGGCTGTTTGGTAGCCTCTGAATGGTCATTAAGAGGCTACCTCTTAATGGAACCATTAAGAATTTTACCAATGAGAAGGTAGAAGAATGTGACATGTGATGATTTACCATTCAGAGGTTACCTCTTAACCATTCAGACTTGAGGTTACCTCTTATTCATTCAGAGGTTTTAAACCATTAAGAGGTAGCATCTGAATGGTCATTATGAGGCTACCAAACAGCCCCTTAATATATCTTTTGGTACGTTACTTATCTAAATTTTAGAACTGTCTTTTTTTATAAAATGATGAATCCATTTAAATAATCATGTAGAAAAGGTTTTTTTACATAGGAGAGTTATAATAATATAATAACTTAATAAGGCCACCCGGGGTGGTCATCAAACCACACGTGATGATGTTGTATAACGCGTGATCTTTTACAAAACACCACTGCCACTCCTAAACATCACGCGTTGATTTGATAACGCGTGGCCATCATCACGCGTGATTGTTTGAGTTGTTTGAGGGAAATTGTTGGGTTGTGAGGGAAATTGTTGGGTGTGGTGAGTGATGGACATTTTCACTAAAATCCATCACTAGTGATGGAATAAAGCTCGATGACGTGGCGGGACTTGATTGAAAGTTGTGAGTGATGAGCGATGACCACCCCTAGCCCCCTAAGAATAGTACTTACAAAACACACACAGAGTAATCCTACCCTATTAATTAAAAGTCAATATTGTAAACACGACATGCATACCTAATGTACTAGAAATGTACGAGGGGGTGTGAGCACACATACATTTATCCACAGTAACAAAACAAAATATCCTAAGATGATTCATACACCTCTTATAAAGAAAAGAATTTGAGCACATAATTCAAAACTTTTATAACACAAATAATAATAGTAATAGTAACAATAACAATAATAGTAATAATAACAACAATAACATTACCTATATCTACAAATTCATTAGTGGGATTAGTTCCCCTTTACTATTGGTGGAGGTGGGCGACCATGGGCATCCTTTTTGCTTTTTTTTTTCTTTCAGGTATAGGTATTTTTTATTATTTAAGTCAAATTATGATTTTGACCCGTTTAAATTTACAGTTTTACAATTATGTTGTTTTTTTTTTTCTTTCAGCCAAATTACAATTTTGCCCTAAATTCAAATTTACCGTCTTGCCATAGTTTTCTTTCCTGTCAAATTACGATTTTGCCCCAGTGTAAAATTACAGTCATGTCATCGTTTTAGTTTTTTTTACAAAACTATGGTAGTGTTTTGTTTTAATTGGTTGACTCAGTGTAATTTTTATTCGTGTCAGGCTTTTTTGTGACAAAACTATAGTAGCGTTTTGTTTTAATTGGTTGACTCGGTGTAATTTTTATTCGTGTCAGGCGGCTGCCTGACACACACTCATTTATCCAGAAAAGTTACAATTTTGCCCACAGTTTAAAATTATAGTATTTCCATCGTTTAGTTTTTTTTAACAAAAGTATGGTAGTGTTTTGTTTTAATTGGTTGACTCAATGCATTTTTTTGAGATCGTGTTATAAGTAGTATGTACAAATAATCGAAATACGAACAGCTTAGTGCCCCGTAACGTGGACGGGGCAAAAATTAGTTAATAAACAATGGCAGCATCAACAACAATAATATCAACAATACCAAAATGCACCAATTGTGCTGATTATAAAATGCACAATATAGTTATATGTGAATTCAAAATTTGAAAGATTTTGTTATAAAAATACTAGTGGGAAGACCCGCGCGTTGCAGCGTGTGTCCCGACTAATATCATATTCAATTATGTCTATTACGAACCACAACTGATATTCAATACATGAATTTATGTAAGTTTCGTATATTTTCTATAGTCTACCTCAACAACGGCATCAAAGGAAGATAAAAGAATTTGAACTTTTACACATCCATTTTCATCGTAAAATTCTAAATCTCTACTACATCAACTTACATTGAAAGTCAACTGAAGTCTACTAAGATAAAGAATGAACAGACATATTTGACAAGATCGTCAAAACGTTTCAACTCTTTAACACACTCTGAAACTCTCAAATTGATTCCATAAATAAGGTTCAGATCTCAAGCACACTGACATCCATCGAATTGATATTGACCTCAACTACACATAGAATACTTCCGATTAAGCAAAAATAAAGCATAAAAACCCATATATGAAGTAAATATTAGAATATCATTAAACAGAAATATAAAGCAGTTCAACAAAAATGAATGTCACCCCTTAATGTCAACCAGAACATAAAAATAACCTACAAAAGTTGAAGACAACCATAATCCAAATTGCAGATACTTTGAAAACATATTGTAGACAAAAAAACATATCACAACCTCCTTCCTCTTCTCCCACTTTTTCGACGAGTGTTATCTGTTGGAATTGGCGTCACGTCCTCTCTCGTCATCAAAACATACAACTTACTTATCAGCTACTCCTTAAACGTAAATAAAAGTTCTTCAAAGAGCAAAAATAACAAATACAAAAATTCGTATATAAAAAATAAAGAATATAAGCATACCAATGTGACCAGTCTTCATGCCAGAACGGGCAAGAGCTTTGAGGGCAAACTGTGCACCTAGACCGGGTGTCTTTGTCATGTTACCTCCAGTTGCCCATACTTTTATTTGGAGGGCATTGATTCCAAGCTCCAGTTGTTACAACTGAAATTTGTTAGTTGTAATGTAGCAAACAAAAACGAACTGCTATGATTACCGAATAGCAAGACACTAAAAGAAACAAGTAAAAACCTTGCATCTTGTTGAAACATCTTGTGCAGCAAGCATAGCTGCTTATGGAGACGACTCATCTCTATTAGCCTTTACCTTCATTCCACCTAATGAAAAAAATAAAAGGATAGTCGATAAATATTAAGATATAAAAACTATAAACCAAACACTCAATAGCATTTGAATTACAGTAAATTTCTTGTGGAAAAAATAATAAAACTACAAACTATTAACCACTTTCGAAAAAAAGTCAGTTGAGAAAAAGCCTAGACAAATAAACTTAATTCATGTTCTCTTTGCAATGGATAAAAAAAACAATGTGCATGTAATTATATCTCCCAGTATGAACAAAATAAAACATTGCTCGTAAAAAAATTGAACATACAACACATGTTCCTAGCGGAATATATATTATATACACATGAGTGTTTTTAGCATTTACTTAAGGGTTTTAACTTCAATATCATTTACGGCTTTTGGTTAGTATATAGATTAGTGCAAGGCTAAACCCTTCAGATACTAATAGTTAATTTCCTCATCAATTCAATAAATGATGGCCTTGATGATCATTACTTATTAGTACCCATAACTTTTTGAATTATTTTTATTTAAAAAGGTGCCAAAATCCCTAAAATGCCCCTAAAGTGTCTTAAATTTTTTGGACAATATGCAAGTTTACCCTCTCTAAAATAGCTTGGCTCTCTTGTACATATTGCTTCAAAATATGTACACAATGTAAAATTACTATAATGGTAGAGAACCTATTTATAGTCGATATAAATCTATTTATTATATTTATACATACTATTAAATCATGAAAATCCCAAATGTTGCATGTCTAGCATTTAATTTAATCAATTAATTTCTTTAATTATTATAAAAGTTTTATTTAATTTCTTAATTTAATTCAATTAATGGAAGACATAAGTGGGCATGGATTCCATGGATGAAATGTCTAGATTGCCCTCAAAGTGTCTTAAAACTTTGGAGAATGTCCAAGTTTCCCCCCTCTAAAATGGCTTGCTTCATTTGTACATGGTGCTACAAGATTTGTACCTAGGCAAAATTACGAAAAGGGTAGAAAACCTAGTTCTCTTAATATAGTATTATAGATAATTTATTTGCTATTAATTTAGGGCCTCTTTGTTTACCTCTTAATGAGGCTCTTAATGGTTTAAACCTCTTACTAGTTCAGCGTTAGTTGTTCAGACTGTTTGTTTCATGAGCAGATGTCTGAATGGTTCGGACATTTGCCTCTGAATGGTTAAGATTTATACACAGTCTAAATGGTTAAGACCTCTAATCTGAATTGGTCTGACATTTTCCTCTGAACGGTTAAGCATTATACAGGTTCTTAATGGTTCAGGTCTCTTACTGATTCAACACTTAATTGTTCAGACCTCTTACTGGTTCAGCACTTAATTATTCAAATGTTGCAAAACAGCCCCTTAGAAAAATAGTTAAATTATACTAAGTTAGATATATCCATATTAAAAAATGATAAGTTTAAATATGTTACGAATTAATAGTTTGTTATGAATTATTAGTTAATTGACGTTTAAAACTGGTTAAGAAAATAAATAAAATTTATTATATGTTATAAATATATTATATTGTTGTGGTTATCAACTCCTAAAATAGATTGACTTGTTCTCCAAGATATTATCTCCTATATATATTCATTGTATTTCAATGTAAACGATATACCAATCAATAAAACACATCTTTCTCCCTACATCTATTTCTTATATTGTTTTGCTATTAGCCTAGTTTTACAACACGTTATCAGCACGAATTGCTCTCTGAAGGTGGGTCGTATTAGCATTAGTGTTGCTGCTTCACAAGGATAGAAGAGTGTTTTCACACGGCTCTTGTATGGTACATTCTTTCACATTCTTCATGTTAATTAATTAATCATTCTACGTGCACGTCTATATTCATCTTCTTATCATGAATCATATATTTGTGATTACCTAAAAGTATGTTGGATGATTACAATTAACCACTATTATTGTTTTAAAATTGATTGATCTGCGTTTTTAATTAAAATAGACATTGAGTTACTTGATTTGACTTAATTTTTATTTTAGCTTGTTGTCTTTGATATTTTAGTTTGTGTAAAAAATGATTTGAGTTTATGCAAATTTGTATTAGTTTAGAGAATGTACCATCTTGATGTTTTTTTTTCTTTCTTTCAGTTGGTCATTTAGATTCTCTAAAACAAGTCTAGTTATATTCAATTACCTATTACATCATATTATTGGTATTTCATAATTTATTTGGTTCTGCGATAATTTTTATCATATGTAATTTCATGAAATCCATATTGGATATTTTTGTCACGATTTTTTTAGTTCGTTTCATATTCAAACTCAGAATTTTGTTATTGGAATTTCTAAATCTTTCATATGTTTTGCCGATTGCTTTGACGAAACCTCCCTACGGAATTGGCGGTGGGTTACGAAAAAAAATCATTGGATGGTTACTAATTGAAGTATTTATATGATCTAGAAAAGTGTTTTTTATTTATTGAATGAAGAGATTTGACATTCCTTTTAATTAACCGCAAAAGTCAATCATATTGCTTTGCTAGGTATTTTTCATCTTTGAATATCGCATGAATATGAAACTGTTATCCATGATATATATTTTTTAGCTTACAAATTGATTTGTTGATTCTTTTTATTAGACCAGAAAAGCCCACAAAATATTTTAAAATATTATAGGTTACTTATTATTATAATATCATTTATACAAAAGATACTTGATGTATTTGAAAGATTTGAATTAGTCTTTATTAGTTATGAATAATCATTACATTTAAATTTGTACGTATAATCTCTAACATTGTTGATTTTATCATATTTGATTATTTGCTATGATATTTGTGGATAATACCGTATGCACGTTTGTATTTTAACTTCAGTTAATCAATAATTTGTAAGATACTATCATAAATTATAAATGTTTGTGGTAAAAGACATTTTCATAAATTAACTTGAAGAGTGATAAGTGATCATATGTTTGTAAGAAAACGAGAACTTGATGGAAAATTTGTTTATGTAAAAGCAAGATGATAAATATTTGTATATATAATATAATATTCTTGTGAATAGTCATACACAAATTATATATATATATATATATGTTTGTTTATTATCATGATTTTTTATTTTATTTTATAGAGCTTTTATATGTGGCAACTTATAACATGTACTGTATGACTTGACTTTATGTATATCTCATATTTTGTATGATATTATTTATTATACGTATAGTATTAAATAGAAAATCTAAACCAAAGTTGGTTTATTATTACTAGGGGTGTAAACGAGCCGAGCCGAGTCCGAGCTCGACCAAGCTCGAGCTCGGCTCGTTAGGTTTTTATAAAGCTCGAGCTCGAGCTCGGCTCGGTTCGAGCCTACTTCTTTGAGCTCGAGCTCGGCTCGCGAGTAAAACCCAAAGCTCGAGCTCGGCTCGACTCGGCTCGAACTATTTTGAGAACAACCTTAAACGAGCTAAAAGCTCGGCTCGAGCTCACTTCAACATCGCTTAAACGAGCCAAAGCTTGGCTCTAGCTCAGCTCAATAGTGTTATCATCATTATTAATATATTATTGTATAAAAAAATTAAAATTTTGTATGGGCTCGTTTAGGCTCGCAAGCCTAAACAAGCTTTGTATTTCAAGCTCAAGCTTGGGCTCGATAACAAAACGAGCTCTATTTCAGGCTCGGGCTCGTTAAGGCTCGGCTCGTTCGAGCTTTTAACCGAGCCAATCACGAGTAGCTCTCGAGCCTCTGGGCTTGTTTACACCCCTAATTATTACTATCATCAAAGGGCATATATATGCTTAGATATGACACCTGAAGGGTCATACTCCCTGAATCTCATTATCAAGTTATAAAAGGTCGTAAGATATTTAATCGATAAATCTTACATGACTCGAACATGTAGTTACTTCTCTATTCGTATTATGTAAAGAGAAGATTATTTACAAGGAAACATCAGATTAAACAATTTCCATTTGTCATATCTCAAATATGCTAAAGTCGCAATATTATGGAACAATGAAACTTTGTTGGTTCTAGTCCATTCACTGAAATGAATGTGATTGTATAACTATCATTGAAAATGTTGTGAGAAACTTGTAATGAGGCCGAACTATCAGAAAATGTAAGATATCCAAGTTAATAGTGAGACTGACTATTAATCTATACATATAATAAAAGAAACCAATGTTAGGGACACATGGCGTTCTATGAGTTAGTCTTAATTATTGTTTCTAAATATATTTATTATGGAAAATCAATTATTGATAATATTAAATTTAAAATTTGTAGAAGAGATTTTAATGATATAGACAAAGATAACTGATAATAATATATTAATTATTAAAATCTAAAAAATATATTAGCGTTTTAAATATTTATAAAGATAAAGATTTTATTTAATTGGTAGTTTTAATTGTTTTTATATTTTGATGATAAAGATAAGAATAACTGATAATCACATATTAAAATAAAAATATTTATTTTAATCAACTGTTTCGTTAAAAGGATTTATTCAATACATGTAGAACATATATATTTATTACACATGGTATATTTAGAATCATATTTCTAATAAAGGATCTCATTATCCCGTTTTACACTCTAATGAAATCATAATATTAAATCATAATATCCAGTTTATCTCTTGTATGTTTAATATTTTTTACTAAAATATTTCTTTTCTTTTTTTCTACTGATTATCCAACATCAGGTAATACGTAAGTTTCTAACCTAATAATAAATAAAAAAACAAAGTAAAATGTTATAAACTGATGCGTGTGAAGTGTTATATATATTAGGTGTATATTCTAAGCCCCTTTAACACTTATTTTAGCCAAGTTTTAAATTTATAAAACACGATATTTTACTAACACTAAACACACATATGGGCAAGTGCACCCATCGTGAGCGTAGTATAGTGTTGGCAAGATACCGAGGTCGTCCAAGGACACAAGAGCTTTTAGTACCGGTTTATCCTCAACGTCTAATCAAAATAAAAAGTTTAGAAAAATGTTTTTAACTAAGAAAAATAAAAACGAACTAAATGCTGAAAAATAAAATAAAAAGAAAAACAGATAGACAAGATGAATCACCTGGTTCCGACTCGTATCTAGTGTAACCTTTGATTATTTCCGCACTTTTGCACATAATTAAGAGATTATCTTAGTTATTGTAGTAGGCCCCTCTTTTGAAGGTGACGTTACCCTCACCCCAGTAGTTTGAGTCAGCAAGGATACAATCCTAAAAGGGTGGATTATTGGAATATAATTAATTAAGTTATTAATGCAAATTATGGTAGGCCCCTCTTTTGGAGGTGACGTTGCCCTCGACTAAGTAGTCTGAGTCAGCAGGGATACAGTCCTAAATAGCCGGGTTATAGTATTAATAGTAGTTAACTTATGAGGGGATCAAAGAGTTTGGACCTCCGCCATCCAATACCGTGAAGTATTGAAGGAGGGCCTACTAAATTTGACCCAGGTCCATTGTAAGACCTCTAAACGCTGAACAATGGCAAGACCTTTACCAAACCGTTCCCTTAACCCCCGACTAGGTAGCCAACATACCTCCATATAGACCGTGGAGATATGAATGGTGAAAATCTTTTATTTTATATAGACAGTAAAATAATGCCAAGACACCACGGACAAACGATAAGGAAAGATCACCTTCAACATAAGCAACTAGTTATTAAAGTCATTAATACAAAACCAAATAAAAAGTGCAAAAGATTAGAAATAAAAAGTATTACACTAGACACTTTGTCTTCACCAAGTGATGTAAGAGACTTAGGCAAACATGGCCTTGATTGTCAAGAACTCTTACGATCAATCTTGGATCCCGAGACGACTCACACACTCTACGATGGACAATGGATGATGGTGGCGGATGATGGTGTTATGGTGGTGGTGGGTGGTGGGTGAAGTGTGAGAGAGGTGGTGTGCCAAGGGATGGTTTGAGCTTAAGCCAAGCACTTCTATTTATAGGCTGAACAGAAGCTCGGGCACGGCCCCGTGTCCAGTGGGCACGACCCCGTGTCCACATCCTCTCTTTCTTCATTAAATGCAGCTTTGTCTTATTAGTTGACCACGCCCCCGTGTCCGCTGAGCACGACCCCGTGTGCAGAAGAATCTTTGTACTATGAAGATTTGCCTGGATTGTGCGAATCTTATAGTTGACCACGGCCCCGTGTCCGCTGAGCACGGCCCCGTGGTGGGCAATAGAAGCTTCTACCACTTTGTCTTTTCTGCTAACACTTGGGCACGCCCCCGTGCTGGCTGAGCACGGGGCGTGTTCAGGCTTCTGATCTCTTGTTTTGCTTGGGAAGATGCTGTTGTGGGGTCAGGCATGCCACGTCTTGTTCCTTTTCTTGTATTTATGTTAGATTTTGATGTCTTTTTGCTTCTTTTGTTAATTTGAGCTCATTTAATCCTGAAAATACAAAAGGAAGACAAAAGCATACTTTTTCCAACATTAGTACTAAAAATGGTTAGTTTTATGCCTCATTTGATGAAATTTATATGTTACATTTTGAACACATCAAATACCCCCACACTTGAATTTTTGTTTGTCCTCAAGCAAAACTCTTTAATATGTGGCTATTTACACTCCTAAATGGAATGGGTAGAAAAGAAGGTTTTGGGCTTGTCATAGAGTGTCGGGATTTCCAAGATTCTTTATTAAGTTTTATTTTTATTTATTTACAATCCTATTCGTCATGATTTATTTAAAACTTTTCATAAGATAAATTACTTATTAGGGCATAACATGCCTTTGTAAAATTCTATTTATATACAAGTTCACATACCTCACGGGGATCACTCAACACTCGCCCGAAAATGTATTTTTGTGGATCACTCGAGAGCGGCATGGAACTTACTCCTACCATAGGCTTGCCAAGCAATCAATCCTCCTCCTTTTTAACTTATATACCTTTGTAAATATCAAGAGGACTTTGTGGGTTAAGGGTTAGGCTTGGGTTAAAGGTAGGTGGTTGGGTTGGTGGTTAGTAGAAAAAGGGCGAAAAGCGTAACAAGTGTCGGTTTTCGTATGACTTTCTATTTTTGTAACTTTTATTTTGATGAAGCTATTTATCCAAACAAAGTTATTTTTGATGAACTTGTTTGTTTATTTTCTTTTGCTTCATCATCAACACAATTGTTTTTTTTTTGAAAAGTCATATGAAGAACCGAACTTGTTACTAAAACAAAGGGTTAAAAAATGAAAAAGGTTTTGGTGGGTAAAAAGGGTGTTTGGTTTGGGTTATGAAATGAAAAGGTTTAGGCTCAAAGGGGCTAATTAGGGGGATTTTGGGTAGGTGGTAAAAAAAAAAAGAAAAATAATGGTGTAGAAATAAAAAGGGTTAGTCCTAATGCCTCCATCATTTACTTACTCGGGTTTAAGTTGGTAAGGACCGGGAATGTATCGTCATGGCAAGTTCTAGAGTCGTAAGAACCAAGCGGCTATTCACACAAGAAACGAAGATGAGCATTTAGTAAAATGATATGTAAGTGTTTGCTCAATAAAGGCTCAAAACTCACTTTTGTGGGAATGGGTTTTTATGTGATCAAGTATATATAATTAAATTTTAACTAAGCTTGCCATGCCTTTTCATAATTTTCTTATGTTGGTTCTTTTTATCACGACGCTATCGGTTGTAAATTTGTAAAAATATAACCTTTTTGAGAACTTGAATTTCCCGAGTTAAACCTAGACAAGTAAAAAAAAAATGAAAATTTTTGAAAAAATTTGGAGTGATTAGCAATTCCAATAGAGTTTTGTGTAAGGCTTGTATTTAGGACTTGCAAGATTCAAGGTTTTAGCATCCCCCCCCACACTTAAATTACACATTGTCCTCAATGTGTCCCAAAAATAAGTTTTTAGGTTGATTGAATGTGTAAAAAGCAAAAATTTTGTGTTACTGGGCGCTGAACACGGCCCCGTGTTCAAGTGCCAGTAACAAAATTAAAATAAGAGAAACAGAAGTCTGGACACGGGGGCGTGTTGAGTGAACACGACCCGTGTCCAGTTACCTGAACTGGGTCTTTTCTGCAGACTGTGCAGCACGGGGCCGTGTTGGGTGGACACGGCCCGTGCCGAACTTACTGTAAACGAAGAAATTTGTCGGACGGTTCTGTTTTCCTGCATAGAGTGCTGGTTCAAGTTTCTCTTGCATCCTTTGCCATCTCAAGTGTGTTTTATTCATTTCAACACCATCCAAAACACCAAATTAACTAAAACCATCATTCATTAATCATAGAGAGAATTACATAATAGTCCTAAAAATGAAAGATAAAGCAGAAAATAAAAGTTAAAAGTCCTAATATTAAATAGGTCAAGTGATCCGTAAAGTCTTCCTAAGGAGTTCTACTTCTACAATAAGAACCAAAAGTCCGGAAATAGATTTCCGGTTTAAAAGCCTTGTAGAGCTCCAAGCCGAACGGTGTTCCTTAGATGTTGCTAGAGCCACTCTTCTATCTCCCTCGGGAGAAGGGAGGCGGCGTCATGTTCCTCGACATCTTGAGGAGGAGGAACGACACCAACCGGAACCCCTTGCAGTATGTCTCGAGGAGGTTCCGGATGTAGGGCGTACCATTCGGCCGGAATGATGACTTCCGGCACCACATTCCATGCCCTTTGGGTGATAATCGGTACCAAAAGAGGAGAGGCGAGAATGTTCAACCTTTGGTGCAAAAGGTTGACCTCCCGGAGACATCCTTCTAGTCCCACCGTCAAATGATTAATGCGGTCGACCAAAGCCTCTTCCACACTTGTTACTTCATCAAGGGCTTCTCTTAAGGCGTAAACATAGTTTACAAGAGAATCCTCAACCGTAGATGATCTTCTCCCCTGCCGGTTGTTCCTGGAATGCGATGAAGAGTTTCCGCTTGTTCTGCTTGCCATTCTTAGAAAACATGCCGAAAAGAGTTCAATTTTATGGGTCCAGTACTTCGGACACGGCCCCGTGTTCACTGAACACGGCCCCGTGTTCAGGTATCTGCATGATTTATGGACAAGGAATCTTGGGGTTTCAAATTGTTTTTATGATTTTTGAAGCATTTTTGAACTTAAACAACTTAAAACATTGTTATAGAACTTATTTTTATCAAGATTCCATGAACAAAAATCTAACAAACACCTCAATAAGGCTTGAAACTATAGAAGGTTCAAGCTTTAATGGAAGTATGAAGAAAATTGAAGAAGATGAAAGTGGATAAAAGAGGAAAAGACAAGAAGATAGTTGAGAAACTTCTTTTAGAAAATACCTAGGATGGTATGCGAGAATATTCCTCAAATCTCTGTCCCTGTAATGGTTCAAATGTGTAGGATTCTTGGCTGCATTTATAGAAAACGACAGTATGTTGCGCACGGCCCCGTGTGCAAATGGAATCCTGACACATTTTTGTCCGCATTCTGACAAAATCAGAAGGGAATCTTTTGGGTGGACACGGGGGCGTGCTGACCTGGACACGGCCCCGTGTCTAGAAGCTGTCTTAAGGATTTCTTCAAATTTCAATGAATTTTTCCGGATCGGGTGGTTCCTGATGCAGGCCCAAGTGTGGAGGAACGGGCTATTTTGTATTTGGAGGCCCAAGACCGCGTAACAAAAGGGGCTTCACTAAAATGGCTCTAACTTGGGCTACAGGGGTCCGTTTTAGGCGTGTGACCAGGCGAAACGACCGTGTGAACGAGCTCCATCTTGCTGCAAACGGCCTATGGCGGTTTGGGTCATCGTCCGACTGAAAAAACGCTTATTTCTATTACTTATTTGCATTTTTATGATTTTTGGACTATTTTGGGCATTTTCTTTTAGGCCGTGTGTTTGGCCCGTTATCTTTTTTAGGCCCATTTCGAATTTCGGTTTCTATTTATATGTCCCTCTAGTAATATGAATGATCAGAATTGATTTTTGAAATTATTGAAATTTTCACTTCAAATTCCGTGGCCTTTGGGTTGCAATTTGGGGGTTGGGGAAGAACACACGGGTATTCTTAGAATCAACGTGTTTGATCTTCATTTCCGTATCACGCGCTACATCAGTTGGTATCAGAGCCGAATTCCTGGCTCAAAATGCCTCCGAGGAGAAACAACAACAGGCCTCTTGATGAAGTGTATGAACGAGAGTTGGAGCAGCGACTTATGGCGAGGATGGATGAACGGTTGGATCAAGTGGTCAATCAGTTGACTGATCGGATGGCCGATTTGATCAATCGTAGGAGGCAGGGACCCAAGGACGGGTATGGTTCTGATTTTAGTAACCCATTTGGTGATGGTTCGGCTTCCGAAGACGAACAGGAAGGGCGACCAAGGGGTGAACGTGGAGGGGGTAACAGGCGTTGGGATTCTGGGATAAGAGTTGATATTCCAGAATTTGATGGGTCTAATTTGAATCCAGAGGGGTTCATCGATTGGTTGGCTACCGTGGAGTAGGTGTTTGAGTACAAGGAGGTGCCTGAAAATAAGCGGGTGGCCTTGATCGCTACCAGGTTGCGTGGTAGGGCCTCTGCGTGGTGGCAGCAATTGAAGTTAACACGAAACAGGCTCGGAAAGTCAAGGATCGTGACATGGGCCAAGATGAGGAAGTGCTTGCGGTCCAACTTTTTGCCTCATAATTTTCAAAGGTTGATGTACCAACGTCTGCAGAATTTAAAACAGGGGGCGAAATCTGTTGATGATTATACAACGGAGTTTTATCAATTGATTGCGAGGAATGATATTCAAGAACCGGAGGAACAACTTGTTTCTCGGTATATTGGGGGTCTAAGGGTTCAAATCATGGAGTCCGTTAATCTTTTTGATCCGTTAACCATTCCAGAGGCACACCAACGGGCGTTGGCCTTTGAGAAGCAAAACCGTCGGGTGGGCGGTTCATTTACTCCTGCTGGGGGAAACGTTGGGTCGGCCAGTGGGGCACCTCGTGGTGGGCCAAGTCAGCAAAAACCAGGGGTTAACAATACTGGGTCTTCTTCTAAGGGGGCTAGTAGTAGTGGTCCGAGATGTTTCAGTTGTGGTGAGACGGGCCATCGTCAAGCTGAGTGCAAGAAGGCTGGTAAATGACACTTGTTTGCTGAGTCTGAGGATGAACAGTATGAAGAATATGAAGATAACCCAGTGTACGATGAAGAAAATGAATATGAAGAGGAGGTTGTGACCGGTGATGTTGGGGTGAACTTGGTGGTTAGACGTTCTTGCTATACACCAAAGGCAGATGGGGATGATTGGCTGAAGCATAACATCTTCCACTCAACATGTACCATTTTGGGAAAGGTTTGCACGTTTGTCATTGATTCGGGGAGTTGTGACAATCTGATTTCTGAAGAGCCAGTTCAAAAGTTGGCCTTGAAGACAGAGAGTCACCCGAAACCGTACAAGCTTCAATGGCTTAAAAAGGGAGGTGAAGTGACGGTATCTAAAAGGGCACTTGTTTCTATTTCTATTTGGTCAACGTACAAAGATGATGTTGTGTGTGATGTGGTCCCTATGGACGCGTGTCACTTATTGTTGGGTAGACCTTGGGAATATGAACGTAATATAGAGCATCACGGGCGGTCCAATACTTATAGCTTTATGTTTGGTGGTGTGAAGATCACTCTTGTCCCTAGCAAGCCTAAACAGTTAGCCACAAAACAGTCGGGTAATTTGTTGACCATCAGTCAGTTTCAAGATGAATTGGAGGACACAGACAGTGTTTTTGTTTTGATAGGGAAGGCAGTGCCCGAGGAAGTCGAAATTCCTGATGCTATGGTTCCTTTGCTTGAGGAATTTTCTGATGTGTTTCCTGTTGAATTGCCCGATGGATTGCCACCTTTGCGTGACATCCAACATCATATTGATTTGGAGCCTGGGTCACAGTTACCCAATAGACCACATTACAGGATGAGCCCTGGTGAGCATGAAGAGTTGCGAAGGCAGGTTGAGGAATTGATTTCTAAGGGGCATGTTCGTGAAAGTATGAGCCCTTGTGCTGTTCCTGCTTTATTGACTCCAAAAAAAGATGGCACTTGGCGTATGTGTGTTGACAGTCGAGCAATCAACAAGATTACTGTGAGGTACAGGTTTCCTATTCCTCGACTTGATGATTTGCTTGATCAACTTAGTGGTGCTACTATTTTTACGAAGTTAGATTTGAAGAGTGGTTATTACCAGATTCGTCTTAGACAGGGTGACGAGTGGAAGACTGCCTTCAAGACTCGTGAAGGGTTGTATGAGTGGTTGGTGATGCCATTTGGTTTATCAAACGCTCCTAGTACTTTTATGCGTGTGATGAATCAATTGCTTAGGCCTTTTATTGGGAAGTTTGTGGTTGTGTATTTTGATGACATTCTCATTTTTAGTGCTTCTTTCAGCGACCATGTTGTGCATGTGAGGCAAGTTTTGGCCTTACTTCGTAGGGACCGTTTTTATGCAGCCACCAAGAAGTGTGTGTTCATGACCCCTAAAGTGTTATTTCTGGGGTATGTTATTTCTGGTGATGGGATACAGGTTGATGAATCCAAAGTGGCGGCTGTTCAAAATTGGCCAACTCCTACTACCATTACTGAAGTTCGTAGTTTCCATGGGCTTGCTTCTTTTTACAGACGGTTTATTCCACACTTCAGTTCTATTATGGCTCCAGTGACAGATTGTATGAAGGGGAAGACGTTTGTATGGACAGATGAGGCAGAGTTGGCTTTTCAAGTTGTGAAAGAGAAGCTCACTACAGCACCAATTCTGGTATTGCCTAATTTTTCTCAAGTTTTTGAAGTTCATACTGATGCCTCAAAGGTTGGAATTGGTGGGGTTCTTAGTCAAGGTGGTCGACCTGTTGCTTATTTTAGTGAGAAGCTCACTGGGCCTAAGTTGAGGTACAGTACTTATGACCTAGAGTTTTATGCAGTGGTCCAAGCTGTAAAGCATTGGCGTCATTACTTGTTTCAAAAGGAGTTTGTTTTATTCACTGATCATGATTCCCTAAGGCACATTCGTACTCAAGACAAGGTATCTCATAAGCATGGGCGATGGTTGGCCTTTCTTGAGAAGTTTACTTTTGTGGTCAAGCACAAGACTGGTGTTTCAAATAGGGTTGCTGATGCCTTAAGCAGGAGGAGTAATCTGCTTGTATCTATGAGGGTTGATGTGCCGGGTCTGGAGGTCATTCGTGAGCAGTTAGCCATTGACCCTTATTTCTCAGTTATTTTGCAGGATGTGGAAACTGGGAAAAAGTCAGATTTTCTTTTGCATGATGGTTTCTTGTTCAGGGGAAATCAACTATGTATTCCTGATTCTAGTCTTCGCTTAAAGATTATTAAGGAGTTACATGGTGAAGGGCATGTTGGTCGTGATCGTACTTTACAATTGGTTCAAGCTTCTTATTATTGGCCAACTATGAGAAAAGAGGTGGATCGTTATGTGAAGAGGTGCCGTATTTGTCAGGTTTCCAAGGGCACGGCTACCAATGCGGGTCTCTATATGCCTTTGCCAATTCCCTCACAGCCATGGGTTGATATTAGTATGGATTTCGTGTTGGGGTTACCTCGAACTCAGAGAGGTAATGATTCCATATTTGTTGTGGTGGATCGGTTTTCTAAGATGGTACATTTTATTCCCTGCAAGAAGACGACTGATGCTGTTAATGTAGCCCAACTATTTTTTCGTGATGTGTACCATTTGCATGGGCTACCTTCTTCAATTGTGTCTGATCGGGATACCCGATTTCTGAGTCATTTTTGGCGTACCTTGTGGAAGATGGTGAATACTCAACTCAACTTCAGTAGTGCTTATCACCCACAAACTGATGGGCAAACTGAAGTTGTTAATCGGTCACTTGGGAATTTGCTGAGGTGTTTGGTTGGTGATCATGTGAAGGCATGGGATCAAAAATTGTGTCAAGCTAAGTTTGCTCATAATCATGCTGTTAATCGGAGCACTGGATATAGCCCATTTCAGGTAGTTTATTCATCCCAGCCTCGAGGACCACTTGATTTGATGTCTCTTCCTGTTTCTGGATCTATTCCAAAGAAAGTTCAGGATTTTGTGGAGGGTTTACATGAAGTTCATAATGCTGTGTATGATCATTTGACCCGAGCTAATCTGAAGTATAAGCAAGCTGCTGATCAGAAGCGTAGACATGTTGAGTTCGAGGAAGGTGATTTTGTTTGGGCTGTTTTGACTAAAGATCGTTTTACAGTTGGGGAATACAACAAGTTATCAGCAAAGAAGATTGGCCCAATTGAAATCGTGGAGAAGATCAATCCGAATGCATATCGTCTACAGCTGCCTAGTCACATTCGTTGTTCTGATGTGTTTAACGTGAAGCATCTGTTGCCTTATTATGGAGATTCTTCTGATGATGAACCTGTTGGTAATTCGAGGGTGAATTTTGTCTATCCAGGGGGGAATGATGCAGGCCCAAGTGTGGAGGAACGGGCTATTTTGTATTTGGAGGCCCAAGACCGCGTAACAAAAGGGGCTTCACTAAAATGGCTCTAACTTGGGCTACAAGGGTCCGTTTTAGGCGTGTGACCAGGCGAAACGACCGTGTGAACGAGCTCCATCTTGCTGCAAACGGGCTATGGCGGTTTGGGTCATCGTCCGACTGAAAAAACGCTTATTTCTATTACTTATTTGCATTTTTATGATTTTTGGACTATTTTGGGCATTTTCTTTTAGGTCGTGTGTTTGGCCCGTTATCTTTTTTAGGCCCATTTCGAATTTCGGTTTCTATTTATATGTCCCTCTAGTAATATGAATGATCAGAATTGATTTTTGAAATTATTGAAATTTTCACTTCAAATTCCGTGGCCTTTGGGTTGCAATTTGGGGGTTGGGGAAGAACACACGGGTATTCTTAGAATCAACGTGTTTGATCTTCATTTCCGTATCACGCGCTACATCAGTTCCTTACTGGATGGAACAACCCCAAAGTGCCTAAGATACCTTAATTGATCTAGGTTAAGACGAGAACACAAGAGGTTGTCGGTGAGGGTGATTCCTATGCTATATGTAGGTGGACAAGTCCAACCCTTTTCCGGGCTCTCGTTAAAGAAGGTGTATGTCGAATCGCTCAGGTCTATGTATGCATCGAACGAAGTCGATGGGGAGTCCTTCACGGCACAATCGACACTAGGGATGGCAAAAATACTCGAGCCCGACGGGTATACCCGAAACCCGACACAAATGGGACGGGTATACCCGATACCCGACGGGTATTGGACCGGGTATGGGATTAGTTTTAAAAATTTTCGTGGGTATGGGTCGGGTATGGGATTAGGTGATACCCGACCCGATTACCCGAAATCACATACCCGTTTACCCGAACTATATACCCAATTATATACCCGAATTTTTTAATCTATATTTTTATTTTTCATTAACCTTTGTCTATTAGTGATATATTATAGTATGTTCATAATGTGAAAAAATAAATTTTCTTTTTGTATATGTATTTGATAATAGTATTTATATTTTATATATTGTGAAGTATATACATGTAAGTGTATAAATATTATAATGTTATTATTAATTTATGATATAACTTATATGTATGTAATGTACATTTTTTGTTTATAATAGTTGTTGTATAAATAAAATTATATAATAATTATAATAGGAAAGAAATGTATTTGGAAATTCCAACGTATGTCTTTTAACAAACTAATGGGTATACCCGATACTCGACGGGTAATTACCCGACAAATACCCGACGGGTATTGGGCCGGGTATGGGACACGATTTTACAACAAGGTATGGGTATGGGATTACCAATACCCGAACCCGACCCATTGCCATCCCTAATCGACACAGGGACGACTATCGCTCAAGTCCTCACTAGAGTTAGAAGTATCATTGGAAACAATGAAGTTGTTTGAATGCGTTTCCAACCTTTCTTCTTGGTTATCGTCTTGGAGAATATTTTTGAGGTCTCCCCTAAGTTCTTCTAACCAATTAAAAATTAGATCTTCTAGTTGAAATAATTCATCGAGAAGCATTTCTCCTAGAATATCCGGTTGGGCGCATTCGAGGGAGCGATAGAGATTATTTTTACTTTCGCCCCTCTTAAGGATACTAGGAAATGATGGGTCCATATAGTGGGGTTTATAATTTAGAAAAAAGCATTTTAATTCCTTATGGTTACCGCCACATAATTGACACCACATAGTACCATAAGAGTGCCGAAAGTAAAAAGTATCAGTATCACTCATGTTTGTGTCAGAATTTACCAACCGTCGGGATCTTACGGTTCTGTTTTCAGTAACTGAAACTTGGGCACGGGGGCGTGTTTAGTGGGCACGGCCCCGTGTTCAGCTTACTGTCTGACTTAAAACAGGATTGCCAGTTCCAATGATTGGGCACGAGGCGTGTTCAGCGGGCACGGCCCGTGCTGAATTCTGCAGAAGCTGAAAATTAAGAAAAATCTAAAAATAAGAAAAACGATTAGGCCGTTGATTCCCAACTTTCTTAAAATCCTTGTGTCCCCGGCAGCGGCTGTGACAACTGGCCCAAACCGGTAATTTCCGTACACATTAATTATTGCTTAATGACTGCAATTATGAGTTTAAGTGTCAGCAATGTCTGAACACATGATTAAACAAGTGAATTCATGCACGTTGTATACTACAAAATATTGCTTTATGCATAAACGAGAGCGTTGCGTCGGAATAATAGTAAACTCACCGGTAAGACACTATGTGTCAACGGAACTGCAGAAAGCAGCCAGACAATAAAATTGGAACCTAGGTGTAGGTCCGACAACAAGAATGCATTAAAACCCAAGAGTACATACAAGGGTTAATGTATATGCAATACGAAAGCAAAAATAAGCACTAAAAAGCACCCGAAACGCACTTTAAGTGCAGAATTTATATAATTCAGCAACAAATCAGCATTTAGACATATAAATATTATGCAGAAATGTCGTTTTATTATCCAGAATATTTCCCTAAGTGTTGGGAATTGAAAGAGTACAAGAAAGGTACTCAAACGACACTAAAAAGTGTAATTTAGCACTTTAACGAATCGGTATGTAACCGAACGACCGGACTATACCCGGAACATGAAAATATTGTTATTTTCATTATTTATCTTTTTCTGAGCCAGTTAGGGTCCCCGTGTACCCTAACACCCATTGTAACACACTATACACAAGTAACCAAGTTAAACACATAACCTAACCTAAATTATCTAACTAATGCTTAATGATTAGTTGAAATGGAACCAAACTACCCCCCCCCCCCCTAACCAAAACCGTCCCCAAGGGGACATACCTTGTACCATGATGATTAAAATAATCTTCAATGTCTAATATCCTAAAGACACATGATCCATTGGACACTAACCTTATGTTTGTCTATAAGTACTAACCTTTACACATTAAGCTCATTCACATTCCAACACCCAAAAATTACTCTCTCTCTTGCCCTCTAAGGCTTCGGCCGAGATCCCCTTGCCATCCATCATATTTTTCGAGCTTCCTTCATCACATTCCAACATCACACAAGTGCTAAGGGTCGCGTATTAGGAACCTTGGAGCAAACGGAAGGCGAAGGACCTCTCTACTTTGCTTTTATCCACCTCTTTTGCGCATAGATTCTTCCCTAGCCTCGAGCTAGAGGTATAATGCTTAAAACTCATATTTGAACTTATCTAAAGTGGTTAAAAGGATTTGTGTTGGTTAAATCTCGTTAAAATGCGAAAAGATGCACAAAAGTCTACTAAAAGCATGAAAAATGGTGGTTAATAGCACATAAGTTGTGTAAAAGTTGTAGTATTTGAAATATATGGTTATCTAGACCCGATCTATGATGTGGTAGCTCGGATCATCGTTTAACCCGGTTTGGTAAGATCATGGATCTTAACATAAAGCTATTTTAGAAGTAACAAGGGTTAAAAGGTGAAACCCTACCACACATAAACCATGAACTTGTGTAAAAATGTTTTAACTTGTACAAAAGTGTTTAAAACTAGTAGATCTATGTATCTACAAGTGGTATTTTCAAAAGACCAAGCATCAAAAGAAATCACATGTTCTAAACCGGATCTTACACTAACAAAAGTGGTTTTTGTGAACAAACAAGTGTGTGGACACTTGTGTAACAAAAGTTTTAACAAAGAAATAATTTTCATAAAAACCGACTAGAAGTTGTGAAACTTCATATTCTTTAAAAATAAGATTTTTAAGAAATTAAACTTATTTTTAAAGATAACAAGACTTACTAAATGTGCTAGTAAGATACTACACAACCTTGGTAAATATCCAAGTTCATGAAGTGGGGAAAAGTAGTGATTATTGTTGATAATTGTTGTTGCTGATTATTGATGATTGATGATGATTTAAAAGAAAATAAACACACGTTTTGAAAACGTGGGAAACCTCTATTTTTAGGGGAAACTCTGTCAAAATTTTTATAAATTTTGACACTTAGAAAAATATAAGTTTTTGAGAAACTTATTCCCTAAAAAATGTGTTTAAGAGTATTACTAAGGTTTCCCTGATTTTTGATGATAAGAAATGAGGATTTCTTCAAGAATAAAAATGGATAGTAAGTATATATTTTTGAGAGAAAAATATACATTATTTGATCACCAACTTGTGTGTTAAGTGTATATAGTATGTGTTATACGTGCTAGTGTATTAAGACTTAAAAATACACTAAATACTCATGAGGAGTAGAAATATAAAAATACACATACAACATACAAGAAACATAATTCGGGTGCAAAGTGCAAAACATAAAAGACTTATATTTATTTTTTGGAGAAAATAATATAAGTAAGATACGTAGTTAAAAATATGGAATATTTTTAACACAAGAATATATACACAAAAGAGAGTGACTGTACTTGTGCGACACAAGTCTAGTGACTAACGTTAAGAAAACGCGTATAGGTTACGACATTAATTAAGCAAATCCGGTGGAGTTTACGACGCTAGGAACGCAAAGTTGTGAGTTCATGCTCCCCCTTTTCTCTTTAACTGTTTTCAGTTTTTATAACTTAGGGGGTGAAATACATGTACAAATGTACAAAATTTATAATTGGTATGATATAAATACAAGAAGTACACTTGGTGAGAACGAGAACCAAGTGTGACGAAATATAAGAATACAAGAAGTACACTTGGTGAGAACGAGAACCAAGTGTGATGAAATATAAGAATATGAGAAGCGCACTTGGTGAGAACGAGAACCAAGTATGAGGCGCTATGAGAAATGATAACAAGAAACGCGCTTGGTGAGAACGAGAACCAAGTAGGATGCGTTATGAGAAATAGTGTCACGAATAGGGTACAGAAGCACCATTAATCGTGTACATACTTAGACCACAGAACAAAAGGTTAGATCTAACGGGTGCCTGGCAGCCACACTACCGATCGGGGCGAGAATCGAGTAGTGCTTTTGTGTCTCAGAATATACCAATTAAATGCCTTAGGTTTGGTGACTTCCTATGTCGTGTCACATGTTAATGGCTTTGCAACCCATTAACAATCCTGATATTTACAGGAATATTTTAATTACATGAAATTCATACCATACTAAAAATTGATGAATACTTGAGTACGTGGGGTACTCAAGAAGAGATTGAATTAAACTTGAAGTACGTGGGGTACTCAAGAAGAAATTGAATTATACATGAGTACGTGGTGTACACATGAAAATGGATTTATATATGAAAACTTGATTTATTCACAACTATGTTTTCATACAAAGTATACAAACGTGAAATACAAAACTGCATGAATTCACACCAACTTTATGTTGACGTTTTTCCAAAAACTCACATGTATTTCAGGTAACTAGGATGGATGTGCGCGTGGTCTAGCTTATGCTCGTGGATGTCGCTTGTGTTTAACTTTGAATAAAGTTGTAAACTTTTAAGACAATGCTTTATGCGACTTAGCGATGTAAACGCTAACGAATGTTTTCAAATTATGGTATTTGAATGTTATTTTTACGAGCATGTAGCATGTTTACTCTTCGTATGCAATGAGAACCTTTCATGATCACACCTCGTGCTTCCGCCGTAGAAAGGGGTGTGACAGATTGGTATCAGAGCTGCGATTGTAGTGAACCAGGATTCCTTCTCGAGTCTAGTCTACAATCTCTAGGATCCATTCACGAAAACAATTTTCAAAGAGTTTTCATTGCATAAAACGTCCCGCGACATCCACTACCTGAAACTGTCTACATGAGTCTAGAAAAGACACTACGAGACTTAGGGTGCACTTGAGTAGCACTTGTCGTTGACTAGAAACTACTTGCAATTATGTGTGATAATTAGCATACTAGTAGTAGAATGTCACAAGTATACGTGACTTTACCTGAAAGCAATGGCCCATCTGAAGGAAGAAATACGAGGATGAAACGAACTGTGCGGACTGTGCAAGGAGTTACGTAATTATGGATGCATACATAATTATGGAATTCAGTGCACAAAAATTACAGCAAGTCTTGTCACGTATAGATTCCCTCAGTGCAAGCCTACTAAGTACTCTGCTAGAGTAATGATTGTTTGATGTCACTTATGTGGTATATATACCTGCGAATATATATGATACTACTGTCTAGTGTGACGATATCAAACAAATGTGTAACCCTGCTGTGTTATGTTCTGTCAGAACATGGCACCCAGGAAAACTGTGAATGCTCGCAATGATGATCAACCTCCACCTCCCCCACTGCCAAGAACTGCTGAAGAGCTGAACGCTTTGCTAGAGGAAAGGATCTCCGCTGCTATCGCCCAGTACGAGGCGAACCGAACCCAAGACAGTGGAGGACCAAGCAACGCTAGGCGTAATGGGAATGGAGATTCGTCTGGAGGCAATACAGCTCAAGGCTGCACTTTCAAGCAGTTCCTCGACTGCAAGCCGATAAACTATGACGGCACAGGAGGTGCAGTAGCCTTTGTGCGCTGGACGGAGAAGACTGAAGCTACTATCCGCATGAGCAAGTGTACCGCGGATCAGCAAGTCACTTTTGCTACTGGGTTATTCATCGATGAAGCTCTGACTTGGTGGAACCTGCAAGCCCAAACCTTGGGTGATGACGCCGCTTATGGCCTCACTTGGGAGGAACTGAAGGAAAGGATGAGAGAGAAGTACTGCTCTCGTGCGGAACTCCAAAGGCTGGAAACAGAGTTCTGGCACTTGACTATGGAAGGTGCTGACATCAATGGTTACACTCGAAGGTTCCACGACCTGTCGAGAGTGCTTCCCTACATGGTGACTCCTGAATTTAAGCGTGTGGAACGCTACATTTGGGGACTGGCCTCAGAGTTTCGTGGCATGGTGACGTCGGCCAAACCACAAACAATCACCGAGGCTGTAACTCTGGCTGTCAGCCTTACTGAAGATTGTGTTCGTATGAAGAAGTTGTCATTAAACCCAACAGAGAAGACCGAGACGCATGCTGAGTCGTCCGGCGACAAGAAGAGAAAGCATGCCAGTTTGAACCAAGCAACTCGTAACAACAAGGGTTTCAGCAAGAAGCGTGACACTAACCCATCTCAGGAGACGAAACCCCATGCAACCAAAGCATACCAAGGCTCCATGCCTAGATGCCAAAAATGTAAGTATCATCATGATGGAGCTTGTCGCATTCCAAGGTGCGACAAATGTGGTAAATTGGGTCATCAAACAGAAGACTGTTGGGGAAAAGGAAAGAACCGAAATGGGAACGGTGCTGGTAACAAGAATAGCAACGGGAAAGGGCAAGGATGCTTCAAGTGTGGAAGCAATGATCATTTCATGAAGAACTGCCCAGAGAGAAACAACGCTCCGGCTCGAGCATTTGTGATTGGAGCAAGAGACGCACGCGAGGACCCTAACGTGGTCACCGGTACGTTTCTCATTAACAATCACTTTGCATCCATATTATTCGACACTGGCGCCGATTATAGCTTCATGTCTGTGGAATTTAAACGCATACTCGGAATAGAATCTAGTAGATTAGAAATTCCTTATTCCATAGAACTAGCCAATGGTAAACTTGTTGAATCGGGCGAAGTTGTTAGAGGCTGCACACTAGAACTTGGCAAACGAAATTTTAGCATCGACCTCTTACCTATTCAATTGGGTAGCTTCAATGTAGTAGTCGGAATGGACTGGTTGTCCAAGAACAAAGCTGAAGTTATTTGTCATGAGAAAATCATTCGCATCCCTTTAGCGAATGGTGAAACTCTTATCGTGCATGGAGAAAAACGAGACGCGCCTCTTCGAATCATCAGTTGCATAAAGGCACAGACGTGCTTGAGGAAAGGATGTGTCGTTTTCCTAGCACACGTTATAGACAAGAAGGCTGTGGAGCCGAAACTCGAAGACATTCCTGTGGTGAAGGAATTTCCTGATGTATTCCCTGAAGATCTGCCAGGACTACCTTCGCAACGACAAGTCGAATTCCGTATAGACTTGGTTCCAGGAGCTGCTCCTGTAGCCAAGGCACCCTATCGACTTGCACCATCCGAAATGCAAGAATTATCTACACAACTTCAGGAGTTGTTGGATAAAGGATTCATAAGGCCAAGCTTCTCACCCTGGGGAGCTCCGGTATTGTTCGTGAAGAAGAAGGATGGAACACTGCGGATGTGTATCGATTACAGGGAACTGAACAAGCTCACAATCAAGAATCGGTATCCACTACCGAGGATTGATGACCTATTTGATCAATTGCAAGGATCAAGCTACTATTCCAAGATCGACCTTCGATCTGGATACCATCAGCTGAGAATCCAAGATGAAAGCGTGCCAAAGACTGCATTCAGAACGCGATATGGGCACTACGAATTTCTTGTGATGCCGTTTGGATTGACGAACGCGCCAGCGGTCTTTATGGACCTAATGAACCGCGTGTGCAAACCATATCTCGATAAATTCGTGATTGTATTTATCGATGATATCCTAATTTACTCGCGAACGAAAGAAGAGCACGAGCAACATCTCAGAACCATCTTGGAGCTACTGAAGAAAGAGAAACTTTATGCAAAGTTCTCGAAATGCGAATTCTGGATTCGGGAAGTACAATTTCTTGGTCACGTGGTGAATGAGAAGGGCATTCATGTAGACCCGTCCAAGATTGAAGCAATAAAGAATTGGGAAGCCCCCAAGACCCCAACTGAAGTTCGTCAATTTTTGGGCTTAGCGGGCTACTATCGGCGATTCATTGAGAATTTCTCGAAGATAGCTCAACCGCTAACGACCCTGACTCAGAAAGACAAGAAGTACGACTGGGGTCACAAACAAGAAGAAGCCTTTCAGCTACTTAAGAACAAGCTCTGCGATGCACCGATACTATCGTTACCCGAAGGCACTGAAGACTTCGTGGTATACTGCGACGCCTCACGACAAGGCTTGGGTTGCATGCTCATGCAACGCCAAAAAGTCATCGCTTATGCTTCAAGACAACTGAAGGTTCACGAGAGAAATTATACCACTCACGACCTGGAGCTGGGTGCAGTGGTATTCGCCTTGAAGATTTGGCGACATTATTTATATGGTACTCGATGTACAATCTTCACAGATCACAAAAGCTTACAACACATATTTGATCAGAAGGAATTGAATATGCGCCAGCGACGTTGGGTCGAGCTGCTGAATGATTATGACTGTGAGATTAAGTACCATCCTGGAAAGGCGAACGTTGTAGCGGACGCGTTGAGCCGAAAAGAAAGGGTTAAGACCCTAAGGGTTCGAGCACTGGAAATGACGATTCGAACGAACCTCACAGCACGCATTCGGGATGCACAACAAGAAGCTCTTAAGGAAGAGAACCGTAAAGCTGAATACCTACGGGGTATGCTGAAATACATGGTGCCAAACGAAGAGGGAGCCTTATACTTCAAGAAGCGTATCTGGGTTCCACTCTGTGGTGGCATACGTGAGGTCATCCTTAATGAAGCCCACAAATCGAGATATTCGATCCATCCAGGATCGGACAAGATGTACCAAGACTTGAAAGAGTACTATTGGTGGCCGAGACTCAAAAGCGACGTTGCTGTCTATGTTGGAAAATGCCTAACCTGTGCTAAGGTTAAGGCAGAATATCAGAAACCGTCCGGCTTACTACAACAACCAGAGATTCCCGTGTGGACATGGGAACAAATCTCGATGGACTTCATAACGAAATTACCCAGGACCCCGAGAGGGCACGATATGATATGGGTAATAGTTGATCGATTGACGAAGTCTGCGCATTTCCTACCAATCCGAGAAAAGGATAGCACTGGAAAGCTAGCAGAGATATACTTAAGAGAAATTGTGGCACGTCATGGAGTGCCTATCTCAATCATTTCAGACAGAGATGGACGCTTTGTCTCAAGAATCTGGCAATCATTTCAGGAAGCCTTTGGATCTCAGTTAGACCTGAGCACGGCATTCCATCCACAAACAGACGGCCAGAGCGAACGGACTATACAAACGTTAGAAGATATGCTTCGCGCATGTGTCATGGATCTAGGCGGCAGCTGGGATACTCATCTACCTTTAGTTGAGTTTTCCTACAATAACAGTTATCATACGAGCATAAAAGCCGCGCCGTTCGAAGCTCTGTATGGCCGCAAATGCCGATCGCCCTTATGTTGGGCAGATGCCGGAGATAAACGTATGGTTGGTCCTGAACTTGTACAAGAGACAACCGATAAGATTGCGCAGATCCGAGAGCGCATTAGGGCGGCTCGAGAGCGACAAAAGAGCTACGCGGATCCAAATAGAAAATCGGTAGATTTCAAGGTGGGAGACAAAGTGTTGTTAAAAGTCTCACCATGGAAGGGCGTAGTCAGATTTGGAAAGCGTGGAAAGCTGAATCCACGATATATCGGACCATTCAGAATACTGAAGAGAATTGGTACCGTGGCATACAAGTTGGAGTTACCGGAAGAACTTAATGGAGTACATGATACGTTTCATGTATCCAACCTGAAGAAGAGTCCAACGCAAGAAAACGTGATCATCCCGATGGATGAAATACATATTGATGAAGCCCTCCGATTTACAGAACAACCCGTTGAGGTTACTGACTGGAAAGTCAACAAGACCAGGAGGAGCAGTGTGAAGCTTGTCAAAGTACGTTGGAGCTCTAAGCACGGACCCGAGTACACATGGGAACGTGAAGACCAGTTCAAGAAAAAGTATCCCCACCTATTCAAGAAGACTCCAGCGAGAGTTAGTTCAGCCTGAATTTCGGGACGAAATTCTTTTAACGGGGGGAGACTGTGACAACTGGCCCAAACCGGTAATTTCCGTACACATTAATTATTGCTTAATGACTGCAATTATGAGTTTAAGTGTCAGCAATGTCTGAACACATGATTAAACAAGTGAATTCATGCACGTTGTATACTACAAAATATTGCTTAATGCATAAACGAGAGCGTTGCGTCGGAATAATAGTAAACTCACCGGTAAGACACTATGTGTCAACGGAACTGCAGAAAGCAGCCAGACAATAAAATTGGAACCTAGGTGTAGGTCCGACAATAAGAATGCATTAAAACCCAAGAGTACATACAAGGGTTAATGTATATGCAATACGAAAGCAAAAATAAGCACTAAAAAGCACCCGAAACGCACTTTAAGTGCAGAATTTATATAATTCAGCAACAAATCAGCATTTAGACATATAAATATTATGCAGAAATGTCGTTTTATTATCCAGAATATTTCCCTAAGTGTTGGGAATTGAAAGAGTACAAGAAAGGTACTCAAACGACACTAAAAAGTGTAATTTAGCACTTTAACGAATCGGTATGTAACCGAACGACCGGACTATACCCGGAACATGAAAATATTGTTATTTTCATTATTTATCTTTTTCTGAGCCAGTTAGGGTCCCCGTGTACCCTAACACCCATTGTAACACACTATACACAAGTAACCAAGTTAAACACATAACCTAACCTAAATTATCTAACTAATGCTTAATGATTAGTTGAAATGGAACCAAACTACCCCCCCCCCCTAACCAAAACCGTCCCCAAGGGGACATACCTTGTACCATGATGATTAAAATAATCTTCAATGTCTAATATCCTAAAGACACATGATCCATTGGACACTAACCTTATGTTTGTCTATAAGTACTAACCTTTACACATTAAGCTCATTCACATTCCAACACCCAAAAATTACTCTCTCTCTTGCCCTCTAAGGCTTCGGCCGAGATCCCCTTGCCATCCATCATATTTTTCGAGCTTCCTTCATCACATTCCAACATCACACAAGTGCTAAGGGTCGCGTATTAGGAACCTTGGAGCAAACGGAAGGCGAAGGACCTCTCTACTTTGCTTTTATCCACCTCTTTTGCGCATAGATTCTTCCCTAGCCTCGAGCTAGAGGTATAATGCTTAAAACTCATATTTGAACTTATCTAAAGTGGTTAAAAGGATTTGTGTTGGTTAAATCTCGTTAAAATGCGAAAAGATGCACAAAAGTCTACTAAAAGCATGAAAAATGGTGGTTAATAGCACATAAGTTGTGTAAAAGTTGTAGTATTTGAAATATATGGTTATCTAGACCCGATCTATGATGTGGTAGCTCGGATCATCGTTTAACCCGGTTTGGTAAGATCATGGATCTTAACATAAAGCTATTTTAGAAGTAACAAGGGTTAAAAGGTGAAACCCTACCACACATAAACCATGAACTTGTGTAAAAATGTTTTAACTTGTACAAAAGTGTTTAAAACTAGTAGATCTATGTATCTACAAGTGGTATTTTCAAAAGACCAAGCATCAAAAGAAATCACATGTTCTAAACCGGATCTTACACTAACAAAAGTGGTTTTTGTGAACAAACAAGTGTGTGGACACTTGTGTAACAAAAGTTTTAACAAAGAAATAATTTTCATAAAAACCGACTAGAAGTTGTGAAACTTCATATTCTTTAAAAATAAGATTTTTAAGAAATTAAACTTATTTTTAAAGATAACAAGACTTACTAAATGTGCTAGTAAGATACTACACAACCTTGGTAAATATCCAAGTTCATGAAGTGGGGAAAAGTAGTGATTATTGTTGATAATTGTTGTTGCTGATTATTGATGATTGATGATGATTTAAAAGAAAATAAACACACGTTTTGAAAACGTGGGAAACCTCCATTTTAGGGGAAACTCTGTCAAAATTTTTATAAATTTTGACACTTAGAAAAATATAAGTTTTTGAGAAACTTATTCCCTAAAAAATGTGTTTAAGAGTATTACTAAGGTTTCCCTGATTTTTGATGATAAGAAATGAGGATTTCTTCAAGAATAAAAATGGATAGTAAGTATATATTTTTGAGAGAAAAATATACATTATTTGATCACCAACTTGTGTGTTAAGTGTATATAGTATGTGTTATACGTGCTAGTGTATTAAGACTTAAAAATACACTAAATACTCATGAGGAGTAGAAATATAAAAATACACATACAACATACAAGAAACATAATTCGGGTGCAAAGTGCAAAACATAAAAGACTTATATTTATTTTTTGGAGAAAATAATATAAGTAAGATACGTAGTTAAAAATATGGAATATTTTTAACACAAGAATATATACACAAAAGAGAGTGACTGTACTTGTGCGACACAAGTCTAGTGACTAACGTTAAGAAAACGCGTATAGGTTACGACATTAATTAAGCAAATCCGGTGGAGTTTACGACGCTAGGAACGCAAAGTTGTGAGTTCATGCTCCCCCTTTTCTCTTTAACTGTTTTCAGTTTTTATAACTTAGGGGGTGAAATACATGTACAAATGTACAAAATTTATAATTGGTATGATATAAATACAAGAAGTACACTTGGTGAGAACGAGAACCAAGTGTGACGAAATATAAGAATACAAGAAGTACACTTGGTGAGAACGAGAACCAAGTGTGATGAAATATAAGAATATGAGAAGCGCACTTGGTGAGAACGAGAACCAAGTATGAGGCGCTATGAGAAATGATAACAAGAAACGCGCTTGGTGAGAACGAGAACCAAGTAGGATGCGTTATGAGAAATAGTGTCACGAATAGGGTACAGAAGCACCATTAATCGTTTACATACTTAGACCACAGAACAAAAGGTTAGATCTAACGGGTGCCTGGCAGCCACACTACCGATCGGGGCGAGAATCGAGTAGTGCTTTTGTGTCTCAGAATATACCAATTAAATGCCTTAGGTTTGGTGACTTCCTATGTCGTGTCACATGTTAATGGCTTTGCAACCCATTAACAATCCTGATATTTACAGGAATATTTTAATTACATGAAATTCATACCATACTAAAAATTGATGAATACTTGAGTACGTGGGGTACTCAAGAAGAGATTGAATTAAACTTGAAGTACGTGGGGTACTCAAGAAGAAAATTAAACTTGAGTACGTGGGGTACTCAAGAAGAAATTGAATTATACATGAGTACGTGGTGTACACATGAAAATGGATTTATATATGAAAACTTGATTTATTCACAACTATGTTTTCATACAAAGTATACAAACGTGAAATACAAAACTGCATGAATTCACACCAACTTTATGTTGACGTTTTTCCAAAAACTCACATGTATTTCAGGTAACTAGGATGGATGTGCGCGTGGTCTAGCTTATGCTCGTGGATGTCGCTTGTGTTTAACTTTGAATAAAGTTGTAAACTTTTAAGACAATGCTTTATGCGACTTAGCGATGTAAACGCTAACGAATGTTTTCAAATTATGGTATTTGAATGTTATTTTTACGAGCATGTAGCATGTTTACTCTTCGTATGCAATGAGAACCTTTCATGATCACACCTCGTGCTTCCGCCGTAGAAAGGGGTGTGACAGCGGCGCCAAAAACTTGATGCGTGTGAAGTGTTATATATATTAGGTGTATATTTTAAGCCCCTTTAACACTTATTTTAGCCAAGTTTTAAATTTATAAAACACGATATTTTACTAACACTAAACACACATATGGGCAAGTGCACCCATCATGAGCGTAGTATAGTGTTGGCAAGATACCGAGGTCGTCCAAGGACACAAGAGCTTTTAGTACCGGTTTATCTTCAACGTCTAATCAAAATAAAAAGTTTAGAAAAATGTTTTTAACTAAGAAAAATAAAAACTAACTAAATGCTGAAAAATAAAATAAAAAGAAAAACAGATAGACAAGATGAATCACTTGGTTCCAACTCGTATCTAGTGTAACCTTTGATTATTTCCGCACTTTTGCACATAATTAAGAGATTATCTTAGTTATTGTAGTAGGCCCCTCTTTTGAAGGTGACGTTACCCTCACCCTAGTAGTTTGAGTCAGCAAGGATACAATCCTAAAAGGGTGGATTATTGGAAGATAATTAATTAAGTTATTAATGCAAATTATGGTAGGCCCCTCTTTTGGAGGTGACGTTACCCTCGACTAAGTAGTATGAGTCAGCAGGGATACAGTCCTAAATAGCCGGGTTATAGTATTAATAGTAGTTAACTTATGAGGGGATCAAAGAGTTTGGACCCTCGCCATCCAATACCGTGAAGTATTGAAGGAGGTCCTACTAAATTTGACCCAGGTCCATTGCAGGACCTCTAAACGCTGAACAATGGCAAGACCTTTACCAAATCGTTCCCTTAACCCCCGACCAGGTAGCCAACATACCTCCATATAGACCGTGGAGATATGAATGGTGAAAATCTTTTATTTTATATAGACAGTAAAATAATGCCAAGACACCACGGACAAACGAT
The DNA here is from genome assembly GCA_030545235.1 of Helianthus tuberosus. Taxonomy (NCBI): domain Eukaryota; kingdom Viridiplantae; phylum Streptophyta; class Magnoliopsida; order Asterales; family Asteraceae; genus Helianthus; species Helianthus tuberosus. The sequence continues at coordinate 162,241,766 of CM060448.1, read as the reverse complement.
AAGGAAAGATCACCTTCAACATAAGCAACTAGTTATTAAAGTCATTAATACAAAACCAAATAAAAAGTGCAAAAGCTTAGAAATAAAAAGTATTACACTAGACACTTTGTCTTCACCAAGTGATGTAAGAGACTTAGGCAAACATGGCCTTGATTGTCAAGAACTCTTACGATCAATCTTGGATCCCGAGACGACTCACACACTCTACGATGGACAATGGATGATGGTGTTATGGTGGTGGTGGGTGGTGGGTGAAGTGTGAAGTGTGAGAGAGGTGGTGTGCCAAGGGATGGTTTGAGCTTAAGCCAAGAACTTCTATTTATAGGCTGAACAGAAGCTCGGGCACGGCCCCGTGTCCACATCCTCTCTTTCTTCATTAAATGCAGCTTTGTCTTATTAGTTGACCACGCCCCCGTGTCCACTGAGCACGACCCCGTGTGCAGAAGAATCTTTGTACTATGAAGATTTTCCTGGATTGTGCGAATCTTATAGTTGACTACGGCCTCGTGTCCGCTGAGCACGGCCCCGTGGTGGGCAATAGAAGCTTCTACCACTTTGTCTTTTCTGCTAACACTTGGGCACGCCCCCGTGCTGGCTGAGCACGGGGCGTGTTCAGGCTTCTGATCTCTTGTTTTGCTTGGGAAGATGCTGTTGTGGGGTCGGGCATGCCACGTCTTGTTCCTTTTCTTGTATTTATGTTAGATTTTGATGTCTTTTTGCTTCTTTTGTTAATTTGAGCTCATTTAATCCTGAAAATACAAAAGGAAGACAAAAGCACACTTTTTCCAACATTAGTACTAAAAAAGGGTTAGTTTTATGCCTCATTTGATGAAATTTATATGTTACATTTTGAACACATCATAAACCATGTAATACACAACTCTCTAACCTAATAAAAAATAAAGTGAGATGTTACAATAAGTAAATAGTATCTCAAAATTCCTTTTGTTAGAAAACACATCTTGATGACTAAATGTTTTAACAGATTACATTATTCGTGTAAGACAGACTATTAATATTGTAATGATAGGCATAATGAGATCGACCACTAGAAGTGGCAATGTAAGAGAGTGATAATATGCGAATAATATGTGGGAATAATGATAGTGATATAACATGACATTTTCAAATATTCTCTCTCGAGTCTTACTTTTGTATTACATATGTGCAAGTAATACAACTACGATTATAAACTAGAAGCTTATGGATCATGATATTTGATTGGCATGACCGGTTAGACCACGCCGAGTCAATGATGATGTGAAACACAATGAAGAACTCGAAGATTCTTCATGAATTAAAGATATCTTTGCTCTCAAGAAGAAATTAATTATTTACCAACCAAGATAGGGTGTGAATCACTAAATATTCTGGAATAAAGAAAGGATACGTATATCCAAACATGATACCATTTAGTGTTTTAAATCGATGCATCGTCTAAATGGTTATCAAATCCACAACATGAAGTTTGTGTGATTGTGGCTTAGCTAATGTGATAGCAAGCATATTAATCCAGATTAGTATATTTACTTGGTTATAATGAATTTGATTCCCAAGTTATTAATGATCATTGCAATAAATGTTATTGTTGAGATGACCACTAAACGTCTACTATTAATTACAAAGCCAATGATAATGAGATGAGCAAAAGTTCATTTAGGTACATGTAATTTTACATATAGTACCATTAATTCACATCAAGCCAATAAGTTAGAGTTCTCCTCATACATTTGGTTTTTGGTCAGGAACCAAAGATGTCTCATCAAAGATTATCTTTGGTTGTGCGACATATATTGAAACTCATCCACCACACCGCACAAAGATGGGACTTCTAAAAAGTTTGAGAATATGTTGGGTATAAATAATCGTCTATGATTAAATACTTAAAGACATTGGTGAGAGATTTTCTTACGGCTCATTGGTTTTCACTTTAGTGAATGAATGTTCCCAACATTAGGGGGATATAACACGCAGTTGAAAAGTTAAAAGTGGAATGAATTATCATGTCATCTTGATCCTCAGACTATAAACGGTGAACCAAAAGCTCAAATGATAATTCATTTACCAATATTAAATAACAAATTACCAGACAAGTTCACTGACCTAAATAGAATGACTAAGTAAGTCACATAATCAACTGCTTATGCCCCAGCCATATTTGTCCCAAGAGGACAACCACATATTTTGTAACGAGTCTATTCCACGTGTAAAGTGTGGTAGACTAGTTGATTCCAATAACAAAAAGCCTCGAAAATTGGAGCAAGTAATTAAGATGGTCAATTCGAGGTTATAGTAATAAGATCTCCTGAAGAGACAGTAGACATGATGGTTCAAGAAGAACCTCAGGTACCTGAAAATAAAAAGATCTCGATAAGTTGTATCATGTCTAAGATATGTATGGAATCAAAATAAAAATCGACGTCGTTATACTTTTGTATATAATATAGCGCTTGAAATGATTAAATGATGAGGATCAAGATTTGAGATCTGCCTATGAACGTAAACATAGAAATGATTGGCCAAAATGGAAAGACGCAACTAAGACAAAGTTGAATTCTCTAATGACATGGAAAGTCTCTGGACCAACAATCCACACAACTGAAGTTGTAAAATATGTTGGATATAAACGAGTCTTTATGCGAATTATGTGAAAATCAAAGTGAGTGAGATAAGGAAAAAATGGTGGCACAAGAATTTCGCAAAGACCTGTGATTGATTATGAGTAGACGTATTCTCCAGTGGTGGATGCATTGACTTTCTAATATTTTTTAGTCTGGTAATATAAAGAGAGAATTGATATGCGTCTTATGAATGTTATGTATCACTTGATACTGAAAGTTTACATGAACATCCCAAAGGGTTAAATTATATAAGTCATGTAAAGTAAGTTCTCGAGAACAATGTGATCGTTTATACATATTCGAATTTGAATAGGTTATGATTATTTTACATGTTGGATATAACTGGAACTCCTGATGAGTTTCTAAAGCAATTGAGTGCTTGAAAGGTTAATTGAAACATCTACTCGTGCACCAAGTAACATACATAGAAAACTTGTACCCAGTAATTGTGATATCTCGATAAATAGTGTATACGCATGGTACAATATGGATTTTGGAGATAAAAGCAAGTGTTCATGTCAGTTTTGCATATGATACTGAAATCAATGTGTTAAATGAGAAAGCTTATGTAGCAAAACTCTTGAAGAATGAACACACATGCATATTTGGATAAGATGGAAAGAATTCCTCATGGATTGATAATGCCAAAAGCATTAATATCAAAATCTCAAGAACATACTATATGAAGTTGACAAAATATGTATGAACTAAAATAGTCGAATCGAATGTGATATAATCGATTAACTAGTGAGCTCAGAAACGAGAAATACATATGGTGACGTTGGTCCATTTGTTTTCATTAAAAGAACAATATGAGGTTTACAAGTATTACAATTTATGTTGATGATGTCATTGAATCTCCCGAAGAGAAAAAAAAATGAGCTCAAATATAAAAGCAAGAATTTGGAAATGAAATAGGACATTTGACGGGTGGTCCGTAGGACAACCCTTGAAAGGTTTAATACAATGCACATTCTATACTTATTACGGTTAATTGATTGAATTTGGTAACTACTAGATGAGTGCTTGTTGCAGGTACTAAAGAGCTTGAAATGCGGGTTTTATGGAGTTCGAATGGATGCTAGAAGTTGGGGAATCAAAGAATTGAAGAAAGCAAGTGTTGATGGAGAAGCAAGGAAATAAACCCACTCAGCGCCGTAACCTACGGTGCCTTGCCGTAGGTTACGGCCTCCATATGTGTTAAAAAAAAATCTGCCGTAGCTCAGAGTCTTGGAGCCGTAAAGAATCACTTATCGCCGTAACCTACGATGGAGCGCCGTAGGTTACGGCGCCTTATGATGATGCGCTGATGTACTCATCGCCATAACCTACGGCGGAGGGCCGTAGGCTACGGCGCCGACCTTACCAATTGTGTAACTCCTTTATTTAATGGCCATTTTCATGGGATTTGTGGTGTCTAATCATGGGATTTCGGTTACGACTGGCTTGTGCACGAATTGGGAGCAATCTTGGAGACTTTGGCAAGGAAGGACACTATCTTAATCACTAGTTTTTGTTGCTTTGATCTTGATGAACAATAATACTTTTGGGATGATGTTATTTCAAGCCATGAGTGGCTAAACACTTTGTGATCATCCTGGATTGAAGGTTTGTTTGAGACATTTCATGTTGTTTTCCTAATTTCTAGAATAACAATCTCTATCTTAATGGTGTGTTTGTTATGGTGTGTAATTGCTTGTTAGTAACTTGTTGATTCTTTCATTGAACTAATTAGAACCCATACGATCTTGGTGCCGTTGGCAATCGAGATATCATGGGTATAGTTAGGCTTGGGTAAGGGTTGATTGATCATCGGGTAACAACCTCACGTTCTAGGAATCTGAGTACTTAGTTCCCTTTCATCATTGCAGGTAGTCACACATGAGCTATGTCTATGTAGTTCTTTCTAATGGAATGATAACATGAATGTCAATTGAAATCGAAAATCTAGGATGGTCATTTGTCTCTAATTTGTTTACAACCAAAACTTTTCTCTTGCAATTTACTTAGTTAATTTTAGTTTTAGAACCAATCCAATCAAATCAACTCTTGAATTTTATTTTATTTTATTTGCAATTAGATTAATTTAGTCAAGTTAGATACACTCTCAAATAACACATTTTCCACAAACTCCCTGTGTTCGATACCCACTTACCGCTAGCTAATTAGTTGTATTTGGATTAAATTTGATTGAAACTTCGACCTCATGTCAAATTTTGGCGTCGTTGCCGGGGAGTAGTGCGCAACGTGTGTTATTTTTGTGCTTTTTTTTAAGTTTGTTATTTTTCTGGTTTACGCTGGGTGTGTTAGTGTGCAGGTACTTACAGGTGCATGCGTACTAGGAGCTCTCACAAGCTTTCACCATTGGCATTTGATCCGGAGATTGAGCGAACGTTAAGAGGAAACATAATTTTGCTAAGAGAGAACAAAATCAGTGGTTCACCAACAACACCAACTACACCAATCACACCAATTCGATACATGGATCCACCACCACCACCCACCACGGGTGAACTCGTTCCACCTTTCATACCATCCTCCACTCAACCTTCACCAAACACTACCATGCCAAACACCACTACCAACCCTATTCCACCTCATTATGTAACACCAACAAACACCACCCAACCCATTACCACTCAAGAAGAGCCTACACTCACTTTCAATCCTTCTACTACAATTCCACCACTCACTCATTTCTTCCCAGTTTCAGGTCAATCATCCTCAACCTATACATTACCACAAGGTTCAACTGTTGTTCATGCTACGTCTACATTTAGACCATCGAACCAGTCAGGTTTTCAATATACGACTCTTCCATTTGGGCAATCTTCGGGTATAGGGGGAGATGGATATGAAGAAGGATATGAAGATTTTGAGGGTTATGAGGAAGAAGGATATGCATATATGGGTGATGGGGACCAAGGAGAACTTACTTATGTGCAAGGGAAAACTCAAAGAATGCCAAATGTTGGTGGGTTTCAACAACAACAAATTATACCACAACATATTCGGCCAAGGCCACAAGGGCCACAAATGCAACGCCCTATACCATTGCAACAAGTTCGTCCACAAAATGTACAACCACAATTCCAAAGGCCGATTCAACACCCACCGATGCCACAACAACAATTTCAACCCTATGTACCACAAGGGCCAATGCAAAGACCAATGGGTCCTATTCGACCAAGGGTTCGGGTGGGTGTGCCAAGAAGGCATCTTAGAGATCATGCAAGAGGTATTGAAGCACATTTTAGGCGGGTAATCACTCAAAATCCTTCACCGGTAGTTATTCCTCACAATGATCAAGGGAGGACTTTTGAAGTGAGAACAAATTCCTTGCAAAGTTTTCCGAAATATAAGGGTCTAGCAACGGAGGAGCCTTATTTCCATTTGGAGGCCTATGACTCAATTTGCAATACTCTTGGGAGTCAAGGTTTTTCGGCCGATGATGTCAAGTTAGTCTTGTTTCAATTTTCGTTGGAGGACAAAGCAAAGAAGTGGTTCTACACTTTGCCTTCAGCATCTATTTACACTTGGGCGGAAATGCAACAAATTTTCCTAGATGAGTTTTACACCGCTCAAAAGACCAACGATGCTAGGAAGGGGTTGAGGAGTTTTCAACAACAACAAGGCGAAATGTTTCATGAAGCCTTTGAGCGTTTCAATATGATGATCAAGAATTGTCCTCACCATGGAATTGAACTTTGGGAATTAATGAATGCTTTCCACGAGGGGTTGAGTGCCGAAGATGCTCGAGACTTAATGTCTATTACTGGTGGCACTTTTGGTATGAATTATGAGCAAGACGATTGGGAGTTCTTGGAACAAATGGCAATTACATCAAAGAGGAAAGCCCAAGCATCAAGGATAGCACGACCGACCGTTACCCGAACACAAGTGCATGCGGTTGACGATGGTAATGTTCAAACCTCTAATCAAATTTATGATGTTTGTGCTATTTGCAATGAAATAGGTCACCCGGCTGAAAATTGCCAAGGAGTGGTGGAAGGGCAATATGAAGAAGTTCATGCGGTGCAAGGTCAAGGAGGGGGTGGTAGAAACTACAACATGAATTCTAACACTTACCACCCCGGGTTGAGGAACCACCCAAATTTCTGATATGGGAACTCTTCAAATCAAGCTAATCCGAACTTTCAAGGTAGCCAAGGTAACTTTGGTTCGCGCCAACCTTATAACAACCAAAGTGGATATAGAGGTGGGAACAATCAAGGATATCAAAAACAATATCAAACGGGTCAAGAACAAGGGGGGTCTTTGGGTGGAAACGAGATGATGGAAATGTTAAAAAGCATGCAAGCAGAGATGCAAAAGAGGAACCAAATGGATGATGCTCGCATACAAAAGGACGAGGCCCGAGACAAAGCAATTCAAACTTTGACCACCCAAATGGGTCAACTCGCAACTGAAGTGTCAGACTTGAAGAAAAGCAAAGGTCAATTACCAAGCGACACTAAGGTAAACCCGTCTCATAATACTTATAGAGGTAACAATGTCAACATTCATCATGTAAGTGTTTTGAGAAGTGGGAAAGAGTATCAAACCAATCCTTCACTGGATTTGGTTGAGGGGGTGGTTGCAGACATAACGGGTCAAGATAGTGAGGAAGAAAATGAAACACCTATTATTTCTTCTAAAAAAGCCAATTTTGAAAAACCCGAAATTAATAAAGAAAATGAAAAGAAAAATGAGGATGAGGGATCTAGTCAAGTACCATTTCCCTCGGCTTTATTAGATCCGGGTAAGAAAAATTTTATTTCAAAACGGGGTCCTCAAAAGGAAGAAATGTGGGAGGTTTTTAAACAGGTTAAAATTAATCTTCCTTTACTCGAAGCAATCAAACAGGTACCCGCTTACGCCAAGTTTTTAAAAGAATTGTGTACCCAAAAGAGGCAACAAAAAGTGCCTAAATTGGTTGACTTGATGGAGCAGGTAAGTGCGGTCTTGAAAGGAGATCTTCCTCCTAAGCTACAAGATCCGGGAACGCCTCTTATCAATATTCAAGTAGAAAATTTTCAAACTGCAAGGGCGTTATTGGATCTTGGAGCCGGAGTAAGTATCTTACCGGGGGGGTTATATGACCAATACGATTTTGGTCCATTGAAACGGGTTGAGACAACAGTGGTATTAGCCGATTTGTCTCATAAACTTCCTCGGGGTATTGTACGGGATGTGATAGTTAAAGTTGATGAGTTTTATTATCCCGTGGATTTTCTTGTGCTAGATTACTCATCCGCGGACCCAATTCAACAACAAAATGTTATTTTGGGTCGGCCATTTTTGAACACCGCACATGCTGTTATTGATTGTCGATATGGTACGGTCGACATGATATTCAGTAATAAGAAGATGAGATTAAATGTTTTTACTAATGGTACTAACGTTTATGGTGATGAGTGTTTTCTAGCAGATTTCATAGATGGATACGACCCAAAGGAGTTCGTGGAAGAGATTTTGGGCTCGTGTGTTTGTGATGTGTCTTTGCAGGTACATGCATGTGAGTTGGAATTGGAAGAGAAGAAGCAAGAGGCTCTCGCGGTGAAAGAAGGAAGACCGCCATGGACCCATCAAACGGATACTTTACCGGTGGGAATTGATTCAGGTACAAAGCCGTCTTTGGAATGTCCACCAAGTGTGGAATTGAAGGAGCTACCAAAACATTTAAAGTACGCATTTTTGGGGGAGAATGATACCTTACCGGTAATCATTGCTTCTAATTTGGCGGTAGCTCAAGAGGAGGAGTTGATACAGGTGTTGAAGGCTCACAAGGCGGCAATTGGGTGGACGTTAGCCGACTTAAAGGGTATTAGTCCTTCCATTGTAATGCATAAAATTATTACAAGTGAAGATGCGAAGCCAACCCGTGAAACACAAAGAAGGTTGAACCCGAACTTGAGAGAAGTGGTCAAGAAAGAAGTTATCAAGTGGTTGGATGCGGGGATCATTTATCCCATTTCGGACAGTGCGTGGGTAAGTCCGACTCAGGTAGTGCCTAAAAAGTTGGGCATTCAGGTAATTAAAGATGAACAAGGTGAGCAAATTGCTACCCGTCTGGTCACCGGGTGGCGAGTTTGCATCGATTATAGAAAATTAAACGCCTCTACTTCCAAAGACCATTTCCCGTTACCCTTCATTGGCCAAATAATTGAAAAACTTTCTGGTAAAAAATATTACTGTTTTTTGGATGGGTACTCGGGTTATAACCAAATTGCTATTCACCCGGACGACCAACACAAAACCACATTTACATGTCCGTATGGTACATTTGCCTTTCGGCGAATGCCATTTGGACTATGTAACGCCCCTGCCACATTTCAAAGATGTATGATGAGTATATTTTCAGACATGGTCGGGGAATCTCTTGAAGTGTTTATGGATAATTTTTCCATATTTGGCCCAAGTTTCAATTCTTGTCTTGACGAATTGGAAAAGGTTTTAAAAAGGTGCGTTGAGACAAACTTGGTGCTAAGTTGGGAAAAGAGCCATTTTATGGTTCAAGAGGGTATTGTGTTGGGGCACGTGATATCGGACCGGGGAATGGAGGTAGATAAAGCAAAAATTCAGGTAATTTCATCTCTACCCCCACCAAAGAATGTTAAGGGGGTGAGGTCATTTTTGGGACATGCTGGGTTTTATAGAAGATTCATTAAAGGTTTTAGTGTAATTACAAAACCTTTATGTAATTTATTATTGAAAGATGTTCCATTTGATTTTACTGACGAATGTTTGCAAGCGTTTCATGTGTTGAAGGAACAGTTGGTGAAGGCTCCTATCTTGCAACCACCGGATTGGTCGAAGCCGTTCGAAATTATGTGTGATGCTAGCGACACGACCATTGGAGCGGTTTTGGGTCAAAGGGTTGATAAGAAGCCGGTGGTAATCTATTACGCAAGTAAAACTTTGTCCGAGGCGCAACTGAATTACACCACAACCGTGAAAGAATTATTAGCGGTGGTGTATGCCTTGGACAAGTTTAGAGCTTACATTTGGGGGAGCAAGGTGATTGTGTATTCGGATCATAGTGCGGTTTGATACTTAATGGAAAAGAAGGATGCAAAGCCCCGGTTGATTCGTTGGGTGCTTTTGTTGCAAGAGTTCGATCTAAAGATTCGGGACAAAAAGGGGTGTGAGAATGTTGTAGCGGATCAATTGTCCTGGATTCCATTGGAAGGTGTTGATGACCCGAATGAGATTAATGAACGGTTTCCCGATGAGCAATTGTTTGGTATGCCCATTACGTTAATTATTTGGCCAAGGGTGCAATTCCGAATCATTGGATGAAGAAGAGACGACAACAATTTCTAAGTCAAGTAAAACAATACATTTGGGATGAGCCGGATTTGTTCAAAATCGGACCCGATCAGGTGATAAGGAGGTGTGTTCCCGAAACTGAAGTATTAGAGATTTTGACCCATGCTCATTCGTCGGCATGTGGAGGGCATTTTAGTGGGAACAAGACGGGTTACCGGGTGTTGTCATGTGGATTTTATTGGCCCACAATTTTCAAAGATTCTTGTGAGTTCGCCCGGAATTGTATCAATTGTCAAAAAGTTGGAAGCATATCGAAGCGGGATGAAATGCCTCTACAACCAATTTTGGTGGTGGAGGTGTTTGATGTTTGGGGAATAGATTTTATGGGTCCGTTTCCTAACTCGAATGGGTTCTTGTACATATTGGTTGCGGTAGATTATGTGACGAAGTGGATAGAAGCCATTGCGACAAGGACCAATGATCATTCCGTGGTGTGTAAGTTTGTGCAATCCAACATTTTTGCTCGATTCGGTGTGCCAAGGGTGATAATAAGTGATGGCGGTTCATATTTCAAGAACTTCAATTTTGGTAAATTGCTAAAAGATATAATGTGAACCATCGAGTGGCGACACCGTACCATCCGCAAACAAGTGGACAAGTTGAAGTGTCCAACCGTCAAATTAAAGAGATTCTCATGAAGACGGTAAGAACGGATCGAAAAGATTGGTCAAGTAAACTTGACGATGCGTTGTGGGCATACCGGACGGCCTACAAAACTCCAATTGGTACTACCCCTTATCGAATGGTGTATGGGAAGGGGTGCCATCTACCAATAGAGTTAGCACATCGAGCGCATTGGGCCATCAAAACTGTTAACGCAGATTACGATGAAGCGGGTCGGGTAAGAAAATTGCAATTGAATGAGATTGAGGAGATTAGAGATGAAGCCTACGAATGTGCTTCCGCATACAAAGACAAACTGAAGAAAGTTCACGATGCGAAGTTAAGGAAAAAGAACTTCGAAGTGGGTCAAAAGGTGTGGTTGTATAATTCGAGGTTGAAAATGTTTGCGGGCAAACTCAAGAGCAAGTGGATGGGTCCTTACATCATCCAGAGAGTGGGAAGATTTGGTGATGTCGATATAGAAGATGAACAAACAAATAAGCAACAAACGGTGAACGGACACCGGCTCAAACCGTATTTGGAAGGTAATGACATCAACAATCTCGAACTTGACAAAGTGGGTTACATTCTACACCCATTGGATGATGAGGAAACTTGAAAGAGGCCCAGGTTTGGTGTTTTGTACATATTTTAGCTTAGTTTCGTGTTTTGAATAAAGTCCCGTTTAGAACTGGTGTTTGAAACAAGTGTGGGGAAATTCTTACGAATTTCCCGAACATAGTGTTGAGGACAACACAGGTTTTTAACGGGGGGTAGGGTATTAATTTTTTTAAGTTAAAAAAAAAATTAAGAAATTTTTTTTTAAGTTAAAACTTTTTTTTTTAACTTAAACAATTTTTTTAAGTTAAAAACAAAAAAAAAAAACAATTTTTTTTTTTTGCAATTAAGAGGTTTTGGCCCCACAATTGCCCAGTACTCGCCGTAAGCTACGGTGGGGGGTCGTAGCTTACGACGCTTATCAACATTTTAGAACCTTACGGCACCAAGCTTCTGATCTATGGTGAGAAATTGTGCCCAGTTACCACCGTAACCGACGGCACTGTGCCGTAGGCTACGGCGCCGAGTGTGATGCTTTGGGTGGACTGTCGGTGGTTTTTATATATAAAAAAACCGGAATTTAATAATAATAATACTATTTTTTTTAATAAAAACAAAACTCTTGACTTTACCCCAACCACATATCTCGATCAAACCACCCTAACCACACATTCTTCTTCTCCATTCTTCCACTCAAGAACCCTAGTTCTTCACACCTTCAAAGCTTCATAGTTTCTTCAAATCTTGTCCGAATCCAGTGATTTTTGAGTCCATTTTGGGTGAAATTTCACAAGGAATCCAGATGTACACTTGTATTTCAAAGATTCCATTGTTTTGGGGACGGATTTAAGCAGTGGGGTGCCGAAAATTTGGGGATTTTTTGTGGGTTTTTGTGCGAACTTGGATAGTTTGTTATTCTCATCTTCTACAACACTAAGGTATGCAATTTCTTGTCATTCTTTGAAGTACATTAAGGTTTGTAAGTTTTCATTATAGTTTTTGCTTACACACTTGCTTGTATGAGATATATGATAGGATTTTGTGAGCCATTGAATGTTTGGGTGTAAATGTGTTTGATGTCTAGTGAAAACTTTTGGAAAAAATTTGCTTTATGGAGACATCATGCCGATTTTTTGTTTAAAAGGATGAATTTTCGGTTTTTGTACATTTATACCCATAACATGAAGCAAGTGTGGGGAAGATTTTGGAGTTTAACTAACTTGAATTGTTGTGTGGTTGGTTTGTGAATGTGTGTAGGTATGGTGAAATCGAAAGGTAAAGCGGTTGCAAGTTCGTCTAACGTACCTCAAGGGGAAGAGGAGCAACCCAAGAGAAGGAGATTGACACGGGTTGGTGACCCGGATTCGGAGGAGGATGCACCTCCAAGGGGTCCGAAACCGGATTGGACATCCGGTTCATTGCTAAACCAACCCGCAGAATGGAGAGGGGATTTATTTCACGAACAAATGAACAAATTGAAACAACGAGCTGAAGCATTTATCTGTGAAAAGGAAATCCGGGAGGTTGATTTCGGGCCGTTTGGGATAACGGCAAGGTTTAAAGCATTGGGTTGGGGGGCAGCTTTGAAGTGTTATGATGGCGAGGTGAAGAAGATGTATAATACTCAAATTCAAGAGTGGATGGCTTCACTTGAATGTCCCCCGTTTAAGGCTCCAAAACAGATGAAGCTTGTCAGATGGTGTAACGGGGTTAAAATTGAGATGTCCTATGATTCGCTGCGTCGAATAGCGAAGTTTGATGATGGACCATCTAATGAATACATCTACCCGAGTCTCAAAGATCTCTATCACGAGCCTGAAAAGCATCCTCAATGGCAAAACATGTTGGATTACCTTTTTCTTCCGGGTAAGACACATGGTAAATTGTATCGACGAAACTTAAGAATGGAGGCAAAGTTGTTATTGGTTCTGTGTACATACAATGTCATCCCGCGGCGGGGTGACAAGATGGAGGTCCGGTTTCAAGAGGTGCCGCTTTTGTATATGATGATGCATGGTTCTCCAAAGGTACCATTCTGATTTCTAGTGTTAAACAACATCTGGCTAAGCAGGAATAGTGGAGAAAGAAAGATTGTGCCTCATTGCCGGTTGATTACGGTGTTGCTAAAGAAATATGGGGAAATTAAAGGTGATGAAAAAGGTTCTTACAAGAGGTTTAAACCATTTGACCTCAAGAATCTGGGGCCAGGTTGGCAGTATAAGGAATCGGAGAGGTATCATAAGCTGAAGACAGATGGGAGAAGATGGAGAGTCATTAAAGCGGATGCGAGACCGTTACGACCGGGCGAGGCTGATGAGCCCGAAACGACCGATGAAGAAGTGAGTGGTGACGATGACTACCGTGAAGACACTTTCATGGTTGATACTCAGATAAGGGGCACTGGTTATGTAGGGAGTGCGTACGACTATGCACAACAGGCTTATGATCCCTATTGGGCTCATTCGGGAAATATAGGCCAGATTATTGAACAAAGGCGACCACCCACGTTTGGCGAATGGACTGAACCGAACCAAATGCTCTTCGATCAACAAACTTTTATGGGGGCGAGTATGGAGAGGGCTTTGAAGCAGAGTTATGATAGGAGTGAGCAATGGAACCATGCTCATATGTATGCCCATGAAGAAGAAGTGAACAATCGCTACCTAGACGATTGCCAGAGACACTTGCATGATCAGTGGCATTCGGGCCAACCACTTGAAGCAGATCCGCCAGTTGTGATTATACTACATTGCTGCCTCATGACGGTAGTGTGTCATATCCCACCCCACCATTACATCATTCTCAATGGGTGGATCCACACACTATGAGTTATTAGCAGGCGAATCCAAGTGGTGATCAAGGTAGTAGCAGTGGTAGCGGAGCTTTTGGGTTTGGAGAGTGGAATGACATGATGACATCCATCTTCGGGCCTCCACAGCCAAAGTATTACTAGCCAGGTCGTATCTTGCTCCTTTGTATATTTGTTTATCTCGTATGTTATGTTTATGGTTGGGAGGTAGGGTGGTGTTATGATGTTGATGTGTTTTTGTTGGGATGTGTTAGTGGTGGTGTGTTTATATATGAAAAAAAGAAAAAAAAATTGGGATTTGAGAGTATTAGCGAAAGCTAATATTTTTTATTAGAAGCGATCTTTCCCTCAAAACCATACATTGGGACAATGTATCCCAAGTGTGGGGATGTGGGGAATTTTTGAGAATTTTAATTTTTTTTGTAAATCCAAGCGAAAATTGTCAAAGTTTGAAAGCTTGATTTTGTCCCGCTTGACACACCGACACCTATTCCTAGTCTTTTCTTGGTGAGAATTTGGGCCACATATGATTGTTATTGATATTTCTTTGTTTGAGTGGCGGTGTGTGTCGTGTGTTAATAGAACTTGTGTATGAATTCTTGTTAAATCCTAGAATTAGCATGCTTTTGAAACTAATTAGGGACTTTTAGGAAGCTTCGTCTAGATGTGTGAGAATGTGGGATTGGTGGGTTGGACCTCATACTTTACATATATGAGCTTGGTATTGTGAGGGGTGGGGGTTTGGTCCTTAGAAAGGCCACGTTTGAGCCTTAGACCATTCGGTTGTGACCCAAGCCTACTTCCTATAAATTTTACCTTTTGAGATGACCCGGTTTAGGAAATTTAGTATGTAGTGTTGATGTTCGTGTATATATTGTTGAGCTTTTATGTTTTATGCTTGAATTAAAAAAAAAAAGGAGAAAAATATGAAAAATACAAAAAGAAGTATTTAGTTACAATAGTAGTTGAGAATGTAAAGAAGTTTTGTATATATTTGGTGTTTGCTTCGTAGTAGTAGAAATAAAAACCGGGTCAAATCAATTAACTCTTTCATATGTAATCCACCATGTTCCTACCTTTGCACCTAGACTCGTTACAACCTGTAAGTTCCTTTGATTCATAAGCATGCTAGATATTTGTTAGGAGGAGACTTGATTTTTATACAAGCTTATTGTCGCGCACACACACACACACATTGAGTGGTTTAGCATTATGCTAATAATTCTTGTTACCGAGAGATTTTTGTGAGGGGTGTGTCTTGTGGTA
This sequence comes from Helianthus tuberosus, assembly GCA_030545235.1. Lineage (NCBI taxonomy): Eukaryota > Viridiplantae > Streptophyta > Magnoliopsida > Asterales > Asteraceae > Helianthus > Helianthus tuberosus. The sequence goes on along the minus strand of CM060448.1, from coordinate 162,226,577 downwards.
TGATTGGAAGTTAGTAAAAGGACGGCACATTTAGCTTGGTTTGCATGTTTGATCGCTTGGGTTTTGAATTTTTTTTGAATGGGTTGCTTGGGACAAGCAACGGGTAAGTGTGGGGATGTGACGGGTGGTCCGTAGGACAACCCTTGAAAGGTTTAATACAATGCACATTCTATACTTATTACGGTTAATTGCTTGAATTTGGTAACTACTAGATGAGTGCTTGTTGCAGGTACTAAAGAGCTTGAAATGCGGGTTTTATGGAGTTCGAATGGATGCTAGAAGTTGGGGAATCAAAGAATTGAAGAAAGCAAGTGTTGATGGAGAAACAAGGAAGTAAACCCACTCAGCGCCGTAACCTACGGTGCCTTGCCGTCACTACTAGAAAATGAGGCTAAAGCAACTTTTTAGATGCAACCTTTTTAAATTATGTTGCATTTGACTCTAATGCAACTTCGTTGACCAATAAGGTTGCATTAGAGGATCTAATGCAACCTTTTTCATAACAAGTTGCAAAATTTTAATATAATTGCAACTTTTTTATTTAAAAGTTGCGAATTTTACTTAAAGTTGCAACTTTTTTTCCTAAAAGGTTGCAAGTTTTATTGAAATTGCAATTTTTGTTAGAAAGGTTGCATTGTTAAAGATTAGATGCAACTCTCGTTTTGAAAGCTAGGTTGCATAACTCAAGGAAAACAAAAAATATAGTGTTTCGGTGATGTATAAATAATATTGTTTTATGATAAATTACATGGTAGGAATAATGTAGGTATAATAGAAACTGCAAAATAAAGGATGAGTTGCTGATTAAAAAAAAGGTAGCACGACAATACATGTGTCTATTACGGTCAATTATAACCCACGACAATACATTCTTACACTTTAAGATCTAACTAGTTATTAGACCCGCGCGCGTTGCGGCGCGGGTACATCGTAAACATCGAACTTACCTTTTTTTAACATCAAAGTCTTTGTTAGTTTATTTTTTTAATACAAAAGATGTTGGTTTTGTTAGTTTCCTTTGTAGTCGGTCCCGTTTGTGTTGATAGCGAAAATGTAGTATGTTGCTAACGCTTCTTTGAACGCCAAGCATGACATATTCTTGTTGTGGGCCGAAATTTATCACTGCATATATAATTAAGAGAAATTGCTCAATATGTTGCATAAAAAAATGATAATTGTATAAGCGACACGGTATTTTGTGTACTTGAAAGTTAGATGCATATGGAATTGTTACTAAAGAACAACATAAATGCAAAAACCATCAGCATGTGATACAGTAGATACTGAATCTACTAAGGTTCTAGCTAACAAAAAAACCCTACGTACTAATGCATCAATAATTAGACAACTTAAATAAAGAAAACCTGATTGGATGGCTACACACAAAATTTTGCCTGTTAGTGGGCTGGCGAGAGTGGGGTAGCGCCCCTTTGGTAACGGACACGGGGTGGTTCATTTGTTCATGCCAGTTGCATCTTTGGCTGCGTCTACTGCTCGTTGTGCACCTGCCTTCATCTGTTGTCCAGCCTGCTCAATTTAAATATTTTTCAATTTTTAGTGTATTAAAATTGGTTTTTAACATCAACTTATGTAAAACATTTTTATTAAATCAATATTATTTGGATATGAATCATGAATGGGACCTGCTGGGCTGACTGGGCAGCTTGGCCTGCTTTGTCCATCAGCCGGTTGCCCTTCTCCTGAAAATATACCAAATGTTATATACATGCATATATACATATATGTGTGTGTGTGTGTGTGTTTTGGTGTATAAAATAATGAATATGAAGGTAGTGATCCAGATAAGTGACCTCGGCTTGGCTGGGCTTTCCATCGGCTTTGGGTGGCCTTTTCATTTTTGGAGTTGTCCATTTTTGTCCCTTCTATGTTTCTACTACCCCTCTACTTTGGCATTTGGCGTTTTTAACCCCTACCTTTTTACTAATTTAATTTTCCATCAGTAACTTTTGTTTGGTAAATTCTTTTGTTTATCTCAATCATTCTTTTACTTTTTGAAAACATTTTTTTACGTGCATATTTTTATGTACGTATCAGTAAAAATTTGAGGGTGCCTACGTTTTTAAGTAATAAGAGCCAGATCACATGCCTCAAAAAATATATCGTGAAACTGATAGCAACATAACTATTGAAAAGCAAAGTTTGAGATGTCAAGGGATTTAGTAATGTTATTGCAATTGAGGAATCTAAGGACTTATCAGCTTATACCTTTGATTAACTAACAACATTGGTGGTGAAGCTAAGGAAATACTTTCTTAAAAGACGTTAGGTATCAACAAAAAGATGATTACAGTGAAGTACAAAGTGATTCTAAAATAGTTGTAACTTGTAAACTGCAATTGAAATCCCATCAAGAATATAGATAGGTACATGTTAAAATAAATAAAAAAATTCAAAATAATGAACTACAGTCTACATACAAACCATTGCTAACGTTGTAACCAATTTCCTAGCCTATATAGATAGGTATATGTTAAAATAAATAAAAAAAAATCAAAATAATAAACTACAGTCTACATACAAACCATTGCTAACATTGTAACCAATTTCCTAGCCTATGTATGATCATAAACAATTACACTATATGAAAAGCATGCATTCTTAAAAATAGTTGTGCAAAATTAATAAAACTGGATGAGGAAGATGTACATACTTATATTCTAAGCTCAAACATTATCTTTAATTCTTATCCAATGTGATATTGCCAAATGTGGCTTAGACGGATGCATGAATGCATCCTTTGTTGTCAAGACGATGCCGCTGAGAACACAGTCTCACAACACGAAGCTAGAAGGGAGGAGAGGCTAGTCGAAGGACCGGCAAAAATACCTGGCCTTTGTCGGAATCAGTTACAGAAATGAGAAAGACGAGAGGGACTGCGGAGGACCCGACCTTTGTCAACACCGAGCGCAACCACCAACGCCTTCTCCGATCTCTCGGGTACGACGCCTTAGACGATCTATCGCACTTTCACTTTGACATCACGTTTGACATGTATAGAAGCGTTCAAGGCATGCTGGAAAAGTATTTAGATTATCGGATATATTTTTGACAGAATCTGCTTTCGTTACAGCAACAGTAAGTGTTGCTATAAATAACACAGTTTGACTAATAGCTAGTCAAATTTGGAAAAAAAAATTTTGTATAAACCAATAGCTTGAGCTCAATACTAATGTGATAACTTACTGTCAACATAATAACCACGGTAAACTACTAATTCTTCATATAAAAGTATAGATTAGCCTATATATGAAACCTTATCCTCGTTAAATTCTAGACGATGATGAAATCTTTCAAAACGTGTTTGTTCCTTTTCACTCTCTCTAGAAGTGTGTAAAGTGGAAAAGAGGTATACCTAGCAAATTGTGCTTAGTCATAAAGCATAGATACATTCATATACCATCTTATATCAGGCAACTCTCAAAAATTTTCTTATTTGCAAACAGATCCTTCAAAAATCATCTGCATTAGACGATTAACATTATTGATGAAAACACTGATACGAACCAATCGGATTTTTGATAAGTAACCCGTTGAGTGGGACAAACTCCAAAGGAAATGGTAAGATGCAAACTTTGAGACAATCTCTAATTTTTTAACTTTTCATTCATACTAAAACACTAAAAACACATTCCTTTTTATTGGGTTGCAAAATACAAAGTGAATTAAAACAGAACTTTCGAAAAGAGAAATAACTAAAATGGAAGGAGTTGGGCGTGTGGTACAAATCAAACACCATTTAACACCTGCACTGGTTCCTACAAATATATGTCAACTTGGAAGGAACAACACCTAACATACATTTGCAAAATGTTATCGAATTTTCAGATTGGTCAGCATATTATTAGTTTGTGTATGTGGTTTCGGGTAATCGGGACATGTATCACCTAATCCCAAGGTCGTCCGATACCCATGAAAATATTAAAAACTAATCCCATACCCGCCAGGCTTAGGGGTATACCCGTCCCGGAGGTCTCGGTTTCGGGGATACCCGTCGGGCTCGGGTTTTTTGGCCATCCCTAATATCAAGGCACGCGCATAACACAAATCATCTGATCTAGAAGTGGGTCCACGGGGGGTGTGGCGTATGGGTTTGACATGGCGCGAGTCATCAGGTGGCAAAGGCGCACAATGACATGGCGGTTCCATCGACTGATTGCGGACGTCAATCCTAGGGTTGGGGGCGCTTTTAACAACGTCATGTTTGCTTTTGTCCATGAGAGAAATACTAAGTCGTGAGGAATTCCTCGCCTTAACTATCAACGCGTTTTGGGTGTAATATAAGTTTTTATATGGTTGATTTTCTCTTTTTGAGTTCATACATACAATAATCTTTGCATATATTCAGTTGGATTCGAATATCATTATTTAGATGTAACCTACAAATACGATGGAACCCTATATTGTCCATATGGTATCTTCCTTTTCAGAATTTTATTATTTAGCTTCTTTAAATTAAACATTTAAGCATGGAATCTGTTATATTGCTTGTTTACAGAGACCGAAGCCTTGATTAAAATTTGGAAAAAAAAAAAACACAATCAATCGATGTCTTCAGCAAGTAACAAACATATACTCAAAAGAATTTGAATAAACAAAACAATATATGTCGATGTCTTCAGCAAGTAACAAACATATACTCAAAAGAAAGCAACCATACATGCATCAAGTTCATTCAGTTTGACATAAGACCACCACACATGAAACCTAAACTCAGTTAAGAAACCCTAGACTTTCAATTAAAAGGAATGTGGTAAGCAAAACTCACCTGAACAACAAATTAAGGGTCCTGGTAGCCTGCAACTTGGAAGCCCTCTACACGATTTGAAATCCTAGATCGAAAATCGTGAAACCCATTGCTGCGAAATCTGATGATTTGCTTATTTCCTATGCGTTCTAATCTCCTGAATTCTCATCTGAGGAAAAAGTGAAAGAGGCATTTGAAGATGATAGTAGAAGAGGGAACATGGTGGAAGACACGTGGAAGCTGAGAGGGAAAAGGGGGGATCGATGAAAGCACCGACTTTGTGCTTTAAGTTTATAAGGTAATGTGACCCAATAAGGAATGCAAGCCCACTAAAAGTTACTATGAACGTTAATCATAGTCTCGTCAGTCATTATTGGGTTGGTACAAATTAAATTTATGAGAAAATAAAGTATAGAGTAAATTGCTAAAATAGTCCCTAACGTTTGTTCACATTTGCTAGATCCATCAAAAAAAAAAGATTTTTTCTCATATGAACCACTGAGGTTTCAAAAAAGTTGCTAAATCCATCCAAACTTCAGGGACGATTTTAGCAATTTAATAAAACAAACTTTTTTTGGATGGATTTAGCAAATGTGAACAAACGTCAGGGACGATTTTAGCAATTTACTCTATTTTTTTATTTTCATCTTTTTATTATATCTCTTAATTAACATAAAATCTATTTATTTTTTTATTTTCATCTTTTTATTAAATTTCTTATTTAACATAAAATCTACTAGTTTTTTTTTTGAACGGCGAATTTCTACAACAGGCGATAGATTCGCACCTGCTTTTGCAGGCCCTCCACCCTACTCTGGCCAAGACTATGTCGTCTTAACCGGGCTCACGCTTGGCATCAGAGTTTGGTTTGGCGCTCCGCTACAAAATTTCCAGCCTACTGCCATATGCGAGTAGTTGCACCCTCCACAAGAGCCGAAAACTCTCTGGAGTAAATGCACTGTAATAGAAAACTCGGGTGTACTCCGCGGGTTTCGAACCTGTGACCAGGCCTTCACCCAGTATTTTTTTGTTCATTTATAAAATAAAATACACGTTCTTGCTAAATAGGTAACAAATTAAACCGTTGAAAAGATTTTGTCGTATAATTAACTTTATTAAAGGATTAGTAATGAGTAAAATGTTTACATTTTAAAAGACTTGGTTAGATGGTTAGATGATTATAAATATAAAACCGTATTCATAATTGTAAAATATAAATGATTAATCTTTATTATGAAGTGGGTGAAGGCCTGGTCACAGGTTCGAAACCCGCAGAGCACACCCGAGTTTTCTATTACAGTGCATTTACTCCCGAGAGTTTTCGGCTCTGGTGGAGAGTGCAACTACTCGCATATAGCAGTAGGCTGGAAATTTTGTCGGTGAGCGCCAAGCCAAACTCTGATGCCAAGCGTGAGCCCGGTTAAGACAACATAGTCTTGGCCAGAGTGGGATGGAGGGCCTGCAAAAGCAGGTGCGAATCTATCGCCTATTGTAGAAATTCGCCGTTCAAAAAAAAAACTAGTAGATTTTATGTTAAATAAGAAATTTAATAAAAAGATGAAAATAAAAAAAATAAATAGATTTTATGTTAATTAAAAGATATAATAAAAAGATGAAAATGAAAAAATAGAGTAAATTGCTAAAATCGTCCCTGACGTTTGTTCACATTTGCTAAATCCATCCAAAAAAAAGTTTGTTTTATTAAATTGCTAAAATTGTCCCTGAAGTTTGGATGGATTTAGCAACTTTTTTGAAACCTCAGTGGTTCATATGAGAAAAAATCTTTTTTTGGATGGATCTAGCAAATGTGAACAAACGTTAGGGACTATTTTAGCAATTTACTCTAAAGTATAATAAGTTCATTATTTATAAATTTTATTATTATTAGTATAGCTAAATAAAAAATTACTTATTAAAATATTTTTTATTTACAAGTAAAACATCTAATTCTATGATTACGTTTTACTTTTAATTTAGTTTCCCGCATCAGATGCATCAGATGTTCCCCCCAAAGAGTTGAATTTCCCTCTCATCTCAATTTTACAGTTCCATCTCCCCCATTACCCACCCAATAGGTATTCACTAATTCTCTCTTTCAACCACAATCGATCACATCATATGCTCAATTACGATGCCCCATTCCCCAATCTGATGGTCGACTCCGATCGATTAATGAATCATGGCTCAATAACCGACGAACCACCATTGCACCACATTTAGGGTTTGGATTAAAATGTTGAAATTGGTTGTAACTTTGGTGTTGATGTTTGCTTTAGGGGGTATATCATATTGCGAGGATTTTAATTGGTTTGAACAGAGGAAACACTTCTAATACAACTTCAGGTATATCACTCATCATTTAAATTAGATATTGTTTTGGAAAAATATTTAGTATGCGCCTCTGCTATGTGTTAATGCGTCAAATTCTAGATCTGTTCTGATTAAATTTGGGAAAATTGTTTTTATTGTTACATATGGTTAACTGGATGAATTTTGGATGAACCCATCAGTCATGTTTTGGAAAGAGAAAAGGCGAGAGAGGTTGATTAAGGGCATATTTTCATTTTTCGACTCAGATTGGTTTTAGTTGCTCATACATGTTATATGAACGAGTATCATACATACACACACACACACAGAACATATAGCTAATTGCTTCAAGTAGTTAACTAGGCAAAGAAAATCTTGCAGAAGGGCTTATCTTAGAAAAGAAGTCACGACCTTCAGGCGCTCTAACTCGATTTTGAGCATCGCCTGAGGCATTTGGTCAGGTAACAATAAACTTTTTTTCAGTCACAGATGGATACATACCATATCTGCTTTTTTTTTCTTTTCACAAACTTATGAGTTGGCAAGTGGTTGATTTGGCTCTATTTGCGAACAAGGATAAGGCTACCCGGTGTGGGGGTCGTCCAGGCCCGGCGACGCCCCTCAACACCATTTCCAGCCCTCCGTCGTCATCCTCAGCGTCGCACAGAAGACGTCCAAGCCGGCCCTCCTTCTCACACACACACATATATTAGTGTCATCCTCCATTTCCTTAGGTCTATTCTTTTTGTCCCATCCTCACACCCATCCTACGAGGCGGAGCGTCCTCTGAGGACTACCCTCCTCCCATACCGAGTAGCCTAACGGAATACGATGTCTCTCATCATCTGTTGGCCGAAAATTATGGGTTAAAGTATATGGCAAAACATGGTTACCGTGTTGGATTAACATAGAGGTCAACCAAGGTAAAAAAGTGGGTAATAATATTCCAGATTTGCTAATCGGTAATCAGGGTTGTTATTGTACTATTGGTTACTTTTTATGTGTCAAATTATGCTAATATCTCTTTGTGTTCTAATCTTGAAAGTCTAGAAATGTGATCAATTGTTGTAGTGTTGTTCTTCGGGTTTTTTAATGGGGTTTCATATCATAACAGATAACAAACCGGTATGATTGTTGGGCAGTTCGGTTTTTGGGTTATTTGGGTTGGGTTTGTATGAAATGTACTGCTTTTATTAGAAAATAACCTATACTTTTTTATGTAATATAATATGTTAAAGTAGTTGTTCTCTCTAGAATATAACAATCAGCAATTTAAACAATTTTATTATTATTTTAGACAAACTATATGTAATTTAAGCACTAACAAATTAATGTAACGATCATGATAAAACCTGCAACTAAGTTATAGTCATGACTTCTAACTTTTTTCAATGCCTTTTGTAAATTACATATAATTTTTATTTGTTAAAAGAATATCCAACATCAAGGCTTTAAGACTGAGTGTAGTGGGGCAACCTTTTGAGTGGGCGTCTTGCGACACGTGGCGCCACGTCACATAAGAGGATTTTGACCAAAAAATGGGTAGTGGGGCGTCTTGCGACACGTGGATTGATTTATTTTGTCTTTTTTATATAAAAAAAATCCTATTTTTTATAAAAGTCTTTTTTTACTTCAACCAAAATAAAAAAATACATCAACTAAAAAAATTACTTCAACCAAAATAAAAAAATACATCAACTAAAAAAAAATACTTCAACCAAAATAAAAAAATACATAAACCAAAATAAAAAAATACATCAACTAAAAAAAAATTACTTCAACCAAAATAAAAAAATTACTTCAACAAAGGTTATATTTTTCTCGAATTTCTTGCTTCATTTGCTCGGCTAAAGCGAGCTCGGCTCCAGTAAGGTTTGGGTCCGTCAGATCGGGTTGTGGATTGGAAGATTGTGTATTTTGGTTGAAAGGAGGGATGTTGTGGGGATACATTTTGATGAGTTGATAGAAGATTGGTATAAATTTTGATGAGTTGAGAGAAGATTGTGGTAAAAATGTGTTTGATATGGGGTATTATTTATAAATGTTGGATTATTAAAAAAAAAATAATAATAAGCTTGGCCAACATATCCGTTGCCAACGGATATATTCAAATCAAAAGTTTTGAATTTGGGCGACGAGTTTGAGACGGGCAGGAGGGGGTCGCCCCCCAAATGGCCCCCGGGGGCGGTGTTCCAGGCGATATGAGGCGACCTGGGGGTGGGAGTCGCCCCACTACACTTAGTCTGGATTCAACTAATTTGTTGTGGGCCATACAATAGCAGACCACCACATATCACATTTATGTGTATATGGTTAGTTATCTTTATCAATGAAACCAAGAACTCGTTAGAATATCTTTAAGGATTCAACTAAAATGATAGTTTTTTTTTTTTTTTTTGGTGAGAAATCACATAAAACTTAAAGTTAACAACATATTGATACTACTAGGTGTATTTTGGTAAAAATTATGGAAAACAAAACAAGATGGAAGTGACCTAAGAGTATTCTAGATGATGGTTTCTCACAATTGTGATGGTAATATTCTAGACGGTGTCTGTTTTACTAATATCTACTAGTTAGACGTGTCTTTTGATGTACGTATCAGCCGAGTCGTATATATTATTGTATGTGCAGTAGCGTTGTCTGCGGGCTAAGAAAATGCATGTCTAAAACATATGCATGTAACCGGTCCATAAAGTTTTGCTAGGATCTGTGACAAGGTGGTAATATGTTTTTATTTTGCTCATGTGTGTCTTTTTGTTGTTCCACATGCTAATGTTTTTTTGTTAATGCTTGTATTATCATATATACAGAAACTGATGACTCGAACAAGGAATTACCAACTATAATCCAAATGTTTGAGCGTATTCGTAAAAGGAAAAACTGGCGTGTATATGTTGATCATATGATGAAACGACAAACAAAATTGTAAGTTTGTATTTCAATGTCACAACATGTTTTTTTACATTAAACTAGGTTTTTATGGGTGTTGTTGCATTATCTTTTCCAGGTTTCGGGTTATTCATGTCTTTGCAGAAACATGCCAGGTCATTTAATCTATTGAAGCCTTATTCTTTTAAACATAAGTTTCATTTTTGTATGATAGTTTTTTTATTTATTTTGAATCTTATTGAAGGAAAAAAGGAACTTCAAATTTCTAGAAGGTGGAAGTGCTTCAGAAGATCTTTTTTACTTTTTTGATGAACAATGAGCATGGTATATACCGTAGACTTTATGGTTGAACCGTTACAATAAATTGATAAAAAGTGGTTGTTGGTGATACATGATTGGGTGGGGGGGGGGGGGGGGGGGGGTTCTATTGGAATCATCCAAAGCGACTGTTGAACTTGAGAATAATCACTTGCCTGATATACAAAAGGAGATTGAAGAGGACCATGAAAGGAAAAAGGACGAGTTAGAGGCTATGCGAAAAAGTTATTGACAACTAAGGAGATAACTCTAAAGTTGTGACAACCTGTACTAAACCAGGTATCCGTACAACTTAATTAATGATTAATTACTACTTGATTACTGTGCTTGTTTGAACTAGCTGATAAACTGCTACCTGCATACTGATACATGCACTTACTTGCATCATACTTTATTTGCTGTCACTACATTAATTACATACTGAACCCTAGTGACAAACATGATGCACAAAAAGCACAGTAGCACTAAACGGATACACGGCGAACATGCTGATATGACCAGCATCAGGCAGACACTGCCTCTAAGGCCTGTTAAGAGCCTCATATATTTTGGCTACACTGGTAGTGAGTGTAGGAATATAAGGGTTGTGGTACCGCGTCTCTAGGAATAAGATACACTGATTCGGATGTGCCAAAAACGTACTTTAAGTACCAAACACAGCACTTTAATAATTAATCCAGCTTCTAGCTGACTAGTAAAGTGCCAGAAAATGAGAAAATAACACTAGACACTTTCTAAAGTGTCGGGAAAACAAATTGTGTCACTAAAAATAACAATAACGACACTTTAAAGCTTTTGTAACGCTTTAACGGATTACTATCCAACCGAACAACCGGACTTTACCCGGAACATGAAAATATTACTATTTTCACTATTTATAATTTTCTGAGCCAGTTAGGGTCCCTGATTACCCTAACACCCGTGGTAACGCATAACACACAAGTAACTAAGTTAAATACTTAACCTACCTATTTCACTTAACTAAACTCCCTAACTACTAGTTGATTTCGAACCAAGGGACCCCCTCCCCTAACCAAAACCGTCCCCTAGGGGACATGCCATGTACTTAGTAGATTTGTTAATCCAATCTTGCCTAATATCTACTTGACACAAGATCTAGTGGGTAATACACAAATGGATTGCCTATAAGAACATGCTAATACACAACTTAACCTACACATAATTTTCACCACTCAACACCAACTCACTCACTCTCCCTCTTGCTCTCTACCTCTCGGCCGAACACCCCACCACCCATATACCCACCTTCGGCCCTTGATCACTACATTCCATCATCATACAAGCTTCACAAGTCGCATATTAGGAGTCTTGGTGCACTCGGAACGCGAAGGACCTCTACCGTTAGCTTTTATCCACGCGTTTTTCATCAAAGATCTTCCCTAGCCTTGAGCTAGAGGTATAATGTTTAAAACTTGTTTTTAAGCTTATCTAAAGTGGTTAAAAGGAATATTGTCGGTTAGATATCGTAAACATACATTTTGATGTGTTAAAGTCTACTAAAAACTATAAAAGTGGTGGTTAATAGCTCATAACTTGTGTAAAAGTTGTAGTATTTGAGATTTGTGTTTATCTAGACCCGATCTATGATGTGGTAGCTCGGATCTCCGTTTAACCCGACTTTGTAAGATCATGTATCTTCACATAAGCTCGTTTTTGGTTACCGCAAGGGTTAAAAGGCGAAACTCTACCACACAAGATGCATGAACTTGTGTAGAAATATTTTACTTGTGTAAAAGTAATTTAACTTGTACAATGGAGTTTAAAACTAGCAGATCTACGTATCTGCAAGTGGTATTTTTGAAGAACCACACATTTAAGAAACCATGTATTTTAAAGAAAGGATCATACACTAACAAACATGATTTTATAAACCACAAGTGTGTAGACACTTGTGAAATGAAAAGATCCGACAAATAACTATTTTTGGGAAAAATGACTAGAAGTTGTAAAGACGGATTTCTCTAAACACGAGGTTTTTACAAGATTAAAGTTACTTTATATAAAGATCTACATATATAAAGGGGATTTACACTATAGATTCGGAAAAACTGCAAGTTCATGCGATTATGCGATTTACATACTTGTCGACTAGTTTGATGTGTCGGAAATTGTTTGATTGAATAAAGAAGTTGTTGAATTGATTTGTTAAAAGAAAATGATACGCTTGAAAGCGTGGCCACCTCCAGTTACAGAGGAAACTCTGGCGAAATTTTCTAAAAACCTAACACTTAGAATTATTTACACAACAAGTGTTAGAACTACTTTTGGACATATTTCGAAACATAAATTTCGCCAGCACTATATTTTACTAAATATTCGGAGGTGGGATTTTCACAAAGACTAACGTGATAAATATATTTGTCACAACACTGTTTATGATTATTTTGTGAAAATACATAAATATTGTTTTAGAGTAAAAATAATATTTACAAGCGTTAATGATTCCAAAACTTTACGAACGCTTCCACAAACATATAAGTTACACCGGTAATTACATTACCACAAGACTAATAAAACGTAACTTACGCACATGTATTGTATCCCCCATCCTTGGGAAGAAGAATAACTACCAAGTGTATACGGAACATAAACACGAAATAGTTGTCTAACTATTTCCCAAAGACATAAACTGTAAAGCTAAGGCATGGCCGTCCGTCTAATAGAATTAGCACTTGTAGGTCGTTGTACAGCTTACTGTATTGGAGACACTTGGTAGAGACGCGCATTCACTGTGAGTTCATGTCCCCCTTTTCTCTAACTGTTTTCAGTTTACTTAACTGCGGGGGTGAAATACATGTTACTATGATTTACGAATACTTTACAACGGTATGTTTAACGTAAGGAGGTGTTATACGATCATGTGAGTGGATAGGAACAACATGGGGCCATTAGTCCTCATGGAGGGACCGAGGGACAGGAGCGGTAGATCTATCTGGGTGTAGCGAGCCCAGCCCCCGGCCAAACTAGAAACGGACCGTGGGGTGACTTTGTCCACATACTTTGCCGTGGCGAAATCTGCTAGGTTTGAGTCTCCTTATTTGCACTTCACATATGTCAGTGGCCTTGCAAACCATTGGTGATCACAAGTCCTCTTACACTGCTACATACCACAACTATTTTATACTCACAAGTGTTTTACATACTCACTTACACATGAACTCGCTCAACATTATTGTTGATTTTTCAACTCACATGTATTTCAGGAAATTAAAACGGATCTGGCACGGTATGGAACGTTTTCCGCTGCACTTGTCATGAAGTCATCAGGGTTTAGGGGATGTGTCTCTTTCCTGGACAAGACACAGTCCTTAAACCACGTTTATGCTATGTTATAAGTTGTAATGTCTACTGAACAAGGTTATGGTTGTATGTTAAAACAATGGTACTGTATGTTGTTTTCAAAACTTAATGGATGACTTGCATGGTTTTTAATTCATATAGCTTTGTTATGATTAAGCTATGGTATTAAGAAGTCACACCAAAAGTTAACCACGCTTCCGCAAAGCCAGGGTGTGACAGCTTGGTATCAGAGCTCTGATCATAGCGAACTAGGATTCTCTCTCGAGTCTAGACTATGATCACTAGGGCTCTCACGAAAACATTTTACTGCATACCACTTAAGTCCAGATCCACAACTTTTTACAAACAAATGTTGAGCACATTTTATCCATTATTCTAGGCTCAGTCTGGGAGGCTGAGGTTCGGTCTAGTGGGACTAGGAGTGTTGGCTAGTGGGACTAGGAATGTTGGCTAGTGGGACTAGGAGTGTTGGCTAGTGGGACTAGGAATGTTGGCTAGTGGGACTAGGAGTGTTGGCTAGTGGGACTAGGAGTGTTGGCTAGTGGGACTAGGAAGTGTTGGTTTAAATGCTTGCTTGATGACTTATGTGACTATTTGATTATATGATTGACAATTTGTACATGTTTGTGTATATGTTACAGACACATGGATTCTACAGGCACTGGTGGTTCAGGCACCACAGGCCCTAGGCCTATCGTTTCAGACGACATTGAGTCATCGGAGCACGAGGTTTATACGTCCGACTTCACCAGCACAGACGAGGACGATTTTCAGCCCTTTGCACTACCTGACGGTGCTGGCGAGCTCGCAGATGGTCCTATCGCCGGGGATCTACCACTTGCATTGATCCCTGCTCCAGTACCCCTTGCATCATACCCTGTTTTACCCATCGACGACGAGGAGGACGACGTCGATATGTTTGAGGAGGAGCCTTTCGAGGAGGATGCTCAGGGCGAGGCCCTTCCTGCTGCCGATCCCTTATTGATCGCAGACGCACCCGTCGCGGAGTCACCTGTTCACTCCCCAGTCGCGGACTCCTTTGAGTCTGTAGCTTCTGTACCCACACATGCTCACAGTGCGCAGCACTTTTCCCATGGGTCCGATTCTGACCAGGCTTTTTCTGTTGCTCCTATACCCGGATTTGCTTTTGACCATGATGATGAGGGGGATTCCGATCCTATGTTTCCCTCAGGGTTCGACCCAGATCGTGACTTAGAGTTTGTTCCCATGGACCAGTTTATGGAGGATCCGGCAGACCCTGTTGACCTATTTGATCCTATTGACCCAGATTTTGAGCTTGAGATGGCTTTTGATGACTTCGAGCCTGCCGTTGCCCCTGAGCAGGCAGCCGCTCTAGACCCTATACCAGAGCATGACCTAGTACATGCTGATATCCCTTTTGAGCCTGTTGTTGTTGATCTCCCTGTAGATGTTCCTGTGATTGAGGGCGATCATGTTGCTGTTGATCCCGTTGTTCCTTTGCCCGTTGGTGATATACCTGCTGACCACCCTATAGAGCACCTTGCACCCGTTCACCCTGTTGTTGCTCCCTTATTTGATCCCGCCCCACTAGAGCCCGGACATGCACTGTTCGCGGCACATAGGGATCCACCGGATGAGTCTGCACAGCATGGTTGGATACCGGCAGACGAGGACGTTCCACCATTTCCTCCACAGACTCCTGTTGCACCACATATTGACTTTTCGTTTCAGGTTCCTATGTTTATACCTCCAGCAGGGCCTGGAGAGGGTTCTTCAGCTCACCCTGATGGGCATGTACCGATGCCCATGCCTTTCATGCCTCAGATTCCTTTTGTTCCACCCACTACAGCTCCTTTTGGTGTGGCACCCTTTGATCCCACACGTGAGCCACTGCTGTGGTCACCATTTTCCCCTATGCCACCCACTGATCCATACCACCGGTCCTACGTGGGACACACCATTGAGGATGTTTTGATGTCGTTTGTATACCAGCATGAGTCGCACGAGCAGCGACTACAGGAGTTGGAGAGAGCCCAGCTGCAGCCATGTCAGTGCCATGGCCGGGCACCCTCTCCGTTACAGCCGTTTCGACCTTTACCCCCTGACTATGCTGCTCGTCTTACTACTTTGGAGCAGCAGATTGCTTCCATTATTCGCACACAGCAAGCGATGGAGGCGGACTGGTTACAGTTGCGCCGTTTGTTTTATACCCGTTTTCCTCCTCCTCCACCACCATCTGCTTAGAGCTCATCGGTGCCACTTGGGTAGGCGAGGTGAGAAGGCGACGATTGCTTTTTGACTGAACAGCATTTTGGGGAGACTACGTTATGACTTGACTTTTGTTATGTACTTGATGTTGTATTGATACTGATGTAGCTTTTGACAGGGGTGATGTAGCCCCTAGTGATTGATGATTGTATGTATACACTTACGATGTGGTCTCACTTATATGGCAATCGCAGTTTTCTCACCATATTTGGATTCGCTTGATTACTTGTTTATATTTTATGACATGGGATGTTGTGTGATTGATAATTGTGATGTGTGATAACATGAGATGTTATGTGATTATACTATTACTACCGTTATATACGTACACTATATTACGAACTGATTTACGTATTATAACAACGGAGCCTTACTATGGCCTAACCAATTTAAACCATCTTTTAGAAGATGCCGCCCAGACGCGAGACGCGCATGCCCACTAACGAGGCAGAACTACAACAAATCATTGCCGCTGCCATAGCACAGTATGCAGCATCTCAGCCCGGAACGAGCGGAAGTATTAACCAGGGCAACAATAATCCACCACATGGTAATATTTAAGTCATTAAGACATACCATGACCTAAACGGATTTCCTTAGCAAGAAAGCTAATATCTATTACATGTTGCAATGAATGTGCAGGGTGCAGATACAAGCAGTTCTTAGACTGCAAGCCCACCAACTTCAATGGCACCGGAGGCGCTATCGCTTTTACTCGTTGGGCCGAGAAGATTGATTCCACCATCCGCATGAGCAAATGTGCGCTCGACCAGCAGGTCACTTACATCTCAGGGCTGTTTCTAGACGGAGCCCTATCTTGGTGGAACTTACAAGTCCAGACGTTAGGCGAAGCTGCCGCCTACGCGCTGACCTGGGCAGAGCTGAAAGAGCTTATGCGCAAGAAGTACTGTTCCCGCGCAGAAATTCAGCGATTGGAGACTGAGTTCTGGCACCTAAAAATGGACGGTCCGAAGGTAGCAGAGTACGTTCAGAGGTTTCATGACCTATCTCAAGTGGTTCCTTATATGGTCACGCCTGAATACAAGCGAATTGAGCGCTTCATTTGGGGATTAGCTCCTCAAATCATTAGCATGGTAACCTCCTCCAAACCATCAACTATCACGGAAGCCATTGATTTGAGCGTGGCTCTCACCGAGGAGGCAATTCGTTTAAACAAGTTTGATGAAGTCAAGGCGAAGAAGACAGAGACTCACGTTGAGTCCTCAGGAGATAACAAAAGGAAGTTTTCAAACTTCAAACAAGGCGTCAGTATGGCAGTAAAGAAAGGAAAATCAGCTGGCAGTACCAAGAGAGGAAAAGGGTACCAAGGCACCCAGCCCAAATGCAACAACTGCCAACGCCACCATACTGGCCATTGTAACGTGAGAGTTTGTGAATCTTGTGGAAAACCGGGCCACTCAAAGGAATCATGTTGGGCTAGTGCGGGCCGGGGAGGCCAGGGAGGATATATGAATAGAAACGATAATCGTGGTGGTTTGGGAAATCGCCCACAAGGGAATAATCGAGGCTACAATGCAAATCAAGCCGGAACTGCCAATCAAAACAACCCGCCAGTTGGGGATGGTGCGGGAAGTGGAAAAAGATTAGGATGTTTTCATTGCGGTGACGTTGGGCACTTCAAGAAGGATTGCCCGGGATTGAACCAAGCCCGTGGAAGGGTGTTCCAGATCGGTGCACGGGAAGCACGCCAAGATCCAAATGTTGTTACGGGTACGTTCCCTATCAATCAACGCTATGCATCCGTTTTATTTGATACTGGTGCCGATTATAGCTTCGTATCGTTAGAATTTAAGAATATGCTTGGGTTAGCTGCTAATAAGTTAGACATTCCCTACGCAATCGAATTGGCTAATGGAAAGTTGGTAGAAGCCAATGATGTTATCAGAGGCTGTATGATTGAATTAGGAGAACGTGAGTTTGCTTTGGATCTACTACCAGTCCAATTGGGAAGTTTCGACGTGGTAGTAGGAATGGATTGGTTATCGGGCAATAAAGCTGAGATAGTTTGCCACGAAAAGGTTGTTCGTATTCCAACCGAGGATGGTGAGACCATTGTTGTTCATGGAGAGAAGCGTGAGACGCCGTTGCGGATTATCAGCTGTTTGAAAGCAAGGAAGTGTTTGCAGAAGGGATGTGTTGCTTTTCTGGCGCACATCGTGGACAAGAAGGCTGCCGAGCCAAGGATCGAAGACATCCCTGTCGTAAGGGAGTATCCCGAAGTCTTCCCAGAAGACTTACCTGGACTGCCACCTCAGAGGCAAGTGGAGTTTCACATTGACTTAGTTCCAGGCGCCGCGCCTGTGGCTAAGGCACCGTACAGACTTGCTCCGTCTGAGATGCAGGAATTGTCGACGCAACTTCAAGAGTTGTTAGACAAGGGTTTTATCCGACCAAGCTTCTCGCCTTGGGGAGCTCCGGTCTTGTTTGTCAAGAAGAAGGACGGAAGTTTCCGCATGTGTATTGACTACAGAGAATTGAACAAGCTGACGATCAAGAACAGGTATCCTCTGCCTAGAATCGACGATCTGTTCGATCAACTTCAAGGTTCAAGCTGTTACTCTAAGATCGATCTGCGATCTGGATACCATCAATTAAGGATACAGGAGGAAAGTATCCCGAAAACAGCCTTCCGAACTCGCTATGGACACTACGAGTTCCTCGTTATGCCGTTTGGTCTGACAAACGCACCTGCAGTCTTTATGGATCTAATGAATAGAGTTTGCAAGCCATACTTGGACAAGTTCGTGATTGTATTCATCGACGACATCTTGATTTACTCAAAGACGAAGGCTGCACACGAACAACATCTTAGAACCATACTGGAGCTGCTAAAGAAGGAACAGCTGTACGCCAAATTCTCCAAGTGCGAGTTTTGGCTACGCGAAGTCCAGTTTCTTGGACATGTGGTTAATGGGGATGGAATTCATGTTGATCCCGCAAAGATCGAGGCAATCAAAAATTGGGAAACGCCTACAACGCCAACCGAGATTCGACAATTCTTGGGGTTGGCTGGCTACTATCGAAGGTTCATCGAGGATTTCTCGAAAATCGCTCAACCTTTGACGCTCCTCACGCAGAAGGACAAGACGTTTGATTGGGGAATCAAACAGGATGAAGCGTTTCAGATATTAAAGGGTAAGCTTTGTAACGCGCCAATCTTAGCTCTACCAGAAGGTACTGATGACTTTGTGGTATACTGCGACGCATCGCGTCAAGGATTGGGTTGTGTGTTGATGCAACGCCAAAAGGTCATTGCTTACGCATCACGCCAACTGAAAGTGCACGAAAAGAATTATACCACACACGATTTAGAGCTTGGCGCAGTGGTTTTTGCTTTAAAGATCTGGAGACACTACCTGTATGGTACGAAGTGCACAATCTTCACAGATCACAAAAGCCTACAGCATATATTCAACCAGAAGGAGTTGAATATGAGGCAAAGACGATGGGTTGAATTGTTAAACGACTACGACTGCGAGATAAAATATCATCCAGGGAAGGCGAATGTAGTCGCCGATGCCCTAAGTCGTAAGGAAAGAATCAAGCCCATAAGGGTTAGAGCTTTGGAAATGATTATACGAACCGACCTTTCCTTGCGCATTCGTGCTGCACAAAAGGAAGCTCTCAAGGAGGGAAACCTTGAGGAAGAATATCTCTGTGGAATGGAGAAGCTTTTGGTACCAAACGAGGAAGGGACGTTATGTTTTGAGAAAAGGATTTGGGTTCCTCTGTTTGGTGGATTAAGGGAAGTTATTTTCGACGAAGCGCACAAGTCACGGTACTCTATCCACCCTGGATCGGATAAGATGTACCAGGATCTCAAAGATTACTATTGGTGGCCTAGGATGAAAGGCGACGTTGCTGTTTACGTGAGCAAATGTTTAACGTGCGCTAAGGTCAAGGCGGAATACCAGAAGCCTTCGGGACTTCTGCAACAACCTGAGATTCCCAAGTGGAAATGGGAACAAATCTCAATGGATTTTGTTACAAAACTGCCAAGAACGCCAAGAGGCCATGATATGATTTGGGTGATTGTTGACCGCCTAACAAAGTCCGCACACTTTCTGCCAATCAAGGAGAAAGACAGTACTAGTAAACTTGCGGAAATTTACTTGAGAGAGATCGTAGCACGTCATGGAGTACCTCTCTCGATCATCTCTGATAGAGACGGAAGGTTTGTGTCAAGAATATGGCAATCCTTCCAAGAATCTTTTGGCTCACAATTGAATCTGAGCACTGCGTTCCATCCGCAAACTGACGGCCAGAGCGAGCGAACGATACAAACTTTGGAAGACATGCTGAGGGCATGTGTTATGGATTTAGGCGGTAGCTGGGATAAACACTTACCTTTGGTCGAATTTTCATACAACAACAGCTACCACACCAGTATTGGTGTCGCGCCATTCGAAGCCCTTTACGGACGCAAGTGCCGATCACCCTTATGTTGGGCTGACGCAGGTGATAGGCAGCTTGCTGGTCCCGAAATCGTCCAAGAGACGACAGACAAGATCGCGCAAATTCTTAAACGCATCGAAGCAGCTCGTCACAGACAAAAGGCCTATGCGGATCCAAACCGAAAACATGTGGATTTTCAAGTTGGAGAAATGGTTTTACTGAAGGTATCACCCTGGAAAGGGGTGGCGCGCTTTGGAAAGCGTGGGAAGTTAAATCCACGTTACATTGGTCCCTTCAGAATTCTGGAAAGAATTGGGACAGTAGCATACAAGTTGGACCTACCTGCTGAACTAAATGGCGTTCACGATACATTTCATGTATCCAATCTAAAGAAAAGTCCAACTCAAGTTGACGTTGCCATTCCTATCGACGAGATTCATATTGACGACACGCTCCACTTCGTTGAAGAACCTGTTGAGGTCACGGATTGGAAAGTTAACAAGACCCGCCGGAGCAGTGTCAAACTCGTCAAAGTACGTTGGAATGCCAGACATGGTCCTGAATTTACCTGGGAACGTGAGGACCGGATGAAAGAGAAATACCCCCACTTATTTCCTAAGAACTCTGCATCTACAAGCAGAACTTAAATTTCGGGACGAAATTTATTTAACGGGGGGAGAATGTGACAACCTGTACTAAACCAGGTATCCGTACAACTTAATTAATGATTAATTACTACTTGATTACTGTGCTTGTTTGAACTAGCTGATAAACTGCTACCTGCATACTGATACATGCACTTACTTGCATCATACTTTATTTGCTGTCACTACATTAATTACATACTGAACCCTAGTGACAAACATGATGCACAAAAAGCACAGTAGCACTAAACGGATACACGGCGAACATGCTGATATGACCAGCATCAGGCAGACACTGCCTCTAAGGCCTGTTAAGAGCCTCATATATTTTGGCTACACTGGTAGTGAGTGTAGGAATATAAGGGTTGTGGTACCGCGTCTCTAGGAATAAGATACACTGATTCGGATGTGCCAAAAACGTACTTTAAGTACCAAACACAGCACTTTAATAATTAATCCAGCTTCTAGCTGACTAGTAAAGTGCCAGAAAATGAGAAAATAACACTAGACACTTTCTAAAGTGTCGGGAAAACAAATTGTGTCACTAAAAATAACAATAACGACACTTTAAAGCTTTTGTAACGCTTTAACGGATTACTATCCAACCGAACAACCGGACTTTACCCGGAACATGAAAATATTACTATTTTCACTATTTATAATTTTCTGAGCCAGTTAGGGTCCCTGATTACCCTAACACCCGTGGTAACGCATAACACACAAGTAACTAAGTTAAATACTTAACCTACCTATTTAACTTAACTAAACTCCCTAACTACTAGTTGATTTCGAACCAAGGGACCCCCTCCCCTAACCAAAACCGTCCCCTAGGGGACATGCCATGTACTTAGTAGATTTGTTAATCCAATCTTGCCTAATATCTACTTGACACAAGATCTAGTGGGTAATACACAAATGGATTGCCTATAAGAACATGCTAATACACAACTTAACCTACACATAATTTTCACCACTCAACACCAACTCACTCACTCTCCCTCTTGCTCTCTACCTCTCGGCCGAACACCCCACCACCCATATACCCACCTTCGGCCCTTGATCACTACATTCCATCATCATACAAGCTTCACAAGTCGCATATTAGGAGTCTTGGTGCACTCGGAACGCGAAGGACCTCTACCGTTAGCTTTTATCCACGCGTTTTTCATCAAAGATCTTCCCTAGCCTTGAGCTAGAGGTATAATGTTTAAAACTTGTTTTTAAGCTTATCTAAAGTGGTTAAAAGGAATATTGTCGGTTAGATATCGTAAACATACATTTTGATGTGTTAAAGTCTACTAAAAACTATAAAAGTGGTGGTTAATAGCTCATAACTTGTGCAAAAGTTGTAGTATTTGAGATTTGTGTTTATCTAGACCCGATCTATGATGTGGTAGCTCGGATCTCCGTTTAACCCGACTTTGTAAGATCATGTATCTTCACATAAGCTCGTTTTTGGTTACCGCAAGGGTTAAAAGGCGAAACTCTACCACACAAGATGCATGAACTTGTGTAGAAATATTTTACTTGTGTAAAAGTAATTTAACTTGTACAATGGAGTTTAAAACTAGCAGATCTACGTATCTGCAAGTGGTATTTTTGAAGAACCACACATTTAAGAAACCATGTATTTTAAAGAAAGGATCATACACTAACAAACATGATTTTATAAACCACAAGTGTGTAGACACTTGTGAAATGAAAAGATCCGACAAATAACTATTTTTGGGAAAAATGACTAGAAGTTGTAAAGACGGATTTCTCTAAACACGAGGTTTTTACAAGATTAAAGTTACTTTATATAAAGATCTACATATATAAAGGGGATTTACACTATAGATTCGGAAAAACTGCAAGTTCATGCGATTATGCGATTTACATACTTGTCGACTAGTTTGATGTGTCGGAAATTGTTTGATTGAATAAAGAAGTTGTTGAATTGATTTGTTAAAAGAAAATGATACGCTTGAAAGCGTGGCCACCTCCAGTTACAGAGGAAACTCTGGCGAAATTTTCTAAAAACCTAACACTTAGAATTATTTACACAACAAGTGTTAGAACTACTTTTGGACATATTTCGAAACATAAATTTCGCCAGCACTATATTTTACTAAATATTCGGAGGTGGGATTTTCACAAAGACTAACGTGATAAATATATTTGTCACAACACTGTTTATGATTATTTTGTGAAAATACATAAATATTGTTTTAGAGTAAAAATAATATTTACAAGCGTTAATGATTCCAAAACTTTACGAACGCTTCCACAAACATATAAGTTACACCGGTAATTACATTACCACAAGACTAATAAAACGTAACTTACGCACATGTATTGTATCCCCCATCCTTGGGAAGAAGAATAACTACCAAGTGTATACGGAACATAAACACGAAATAGTTGTCTAACTATTTCCCAAAGACATAAACTGTAAAGCTAAGGCACGGCCGTCCGTCTAATAGAATTAGCACTTGTAGGTCGTTGTACAGCTTACTGTATTGGAGACACTTGGTAGAGACGCGCATTCACTGTGAGTTCATGTCCCCCTTTTCTCTAACTGTTTTCAGTTTACTTAACTGCGGGGGTGAAATACATGTTACTATGATTTACGAATACTTTACAACGGTATGTTTAACGTAAGGAGGTGTTATACGATCATGTGAGTGGATAGGAACAACATGGGGCCATTAGTCCTCATGGAGGGACCGAGGGACAGGAGCGGTAGATCTATCTGGGTGTAGCGAGCCCAGCCCCCGGCCAAACTAGAAACGGACCGTGGGGTGACTTTGTCCACATACTTTGCCGTGGCGAAATCTGCTAGGTTTGAGTCTCCTTATTTGCACTTCACATATGTCAGTGGCCTTGCAAACCATTGGTGATCACAAGTCCTCTTACACTGCTACATACCACAACTATTTTATACTCACAAGTGTTTTACATACTCACTTACACATGAACTCGCTCAACATTATTGTTGATTTTTCAACTCACATGTATTTCAGGAAATTAAAACGGATCTGGCACGGTATGGAACGTTTTCCGCTGCACTTGTCATGAAGTCATCAGGGTTTAGGGGATGTGTCTCTTTCCTGGACAAGACACAGTCCTTAAACCACGTTTATGCTATGTTATAAGTTGTAATGTCTACTGAACAAGGTTATGGTTGTATGTTAAAACAATGGTACTGTATGTTGTTTTCAAAACTTAATGGATGACTTGCATGGTTTTTAATTCATATAGCTTTGTTATGATTAAGCTATGGTATTAAGAAGTCACACCAAAAGTTAACCACGCTTCCGCAAAGCCAGGGTGTGACAAAAGTTATGGTGGGAAAGCTTATGGAACAACTATCTTTGGAAAGTTGAGAGTATCTTGACATGAACATGAAGTTTTCATTGTGCTTTATGATTGTAATACACAACTTTGTATTGCTACATTCTTATTTTGAGTTTTGGACATATATGTTACAATCCATCATCTATGATATCTATGTTATTACTTTTATGGTGTAATTGAGATAATAATGCATCTTAAAAGCAATAAAAGTGCTTGAAACATTGAGGTTATAAAGTTGCGTTTGTTGTAACCAAAATTGTAAGAAATGTTGCATTTACAATAACAAAAAAAAGTTGCATTCTTGTAACTAAAATATGATAAAGGTTGCATTCATGTATAAAATAGTTGCATTTAAGTGTTATAAAGGTTGCATTCTTGGAACTAAACCATTATAAGAGTTGCATTTGAATATAAAAAAAGTTGCTTTTTCAAAGTAAAAAAAGTTGCATTATAATGTAAAAAGGTTGCATTTTAAAAAGGTTACATTTGAGTATAAAATGCAACACTTTCAAAAAAGGTTACATTAGCCCTTGAAAAGGTTGCATTAGATCTAATGCAACTGCTTCTAATGCAGCCCCGGATAAAAGGTTGCATTAGACCTGATGCAACTTTTTCAAGGCCTAACGCAACATTTTATTGGGGTTGCATTAAACTCATTTTCTTGTAGTGCGTAGGTTACGACCTCCATATGTGTTAAAAAAAATCTGTCGTAGCTCAGAGTCTTGGAGCCGTAAAGAATCACTTATCGCCGTAACCTACGGTGGAGCGCCGTAGGTTACGGCGCCTTATGATGATGCGCTGATGTACTTATCGCCGTCACCTACGGCAGAGGGCCGTAGGCTACGGCGCCGACCTTACCAATTGTGTAACTCCTTCATTTAATGGCCATTTTCATGGGATTTATGGTGTCTAATCATGGGATTTCGGTTACGACTGGCTTGTGCACGAATTGGGAGCTATCTTGGAGACTTTGGCAAGGAAGGACACTATCTTAATCACTAGTTTTTGTTGCTTTGATCTTGATGAACAATAATACTTTTGGGATGATGTTATTTCAAGCCATGAGTGGCTAAACACTTTGTGATCATCCTGGATTGAAGGTTTGTTTGAGACATTTCATGTTGTTTTCCTAATTTCTAAAATAACAATCTCTATCTTAATGGTGTGTTTGTTATGGTGTGTAATTGCTTGTTAGTAACTTGTTGATTCTTGCATTGAACTAATTAGAACCCATACGATCTTGGTGCCGTTGGCAATCGAGATATCATGGGTATAGTTAGGCTTGGGTAAGGGTTGATTGATCATCGGGTAACAACCTCACGTTCTAGGAATCTGAGTACTTAGTTCCCTTTCATCACTGCAGGTAGTCACACATGAGCTATGTCTATGTAGTTCTTTCTAGTGGAATGATAACATGAATGTCAATTGAAACCGGAAATCTAGGATGGTCATTTGTCTCTAATTTGTTTACAACCAAAACTTTTCTCTTGCAATTTAATTAGTTAATTTTAGTTTTAGAACCAATCCAATCAAATCAACTCTTGAATTTTATTTTATTTTATTTGCAATTAGATTAATTTAGTCAAGTTAGATACACTCTCAAATAACACATTTTCCACAAACTCCCGGTGTTCGATACCCACTTACCGCTAGCTAATTAGTTGTATTTGGATTAAATTTGATTGAGACTTCGACCTCACGTCAATATTGCAAATTTATGGCTCGATATGTAGAACATACATTTGTATTATTATCCATCAATCATAATACATCTAGAAGATAGTGGACATTTTCAAAGGGACAAGGCTTATGGTGTAAGTACGTTTAATGATGTCCAAAAATTTGATATAGAAAATGACTTTTATCATCTTCTATCAAAGAAGTAAAGATCATTGGTTCTGAGGTACAAATATATCTTACTAGTCATACACGAACATATATCATTAAATTCATAAATTGTGTATCATGAGGAGATAATTTAATGGGTAAAACATATATTTTCTATACCCTTATGGTACGAAAGATATGGGTTCATATTGTACTAACCCATCAACAAGTTTGGCTAGTTTTGTAAATGCAGGGATTATAATAAAACACTTTTGTGGATCTTATGGTATTTGTTCGCAAGAGGAAGCATTAAAAGTCTCACAAGAAGTTTACAACATCATTCCACATAAAGGATTGCACTTCAAGGCATCAAACGACAAGTCATTCTACAAAAGTTTTGAGCAACTTTCAAGTAAGATTGACACACGTCACTTAAAGGATGCATATTATAATGAGGGGGAGATTTATTCAAGTTGCACTCTTTTCCCTCACTAAGTTTTGTCCCATTTGGGTTTTCTTAGTAAGGTTTTTAATGAGGCAACATATCTGATCCAGAAGTATCAGGAGAAGAAAATACGCGCTGCACTCTTTTTCCCTTAGCTGAGGTTTTGTCCCACTGGGTTTTCCAAGCAAGGTTTTTAACGAGGCAGCATCTACAAGCGTATTATGTTGATAACCAAGGGGGAGTGTTATAAATATATTATATTGTTGTGGTTATCAACTCCTAAAATAGATTGGCTTGTTCTCCAAGATATTATCTCCTATATATATTCATTGTATTTCAATGTAAACGGTATACCAATCAATAAAACACATCTTTCTCCCTACATCTATTTCTTATATTGTTTTGCTATTAGCCTAGTTTTACAACATTATATACCATTAAAAGTTAGAATGAGTTATATGAAATTAAAATGAAGTATTAAATAGAAGAATTTAAACTTTTAAAATGTAGTTAACTCGGTCTATCTGTACCTTCACCTTTATAACTTTTCTTTTACCTTATAGTTACATGTATAACTCGGACACTCTTGCATGTGATCCGGGTATTTACTAGCATATGCAATGACTTCTTCTTAAGCCATTATGAAACCCTAACCGACCATCACTTGTGTTCTCATACTGCTTCTCACAAGTAACAAATAGTCATCTTTTCATACCTTTGCTCCATCAACTGTCTTTTATCGTTGACATGTCGCCGCTAATGACCCTTCCCTCTAATAAGATCTTTGCCCCCAATTATTCCTTCTTCCCTCCATATACTCCCCACCAACCTGACCATGCACCACCTTTGCAACTTCCGACCCCACCTCCGCGCAACCACCATTTGCATCTCTGACCACGTCTGTGCAACCACCGCCTGCAAGTTCCAACCCCACTCCATCAACATCACTGGCTACCCACCAACCTCCAGAACCATCACCTGTCGTCACCGTCTGCAAGCTCTGACCACCTCTAGTAAAACTACCTTATTTTATTTTAAAGTCTTATATAAGGATCCATGAATGCATGTTAGTTGATAAATTTGGTTTATGTTGGTAGTTTGCTATTTGAGTTCATGTCGATACTTTAGAAGTTTGGTATTATTTTGATTAATACAAATTTGGTTTATGTTAGTAGTTTGTTAATTAGGTTAAAGTTGATACTTTGATTAGTGCTGGTAATTTTTTAATTGGGTTAATTTTGATACCTTGGTAGTCTGGTATTTTGATTAATGTTGGTAGTTTGCTAATTGAGTTAATGTTGATACTTTAGTAGTTTGGTGTTTTGATTAATGTTGTTTTTTTGGGTAAATCTTAGTATAATAAATTTGTTAAATGTTAATAGTTTGGTAAATCTTAATAGAATTTAGAAAATGACTAATTGTTAAGGACTTGTTTTGCCCATTTAAAAGTGTTTGTATTGGTAATATGTAGTTTTGTTTTAGAGTTAAATGTCATTTTAGTCCCTGTGGTTTGGGCCATTTTGCCAGTTTAGTCTAAAGGTTTCATTTTTAACCTGTGAGTCCAAAAAGGTTTCACAGTTGCCATTTTAGTCCACTTGGTTAACTTCATCCATTTTTTATGTTAACGAGAAGGCCAATTTGGTCATTTTGTATGTAATTCTGTTAACTAAAAGGGCAATTCAGCCATATAAAATGACCGAATTGGCCTTCTCGTTAACAGAAAAAATGGATGAAGTTAACCCAGTGGACTAAAATGGCAACTGTGAAACCTTTTTGGACCCACAGGTTAAAAATGAAACCTTTGGACTAAACTGGCAAAATGACCCAAACCACAGGGACTAAAATGGCATTTAACTCTTTGTTTTAACTGATAACGTATACTTTATTTTGTAGGCTTAAATTGTAGGATTGTATCAAGACACGAACTTTAGAGATGAACTCCAAACATTCATGAATTCGAATAAGACACTAAATTTAGTGGATGAAGATGATACGAACATAAGGGTTTAGATTCTGTACAAACAGTACTAACTGTAAGAACCGTAAGAACAGATCTGAACCATTGATAGTTTAAATCAAGAGTTGGGGTTGATTATAAATAAGACCCTTATAATTAAAAATTAATACTAACAAGTTAGGGGTAATTTCGTAAAATTGCTAGTCATTTGACCATTTTCAATTAAATACAAATTCCACCAAGGTTTTTTAAACTAAAATAACTTTTATATACTTCATTATTTTTTTAAAAAATATACCATAAAATCAAGTATTTTTTTATCTTTAATATGAGTACCATATTGCTATTCTTTTTTTTATTTATAAAAGTAACTTTTAAAAAAATTACCAAAAGTTGTTTTATAATTGTGCTGATTATGTGTTAATTACAATATAATACAAACAAACACCAAAAATAGATATAATCAGCACATCTTATGTGCTGATAATGGAGAACGATTGAGGATGTTGTGCTAATGTCGTTTATGCTGATAATGAAGAACGATTGAGAACGATGTGCTAATAATGGAGAACGATTAAGGATGTTATGCTAATTATATAGTGTTGTGCTGATTATATTTTTTGTAGTGGTTCCTACAGGTTGGTTCGATCATGGAGAGTTACTAGATCATGAATATGTTAAAAAATTCAAACTTTGATTTGAATTAAACTTGCATGGATTTAGGGATGTTTTAATAATTATTTTTAATTAGTTATAAATAAATATGGTGAAAAGGTCTAAATTACCCCTAAACTAATTTTTTATTGAGGGACACTTGTCAATTATGTGTTGGTTCTTATGGTTCTTACAAACATAAGTTTTTGTATTTGATCCCATTCCACGAAGATAATATGAACTAGCTAGTTTTATGTTTTAAGTATCTCCATGTTTATAATTTAACTAGGTAAGATATTTGGACTATGTTACGTAGCATTTTATGTTTTAAACATGATGCTTATGTTTATAAATTGGTTTGCTATGTTTCGGTCAAAACTAAAAATCAGCTAGTTATTTGGGGAAAACTGAAATAACTAGATAACCCTGATTAAGGGTCAAAGGCATTTAGCGTCGACAAGTGTCATCGCTAATGTCCTTAATCCTGATGACGTGGCCGTCGGTTTTTGTGGGGATGGCAGTCGGGTTTTAGCGGCGATTTAAGGCTTGTCACTTTTAGCATAACAATTTTAATGGCTATTCTTTGCAGTAGCGACGAACTTTTAGCGGCGATACTTTTGCAGCGACAAAACACCGTTAAAAGTATTAGTAGCAATATTAACGGTTGGTAGAGCGACCTATTTGATCATCAACCTAATTTCAAAACATTAACTAGAATCGAATTTCCTAACTATCCACGTATTTCAACCAATTTAATTTCAATCAACAGAATAGAATTCCTAAATTAATATTAAGAAAACTGAGTTATTTTGGCCTTCTTGTGATGGTAGCAAGTTTCGTGAAGGGTTATTTCCTAAGGACATCGGGAGGCCGTCAGTGGGGGTGAAGCTTCTTGGGGGGGCTGTTAGTAGAGACGCAAGCTTTATTAGTGGGTTGGCAATGAAAAGAGCTGCTAAGGCAGTAGATTTGATGCGTCTTCTACCGAAATTAGGTGACCCGCAGAGTGAACTACTCTTGCTTCGATCCTGTATGGGCATTGCCAAACTTTTCTTTGGCTTGAGGACATGCCAACCTGTACACATGGAGGATGCAGCGTTGTTCTTTGACAAAGGTTTGCGTGAGGCGATTGAGGAATTGGTGGTTTGTGGGGGTCCTTTCTTTGGAGACCTCCAGTGGCGACTTGCTTCTTTACCTATTAGGTCTGGAGGTTTGGGTTTGTATTCGGCTGTAGAGGCTTCATCCTACGCTTTTGTGGCCTCGAGGGCCCAATCGTGGGTGCTACAAGACCACATCTTAAGGGACAGTGGCA
The DNA here is from genome assembly GCA_030545235.1 of Helianthus tuberosus. NCBI lineage: Eukaryota > Viridiplantae > Streptophyta > Magnoliopsida > Asterales > Asteraceae > Helianthus > Helianthus tuberosus. Next base: position 162,196,130 of record CM060448.1, on the reverse strand, counting down.
TATGCGGTATGGATTCTGATTATGTTTGTGCTTTGGCTTGTCTTCGTGATACGATTCCAAGCTTTGACTTCAGCGGTTTCACTAATAAGGACACCGCCCCCCTAAAGCTCAACATGCATTGGCGAGTGCTCTTTTTAGTAAAATTGTTCACGAAATCGAAGTGCAGTTTGACTTGACCGTTAGACAGAAAGCCGTTTTCGAGTGTCTCCGAGCACCACATGCACAAGATTTTCTTCTTGCTATACCTATAGATGGGTTAGGCCAGCATATGTCGCCGGTGGAGTACCGTACTATCCTTAAGTATCGCCTCATGATTCCTTTATTCCCAGTTGATGAGGTATGCCCAGTTTGTCATAAGGTGTGTTTGGATTCTTTTGGTGAGCATGCTGTTCATTGTAGAGAGCTCCCGGGGTTCAAATACCGACATGATTTGGTTAGGGATGTCCTTTTTGACATATTCAGGTGCGCTGGTATTTCTGCTAAGAAAGAGGCTCCCGTTAATTTCTTAACAGACCCGTTGGAAGGAAGATCTACCCTTCGACCAGCCGACATTCTGGTCTTTGGATGGGTAGGGGGTAAACACGCCTGTGTGGATTTAACAGGGGTTTCCCCGCTTGTGGGCTTAGGGAGTAGTGCTTTCACAGTGGGCCAGGCTGCTTTAAAGGCTGCTTCGGGTAAAGTGATCAAGCATGAGAAAGCGTGCATTGACAACCAGCACGTGTTTATCCCGTTTGCTTTTGATACTTTTGGTTTTCTGGCGCCAGAGGCTGTGGACCTACTTAGTCGAGTTCAAAGGGTCATGCATAGTAATGTTATGACCCCGAGATCTATGAACGTCGTTTTTAAAAGGCTTAGTTTTGCTATTCAAAAAGGGGTAGCGGCGCAACTTGTTGCCCGTTTACCAATTATCTCGATGTAAATTCTTCGATTACGTTTAAAAAAGATTTAAATTAAATGTTTTTGTTAGATCTCAAAGCATACGTACAAGGCTACAGTTATGATTCAAGACTATAAAACTAAACAATGAACATCTACTAGAGATATGGTACAGAAGCACACGATCAAATTAGATACCTACATGCAGTTAAGTCTTGTCTTTTTCAAGAAAAAAGTTGCCGTGATCGGCCCCCATAACGCGTGATCAAAAAAAACACAGCCGCCGCTACGTTTTAAAACGCGTTGATTTGAAAAAGCGTCAAAATTATCACGCGTTGTAAAATTGAAAAATTGACCGTTGTGGAGGGACCTGACCGTTAATGTTACCGTTTTTTTTACCAAATATATATACACACACAATATAAATTTTATTTACCAAACATTCTTTCAATCCAAACATTCTTTCTTTCAACACATTCTTTCAAACACAAAAAATAGAAAGATAGTGATTTAAAAGTCTTGTTAGAACCGCACAACAATCTCGACAAACCGTTTAAGACGATCGTAATTCAACGCAAACGCGAGATATGTGAAAAGTGGGGGTGGGAGATGCCTTAGATTTTTTAGGTTTTTTTTATTTGCAATGTTTAGTTTTTTTAGTTTGTAATTTAGGTTTTATTTAAATGAAATTTATAATTTTAGTGTTTTATTGTTAAGAGTAAATTACGTTTTTGGCCCCTATGGTTATGTCAGTTTTACTATATTAGCCCAAAATAAGAATTTTTAACGTATCTGCCCCCATGGTCCCTATATCTAACCATTTTGGCCCCTAATTCTAACCAAACCCCAACTATGGTTAACTTCTTGGTCACATGGGTTGCACATGATGGGTAATATGGTAATTTCACATCCCCCTTTTAATGACTTTGTAAAAAAATCCCAGATCTTCAACCAAACATCATCATCTTCATCTCTATGGCAGCCGCAGGTGGCGGCGCACGGTGGTGCACAGCGGTGGCCCCCCATAAACTCAGGGAATGATGATGATGGTTATGTATTTGAAGATCTCGGTTTGATGATGATATGTTCTTGAAGATCTGGGTAAAAAGACGAAGTTGTTCTTGAAGATCTGGGTTTGAAAGTGGTTTGAAGATGTTCTTGAAGATCTGGGTAACAAGATCATCATCTTCAACCATCATCATCATCCCCACATAAACAACATCCAAACACCCCCTAAATTCCTAACACAAAATTGTCAAAAAAAAACATAACAAAATACAAACCTGAAGATGAAAATCCACATAACAAAATACAAATCTTACAAAATAAAGTCTAACGAAAAAAGAATCATTCAAAAATCCCCCAAATCCCCCTCTCTTTCTGCTGCAACTACCACAAATCCCCCAAATCGGTATAAATAACCCAGATTTACTTCTACCAAATCTTCAAACGAAAAAAGAATCACACACAACCAACACCTAGGTCTGACATCGCTCGTCGGAGGACCCTCAACCCACCGCCGACGCTTCCACTGCCGCCGCCGTGAGCGGCGGCGCCTAATCATCTCGTCGCCCTCTCTCTCTCTTCGATCTTTGTCGCCGGAAAACGGGGGTACGGGGGAGGTGTGGGTGTTGTCGGCTGCTGGCCTTCATCGAGAAGGAAGAGGGTGAGCAGGAGAGTGTGTCATGTGTAGCAGTGTAGGTGTGTTTGAGATGTGAAGGAATTGAGGAGTTGTTTAAGTTTTGTTTGTGTTTTTGGTTTAGGGTTTTCTAAGGTAGAAGAAGAGAGAACAAGATTTAAAGGGGAGGGGAAATTACAATTTTACCCATCATGTGCAACCCATGTGACCAAGAAGTTAACCAGAGTTGGGGTTTGGTTAGAATTAGAGGCCAAAATGGTTAGATATAGGGACCATGGGGGTATATACGTTAAAAATTCTTATTTTGGGCTAATATAGTAAAACTGACATAACCACAGGGGCCAAAAACGTAATTTACTCTATTGTTAATTTATTATTTAAAAACAAAAAAAAAAAACGATTGTGAGTGATGGAATTCTATCACAAGTGATATGCATTTCCGCTAAAATCCATCATTATTGATGGAATAATGCTTGATGACATGGCGAAACTTAATAGGAAGTTGTGAGTGAGTGATGAGTGATGGGTGATAGGCGCCCCTACCCCTAAGCAAAGTGGCATACTGTTTTTTTAGTTTGGATACTATAACATTATATATCAAAAAGCTAGAAACAATTTATGCATTGTTTTGTATATATCATCACAATAAATTCGTGCTTATAGCATTTTATATTAAAAGGCTGAGAACATTATTATTATTATTATTATTATTATTATTATTATTATATTATAATATTATATTATTATATTAAATGAAAGTCCTCATGAATAGTATTCATACATTATTCACATATTAAAATATTACTATATTATTCCATATATAAGTTTGCAAGTTTTTTATGCATCATCAATTGTACATTGTGCTTTGAGAGTTTTTAAAAAAAAAACTTAATTTTTTATTTTTAGCCCAATGGTTTTTATCTTTTTCAATTTTAACCCTACATAATTTGTTTGTTTAACTTTAACCCAAAACTTTTCATTATTTGCAATTTAACTTCGCAACTTTTGCCACTTATACTTTTCATTATTTGCAATTTAACTTCGCAGCTTTTGTCACTTATACTTTCATCTTTGGCAAATTTTCGTTTTACGTATAGTTCTAAATTTTCCGAGTTAATACGACGCAACGTGCATGTGTGGTTTAACGTTTTTACCTCTATTTTTCCATGTTTGACAGGTTCGTCGCAACACGCATATCCTAGGTCGAGTCAGTGTTGGTGGTCGATGACGGTTGTGTGACATTAGTACTATTTGACACCGTCTTACGCCCCGCCACAATGCGGGGTGTGCTTTGAGGGGTTTTCAAAGAAAAAATGGTTATGCATATGGTTGTCTTAACGTTGGCTTTGGGGGTTTTAAAAAAAATTGATTTTTTTTACTTTTTATCCAAAAGTATTTCATAATTTACTTTTAACCCAAAACTATTTGTTTTATTTTACTTTTAACCCAAAACTTTTTATCTTTCTCAATCTATCCTCATTACTTTTTCTTTTACTTTCAACTTTGGTCCTTTATAGTTTTCATTTTCCGCAAATTTTTTGCTTTATGCTTGGTTCTAAATTTTGTGACTTAACATATCGCAACGTGCGTCTTTGGTTTAACGTTTTTACGTTTCGTTCTAAATTTTGCGAATTAACACGACGCAACGTGCGTGCGTGGGTGAACTTTTTTACATCGTATATTTTTCCCCGTTTGACAGGTTTAACATAACGTGCGGGTCCTAGATTGACTTAGTTATAACTAAAGAATCCCCGCCGCATTGAGCGGGTCGTAATCCTATTATTATCCTATATATTAAAAAACCAACCTTGTGAATAGTAACTTCAACTACATCATACAGAGCCACGTCAAACCTATTAAATAGTCGATTCTTCTCTACATCTCAGAAACCCTAACCGCATCTCCACCAATGAATTTCTTTCAATCCATCTTCTCCGACGATCTACAACCTTCTACTCCACAACCGGAACCACAAACTCCTGAAAACCCTAACCCTAGCATCCCATCCATCACTTCCGCATGGACCTTCGGCAACAACCTCATCAAAACCCTAGCCTCCAAATCCGATTCCGTCATCCAAACCTATCGCCGTGACCTCCACGACTTCACCTCCGGCATCAAGCAAGAAACCGCCGTCATCCGCGAAGCCGCCGTTAAAGCCGTTAACAACCTACCGTCATCACTCGATTCCAGCGCCGGCCTCGCTCAGAACTCGCTCGAATCCGTGGGTCAAGCCATCGACGATCTCGGAGCCACCGTCACCGATATTATTACTCACGGTAAGGATTCAATTCTAGCCGTTGATTATTCTGATTCTGATAATAATAATATTATTGATGACAGTAAGAGAATTAGTAATAGTAGTAGTGTAGATCTAGGGTTTCCGAAGCCCTATAGTAGACTAGATGCACAAATTAGAACGATTCTGAAAATACATAATCCTTACATACAATTTTGAAGTTCATCTATGTCTGTTATACTTTGTGATTTATTATATACTTATATGGATTTTATAAGATTTGAAGCAGACAACTTTATTTATTTTCTAATTGTGAGTGTGTTTTATATGACTTTGCACTTTCAGATATGTACCATCTGCCAATGAATGTCCACTCAGGTTACAGCTTCCAAATGGAGAGATTTCTGTCACGAATGGCTTTATATCTCCGGTTAATATCTTCTCCTATATCATCATTACGTTTTTTTATCTTAACAATAAACTTTGTGATATTAATTTCATTATCATTGCAAATTGCAGACATGGGGAGGTGTTGTAGTTTTCAATCCTCCTAACTGCTTGGAAAATGCAAAACAGCATGCACCCTCTCAGGCGTAAACTTTCGTCCCAGGTTGAAAACAAATCTCCACTTATAAGATGTTCAATTGAAAGGTCTATAAATATAGCATAACTGAAGATTAGAATATTTATTTAATTTTGTATCAAATGAGTAAAATATCTCCTGTATGATTCAGGTGTGATGTATTTTAACAAGGGTTGTTGTTAATGATCCTGAGCAGGAACTTAACCAGATTTTTGAAGTTTTCATGAGGCAACTTCGACAATTATTTGGTTTAAAATCTACTGGTTTCTACAAGGGTTCATCAGGAACTTCTGTTCTTTTAGCCAGTGAAAGAAGCTTTACAGAATGGTAATATTAGTTATTAGCAATAATGATAGTCTTCGTTTTCTGTACCATAACACCATTGTTCATGATGTTCTCTTAGCTGAATGATATAATACACTGATATGCATGGCCTACTTTTTTATCGTTCTTTTTTTATATTATAGCTGGTCAATAAGGTGGCAATTTAGACTCAGTTACATATAAATTGTTTGATTCATGTTATGTTTTATCTGTAACGTGTAAAATAAAGAAAAAAAATATAGCTTAAAACGTAGCGTGTGTAATGTGTCAAACAAGTACAAGCGCAAACTTTATTTATAACCTAAACTGTTTATATAAAACGTTAAATCCTTATTGACATAATATAACGTTTGTAACCATATTTGGCACATGAATAATTTATAAAGAATCTAAAGCTTCGTGACTAAAAGTATTTTGTGTCGACCCAATTCCACCTGAACCAAAATTACTCTTCTGACCCGTTATCCGATTGGAGTGTGGGGGGAAGGGTCTATACTTCAGTAAAATACTTTAACTCTATAATAGGGTGTAATAATTGTGAGGTTCTTTCATCATGATGTGCAGGGAACTAGATGCTTTGGCTCGACAACATGCATGTTATAATCTTCAACAGTGTGGTACAACGCTTGGATCACTTTCAAGATTGGTAATATTTCAGTTCTCAAATACATTTACGGATTTCAATCGACTATCTGCGTTTAAGAAAAAATAAAAAATAAAACTTGACAAGCTTAATAAAGAGAAGCTCTCGGAGTTCTGTGATATATTTGACATCACGACAGCCAGCAGAACTAATAAGGTTTGTTTAGTCATTCTATGGTTCTTTATAAATTTAATGTGGAATATTCATCAGATAGGTGTATGACATCATGTTTGTTTTGCTAAAACAGGAAGATAATGTGGTGACGCTGATAGATTTTATGTTGACTCCTCATGGCACAACTAGCGAGCTGCTTGCAGAGAAAGATCAGGTTTGCATTTAAGCTTTAAAAATTGCTATTTTTCACTCTATTGACGTCCCGAATATAATATGGCATGTTATTCAGTCAACCACAGGTAAAAAGCGTAAGAGGCCAAGCAAGAAAAGTGCATCTGCCTCTGAGGCTACACCTTCTAAAAGCTCATCTAAGGTACCTTCTCCCCAATCTAAGTCCACCTAGAAATGAAGCATGATAAAGATTTTAGCCCAAAGATTAAACCTAGAAACCAAACATGTGACGCAAGAAATCCAAAAGAAAAAAACGTTTTAATGCTTTATAATCATATATGCTAAGCACAATGTAAATCGCGCAACGCGCGTCGGGCAATGACCCTAGTTATATATTAATAGAAACCTCCCATGAATAGTGTTTAGAATTTTTTTTATATTTATATTTAGTGATAAACATTTGATATATAATATTCTTAATCATAAGTGATGAACATTTAGTATTTTATATTAACTAAATTATTGATATTAGTTTATTAATACTGATAAACAAATGTATATTCTTTAATAACTTTTATTCTTTAAGCTTTTTAGGAAAGAAATACACAATTGTATTTATTTTAATTTTTTTAATATTCTGGTATAAGTTTTTTTAAACGGTGTTGTATTCAAATAGAATATTTCGTTGGTATAGGTATTGTGATGGAGTGAACCGATTCTCACCCAACAACATCGATACATGTGTAAGTATTATCCGAGTCGGTACCAAGGTTCGATTTTATGATTTTCGAATGATGTAAAACATGGGACGATATCAACTTTATTTTTTTGGTTTTTCTTTTGTTTGGTATAATGAGTGAAAGTACCGTACCAAATTGAGCCCATACCGATTGAATTCCTGCCGTGTAATGCGGGGGAATCCCACTATATACATATACATATTATACTGTAGATATATACATACATACATATATATATATATATACACAGAGTTAGGATCCTGTAAAAAAGGCCGAAAGTGTGAGAAAGGTAAGAAAGAATCTCAACCATTAGATCTTTTGATCTAATAGTTGAGATCAATAGGGACCAAAATGTAAAATATTTTTCTTAATTTGGATTGAATTGAAAATTATAGGGGTAATAAAGTCTTTATATCCATTCAAAATAGGAAACTGTAAATCAAAATTCCTATAATTCCGATCTCTCTCTCCAATTGATCGTACAGTTTCTATCTCTCTCTCTACAATTTCAAAACCCTAATGCCGCTAAACCTCCATATCTCGACTTCTTGTGCCCCGATCAATCACGCACATGATCGAACAGCGGCGACGGTGAGCGGCGACAGCGAGCGACGACGGCGAGCGGCAACGGCAGCGACGGCGAGCGGGCAGCGGCAGTGGTTGTGCGGATCGGCAGCAGTGGTGGTGCCGGAAGTGCCAGTAGAGGTGTTATTTTTTTCTTTACTGAATGGTGTTATATATTGTACTGAATGGTATTATTTTTGTACTGAATGGTGTTATTTTTGTACCGAATGGTGTTTTTTTTATTTACTGCTGAATGGTGTTATTTTTGTGCTGAATGGTGTTATTTTTGTACTAAATGGTGTTATTTTTGTACTGAATGTTTTTTTATCTACTGTTGAATGGTGTTATTTTTGTGCTGAATTGTGTTATTTTTGTGCTGAATGGTGTTATTTTTGTACTGAATGGTGTTTTTTTTATTTACTGCTGAATGGTGTTATTTTTGTGCTGAATGGTGTTATTTTTGTACTGAATGGTGTTATATTCTTGTACTGAATGGTGTTTTTTTTATTTACTGCTGAATGGTGTTATTTTTGTGCTGAATTGTGTTATTTTTGTGCTGAATGGTGTTATATTTTCTGAATTGTGTTATATTTAAAACACCATGTATGAACATGCTCTGAATGGTGTTATATTTATGGACGGTTATAAGTCCTAAAATCCAGGTTTTTCTCTCTCCAAATCCTTAAATCAAGGATTACCATATTTGAATTTGTTAATGCATTTACAATTATACCCTTTTCAATTAATTTAGATCTAATGGTTGAGATTCTTTCTTACCTTTCTCACACTTTTGGTCTTTTTTACAATAACTTCACCCTATATACACATATACTATATATATATATACACATTAAAACAAAGTCATCATGAATAGTGATTTTGATTAATTTAATAATTGTTTCAACTTTTTAATAATTTTTTATTTATCATATATTTTGATTATTTTTCTAATAATTTGCGTTCTATGTTTATTTTTTCAACATAGCGATAAATGTATATTGTGCCATTATCGTACTAAATCGAACCGAAACCGATTGTTTTTTTTTTTCAACATTACAATATAAATTTTATTGGTAATTTTCATTATACAACTTTGTCTGTCTGCAATGATAAACGAATATCATTACCAGTATTGTGACGATTTGAATGGATCGATACTGTTCGGACAACATCGTTTTTTTCGTTTTCGTTGGATGTAAAACATGTCTTGATTTCTATACCGAGTGCATATATCATACCAGTCGTATAACAAACCTAACCGATATCGATCGAATGTCTGTGATAACGTATCGCCGCAACGCGCGGGAAAACAACCTAGTTTATGCATTGTTTTGTATATATTTTATGGCTCAATAATAATAACTTAATATGCTATACATTTGTCTAATTTCATTATCACGTTATAAAAATATATTAGTATGGGTGGGCTTGTTTTTTGGTGGCACTACTCCCCAAGAGCCGAGAATCGAAAGAACTAGTTTTAGTAGAGCGAACAGTAGCGAAGCTTGAACGAAAATCATGTGGTGTCGGACTTTAAAAATCCAAATTAGGGGGGCGGACTCTCAAAAATCCAGTATTTTACATTACAAAAGAAAATTTTCGTTAAAATTAACACTACGAAACAAAAATAGGGGGGGGGGGGGGGGGTTCCGCCCCTGAGAGCGAAGTCTTTTAGTTCACACCCCCACATATCTCAATCATGGCTCTCTTGTATGTAGCCGCCAAGTTTTACGGCTCGCTCCAGGTTAAGGTTCACTCAGATACAAAATACCCCTACCCTAAAACCTTGGAGATTGCTAGTCAACTTAAGCTACACGTTATATGATCACTTAGTAGATTTCTATTTTGAACTTTATTCTGTGTTTTAAGAAGCCTTAAAGCAACATTTGTGAGTTTCTCAATAGTTTTTAACTCCTTTGTTTTTACTGATTTGAAAAATCAAGTAAATCTTTTTCTAGGACCAACATGAAAAAGGAAGGACTTATCGACGATGGATGCATTTAAGTGTTCATGTCTGAAAACCATTTTTTTTGTGTGTCAGATTTCCTTGTATTAGTTTCTTTTTTTAGTTAGTAGAAATAGAAAAAGAAAATTATATTTTTAACAACAATTCTTTTACATCTAAATAACATATATAACCTTACGCATGTAATGAATTTAACCAACATATTTTCGTAATGAAAAACATTATATCAACTATATTAGTAGGCCACATGTTATTTGTTAATAGTATTTTTTTTTAATACCTAACCGGCCTGTTTGGGCTGGAAACGGAGCTCTATAGGCCTATTCTGCTCTCGTAATGTCTTGGGCTAAAGCTATTGGAACATTGTAGTTTGAATATGTTAGAAGCCCAAGTTATGTATTAAACAATTTAAACTAGAGTAAATTGCAATTTTTGTCCTTTATCTTTATATCATTTTGCAGGCGGTGTCCTTTATCTTTAAAATTGACGAGTTTTGTACTTTATGTTTTAAAATCCTACACGTTATGTCCTTTGAGCCAAACTCAGTTAATTTTTTCTGTTAAATCTGATCACTCAAGGGCAATTTAGTCTTTTTACCAATTACTTTAAAATATGTTAATAAATAAAACAAAAACAAATTTAAAAATAATACAATATGTGTATATACATTTATATATAAAGAAACAACACCCTCTCTCTAGCTCTCTCTCTCTCTCTCTACCTCTCTCCAGCCACCACCAACAACCACCTCCGACCACCACCCTCAACCACCTCCGATCCCCTCTACTTCTCTCAACCGTCACCGCCAACCATCACCACCACCCACTAACCAAATCATCTCATCTGAACAAATAAAAAATCCCCAAATCCCCAATCTTTTATTCCCTCCACTCCAGTTCATTCCCAATCCATCTATATAATGCTTTCTGTATCCAATTCAGTTCATCAAGCAGTAGCAGTCATGAAATCCGTGTAGAAAGTCATCGTCATCGTTATCAATACATACACATACAATTATTACTTTTAGTGACAGAAAACACATACTTTCTAGAGAGAGAAAACACCAACACACTCACCTTCATATATGTTTATTGTTGGCCTTTTTTGTGTATTATTACACCATTTGTGTGTGATTGAAGTGAAATTTTTACCTAGGGTTTCAATTTGGGGGAATTTTGTGAAGAAATGGGTGATAGTGAAGGAAATACTGAGATGATTCAAAAAGTGCAGTCTAATTTTGGGACTTCATCTTTAGCAGTTCCTAAACATCAATCACAAAAACCTAATTTTAATCAACTTGACATACCTCAATCGAATACGGCTCAGTTTCGGGGTCAGAATCGACAGTTTTCCCCAAATTATAGTGTTGATAGCACTGGTAAAAGGGCGGGAATTCCACCATCTCATCCGCAGTTTCCTCCGGTCTCGCCTTACTAGCAGATTCCGGTGACTCAGAGTTCCGGGAATAGTCATAAGATTGGGGGTTCGCCGAGTTTTAACCATGGTCATGGGCAGTCGCATTCGCGATCGTTGTCGCAGCCTACGTTTTTCGCTCTTGATTCGCTTCCGCCTTTGAGCCCGTCGTCGTATCGCGATTCGCCTTTGAAATTTTAAATTAAAACTAGAATTGCGACCCGCCGCAATGCGGCGGGGATTCTTTACTTATAACTAAGTCGATCTAGGATCCGCACGTTATGTTAAACCTGTCAAACGGGAAAAAAATAGACGATGTAAAAACGTTCACCTACACACTCACGTTGCATTGTATTAACTCGCAAAATTTAGAACGAAACGTAAAAACGTTAAACCAAATATGCATGTTGCGATGTGTTAAGTCACAAAATTTAGAACCAAACATAAAGAGAAAAGTTTGCGGAAAATGAAAACTATAAAGGACCAAGTTGAAAGTAAAAAAAGTTGTGAGGATAGATTGCAAAAGATAAAAAGTTTTGGGTTAAAAGTAAAAAACAAATAGTTTTGGGTTAAAATTAATTTATGAAATACTTTTGAGTGAAAAGTTAAAAAAACATTTTTTTTGGAAACCCCCCAAAGCCAAAGTTACAACAACCATATGCATAACCATTTTTTCTTTGAAAACTCCCCAAAGCACACCCCGCGTTGCGGCGGGGCGTAAAACGGTGTCAAATAGTACTAATGTCACACGACCGTCGTCGACCACAAACATTGACTCGATCTAGGATATATGTGTTGTGACAAACCTGTCAAACATGAAAAAATAGAGGTAAAAACGTTGAACCACACATGCACGTTGCGCCGTGTTAATTTGCAAAATTTGGAACAAAACATAAAAAAAGTTGAACCACACTCGTACGTTGGTCGCATTAACTCGAAAAATTTAGAACTATACGTAAAACGAAAATTTGTGAAAGATGAAAAGTATAAGTGACAAAAGTTGTGAAGTTAAATTGCAAATAATGAAAACTTTTGGGTTAAAGTTAAAAAAACAAATTATGTTGGGTTAAAATTGCCAAAGGTAAAAACCTTTGGGTTAAAAATAAAAAAAAATCAAGTTTTTTTCTTGAAAAAGTCCCAAAGCATAAGTTACAACCACTAACACTGACTCGATCTAGGATATATATGTTGTGACAAACCTGTCAAACATGAAAAAATAGAGGTAAAAACGTTGAACCACACATGCACGTTGCGCCGTGTTAATTTGCAAAATTTGGAATAAAACCTAAAAAAAGTTGAACCACACTCGTACGTTGGTCGCATTAACTCGAAAAATTTAGAACTATACGTAAAACGAAAATTTGTGAAAGATGAAAAGTATAAGTGACAAAAGTTGTGAAGTTAAATTGCAAATAATGAAAACTTTTGGGTTAAAGTTAAAAAAACAAATTATGTTGGGTTAAAATTGCCAAAGGTAAAAACCTTTGGGTTAAAAATAAAAAAATCAAGGTTTTTTCTTGAAAAAGTCCCAAAGCATAAGTTACAACCACTAACACTGACTCGATCTAGGATATATGTGTTGTGACAAACCTGTCAAACATGAAAAAATAGAGGTAAAAACGTTGAACCACACATGCACGTTGCATCGTGTTAATTTGCAAAATTTGGAACAAAACACAAAAAAGTTGAACCACACTCGTACGTTGGTCACATTAACTCGAAAACTTTAGAACTATACGTAAAACGAAATTTGTGAAAGATGAAAAGTGTAAGTGACAAAAGTTGTGAAGTTAAATTGCAAATAATGAAAACTTTTGGGTTAAAGTTAAAAAAACAAATTATGTTGGGTTAAAATTGCCAAAGGTAAAAACCTTTGGGTTAAAAATAAAAAGAAACAAGTTTTTTTCTTGAGAAAGTCCCAAAGCAAAAGTTACAATCACTTATGCCTAAACTTTTTGCTTCTTTATAGTGTAATAAAATTTGTGAAAGATGAAAAGTGTAAGTGACAAAAGTTGTGAAATTAAATTGCAAATAATGAAAACTTTTGGGTTAAAGTTAAAAAAACAAATTATGTTGGGTTAAAATTGCCAAAGGTAAAAACCTTTGGGTTAAAAATAAAAAGAATCAAGCTTTTTTTTTTTGAGAAAGTCCCAAAGCATAAGTTACAATCACTTATAAAATTGCCAAAGGTAAAAACCTTTGGGTTAAAAATAAAAAGAATCAAGTTTTTTTTGAGAAAGTCCCAAAGCATAAGTTAGAATCACTTATGCCTAAACTTTTTGCTTCTTTATAGTGTAATAGTGTTAATGTCCGTGCGTTGCCGCGGGTACTTATGTTTTTTTCCGCAAGTAGAGATATATCGAAGAGTAATCGAGTTTGCTATAAGGTCATGACAAGAAATTAAAATTGTTTTTTTACATGGGTCAACTAAATATAATCTTTTATTAACCTAATATATAAATGATTGAGCAATTAATCAGTTTAAATTTAAAATTCTTAGAAAGTTGCTGTGTAAATATAGACATTTATTATAATTTTATTTTTTTAGAAAGTTGGCTGTATAAAAATATACATTTATCTAATTAGCTTTTACTTCTTTAATTTGGTTTTTCTTCGATTGTTACTCCCAGAACAACTATATCACTTTTAAACTTCTCAACATCTATTTATTTCTTTTCTTTTCAATTCCTTGCATTTTATTCTTCTAAATCCCCAACCTTTTCTACAATCCCTTCACTATAATACTTCAAATTTAAATTTGCCTAATTAACCCCGTAAATCCACTCACTATTAATACAGCATCAAAAACTATAGCTCATAACAAGAAAAAACCAGAACAGAAACTAATAGATTTCTAAGAAAGGGTTCTTTATATCATTTCCACCATGTTGGCCATATTACGAAAACGGAATTTTAACTTCATACCCGACCCAGACACTTGATAACAAGTTCAAAAACAAAAGAAAATAAAACAGGCCCATTTTAAACAAACCAGACACACACTGAATGAACCGAATAAAAAAAAAAGTAAAAACCAACTAATCCACTTCTTCTATCTTGCTTTCCTCGCCACCTTCCTTAACTGCAGGCATTTCAGCGTCCTCATCACCTTCATCAATGATCAGACCCAACTTCAACATCCTATGAATCCTCCCTCCAAATGTGTTTGGATCCTCCAAGCTAAATCCAGATGTCAATAGAGCGGTCTCAAACAAAAGAAACACCAAATCCTTAGTTTGTTTATCATCCTTAGTTGAGTCGGAACACATATCCAGACCAAAAAAAACACCCACACCTTCCTCTGAAGGACAACATTTCATTCCATAATCTTTCTGAAGGCTATTAATTATTATTGCAACACAATCAGAAACAATACTTTTACTACCATACTAATGAACATAATATGTATAAACTTACCACTCTCCGGTTCTTAAGAGGAAAGCAGGTTTAGTTTTTTCAATTTCTGCATCATACATTCAGGCTATAAACTTATAATGGAACATAAAATGATATAGCATGAATAAAACATAAATGGGTATAAAAAAAAGAAGATACCTTGTTCTGAATTAGCACGGCATTTTTAACAAGAGAGGATTTCTTGGTCTGATAAGGAATCTGTTGCATATACAAAACAGAAATCCATAACAAGTTAATCCAGCATGGTGTACGAACTCAACTTACCACTCTCCGGTTCTTAAGAGGAAAGCAGGTTTAGTTTTTTCAATTTCTGCATTTCTTAAGAGGAAATGCAATACCTGTGGATCGTGAAAGCCCTATACATTGTTTTCAGGCATATCATGATATAGCTTCACTGCATATTTAAGTCAAGTCTTCAAAGAAATTAATTTCCAATATCCAGATTATATCCAAATAGCATAGTAATTCTGCACTTTAGGCAATCTCACCACATCCGGTTCAACCCATGACAGCGGTTCAGTAGTTCAACCGCAACTCGCCAAAAACTGGCAAACCTAATTAGGTATTAGACCAAGAATGTAATATCACAACCTAAAACAATCAGTGGAAAAAACATA
Organism: Helianthus tuberosus; assembly: GCA_030545235.1. Lineage (NCBI taxonomy): Eukaryota > Viridiplantae > Streptophyta > Magnoliopsida > Asterales > Asteraceae > Helianthus > Helianthus tuberosus. The sequence goes on along the minus strand of CM060448.1, from coordinate 162,180,824 downwards.
ATGTTAAGAAAATATAATGCAACTCCGCACACGTTGTTAGCTATGAGACCAAGAAATTAGATTTTTTTTTTTTTACAAATATGAAACAGATACGGTAGTAGGTAATACCTGCCTAATTATCTTAACTCGTTTATTCACATCGACCCGTTTTGACACACACCCAACCCGACATGTTAGTCGTTTAACTTATAAGTTCCACCATAAGTACTCTGCATGATTCATTATCAAAACCGCCCTCATTATTATGCAGCGTTAAGCACTTGTAACTGCAAAAAAACGCATCACAATCACAAACAGTAATCTTAAGTCTTAAAACAATAGAAGTATTAATTATTAAGAACAAAACCCTAAGGTTTACATGCCGAGATGCTTGCGACATAAGCCATTCAAGAACTTCATGTACCTGAGCTCCTTATGCACTGTGTGGACCAATCATATCACTGGCTCGTCTATCTTCACCGCTCCATCTTCATCTACAACAAAACAACCAAAAACGTCAAAAATTAACGGTAACACAGTAGATCTGAGAAAACTTTTAGTAGAAAATAGAAAAAACCTACATGATTTTCATCTTCATCCACCGATTGCAACTAACCGATAACTAACAGTGACATGAAATTAGTAGATTTACAACCTTTTATACAGGAAAATCGAATGTAGCTATAGATTTTACCTGATTCGTGAAACCAAAATGATTGTCGCTAGATTGGTCGCCGAATAGTCGGTTTCATGGCCAGAACCCTAACTGCCGACGTCACCTTCGATCTTCACAGGTTCCACCACCACCACCATCACTCCAAATTCTAGACTAATTATCACCGACGCCTGAGATGATAACCTTGAAACCCTATCCGCTGATAGGGTTCTCTCTCTAACTCTAACCACCGATTGTGTCGGATTTTGGGTCACCGGAGCAATGGCTTATGGTGAATCACGAAGAGACACAAATCCCAGATCCATAATTTGAGAGAGAGATTGAAGAATCTAAGGACGACAGATGAAGGTGCTCTCAGACGACTCTTTGCCTCTTTGATTGTTCTTTCAATCTTCTCACAAGGGGATGATTGAATTAATAAAGGAAATGCTAAACCTAAAATTGAGTGGGTGGGATGGAAACGCACGACGCTTCGAGTGCAACATTCTAGGGTTGTGTGGGATTTGGAAGAGACGATGGTAACCTGGATAGTAAATGCGGTTGGATGATTTACCTGTTTTAGCCCTAAGGTGTCTTAAAACTTTGCTCAAACTACAAGTTTAACCCCTCTAAAAATGTTTTATTTTCTTGTACATGTTGTTATAAAATATGTACGCCATGTAAATTACATTTCTATCCATCACTTTTCCTTTTTAATATATTATTATAGATAAAATTTGTGAAAGATGAAAAGTGTGAGTGACAAAAGTTGTGAAATTAAATTGCAAATAATGAAAACTTTTGGGTTAAAGTTAAAAAAACAAATTATGTTGGGTTAAAATTGTCAAAGGTAAAAACCTTTGGGTAAAAATAAAAAGAATCAAGTTTTTTTCTTGAGAAAGTCCCAAAGCATAAGTTACAATCACTTATGCCTAAACTTTTTGCTTCTTTATAGTGTAATGTAATGTAATAATAATTTATCAAGTAGTAGCAGTTCATTCCCAAAAAACTAAAATTTCTTTTAGTTTTTCTTAAGTTTGTTTTTTTAACTAATAAGGTAAAAAGACAATTACACCCTCATGTGCCTTGCACATGATCAAATTTAACTGAAAAAACTAACTAGGTTAGGCCTAAAGGACATAACGTGCAAGATTTTAAAACATAAAGTACAAAACTTGTCAATTTTAAAGATAAAGGACACCGCCTGAAAAATAGTATAAAGATAAAGGACAAAATTTACAATTCACTCATTAAACTATTAAAAACTGCAATTTAACTTTTTTATTGCTGGAAAGTTATAAACGTGTATATAGTTAATAAAATTTCATTTGTAATTTTTAAAACTTTATTTTTAAATGTTAAAAGTTTATGTTTGATAAAATATAAATGACTTCTTGATTCTAATATTTATTTGGTGGAATTACGCATAAAGTATACATTTAGCCAAGAAAATTTTGGTCAAGCATATTTTGTTATCTAAAACTCACAATCTATATCCAGGTCATATGTTACATGGTTTGATCATAAAATGGCGAGTAAATTGTCATTTTAGTCCCTGAGTTTTGACTAAAATTGCCACTTTAGTCCAAATAGTTTTTTTCTTGCCATTTTAGTCCAAATAGTTTTGTTTTCTTGCCATTTTAGTCCAAATAGTTTTGTTTTCTGCCATTTTAGTCCCTGGTAGGTGGTGATGGTGGTGGGGTGGGTGGGTGGGTGGTGACGGTGCAGGCAGGTGGTGGCGATGATAGAAGGTTAGTCCCTGCACCGTCACCACCCACCCACCCACCCCACCACCATCACCACCCACCATTTCCACCACCACCGGGCACTTTTACGCCACCCACGTCATTAACCAACATCACCGTCATCATCGTAAAACCAACAACCACCGCCATCATCTTCACTGTAAACTGGCACAACACCATCCCCATACCATCGCACCTGCAAAAAAAGAAAGAAAAATGTGGTTCGACCAAAATTCACCTAAGTTAAATAAATTTTTTTTAATGGAGTTAGTGGGTTGGATGAAAATGGCAACAAATGACAAAACTCAGGGACTAAAATGGCAGAAAACAAAACTATTTGGACTAAAATGGCAAGAAAACAAAACTATTTGGACTAAAAGGGCAAGAAAAAAACTATTTGGACTAAAGTGGCAATTTTGGTCAAAACTCAGGGACTAAAATGGCAATTTACTCTAAAATGGCTATAAAAGTATTAGTTGATCTTTTTGTAATATGGTTTAGTCTTATGAGATTACGAAGAGTTATCTTCGGGCTTTAGGTGTATGTGACTAAGTGACTTGGCAATGTAGCGCGAGTTGAGCACATGGTTGAGGCTTAGTTAGGTAGTAGAGACACTCGACTCAGTTGACCTATTAGGCGGAATAAACAATGCTAACATTTCACGTGTTAAGCGGTAATAAAGTCCTTAGGGTGGCCGGGGCACAATCGGTGACCCCATGCGGGGACCGATCTCACCGATCGGTGAGGTGCTGCCGGTGCAGCGGGGAGCCCAAAACGGGGAGCCAAGGCGGTGGGGAGTCACCGAAGAGGGGGAGTGATGGTGGTGGGGCCAGCCGCAATTTAGACCAATCAAACCATTTTCTTCTTCTTTTTTTTTTTTTTTGAATAAAAAAACAAGGGGTGTTAAGAGGGGAGTGCCGCCATCAAAATGGGGTGTTAGGGGAGTTTAAGAGGGTAGTTGACGTGGCACTAGTTGGTTGGTTGGGCGTAAGAGAGGGGACTCACCTCTTAGGTGAGTGCCCCTTACACCCTTATATTATTTGTGGACGATAAACCATGTTAATTTCGATATAGAGATCTTTACATTCACTCAATAATAATGTTTGTTATTTTTTTATAAATATATGTCTCCACACCTTTTTAGTAAATTTCATTATATTATCATTGTTATCAAAATTTGAATATATGTTTAAAAAGTTATGATTTTGATAATACTTTTTTGCGTTGTTATATTAAGGCTACTAGCTTACAAAGCTATGTGTCCATGAGATAATAGCTTAGTTACATCCTTATGGTGGGATAAAACTTAGAGACCATTAGGTCCTGAGTTCGATTCCCATAAGAGTGTTTTCCTCAGATTATTGGGTTTCCTTCTGAATTGTTTTATAGACATTATTGCCTAGTGGAGATTGATATGATCGGATGGTTCCGCTGGTGACACAATGACACTTCAATGGTTCGTCAGTGATCCAAATTTGTCTAAAAAAAGCTTACAAACTCGTGTATTACACGGGTTGACTATCAACAAAATGTAAATCATAAAAAACATTTATAATCCTTATCGGTGAAATGACTTATCACATATAAGTGAAATAAATGAAAACATTTATATTTTCAGCTATTCAAGTATAATCTTCTAAATCTTATTTCTCTCCTAGTGTGACTATAATCCATTTGATTAATTATAGTCGTTAAACAATGTATTAAAAATATAAAAATGTTGATGATAATCTATAAGTGTTTTTAAAAATAAATTGTAAGTTAATTGGTTGTGGCAGATGAATTTTCATTAACTTATAATATGTATATTAATGATATAATCTATCTATATACTATACTAAAAGAATTCTCCTTAACCACATGGATTATTCTTAGCCAATTATTTTGTTGATGTGGACACTCTCTTTGAGCAGATAATTGACAATGAGCAGCAATCTCTTTTTCTCTATTCTCCTTCTCACGTACGTTTCTCTCCTCAACATTTCCTTTATATCTTATTATTTGCAAATTGCAAATCACAAACCTAGATCTCTAAAGCAAGGATTCAAATCATCGATTGAAGGCAACACAGTAAGTTATTTTCGATCCTTAATCTGATCCACATATGTTTTTTTCATTGATTCGTGTTTCATATTTGTTTAATCTTGATTTATATTTCACGAACCCTAATTTGCAGCGAAGCAATTCTCATGTATCTCTGATTCATCCTAATCGTTACCCTCTTGGTATGTTAAGTTTTAATCTTATAATCTTACGTTTATACAAAACCCTAATTATGATATGTGCGATTTTCAGACCTTCAAACTTCTACAAAACCCTGCTATGAACCACATTCCCTTGATGGTTCCACTGTTTGGATTCTATATAACATTTGGCTTCTAATTATTTCAATTTTATAAGATTTTTCTTCAATGGTAGCAGATCTCTGTTAATTTTCAAGTTATGGTTTTTGCTCAGGTAAATGTTCTATTTGTTTTTTTGGATTATATAATAGTTTATTATTGGCTTTTTTTTGTTAATCATATGTATATGTTATTGATTTAATTGGAAGTATATTTATATGATATGGTTTGAAACATGTGACTGTATTGTGATTTTTTGGGGTAAATTTGGTTACATTCACCAAGTGTAGAAGTGTAGATTGGATTTTGGAGTTTATAAATTGTGAAATTAGAGATCAGTGTAGAAAGATACTCTTACAACTCTTTTGATTCTAAAATACTTTGTTTGTTCAGTTTTTGATTTTGTTCCTGTTTGTTCAGAGATATTCAGTTTTCAATCATTTTCGCTCTGTGATTCTTTCCGAGTTTCTCAACAAATTTCTTTCCGGTAAAGTTCTTTTAACATCACGTTGTAGTTTTTATTATTGATTTATTGAAAAAGTTTCATTGAGTTCTTCTTCATCTAGGTAATCATTTTCTGTTCAAATATGGTTTTAGTTCTTTTAATCAATTGTAATAATACCCTAATTCCCACAATCGATATTATTAGGTGTCCATACCGTTTGTCGTAGTATTGTAGCTCCATCACCATTAAGTTTGGTTAAATAATACAATTAGTGTTGCAGAGATAGCACATGAGGATATACAAGAGTAGTTTGAACTCGAAAAACAGTAGATAATGTTACTTGCACCAGTCGCGTATATAGAGTATGTTCTTAATCCCTTTCGGCTTGAGTTACTTTATTGTCATTTGTTTTTGTATTTAACAAGATTAATATTCAATCAGTACTTATTTGTTAATAATAAGAATTATATTATGGCTACATATTTATTTATTTATTTAGAATCCCGTATGGGTCAAACAAGGTTAAAGTCACTAGACTTTATACCTTTTATACCAAGTTACTAACCAAATGGGTCAAGCTAGCTTACTTCATTTTTTGAATCATAAGACTATGAGGTGTGGAATGGCCAATTTTGGTTTGTGTTCCTTAATTGGGTCAACTGAAAAAAAAAAAACTACCTGAATGTGGATTGGGGCAAATGGGTTGAAGTCACCAAAGTCATATATTGTATACTAACCAAATGGGTGCTAAATGGGCGATGGTTTGGGTTTTTTTTTAAACAGTAAATGAATAAAAAAAAACTAGCTGAATGTGGAATGTGTCAAATTGGTAAAAGTAACCGAACTCTATATATTGTATATATGATAAGTTTGAAATGGATTTTGGTTCCACTTTGCTTAACTTTAATTGAGTCATTTCCTCAACAATCACCTGCTTTTTTTTCAGCTCAACTTAAGAAAAACATTAACCAAAACAAGTTCAGGTTACCTCAAAGGTTAGTTTTGGTTTACATATAATAACTCCACAGATAATGAATACAAATTACTTCTTATTTTATGTACAAAACAATAACTTTGAAAAGAATACCAACTCCATTTTAAAAGAATCAGTCAAATTAAAATGGGGGATTTAGAACTTAACAGAAAAACAGAACAGTAATGTTTCAGCTATGTTTTAAGATATGAAAGATGATCAATAAATTATGTCTTTTGAGGGAGGCTTTTTGAGATTCAGTAGGTATGTTCACATTATTTCAATATTAGTGTTCCCTTATGTTGCATATTAACAATTTATACAACAATCTTGCCGAATAATTGGAAGAAACTTCTAATCTTTGGCTGATATGAGAGTTTTAAATTAAAGTAGCGAGTGTGGAAGATATAGTCTCATCCCATATGTTTGACTTCTTAAGTCAACTCTACATACTCAAATAAGAGATATTTACGTTCCGGTTCAGCCGGTTTTTATGAGTTTTTGGGTGGAACCGGTAACTACGGTTTTTGGAAAAACTAAGCCAAAGCAGTCGGGTTGGCAGCGTCGACTGGACAGTCGGACCAGCCAAATGTTTAAGAATTAAAGAGTTTACGAAGAAAGTAAAAAAGAAAAAAATTAAGAGCACGTATTCGGCTAAACTAATAATCTATATATATGGTAATGTTAAGTTCATATACGTAGAAAAACATGTTTTTTTAATATTATGGCGGTATGTTCATCTCGCCCTGTTACAAACCATAAACCATAAGCCAGACCACATTACTCCTGACCCATCTGAGCTCGCTGATTTAACTTGGTTTGGGCAGTTACGTCGGTTTCGATGGTTTTTTAACATCACTAACTCAAATTACCACTACCTTTTTTAATTCTTACTTTCAGGTTTCCGGTTCCATAGTCTCTCAAATTACCACTAAATTTCACTTTTATATCTTTTCTTTTTAGAACGATGAACAAAAATGGTCAAATTATGGAACCGGGTTCGTGCATGTTGGTGGGTTTGTACGGTGGAGATGGTGCCTCCCAACGATGGTGGCTCTCGCTTCCAGGAACAATCACAGAGGTTTTTAGTAGCAAACTGACTTGACTCATGAAGTTCGCAAAAAGAGGTAAGAATATTTGTGCATTTGTGTTTTTTTTTTCTCATAAGGTCTCCATGCTATTTTTCCATAAGATTTATATATTTATTCACAAGATAGTTTGAACATTTGTGAGTTTTTTAAACAATACAATAAATATCTAAGTATAATATAGGGTGTTTGAATATTTGTGAGTTTTTTAAACAATACTATAAATATCTAGCATTGGAGCGGAAGACCAAATGTGACTCTTTAAGCTATTATTGTTAGTAGTAGTAATAGTACTAACAGTAGTTCAAATGGGTGCCAATGAATAAGGTAAGAAGAATACTCTCCTTTTTGCTTCTCTATTTTTGACTTTAGAGGTCAACTCTTTAGAAATTCTCAATATTCAAATTGATATGGTTTTTAGTAAAATTTAACACCTATATATTGTTTTGAAGTTCTTCAAAAGTTAATAGTATTCATATCAAAAGTTAATAACTCATGACCAGTTCAGAAAATTAGTCCTAATGAATTTGTCATAGATGAAGTAGACTTTGAGGACATCGCTTTTAACTAGATGACTTAAGAGAAGAATTTAAGGTGTGCAATTTTCATGAATTGTTATTGTTTGCATCTATAGTAAAGAAAGATGCCAACCTTATTAAGTTCGTGTATGCATGTGTTGGATTGTTGTCTACAATAATTGGCCCATATTCCTTGATTATCGGTTATAATCTTTTATGCCATCTCAACCACTCAAATTTCATTTTTTTTCTATTGATCCGCCTATGGGTCACACTGCTGAAATATGGAACTAGATTAGGCATGAGGTACAAAAAGGGTGATGTGGGAAAAAATATTTATTTAAGTGGGTGATTTTACAAAAGGGTGTTGTGGGAAAAAAAAGTATTTATTAAAATAGGTGTTTTAAAAAATTATATATTTTTAAATAGTATTTCGTTGGCCTGTCAAAAAAAAAGGAAGATAACTTTGCTTCAAGAAGTGGGCCAAGTTTTGGATGCTATCACTGTACATGGTCAACGAATTGATCATCTCTGAACTGTTGCTTAATTGTTTGCTCAATGGAAGCAAAACAACTGGCTTGAAGTCTCTTTTAAGAAATTAATAACCTAAATCTGTTAATTTGTTGCAGGTGATAAATAAAGAGAAGGTTGCTTTGTGAAGGTGAAGATGATATATTATCGTCGTTGTGCTGAGCAGGGGCTGTTCTTAGAAGGCCACTGGCAGGGCCACGGCCCTGGCAAATTTTTCGGCCGTAGTGCTAATTTTTCGCATTTCGATCGAAATTTTTATATATACTATGTTTGGCCCTGGCTTGCCCAGGCTTTTTTTAGTGCCCGTGTCTTTCGGCCCTGGCACGTTCAACGGGCAAGATCCGCCACTGGTGCTGAGGTACGATCTCTATAATTTTGCATATCTGATTTCGTATTGTACGTATTTTTTAGCATCATATTTGTAAACCAATCTTGATTTCAAATTAATGTACTAAAGCAACTTTTTAGTCAACTCGCAAAAATTGTTTTTGAACGCCCAAAAAATACTACTTGTGACTGATGTTTAACTTATTACTTTGTATTGTGACTGACTTACTTTTGCTTCTTTTTGTCGATGATATATGCTCTGGTAAGATATATCATGGAGATTGGAGAACTGAGGCACAATAGGTGGTCTCTTTGTTTGGTTTTATGCATTGGCTAGAAACTAGACATCTTTTAATACACACCGAAGTGGAAGAAAGATTAGGGTGTAAGTCACAGTTTGTGCTTTTTTAGTAATGAACATGTGATTCAAACTCCTCACCAAAATTAAGTGTACTCTATTTCTTAATTTGTTGTTTAGATTTTCTACTCTTACATTTTGGTTTAGGGTACAGGAGGCAGAGTCGTGACTTTGTGGATTAGTTAAAGAAGAAGCATGGCTTGTTGTATATGGAAATTGATGGAGGGATTGCCAGCTATATCATGTATCATCAACACTAAACCTGCTGGTATCATCATCAATTAATTTTCTTTTTCAGTACTTATGTTATGTTTATGAATCCTTTTTTACTGTAACAATTTGAAAAAGGATCATCATCAATTAACTTTTGAGACACCAGGTAATCAAATTTTTGCACAAAATTTCAATCTTTTGAATGTAACAAATTGAAAAAGGATTTGATACGTTTGTTAGATTGAATACTAATTGCTTATGTGTGTTGAACTGATTTGTTAAATTGAATACTAATCACATACTAGCATTACTCCTGGAACTATTATGAGTATAAATAGATTTTCAACGAATTGTGATCGTTGCATATTCATGTATTTTAATTTGTCGTTGTACTCTAATATATTCATTTGTGTTGTAACATGTATGAAATCATAATATTTATGTCAATGGTGATAATGAAGATATTTTATTTTAGAAACCCGTGTAATACACGGGGTCTTAAGCTAGTAAATACTATTTAAAAAAATCATACTATAAATAAAATATGTGTTCAACATCATCCTAGTATAGAAATAAACTAGAGTTAATTACATAGCTAGTCCTTATGGTTTGCACAAAGTAACATACTTAGGTACTAATAGTTTAAAATCACATTCTAGAGTATTAACTTTTCATTTTGTAACGTTTGGAGATATTAACGCTATTTGTAGGTTTAAAATCACATTTTATTAGTACCTAAGTATGTTATTTTGTGCAAAACACATGGACTAACTATGTTAATACCCTAGAAGTTAATACCTCCAAACGTTACAAAATGAAAAGTTAATACCCTAAAAGATGATTTTAAACTATTAGTAGCTAAGTATGTTATTTTGTGCAAACAACAGGAACTAACTATGTAATTAACTCAAATAAACTATTAACTCAAAATAATAATCTATTTCTCGCTACTTCAACAACTACCTATACGATTTAAATGAAAAAAATACTAGTGTTTTCAAAATTCAAACCTGGGAGTTGTCTACATAATCAGTCCGGTTTAACTTGCAAACCGAATAGGTGGTTTTAAGGGTTTCTAGTAGGGTTGTAATCGAACCGAACGAACATGAACAAGACCATGTTCATGTTCGTTCGTTAAAGAAATTAACATGTTTGTGAACTGTTCACGAACACATACCAAACATAAATTTATGTTCGTGTTCGTTCGTTAAAGAAATTTAGTTGTTCACGAACAGTTCGTGAACATTGGTCTCCAACACAAACAAATAAAAACGAACATAAATGAACATTTAACTTGAAAATAAAAAAATTAAAACATTGTAACCTTAAAACATTGGACATAAGTACTTAAATACAGCCATCAAATGATAAATCAAAACACAAGAAAGCCATATAACGGTGAATCAAGTTTAACTAAGGGGCTGTTTGGTAGCCTCTGAATGGTCATTAAGAGGCTACCTCTTAATGGAACCATTAAGAATTTTATCAATGAAAATGTAGAAAAATGTGACATGTGATGATTTACCATTCAGAGGTTACCTCTTAACTATTCAGACTTGAGGCTACCTCTTATTCATTCAGAGGTTTTAAACCATTAAGAGGTAGCATCTGAATGGTCATTAAGAGGCTACCAAACAGCCCCTAACTTAAGACATAATCATCCTAAAAAATGTCTTGAACGTCCAACTTTTAGGTAACTTAGAAAACACAAGGTATCCAGTTTTCAACATGTTTAGATAAAAGGGTTATTATTTATTATTTTTTAATATAATCAAACAAACATGAATGAGCATAAACGAATGAACGTAACCGAACATATTACTGAACGTTCACGAACGTAGTCGAACGAATGAGACCTTTGTTCGTGTTCGTTCGCTAAGCTAACCGAACAAAATATTTTGTTCGTCTTCGTTCGTTAAGCTAATCAAACGAACATAAACAAACTTCCCGTCGAATGGTTCACGAACTGTTCGCTAAACGTTCAGTTCGTTTACATCCCTAGTTTTTAGTTTTTTTTATCTATCTTATTTAGTGATTTATTTATTATTTTAGGCGTCAAACTCTGTTACATTTATAAAGTTACAACAAATGTTAAATTAGTTCCTTTTTATATTTAAATCGATATTATTTTTAAGAGTAAATTACAATTTTGGCCCCTGTGGTTATATCACTTTTACTATATTAGCCCAAAATAGTATTCTTTAACATCTGTGCCCCCATGGTCTCTATAACTAACTATTTTGGCCCCTGAGTCTAACTCAACCCCTTACCCTGGTTAATTATTTGTCACATGACAGACACATGATGGGCATATTTGTAATCCCCCCCCCCCCTTTACCAAATCAGTTAATCAGATGGTTAGAGATAATTCTAAGCTTTAATCCTCTAAGCAAATTCACTAACTTTTTAGCATAATTCATCAAGGGTTTGTTCAACTTATTTATAATGATTGTTGTTGTCACTACCAATGTTGAAGAAAGAGGGGTGTTTGGAAACAAGAAAATATAACAGAAGAAACATAACAATACAATTAACAAGCACAAGCATCAGAAGCAGTACAGTCAACAAGCACAAGCAATCGAATCAGTAAAACAAGCAATCGAAGCAGTACAGTCAACAAGCACAAGCAATCAGAGCAGGGGTGTTGTAACTCACAATATCAAAAACCCACTTCAATGTTGAGGGTTTTAATTGAAATTGATGGAGTAAAACAAAAACCCACTTCAAAGATGAGATTTTAATTGAAACTGATCGATTGTTTGAGAATCTTGAAAATAAAAAACCGACTTCAATGTTGAGGGTTTTGATCGAAACTGATTGATTGTGTGCGAATTAAACATGTAAAACAAAAACCCACTTCAAAGTTGGGGGTTTTAACTGAAATCGATGGATTGTTTTAGAATCTTGAAAAACAAAAACCCACTTCAATGCTGGAGGATTCAAGTGAAAAGGGTGCGAGTTATAAGAGGGTATGCAGAAAGATTAGAAGAAGGTGAAACCGAGTAATGTCTAGGGTTTTCGCAGGATATGCGGATCAAACCCACAGATCAAATTAGGGTTTGAGAAGAACTCGTGAACAAGATGAATTGATAAAGTAATGTTTAGGGTTTTCTTTATATACTCAGTAAAAGAGGGGAGGTGAAATTACAAATATGTCCATCATGTGTCTGCCATGTAACAAATAATTAACGAGGGTAAGGGCTTGAGTTAGACTTAGGGGACAAAATAGTTAGTTATAGAGACCATGGGGACACAGATGTTAAAAAATCTTATTTTGGGCTAATATAGTAAAAGTGATATAACCATAGGGGTCAAAATCATAATTTACTCTATTTTTAATTATTTCTATTTTGATTTAAACTAATTTTTAACTGTTTAGCCTTTTAAAAAAGATTATTTATTTCTTTATCCGATTTTGTAACCTATTGAAACATGTGTAAATTATGACCAGAAATAAACATAATTGGAGGTGTAGGGACGCGATTCGTGGAGGAGAGTGATCGACGTTAGTATGTTCACGTGACTGTGACAAACACTTGGGGACCATGAACCACAATTCCATCACAAATTAATATGTGACGTCAAATCTAGGGTTGAGGAATTTAAGGCTATTATAATTTCTTCTTTTCTGATAAAAATAATTTACTTTAATAAAAAAACTAAGAGACTGTTTGTTTAGCTCTTTATGAGACTCTTAATGGTTCAGACTGTTTGTTTAATGAGCAGATGTCTGAATAGTTCAGACATTTGCTTCTGAATGGTTAAACACTATATTGAGTCTAAATGGTTAAGACCTCTAATCTGAATTGGTCAGATATTTGCCTCTGAACGGTTAAGTATTATACTAGCTCTTAATGGTTGAGAGTAGAGATCAGCAAATGGTACCCGGTACCGAATTTACCGAACCGGGTACATTTTCGCTACCGATTCGGTACCGACTTTTGACATTTTTGGTACTGGTTCGGTACCGGTATTTACCGGTTTTTACCCTCAAATACCGGTACCGTACCAGTACCAAACCGGTACCGAACCGTACCGGGTATATTCGGTACCGGTACCCACTTTTGGGGATTTTCGGTACAGGTACTTTCGGTATCGGTCGGTACCGAGCTCATCCTTAGTTGAGACCTCTTACTGGTTCAACACTTAATGGTTCAGATTTTTTACTGATTCAGCACTTAACCATTAAGAAGTTGCCAAACAGCTGCTAGCTAAGTGTTGGTGCATGCGTCTGTCGACTTCGTCTTGTATCGAGTCTTGTATTAGAATGTTAGATCAGGGCACGTAATTCGAGAAAACATGTATTTTCGCTTGAAAGTGTATGGATGTAATTTCGAGCGAAATTAGATTCCGCTTGGAATTCTAATTTCGCTTGGAACGTCTTCAAGCGGAATCATGGGCCTATAAATAGGTGTTCAAGCGAGTTTAGTTAAAAGAGTACCGGTCAGAGCAACAAAGTGCTGCCGAAGTGTCGTCTCGCTGTAAAACGTCATTATTTCAATAATACGACAGTTTAAAATGTATATCTAGCTGAATTGACCTCGATACGTCTGTTTCCGCCTTTCGTATTGAGTAAAACTCTTCTGATCGACTCGTTCGGGTCTGAAAACGATCCTACAAGTGGTATCAGAGTTCAGGAGGAAGAGTTCTTACCAATTCAGCTGAAAATTCTGATTTCTACACCTTGGTCAAAATGTTCTGATTTTTACACATCATACTCGGAATTGTGTTTTAACAAATCCTTGAGAAAATTAGACCTTAATTCGATCTAAAACAAGTAAAATCTATATTTCCGCTTAAAAAACAGCGAGAGAAAGATGACGTCAGCAGCATTTCAAACGGAATTAGTCCTTTATTCCGCTTGAAACCGGCATTCCGCTTGAAATATCATCTTGATTTCGCTTGAAACTTGCTATTTCGCTTCAAAGTGGTAATTCCGTTTGAGTGACTTCAAGCGAAATTAGTAATCTCGCTTGAACTTGATAATTTCGCTTCAGAGGGTATCTCGCTTGGAGGTGATTTTATTTGAACATACTGATTCCGCTTGAGTTTGTGATTCCGCTTGAAAACACTGTTTGACAATTTCTTGAAAACCGAAACATGGAAGAGGAATTCTACAACGCATTCGCTACTCCAGTTACCCCGATTACTCTTGCATAAAACACGATGTTGGAAAATGAAACGGGGACGATGCAAAAACCGCCTAAGCTCATGAACATCGAGGAGTATAAGGGTTGGGAAGGACGTTTTGAGAACTGGGTACAAGCAAATTATTTGGATGCTTGGGAATGTGTTGAAACGAAATACGTTAGACCAATGAATGATGACGCAGAGATTATTGCTATTAAAGATCTGAGTGCTGAAAATAGAAAGAAATACAAAGATGAGAAAATGATGATAAGTCTACTACAACAAGCTGTGAAGGAAGATATCTTGGTTCTTTTGCAACACAATGGAACTTCTTATTCGATTTGGAAAGCTTTAAAATCGAAGTTTCATGGAAGCCAAGAAATGGTCAAGAACAAAAAGTCGCTTTTAAAGAAAGAATTCGATCTATTCCGTGGTTTGAAAAATGAAAGTACAAAGCAAATCATTAAGAGATACTGCAATTTGCTAGCTAACATGAAGAGGTTGAGCATCGAGAAAGATAATGAGGAGTTGATTGAGAAGTTAGCTGATGCATTACCATATGAGACTTGGGGTACATATCTTATGATGTTAAGAAACAAGAAAGGTTTTAGCAATCTGACATTGAGCAAGTTCATTGAAAAGATTGAAGCTCAAGAAATGGAACAGAGAAAAGCTTTAAGAATGAAAGATTTTGACGGTGAACAAGACATTGGGCTTTATTACAAAGCAAGATTGAATGATAAAACCATCAACATGTCACCAAAGGTAGAGACTGCATTCAATGCAAATAATTCTTCAGGAGGTTCTTCCAAAGGATCAAACAGCAACACAAGTTTTTCATCATATCCATCATTTGATCCGAACATTTCAGCAACAAAGAAGGGCAAGAAGTTACAATGCAACATTGTACTAAATCTGGAGAATGATGATGATTATCCAGAAGAAGTTGCTAAGAGTCACATGTCTTTGTTAGGAACTGTGTTGGAATCATATGGTAGTTTTGTTGCAGGTCGGATCGGGAATCCAATGTTGACAAAAGAGGATTATGATCAAATAGATGCTGAAGAGATGGAGTTAATGGACATAAAGTGGTGTTTGGCAAGTGTGTTGAGACGAGCTGAGAAATTTAAGCAGATCACAGGAAGAGATGACTTACGTGAAGCTAATGTTTCTACTTTAGGTTTTGATAAATCTAAAGTCAATTGTTTTCGTTGCAGGGAAAAAGGACACTTCAAGAGGGAGTGTAAAAACCGCGAAGCAAGTGGAGTTCAAAATCCGTTCAACAACAACAATGATTACTACCGGAAGACCATTTATCATCAAGTTGCTCAACAACAACAAGAACCACAAGTGGCACATGGAAGAAAAGTGATTGAAGAATCTTCAAAGAGAGCTTGTATGGTGAATCAGGATGACAAAAAGCCAATGGAAGGTTTCAATTGGGACAAATATATCTCAACTGATAGTAAAGCATGCCTGATTAACCAAGATGATGAAAAGTTACCGGAAGGATTTAACTGGGAAGGTTTTAGTTGGGATGCTTATGATCCAAACAAAACTATAAATCACAAAGCTTATGTCGCTCTTGTTGAAGAAGATAGTGATGATGATCGTGAGTATTATGCTAGAAGATTGGCAGCTCATTTTAAAATGATGGAAGAGAGTGACAGTGATGATGAAAAATCTAAAAAGAAAAAGAAAAAGGTCAAAACACCAGTTAGTAGTGATGATGAAGAAGTACCAGTGATAAAGAAAAAGTTGGACATTCCAAAGTTCAAAGTTGATGCAGAAGCTAACGCTAAAAATGTTCCGGTGATTTTGTGAAAATTGTGAGATTATGAAAAAGAAAAACAGTGAACTGATTAACAACATAAACCAGTTGAAGGAGTCTTACGATGTTCTGAACAAAGCCATGGATCAATACAACCAAACAAGTGAAGAACAAACAACAGCAATGAAAACACTTCAAGGAGCTTTCATGATAAAGCAGAAAGTTGTGAACAACTACATTGAGAAGTGTGCTGTGCTAGAACATAAACTGGAAACACAAAGAATTGAATCTGAATGAGTTAATCGTTTGTTAAAAAGTTACTCATGTACTTCTTATGTCATTGACAGGATTTATCCAACTATTGAAGGCATGAAGGCTTTTGAAGATGATGAAATAACTGAAGAACATAAGGTTTCTGAAGAAAAGACTTCTAAAAAGAAGAAAGTAAAGAAGAAGGATACTAAAGTGAATGATTCTGGTAAGAAACAAGGTTTCAGTTACAATAAGTGTCCACCCCCGCTTAAAAATGGATATTCTCCAAGAAATCCAAATTCAGAAAGAGTCGAAAAGGCAAAAAATTTACAGTGGGAGTCGGAGTCTTCAGTTAATTTGCCAGAAAATATTGATGTGACGTTTACATCATCTGACACTGATCATGAGTCTGAGTTAATAAAGAAAGTAGTCGATCAGGTGTTGGATAAAGATGAATCCGAGGAGTCAAAGTCGGAGTCAAACTCAGAGTCTAAGTCTGACAAGTCAAAGTCGGAGTCTATGTCAGAGTCAAAGTCTGAGTCCAGCATTCCGAATCAAACCAACAAACAGGGCAAAAGGGTTTACAATAAAGAATTCCTGTTATAAAAATCTAATTTGAATGACGAAAAATTCAAAGTTGCATATACATTGAATGATTCTGACAAATTATATTCTGATGAGGAGTTTCCAATAAGAGGTGTCAAACCTGACATGATCAAAAAGGTTTTCAAACTAACAGAAATTAATATTTCTGAAATAAAAGATGTAAATCTTAATGATAAACCTAAAAAGTACACCTCAAGAGTTCAACAAAGAAAAAACAAGAAAAAGGGTTACAGTTCTGGTTCTGGTTATAGAAAGAAACCAAACCATAACGGTAATTTCAAAAAGAAATGTCTTGGATTTATTCCACCAGATAATCATAAAAATGAAAAATATGTTCGTGATTTTAAATAAAAAATGATATTTGTTTCAGGTACAACTACTGAAGAAGAGAAAGAAAATCTGTTCAGAAAACAGTCGAACAGAGAATTCCTTGCGAAGAAGCAAGAAGTGATGAAGACTGCTGATCAGATGAAAGAAACGAGAACCTGTTTCCAATGCAACACTGTTGGACATATTGCTAAGAATTGTTCCATGGCAATACAATCAAAACAGGGAGTTTCTCGTAAACTGAAAGATAAAGAAGTTGAGTTTGAACCACCAATTGAGAGAACTAGACTTTTCAAAAATTCAACTTTTGAGATTGGTGAATGTTCAAACAGATTTTACAAGAAAAGAGGAAATCTTGACAACCAAAAATGGGTTGTTAAGAAGTCTGATGATAGTTCTAGCAATGATTCTGATTCGACAAAATCAGAGGAGCTATTGTCTGGCGATGAATCTGATTCCACAAAATCAGAGGAGTCACAAGTTGAGATTAAATGTGAAACTTCAGTTCCTTCAATGGATGATGTTCATTTTCCACTATTGAAGGCTGAAAATTTTAAGAAGAAAATTGGTAAAGTTGGGATTTCAAATAAGTTCTTTTCTGAAAAGAAAGAATTTGATGTTGAAAAAGCGTTTAATTCCAAAGTGCAACATATTTTTGGAAAAATGGTTGACAGGAAGGTCAAAGGAGTCAAGGAATTTTACGAGAAGAAAACAAAGAAGCAAGGTAAAGTATCATCCCTGGTTTGTGACTGGGATGGTACATATTATGAACAGTAAAATCCTGGACTTGCCGAAGCTCCCAAGTTGGTAATCGTGGAGCATGAATCGGCATCATTCTTTGTTTATGAAAATTGAAAATGGTTCACAAGTGTGACTTGCCGGAACTCCCAGGTTGGTAAGTGAGGAGTAGGAATCGGAATCTTGAAAATTCAACCTACATGTGGTATTGGTTGGTAAGCCATGTGGTTAAAAAAAGAGGTTGTGATTTTATAAGAAGGATAATCAAGGTTATTAGGTTGAACTTGATTAGACTATTCTTACAAGTGGTATTTTGAGAAACAAAATGATGAACCCCTAACCTACAAGTGGTAAAATCAATCAACAAAACTTATTTTCCGGAAAAACCATTTGATTAAAACAAACTTAAGTGTTTTGAAATCACAATGGGAAAATAGTTTGTTGTGAGGGGGAGTTCTGATTGTTTATGCCAAGTGGATGGCGAATTGATGTGATTCGATATCAGTTGTCACGTTTCTTGTACAGTTTGTTTTCAAATTTCTTTAAATGTGTTTGCATTTTAGGGGGAGTTAGAATTTAAGAAAATCCAAAAACATTTGAAAATTTGAAAAAGTAAAAAACATGATAAAATTCAAAATGAGTTTTGTGTCAAAGAAGAGGAAATGATAGTACATCAGTGGACTGTCACAGCAAGCTAAAGAAATGGAAAGTTAAATATGTGATAAACGGTCTCACTGATGATGTGCCAGTAGGTTTTTACACATTTAGTAGATTGTGACGAGATATAAACCAAAATTCAAACTTGCTTATATCGTGGGTAACATCTTTCGGATTTATGGGTAACCCCCGAAATATTGTTTGAAAGGTCCCTCTTTCTGAGATACTAGGTCTTTATGCTCAGTGATATCTGGAGTATTATCCCGGGACTTCTGATAATGCGGAAGCAATGGCCTAGTCCCCGGAGAATACTTTATGCTTGCTTGAAATATAGCCTACCCTCAACAAAAAAATGATGAAACATTAAAAAAAAATATGCAAATCATGTGCTGTTGTAAAAAAGATCCTCTAAAGGGGACCTACCAAAAGTCGAAGCCGTCATCTCTCTGCTGAACGGAAGTTCTGACCTGAGCTCTCACGGTTTTCACAATTAACCCCTTACAGATATCATCTGTGGTATACTCACCTGTAAGACTGAATATTGGGATCTGGATACGGGAGTATATTCTGAGATGGGACACGCGATTAAGTTTAAGTGCTTAAGACATTAATCTCGTATCTCGAAACAGTTGAACTTTGTGTGAGAATTTAAGTGGACTAGTATATTGACAATCTAAGTGAATCGTTCAGAACTTAAAATGATTAAAGCTTAACGGTGTTGGTGATTTGTCTCATAAACTGATATGATCCTCTTACACAAACTCACAAAAATATTGTCTGTAAATATTTCTTTACTGTATTTCATTTTACTCAAAAATCCAAAAAGATTTTAGTGTGTTTTAGCATAAATTTTGAAAAATTCAAAAAGATTTTCGACAACTGATGTTAGAGAGTTGATTTTCAAAATTCCAAGTGCTAGACATGATGACAATTGGTTTGGGAGAGTGTGCTTTGAAAAGAAAAATGATAAAATTATTCATTGATTGAATAATTCCTGCAAGTGGTTCATAAGAAATTATTAATGTTAAATCATTTTGAGAATTGTTTTTATAAGTGGTCATCAGAAAATTTATTTTGAGGTAGAGTTTGTGTGTAGGATATCTGAGTGATAGAGAGCCAGGTTCCGATACCTGAGGACTCTGTGATTTTAACAAGCCAGGCTGAGATCCGAGCATATCGAAAGGGGGAGTCTGAAGACACCTAAAAAAAGTAATGATAGAGCCAGCAACAGATCTTGGGATAATCAAATGAAAGTCAGGTTTTGATCCTGAGCAGAATTTGAGCCAGGTCTCGATCTTGAACCTGTGGAAGACAGTCTGCAATCCCAACTTACTGAGAGGTGGAGTCTGAATGTCAAAGAGCTAGGTTCTGATTCTGAAATTGCTGATGCTGATGAACTTAAGGAATCAAGAGATCCGATCAAGAGATCTGATCAAGAGAAATTAAAGCCAGATTGCGATTATGGGATTGAAGATTATTTGTTCGAGAATAGTCTGTTGGTGATGAAAAGAAAGGAGAAAGATTTGAGGATACTTACAGTGTCAGATACTTCAAGGAGTTCGAGAGGACTGATAAAGACTGAAGATGCGAAGACTCGACACTTAAGACTCGTCAACATTCGAGGGGGAGTCTGTTGGTGCATGCGTCTGTTGACTTCGTCTTGTATCGAGTCTTGTATTAGAATGTTAGATCAGGGCACGTAATTTGAGAAAACATGTATTTTCGCTTGAACATGTAATTTCGCTTGAAAGTGTATGGATGTAATTTCGAGCGAAATTAGATTCCGCTTGGAATTCTAATTTCGCTTGGAAAGTCTTCAAGCGGAATCATGGGCCTATAAATAGGTGTTCAAGCGAGTTTAGTTAAAAGAGTTCCGGTCAGAGCAACGAAGTGTCGTCTCGCTGTAAAACGTCATTATTTCAATAATACGACAGTTTAAAGTGTATATCTCGCTGAATTGACCTCGATACGTCTGTTTCCGCCTTTCGTATTGAGTAAAATTCTTCTGATCGACTCGTTCGGGTCTGAAAACAATCCTACACTAAGTGCATGCAATGACCAATGAACAAAAGTCAACTAACAACAAATGAATATGGCCCAAGGCTTTATAGCCTAGTAGCATCTTTGGGGTTAGATAAGATTTTGAGACCAGTAGGTCCTGAGTTCGATTCCACAAGAGGGTTTTTCTCATATTCATTGGGTTTCTTCCTGAATTGGTGTATAGGCATTATGCCTAATGGAGATGGATATGATTGGGTGGTTCCGTTGGTGGCACAATGATACTTTAGTGGTCCGTCAATGATCCAAAGTTTCCTTTAAAAAAAACAACAAATGATTATGGCATAAGCTTACAAGAAAACAACAATTAGAATTTACTGATTACAATAAGTCAACCATGTTGGTGAGATTCTAGCTTTTGTTTGTATTCAAACCAATATTATGGTTAGATCATGTCTAAGGAGATCAACCTCCTAAGAAATAAAGAAGAACAAGAATACAACTTGGAACAATTTTTTAATTTCATGCATGCATAAAAACACATACAAATACAAATACGTTCAATTAATTTATAGCGAAGGACTCCATTGCCAACCAACACTATAAGCACTAACTATAACTTAATCAACTGAACTATAATAACCAAGGGAACATGCTTGAAAATGATGAAAAGGTAAAGGTGGGCACGCATTAGATTACCTCCCTACCACCGCTAAAGAGAGTTTCGAATGGTGACACGTATTATGAGAATAACCATGCAATGAAAGATTGCCTCCAACTAAAAAGACAAATTAAGGAAGTGTTCCAGACATATGGATCGCCTTTTTAAGACACTTAAATGATCAAGGTTCCAACCAAGTCGGACCAAGGCAGTACTAGAAAGGTAGTTCGGATTGAGGTAGAAGCAAACACATATACCCTGATGGAACTCCTTCACCACGACAATAACACAAGGTTAACCTGAACCAATGTTCCTAGCAGGGTATGCGTGCAGGATTAAAAATATACCTTTTCATTGTTAACTTGTTACTAGTTAAGGTGGTGAGCACCTTTGCAAGCATCTCACTATTTAAGGAAATATTCAACTTTTTAATTTCTCACGAAGTTGGTAGTGTAAATGCATCGAAGTGATGAAGTGCTGGATTTGACAACTTTCACATTGATTAGGGTCTTAACTGTAACTTTTGCTTAAGTTTATATTTGATGTAATTTGACTAAGTATCAAGTCTGTCCGGGTTTTATGTATAACTCGGACAAGTGTGTTCTAGGTTAAGTGAGTTCCGGGTTAATTGTAAGTTCAGGGGTTTGTTCCCCTAAACAATATTGTTCCGTAGTATAGGTTGGTTTATCCGGAACTTGATAGAAGTTCCAGATTATTGTCTGTGCCTATATATATATATATATATATATATATATATATATATATATGTGTGTGTGTGTGTGTGTGTGTGTATGTGTGTGTGATACTGTATGATGTAATAGATAGGTTTTGGATAACTTGTAAGATGTAAATTGTGTGTTTAATACAAGTGCATATTTAGTGAATTCTTTGTGTTTCTATTCCTTTCTGTTTAATGTCTATAGTGTGTACATGCTTCATGATGGATTTCGCACATCATGATGTCTCTTGTTGTTGATTCGATTCATGTAGTTGAGTGTTAGGTGACCTTACAAGTGGTATCAGAGCAGGCTCTGTATAGAGAGTTCTCGTACTACTGTAGGCATTTGATTTAAGGTTTAGATTCGAGAGGAATTGCAGATTGAGAATTTTTTTATACGTTTTCAGCTTTATTAAGTGTTTTTCAGTGTTTCTCATCAGTTTTTCATCATATTTCAGCAGATTTACGAAGAATTTTGATTAGCTTTTAGTTTGGTTTGTGACAGATTTGATTTCAACAGAAAATTTGATTGAATTTGGTTCAGATCTAAGTATTATGGATTGATTTAGCTGGGTTTCTAGTTATCCAGAGAACACATTAGGTGTTCCAGAGATTCTGAAGGGATGACTATTAGTTCCTGGTTTTCTAAGTTTGTTAGAATTCTGGATTATTCATTAAGTCTTAGAGTGTGTAGCATGTCACACCCCTTTCTAAGGCGGAAGCACGAGGTGTGATCATGAAAGGTTTTCATTGCATACGATTGGTAAACATACTATATGCTCATAAAAATAACTTCAAATGCCAAACATTACATAACTGAAATCATAGTTTTACACAAGACGGCAAATTGTCTGAAAAGTTTACAACTTTATTCAAAGATAAAACATAAGCAACATCCATGAGCAAGAGTATGACCGCGCGCACATCCACTTTAGTTACCTGAAATACATGTGAGTTTTTGGAAAAAAACGTCAACATAATGTTGGTATGAATTCATGCAGTTCTTGTATTGAACGTTTGTATACTTTGTATGAAAACATGGTATGTATCTTGTATAAATCAAGTATTTCTGTATGTATCTAGGTTGTTAATGGGTTGCAAGGCCATTAACATGTGACATGACATAGGAAGCATCCAAACCATAGGCATTTTTCTTGTTGTCGATTCACGACTGAGACACAAAAGCACTGCTTGGTACTAGTTATCACCAAGAGTGTGGCTGCCCGAAAACCCGTTAGATCTAACCTTTTGTTCTGCGGTCTTAGTATGTACACGATTAATGGTGCTTATAGTACCCTATTCATGACACGATTTCTCGTATCATTCCTTAGTTCTTGTATCCATCATGCCATAACTCATGTATTTTTGTATCTTTCTGTAAACATTTAGTAACATGTACTTCACCCCCGAAGTTATAAAACTGAAAACAGTTAAAAGAAAAGGGGGAACATGAACTCACAACTTTGCATTCCTTGCTCCGTAAACTTCACCGGTTTTTGCTTATCTAGCGTCGTGACCTAAACGTGTTTTATTAACGTTAGTCACTGGACTTGTATCACACAAGTACAAGTCACCATCTTTTATGTATTTGTTCTTTGTGTGTTAAAAATAATTTATATTTTTAACTATGTGTCTTACTTATATATATTATTTTCTCAAAAATAAATATAAGTATCTTGTATTTTTCACCCGAATTATGTATTTTGTCAAAAACTTCATTTCATGTTCATAACTTGTCCAAGTTATATAATCTATCATGTGATATATTTTCATAAATATATTCTCTGGTATTTGTCTAAGCATGTTGCATGTGTATTTTTGTATTTTCATCCCTTAGGAGTATTTAGTGTATTTTCAAGTCCTAATACACTATTCACATATAATACATACTACATACACTTAGCACAAAAATTGGTGACCAACAAATATATATATTTTTCTCAAAAATATACATACTTAGTATCAATTTTATCTCGAAGAAATCATCATTTCTTACTTGAAGTTTACACCAAAAATTAGGGAAACCTTGGTAAATATTTTTAGGGAATAACTTTCACCAAAACTTATATTTTTCTAAGTGTCAAAATTTATAGAAATTTTGACATAGTTTCCCCTAAAAATGGAGGTTTCCCATGTTTTCAAAACATGTGTTTATTTTCTTTTAAATCATCATCAAACATTAACAACAAATCACTAATCATCTTACACTTACCAAGTGCAAAAACTATTCCCTTTACAATACAACATGAACTTGATCTTTCACAAAAACGCGTAGTAACTTGGTAAAGTATTTAGTAGCCTTAGTTACCCTCCAAGATATATTTACTTATTGATAAACTTCATTCTTGGAAATTTGAGATGTTTACAACTTGTAAACACATTTCACAAAAATGTTTACTTATTGGATCTTCTTGTTTCAAAAGCATTTCTACACTTATTTTGTCACTAAAAATAGTGTAGGTTTAACAAAAATCATGATCTTTCAAAAATAATCTTTTTAAACTTGGTTTTCTTGGAAAATCATTCATAAATCTTGGATCTACAAGTTTACTAGTTCACTTTGATCATTGTTTTACAAGAAATCATTTTTATTTATCAAGTTCATGTCTTTACTAGAAGATGATTATCTTATGTAAACACGTAATCATCTCCTAACTTGCTAAATCATGTTTTTAATCATAATCTTGCAAGTTCCATGTAATGATCAACATCAACATCTCTAGTAATCCACAAGCAAACATCATCCATATGCTAAACAATAACATTTCATCTATATATCATCATACTTCATCTTATGTTTCAAGATTCAAGTTCAAGTCTTTTTGTGTTCTTGTGATTTCATCATAATATACCTTTTAACCACTAAAAATATGAAGTAAACAAGGGTGTTCAAGAATCTTACAACTAGCTTAAAGCTAGGGAAGAACAATGGTGAAAATGTGGTGGATAAAAGCAAACGAATGAGGCCCTTCAAGTTCCGTGAGCACCGAGCCTCGTTAGTGACCTTCTAGCACCTTGAGAAGACCTTGGATTGTATGATCTTGAAATGAAAATGGTGAGTGTATGAGGGAGAGTGGTCGTCCGAGAGGTGTAGAGGGAAGGAGGAGAAATGGTGATGAGTGAAGATGATAAGGTTATTTATAATCAAAAGCCTATTAACCAAGAGTCCTTATGCTCCTTCAAGTACAAACATAATCAAATCAAAATCCAAGGAATATTATGGAAATATTAGGAAGATTATGAAATCTTGGTGGGGCCATGCTTCTTGGCTGATTGCTTATATGGGGGGGGGGGGGTGTTAAATGAAAGTTAAATGGCAAGGTAGGTGATTTAGTGGAGGGTGTTAAGTGTAAGTCTAGTGTTTAATGTGTATGATGCATTCTATAATATGTTAGGGTGTTCGGGAACCATAACTAGCTCAGAAAAAGTGAACAATGTTTCTAGCAATATTTTGGTGTTCCGGGAAATGTCCGGTTGTTCGGTTAGATACCGTTCCGTTAAAGTGCTAACTTGCACCGTTTTGTGTCTTTTAAGTACCTTTTGTGACACTTTTAATTCCCGACACTTAGGGAAGTATTCTGGATGATAAAACATGAATTCTGCACAATATTTTGAGGTTATAAAGCTGATTATAGCTGAATTCTGTAAAATTCTGCACTTAAAGTGCGTTTCGGGTGCTTTTTAGTGCGTATTTTAGCATCTGGAAGGTCTATATGTTAACCCTTGTATATACTCTTGGGTTTTAATGTATTCTTGTCATTGGACCTACACCTAGGCCCCAATTCTATTGTCTGACTGCTTTCTGCAGAATTGTTGACACAATGTGTCTTATCGGTGAGTTTACTAGTATTTCTGACGTAACGCTGTTCATTAATGCATAAAGCAATATCTTGTAGTATAAAACGTGCATGAATTCACTTGTATAGTATGAAATCAGACAATGTTGACATTTAAGCACATAATTGCAGTCATTAAATAATAATTAAAGTGTACGGAAACTACCGATTTGGTGCCAGTTGTCACGGTCTCCCCCCGTTAAAAGAATTTCGTCCCGAAATTCAGGCTGAGCTAACTCTCGTAGGAGTTTTCTTGAACAGGTGGGGGTACTTTTCTTTAAACTGGTCTTCACATTCCCACGTGTACTCGGGTCCGTGCTTAGAGTTCCAACGTACTTTGACAAGTTTGACACTGCTCCTCCTGGTCTTGTTGACTTTCCAGTCTGTAACCTCAACGGGTCGTTCTGTAAATCGGAGGGTGTCATCAATATGCACTTCATCCGCAGGGATGATCACTGTTTCTTGTGTTGGACTCTTCTTGAGGTTGGATACATGAAACGTATCATGTACTCCATTAAGTTCTTCCAGTAATTCCAACTTGTATGCCAGGGTACCAATTCTTTCTAAGATCTTGAATGGTCCGATGTATCGTGGATTCAGCTTTCCACGTTTTCCAAATCTTACTACGCCCTTCCAAGATGAGACCTTTAACAAAACTTTGTCTCCCACCTCGAACTGTAATGGTTTTCGTCTTCGATCAGCGTAGCTCTTTTGTCGATCTCGAGCCGCCTTAATGCGCTCTCGGATCTGCGTAATCTTGTCGGTTGTCTCTTGCACAAGTTCAGGACCAACCATGCATTTGTCTCCAGCGTCTGCCCAACATAATGGCGAGCGGCACTTGCGGCCATACAGAGCTTCGAACGGTGTGGCTTTTATGCTCGTATGAAAACTATTATTGTAGGAAAACTCAACTAAAGGTAGATGAGTATCCCAGCTGCCGCCTAGGTCCATAACACATGCGCGAAGCATATCTTCTAGCGTTTGTATGGTCCGTTCGCTCTGGCCGTCTGTTTGTGGATGGAAGGCCATGCTTAGATCTAGTTGAGATCCAAAGGCTTCCTGAAAGGATTGCCAGATTCTTGAGACAAAGCGTCCATCTCTGTCTGAAATAATTGAGATAGGCACTCCATGACGTGCCACGATTTCTTTCAAGTATATCTCCGCAAGCTTTCCAGTGCTATCCTTCTCTCGGATTGGTAGGAAATGCGCAGATTTCGTTAATCGATCAACTATCACCCATATCATATCGTGCCCTCTAGGGGTCCTGGGTAATTTTGTTATGAAGTCCATCGAGATTTGCTCCCACTTCCACATGGGAATCTCTGGTTGTTGCAGTAGACCGAACGGTTTCTGATATTCAGCCTTAACCTTAGCACGGGTTAGGCACTTTCCAACATAAACAGCAACATCGCTTTTGAGTCTCGGCCACCAACATTATTCCTTCAAGTCTTGATACATTTTGTCCGATCTTGGATGGATCGAGTATCTCGACTTATGAGCTTCATTAAGGATGACTTCTCGAATACCGCCATAGAGCGGAACCCAAATACGCCCTTTAAAGTATAAGGTTCCCTCTTTGTTTGGCACCATATAATTCAACATACCCCAGAGGTATTCAGCTCTACGATTTTCTTCCTTAAGGGCTTCTTGTTGTGCGTCATGAATACGTGTAGTGAGGTTCGTTCGGATAGTCAATTTCAATGCTCGAACCCTTAGGGTCTTAACCCTTTCCTTTCGGCTTAATGCGTCTGCTACAACGTTTGCCTTTCCAGGATGGTACTTAATCTCACAGTCATAGTCGTTCAGCAGCTCGACCCATCGTCGCTGACGCATGTTTAATTCCTTCTGATCAAATATGTGTTGTAGGCTTTTGTGATCTGTGAAGATTGTACATCGAGTACCATATAAATAATGTCGCCAGATCTTCAAGGCGAATACCACTGCGCCTAGCTCCAGGTCGTGAGTGGTATAATTCCTTTCATGTACCTTCAACTGTCTTGAAGTGAGTTTTTGGCGCTGCATAAGCACGCATCCCAAACCTTGATGCGAAGCGTCGCAGTATACCACGAAGTCTTCAGTGCCTTCGGGTAAGGATAGTATCGGTGCATCACATAGCTTATTTTTGAGTAGTTGGAAGGCTTCTTCCTGTTTATCACCCCAGTCGTACTTCTTGTCTTTCTGCTTAAGGGTAGTTAGCGGTTGAGCTATTTTGGAGAAATTCTCGATAAATCGTCGGTAATAGCCCGCTAAGCCCAAAAATTGTCGAACTTCAGTTGGGGTTTTGGGGGCTTCCCAATTCTTTATTGCTTCAATCTTGGATGGGTCTACATGAATGCCCTTCTCATTCACAACGTGACCCAGAAACTGTACTTCCCGAATCTAAAATTCGCATTTGGAAAACTTTGCATAAAATTTCTCTTTCTTTAGTAGTTCCAGGATGGTTCTGAGATGTTGCTCATGCTCTTCTCTCGTTCGCGAGTAAATCAGGATATCATCGATAAATACAATCATGAATTTATCGAGATATGGTTTGCATACGCGGTTCATCAGATCCATAAATACCGCTGGCGCGTTCGTGAGCCCGAATGACATCACAAGGAATTCGTAATGCCCATAGCGTGTTCTGAATGTAGTCTTTGGTACGCTTTCCTCTTGAATCCTTAACTGATGATATCCAGATCGAAGATCGATCTTGGAATAGTAGCTTGATCCTTGTAACTGATCAAATAAGTCATCAATCCTCGGTAGTGGGTACCGATTCTTGATAGTGAGCTTGTTCAATTCTCTGTAATCGATACACATCCGCACTGTTCCATCCTTCTTCTTCTTCTTCACGAACAGTACTAGAGCTCCCCAAGGCGAGAAGCTTGGCCTTATGAATCCTTTATCCAACAACTCCTGGAGTTGTGTAGATAATTCTTGCATCTCGGATGGTGCAAGCCGATAGGGTGCCTTGGCTACAGGAGCGGCTCCTGGGACCAAGTCTATATGGAATTCGACTTGTCGTTGCGGAGGTAGTCCTGGCAGATCTTTGGGAAAAACATAAGGGAATTCCTTTACCACAGGAATGTATTCGAGTTTCGGCTCCACAACCTTCTTATCTAGAACGTGCGCTAGGAAAGCAACACATCCTTTCCTTAAGCACTTCTGTGCCTTCATACAACTGATGATTCGCAGAGGCACGTCTCGTTTTTCTCCATGTACGATGAGAGTTTCATCATTCGCCAAAGGGACGCGAATGATTTTCTCATGACAAATAACTTCAGCTTTGTTCTTGGACAACCAGTCCATTCCGACCACTATATCGAAGCTACCCAATTGAATAGGTAACAGGTCGATGCTAAATCTTCGTTCACCAAGTTCTAATGTGCAACCTCTAACAACTTCGCCCGATTCAACAAGTTTACCATTGGCTAGTTCTATGGAATAAGGAATATCTAATCTACTAGATTCTATTCCAAGCATGCGTTTAAATTTCATAGACATGAAACTGTAATCGGCACCAGTGTCAAATAATATGGATGCAAAGTGATTGTTAACGAGAAACGTACCAGTGACCACATTAGGGTCCTCACGTGCGTTCCTTGCTCCAATTACGAGTGCTCGAGCCTGAGCATTGTTTCCCTTTGGGCAGTCTTTCATGAAATGATCCTTGCTTCCACAACTGAAGCATCCTTGATTCTGCCCATTTCCGTTACCATTCCTGTTACCAGCACCATTTCCATGTCCACTATTGTTTCTATTCCTAGCACCGTTGCGGTTTCCATTTCCGTTCCTTCCTTTTCCCCAACAGTCCTCAGTATGGTGACCCAATTTTCCACACTTGTCGCATTTTGGAATGCGACAAACTCCTTCGTGATGACGCTTGCACTGGTTGCAGATGGGCAGAGTGCCCAGGTACCTTTTGGCAGGAGTGTCATTCATGGTTGCAAGAGTTTTCGCCTCCTGAGGCGGGTCGCGCTTCTTGTTGTTGGAACCCTTGTTGTTGTTGCAGGTTGCTTGGTTCTGATTCGAATGCTTTCTCTTCTTGTCACCGGACGACTCAGCATGCGTCTCGGTCTTTTCAGTTGGGTTTAGCGATAACTTCTTCATACGAACAACATCTTCAGTAAGGCTGATAGCCAGAGTTAC
The DNA here is from genome assembly GCA_030545235.1 of Helianthus tuberosus. NCBI lineage: Eukaryota > Viridiplantae > Streptophyta > Magnoliopsida > Asterales > Asteraceae > Helianthus > Helianthus tuberosus. The sequence continues at coordinate 162,150,825 of CM060448.1, read as the reverse complement.
AGCCTCAGTGATTGTTGCGGGTTTGGCCGAAGTCACCATGCTGCGAAATTCTGAGGACAATCCCCAAATGTAGTGTTCAACGCGCTTAAATTCAGGAGTCACCATATAAGGGATCACTCTAGACAAATCGTGGAACCTTCGGGTATAACCAGTAATGTCAGCACCTTCCATGGTCAAGTGCCAGAACTCAGTCTCCAACCTTTGGAGTTCAGCACGAGAGCAATACTTCTCTCTCATTTTCTCCTTCAGTTCATCCCAAGACATGCCATATGCAGCATCATCACCCAGAGTCTGGACTTGCAAATTCCACCAAGTCAAAGCTTCATCAACAAACAACCCCGTAGCAAAAGTGACTTGCTGATCCGCGGTGCACTTGCTCATACGGATAGTGGCATCAGTCTTTTCCGTCCAGCGTACAAACGCCACTGCACCTCTAGTGCCGTTGTAGTTTAGCGGTTTGCAGTCGAGAAACTGCTTGAAAGTGCAGCCCTGAGCTGCGTTTCCTCCAGATGAATCTCCATTCCCATTACGTCTGGCATTGCTTGGTCCTCCACTTTGTTCGGTGCGGTTCACCTCATACTGAGCGATAGCTACGAAGATCCTTTCTTCCAGTAGGGCGTTCAGCTCTTCAGCAGTTCTTGGCAGTGGGGGAGGAGGAGGTTGATCATGAGCGTTCACAGCTCTTCTGGGTGCCATGTTCTGACAAAACACAACAAAATAGGGTTAGACATTTGTTTGATTTCGTCATGCGAGACAATAGTAGTATATATATACAGGAATATACCACATAAGTGACACCAAACAATCCGCCAAACGTATCAATTCATACAGCAACAAGCATGCATAAATAGATAAATACTGTTGTGTCATAAGATATTCACGTTGGCGGTTCTTATCTTTATACCCTAATTCATTACTCCAGCAGAGTATTTAATAGGCTGGGGAGGGGTGTTCACGTTTGACCTTTTCTTGTACTGAGGGAATCTATACGTGACAAGACTTGTTGTGGTTTCTGTGCACTGAATTCCATAATTATGTATGCATCCATAATTACGTAACTCCTTGCACAGTCCGCACAGTTCGTTTCATCCTTGTATTTCTTCCATCAGATAGGTCACTGCTTTCAGGTAAAGTCACGAGTACCTGAGACATTCTATTTCTAGTATATGTATATATCAATTATCACACATAATCGTAAGTGATTTGTAGTCAACGACAAGTGCTACTCCAGTGCACCCTAAGTCTCGTAGTGCCTTTTCTTGACTCTTTTGTAAACAGTTTCAGGTAGTGGATGTCGCGGAAAGTTTTATGCAATGAAAAACTTTTTAAAAATTTGTTTTCGTGAAAGGATCCTAGAGATTGTAGACTAGACTCGAGAAGGAATCCTGGTTCACTACAATCGCAGCTCTGATACCAATCTGTCACACCCCTTTCTAAGGCGAAAGCACGAGGTGTGATCATGAAAGGTTTTCATTGCATACGATTGGTAAACATACTATATGCTCATAAAAATAACTTCAAATGCCAAACATTACATAACTGAAATCATAGTTTTACACAAGACGGAAAATTGTCTGAAAAGTTTACAACTTTATTCAAAGATAAAACATAAGCAACATCCATGAGCAAGAGTATGACCGCACGCACATCCAATTTAGTTACCTGAAATACATGTGAGTTTTTGGAAAAACGTCAACATAATGTTGGTGTGAATTCAAGTAGTTCTTGTATTGAACGTTTGTATATTTTGTATGAAAACATGGTATGTATCTTGTATAAATCAAGTATTTCTGTATGTATCTAGGTTGTTAATGGGTTGCAAGGCCATTAACATGTGACACGACATAGGAAGCATCCAAACCATAGGCATTTTTCTAGTTGTCGATTCACGACTGAGACACAAAAGCACTGCTTGGTACTAGTTATCACCAAGAGTGTGGCTGCCTGAAAACCCGTTAGATCAAACCTTTTGTTCTGCGGTCTTAGTATGTACACTATTAATGGTGCTTATGGTACCCTATTCATGACACGATTTCTCGTATCATTCCTTAGTTCTTGTATCCATCATACCATAACTCATGTATTTTTGTATCTTTCTGTAAACATTTATTAACATGTACTTCACCCCCGAAGTTATAAAACTGAAAACAGTTAAAAGAAAAAGGGGGAGCATGAACTCACAACTTTGCGTTCCTTGCGCCGTAAACTTCACCGGTTTTTGCTTATCTAGCGTCGTGACCTAAACGTGTTTTATTAACGTTAGTCCTTGGACTTGTATCGCACAAGTACAAGTCTCCTTCTTTTATGTATTTGTTCTTTGTGTGTTAAAAATAATTTATATTTTTAAGTATGTGTCTTACTTATGTATATTATTTTCTCAAAAATAAATATAAATATCTTGTATTTTTCACCCGAATTATGTATTTTGTCCAAAACTTCATTTCATGTTCATAACTTGTCCAAGTTATATAATCTATCATGTGATATATTTTCATAAATATATTCTCTAGTATTTGTCTAAGCATGTTGTATGTGTATTTTTGTATTTTCATCCCTTAGGAGTATTTAGTGTATTTTCAAGTCCTAATACATAATTCACATATAATACATACTACATACACTTAGCAGAAAATTTGGTGACCAACAAATATATATATTTTTCTAAAAAATATACATACTTAGTATCAATTTTTATCTTGAAGAAATCATCATTTCTTACTTGAAGTTTACACCAAAAATTAGGGAAACCTTGGTAAATATTTTTAGGGAATAACTTTCACCAAAACTTATATTTTTCTAAGTGTCAAAATTTATAGAAATTTTGACATAGTTTCCCCTAAAAAATGGAGGTTTCCCATGTTTTCAAAACATGTGTTTATTTTCTTTTAAATCATCATCAAACATTAACAACAAATCACTAATCATCTTACACTTACCAAGTGCAAAAACTATTCCCTTTACAATACAACATGAACTTGATCTATCACAAAAACGCGTAGTAACTTGGTAAAGTTTTTAGTAGCCTTAGTTACCCTCCAAGATATATTTACTTATTGATAAACTTCATTCTTGGAAACTTGAGATGTTTACAACTTGTAAACACATTTCACAAAAATGTTTACTTATTGGATCTTCTTGTTTCAAAAGCATTTCTACACTTATTTTGTCACTAAAAATAGTGTAGGTTTAACAAAAATCATGATCTTTTAAAAATCATCTTTTTAAACTCGGTTTTCTTGGAAAATCATTCATAAATCTTGGATCTACAAGTTTACTAGTTCACTTTGATCATTGTTTTACAAGAAATCATTTTTGTTTATCAAGTTCATGTCTTTACTAGAAGATGATTATCTTATGTAAACACATAATCATCTCCTAACTTGCTAAATCATGTTTTAATCATAATCTAGCAAGTTCCATGTAATGATCAACATTAACATCTCTAGTAATCAACAAGCAAACATCATCCATATGCTAAACAATAACATTTCATCTATATATCATCATACTTCATCTTATGTTTGAAGATTCAAGTTCAAGTCTTTTAGTGTTCTTGTGATTTCATCATAATATACCTTTTAACCACTAAAAATATGAAGTAAACAAGGGTGTTCAAGAATCTTACAACTAGCTTATAGCTAGGGAAGAACAATGGTGAAAATGTGGTGGATAAAAGCAAACGAATGAGGTCCTTCAAGTTCCGTGAGCACCGAGCCTCGTTAGTGACCTTCTAGCACCTTGAGAAGACCTTGGATTGTATGATCTTGAAATGAAAATGGTGAGTGTATGAGGGAGAGGGGTCGGGCGAGAGGTGTAGAGGGAGGGAGGAGAAGTGGTGATGAGTGAAGATGATAAGGTTATTTATAATCAAAAGCCTATTAACCAAGAGTCCTTATGCTCCTTCAAGTACAAACATAATCAATTCAAAATCCAAGGAATATTATGGAAATATTAGGAAGATAATGAAATCTTGGTGGGGCCATGCTTCTTGGCTGATTGCTTATATGGGGGGGGGGGTTAAATGAAAGTTAAATGGCAAGGTAGGTGATTTAGTGGAGGGTGTTAAGTGTAAGTCTAGTGTTTAATGTGTATGATGCATTCTATAATATGTTAGGGTGTTCGGGAACCATAACTAGCTCAAAAAAAGTGAACAATGTTTCTAGCAATATTTTGGTGTTCCGGGAAATGTCCGGTTGTTCGGTTAGATACCGTTCCATTAAAGTGCTAACTTGCACCGTTTAGTGTCTTTTAAGTACCCTTTTGTGACACTTTTAATTCCCGACACTTAGGGAAGTATTCTGGATGATAAAACATGAATTCTGCATAATATTTTGAGGTTATAAAGCTGCTTATAGCTGAATTCTGTAAAATTCTGCACTTAAAGTGCGTTTCGGGTGCTTTTTAGTGCGTATTTTAGCCTCTGGAAGGTCTATATGTTAACCCTTGTATGTACTCTTGGGTTTTAATGTATTCTTGTCATTGGACCTACACCTAGGCCCCAATTCTATTGTCTGACTGCTTTCTGCAGAATTGTTGACACAATGTGTCTTACCGGTGAGTTTACTAGTATTTCTGACGCAACGCTGTTCATTAATGCATAAAGCAATATCTTGTAGTATAAAACGTGCATGAATTCACTTGTATAGTATGAAATCAGACAATGTTGACATTTAAGCACATAATTGCAGTCATTAAATAATAATTAAAGTGTACGGAAATTACCGGTTTGGTGCCAGTTGTCACATAGCACGCTTTGATAGAGTAGTCCGAAAGAAAGTATTCCGAGGTATTTGATCTTTGTCCGGACTTGTTAACTTCCAGATTATTGATTCTATCTTCCGGAGTTATGTTGAAAGTTGTTGTTGTCCGAGTTTTGATTAGTCTAGAAGATTGTTTATCCAGGAAGGAATGTTTGTCTGTTTGATCAGGTTTGATCCAGGTTACCACTGATAGTTATGGAGAAAAGTGTTTCGGGTTTGTTGTTCATTTAAAATACTATGTTTCCAGAGATTAGGAGTTCATGACTATTGGTTTAACTTTTTCCGAGTTTCTTGAAACTTAGAAATTTTTTAAGTGTTGTTTCACAATGTCATCTTAAAATCTACTATTTAAATTTGGAAGTTTGTTTTTCAATCTTCAAGATTGCAAATAGCATGGCTAGTGTTGTTCAAAACATCTAGCATAACAACAAAGTGGAATGTAGTGATAAACTGCCAATTTTTCAAAATGAAATGGATTATCCTGAATGGAAGGAGAAGTTCGAGTGATATATCTTCAAAGACATCAAGTTGTGAATTTGCAGAAAGGAAGGGTTTGGTGGTTTACCTAGAAATGGTATAAATATTATGTCCTACTTTGCAATGAACAATGACCAAAGGAAATTTTAAGAGGCCAAGGAACGTGGTATATCCATGTTAACCATGGCTCTTTCACACTCAATTTTGCATACTCTTAGAGAAAAAGATGTTTAAAAAAATTAATGGGATTGCATGATTGAAAGATTTGAAGGCAATGATATGTTAAGAAGCGAAGAATTGAGCGTTTGAAGATGCGATTTGTTGTGTTTAAGGCCATGAAAAATGAAACCTTTGATGATTTGGTGAATAGGTTCTATCATTTGCTAAGTGATTTAGACAAAGCCAAATGGACATTTATACGGAGTTAGAAAACGTTGAGAAGCTTTTGAATAGTTTACCTAAAGAGTGGAATATGTACATGACTTTGATCAAAGAAAATCCATTATATCTCACGTTCACTTTAGAGCATACGGTTCAGAAACTAAAAGAGTATTCAAGGAACATGCAAAACCAAGATGGGATTTAGATAATATTCAGGATGTAGTTTTATACAAAGCTAAATATAGTGATTCCAAAAATGGATTTGGTGTAGCATTGTTTTATGGAACAAATCAGTTTGAAGAATGTTCAAGTCCTAGTGCTTTCCTTAGTTCTGGTGGAAGTTCTTCTCATAGTTCTTCACAGTCTCCTGGTTCATCAAGTGGTTATCAAGGAAGTTCTTCACAGTCTTCAAATGTTAACATACCAATATTAGATCCTCATAGTTTAAAGTTGATTGAGGAAAACATGGCATTGTTAGCATCCTTCATGACTGTATATCATAACTTAGCTTTGGGTAAGTTAGTTGAGAGTTAGACATTCAAATTAATATGGCATTGTTGGTCAGAAGGGCTAAACAATTTTGACAGAAAACAGGGAAGAAGTTCATTAGTGGTACTACTAAGATGAGAATGGGAATTGATAAAATAAAGGTCAAATGCTACAACTGTGGCATTTATGGTCAATTTGCTAGAGATTGTAAAAGACCAAAGATGGCGATACCAAACAAAGAGAATGCTACTTCTCAAGGAAATCAAGTAAGCTCAAATCAAGGAAATCATGTAGCTACTCCAAATGTGACAACTGCTAATGGTACTAGTGCAACTCCATCAACTAGTAATGCTTTGGTGGTTCAACCAATACAAACAATGCTCGAACCCTATGATTTACTGCTTTAGAAGAATCGGCTGCTGCGATCGTGACTCAAGCATTCATGGCTGAGATAGTTAATGAAGAAGATTTGGGTATTGGATTTAAAGCCGAAAGTATTGAGGAACTAGCAGTGGTTGTAGAAGTGTTAAAAGAGAACTTGATTTGGATAAAAAGGTTTCTGATAATGTTGTTGAGAAAAGAATAGAGGAGAAGATAAAAGTTGAAACTGATGCAGTTCTGAAAGACGATGAGGAAGCAAAAATGGTCAAAGAGTCTAAAAGGTTTGAGTCTAAGATCTCGAATGAAGAAATGCAAAGGTTTGCTGATGCAGATATGAAGAAGCAGAATGATCAAGATGGAATTCAATAAAATGCTTTCATGGCGGACATTGAGGTAATAACTAAACCATTAGATAAGATATGTCTTCATTGTGTTGAATTTTTATTTAAAATTGATCGATATGCTTTCCATAACAGTAATTTAAAAATTGATATGGAGAAGTTGAAAGAGTCTCATGTAGCTTTATCTATTACAAATTAAGAATTCAGAATTAATGTACGACATTACAAAATGACAATTCTGAATTCAAGAGGAAGTTGGCATAATCAACTCTTAAGAAAAATGAACTTAAAATTGAGTTAGAGAAATCACAAAAAGAAGTTTTAGAAAGAGTCACACTTTGCTGGAAAAACAAAATTTGATTTTAGAACTTCAACGATAATTGACAATTTTCAAAGTTCATCACTTGTGTTAGATCATTGCATAAACAACCAACGTCTCAAAGATTCAGAAAATGAGATGGATGGGATTGGTTACCAAAGGGTAGCACCACCATTCAATCATTTATGTTCCTATGCCGCATGTTGACTTTGAAATTCAAAATGGTGATAATGGAAAATCCAAGAAGATTTCCAAAAATGTTTCGAAAACTGCTTTTGTCAAATGTAGAGATTTTAATCAAGAAATTGATAATATTAGAACCGGATCAAATGCTAAATTTGTCAAACAGATTTGAAAAATCCAAACAATGCATCACTAGCATCATCGTCTTTGAGTGTACAAGATGAAAAATCAATGAATACTTCAAATGTTGAGAAGGTAGACAAACGAAAGTGTTATAAATGTCTAGAAAAGGGACATTTAATTTTAAATTGTCCTTGAAATTCAAAAGGAAAAGAAATTGTTGATTCCGCACTTGCATAACCTTTTGTCACAAAACCACAAGAGGAAGTTAAACAAGTTGTAATGAAAAATGATGAAACTCAAAATGTGGTAAAAACAAATGTTGTTAAACAAGTTTTCAAGCCAAAATTGCAATATCAATAATGTGATGATCGAAAGGAAGAACCTTTTGATATTTGTAATGGTTCTGGACCGGATAGTTCAACTGCAAATCATGATGCTCGTCAGAAAATGCCTTTTTGATGAAAAAATCATGGAGATGTTTGATCAAATGAGAATGTTAATCGTTCTGGAGGTTCGTATAACAACTATATAAGACCTCATGCACATAACCGATTTGTTGATAATCGAAATGCGTCACTTCCTGGATTTCAAAATCAAAGATCTCATTTTGGTAATCAACAGTGAAACTTTTCAAGAGAAAATGAGTTTCCAAGATAGAAACCTTGGACCACATCATGGTCAAAGTTCTGGAAATCAAAACTTTGGAAATTGTCATTTTGGAAATTATGGTTTTAATAACCGATCTTCTACACCATATAATCCATGATTTACGGGAAATCTTTCGAACTATTCTAGATATGGAAATGTACGACATGATAGTGGAAATGGTTATTTTAAAGAATTTTCATTTGTTAATGAAAACGCACGACCCACGACAATCACGACTTGGGTCCCCAACTCTAACTGTTTTTCTGTCGGTGGATGCACGAACAGCTAAAGGGGGCTATCTATATTTGGTATATAGATAGTGGCTGTTCTCGGCATGACATGAAATAAAGAGTTGTTGTCTGATTTGAAGCAGATACATGGTGGTTATGTTAACTTGGCTAGAGAGAAAGTCGGTTATATCACGTGTGAAGGAACTGTGTCGAATGGAAAAATAACGTTGTACAAAGTGGATTATGTTGCTGAGTTGAAGAATAATTTGATGTCAGTGTCTCAAGTTTGCGATAACAATTACACTATGCTGTTTACTAATAAAGCGTGCTTCGTATTGAAACCAGGATTTGTGGTTCCAAAAGATTGGGTTGTGATGTGAGCCCCTCGGGTGAATGATACTTATGTAATGGACATGCGTCCATTACTAAGTTCGGGAATTACTACAACTTGTTTGTTATAGAAGGTGACCGAAGATGATTCTTACCTGTGGCATCGTCGAATGGGCCATGTGCATATAAGAAAAGGAATAAATTGGTTAAAAATAACTTAGTTCTAGGTGTCCCATTAACTTGTTTGTTATCAAAGGCGACCGAAGATGATTCTTACCTTTTCGCTTCCTATGTTCCAAAATCATCTCTTTCAGCTTCCAGTTTATCTAGGGTTGTCCATGTTATGATTTTTATGATTAAAAACCGTTTATATAACATTCATTCCAAACCCCAAATTCTAATCAATTTTCAGCGCGAATTGTAGCCCATTGCGCCTCGCAACTGGTGGACCCTTCCTCTCCGCGTAGCATATGAGGCTTTAGTTAACCGACTTTGATTTTTAGGCCGTTGCGCCACACGACAGACCTTTCCCTACCTGTCGCGCAATGCGACAGGGTATGATTTCTCAATTTTCGTTCCGTTTGATCCCCGTTTCACGTGCGACCCGTCCGGAGGCTCGGTTTCCTTCATATTTGCTCATTTTTAGCTCTTTTCTCCCCCGGAAACCTGCAAAACACACAAGACAAATATACAAAACCAACATTAAAATGGCTCGATAAATAATGCAAACTATACACGGAAACAGATGTAATTTGCATTACATCAAATATCCCCACACTTATTCTTTTTGCGTCCCTAAAAAACTCTGCAAATGGAATTAGAACTAGGATAACCGGTTTCAAAAAAGAACTTTAGAATTTTTATTTTAAAAGACTCAAAACATTTAACCATGATTACCTGTATATTTATCCATTTAAACCCAACCACCGACTCGTCAAGCCCCTTTGATTTCAGCATTAAGTTCAAGTTAACAATTCATATAAGGGTCTGACACTCAACGTCAACAAATCCACCGAATCTCATCTCGAGCTTATAAGGCAAAGATAAAAATCTACTATCTATATATAACCCTTATGTATTTAAAATTGAAACTTTGATAGAATGAATGAATTATGAGTTTTTTAGCAATTTTTTTTCACGATCAACTCAGAGGGTATTATCACCAAGTCGCCATCTCAGTGCAAAACACCATGAGCTTCTCATTTATTTTCAAATATAACTCAAATGAATGAATGAATGATGGATATTCTAGGTGCCAACATAATTTGGATTTAGTCTCCTAAAAAGGATAAGGTATACCAATTTAATTTAAAATACTTATAGGTTATATATTTATAATGATTTTTTATACCCTCAACACTCTCAGTTTTTCTATATCCCCTAAGATGAGGACCCACAAGACTTGATGATCAAATGTAAGGTGTATTAAAACACTCTAGGGAACCCTCTAAGTCAGCTGGGCCTACCAGTACATTCCGGAAAATACGTCTTCGTCAAATTTTATCTCATATATATAATATTTTGAATACCAATCAATCCCAATTTTCCTATCATTTTACATTGTTTGCAAAGATTTATTTTTAGGACATTTTCTATTTTTCAATTTTTTGTCTTTTTATTTTTTAAAATTTTATGACTCAAAACACACTAAACAGACTCAAACAATAATTTCTCATCCCCACGCTTGAACACTACATTGCCCTCAACGTAGGAATAGAAACCAACTCAAAAAACCAAAACAAATAAGAATAAAAAGACATGGGCAAATCAAAAAGGACTTAGCTGGTTATATAATCACGTAAGCTCCAAATTCTTCGCCAATCCAGTTCGATCGTATAGCATTTCATTTGCAATCGACTATGACTCTAACAACTAACATACTTACATGCTTCGTAAATGCGTTAACTTCTGATGAACAGCTCCGAAATCACCCGAATGGAGATTAAGTACGGGTGGTACAATCCAAACCTGCACAAACAAAAACATGCAAAAACCTAAAGAAGTACCGAATCGACATTAAAGACCGACTAGAAAACACTAAGGTAGACTCATAATATAAAATAAACGAATCAAAATACAAGTAAACACGTACCGTAATCGAATCGGGTGCGTAAACTGAGCAAATCAGACAACAAACCAAATCAGGCTGAAAAGGCACCCCGTCGTACGATGCCACGAGTAATGTGGCTTATGTTGTGTGGTTGTTGGTTCATAATGTTTGGTGCCTACATCATCGTGTCGTGTCATTTTTACTAGGAATTTGAATGTTAAATTATGAATTTTGTGTTTTGTAGTTGATCCGCACGGATAAGTTCATCCGCACGGACGTGGTCATCTGTCCCAAGGCACTTCACCATGTCTATAAATAGTGGGAGTGACCAAGTAATTTGTAAATTTTGCATTCAGACGGTGAAGCTCTGTCAAAATGAATTCCTGGATGTAAAACAGTTTATACGAATATAAAACATTAAAAATTAACTAAAACTTGTGTACTCACCTAAATCTGATAGATTCGGCACATCTGACTTCGGATTAGATATCCCTCAGAACTTAAACATCATATGAAACGATCCTCTCAATTGGTATAAGAGCTACGGTACCGATTCAATCGATCTAACGGTTGATTGAGTCACCTACGCTCATGATTTATGGGTTTTTATACGTTTTTATAGGTTTTTATAGGGTTTTTATGGGTTGATTGATTACAAATGAATTTTGATATAGTATGTGGAAGAATCATCATAAAATTCGAAGAATTAAAGATTTTAGATCGAAATGATTTGAAAAGTAGCTTTCGAACCGACGAGAGTGTTGCATGCACATGAGTGCTTATTCGTGTGAAGGACTCATTCATCCGCATGAATTAACCCTGATCCATTTGTAAAATCATGTTCATTCGCACGAACTATTCTTTCATCCGCACGAATTAACTTTCATCCGCACGGAAGACATTCATCGGCATGAACCAGCTTAATCCGTTCCAAATCATATTAGAATCATTCGCATGAAAAAGTCTGATCCGTTCAAATACTCTTTGGCATTGAAGGCTCTAATCCGCACAAACTGCTTAATCCGTTCCAAATCTATCAAGTCATCCGCACGAAGGTGACATTCGCAAGAATGAACATTTCTCATCCGCGCGAATAATTGAAAAATGTCTAAAAAAGGCATTTTTTTTAATCGTGGTGACGAGACGAGTGTCCAGAAAAATTTGGTGATTGAATTTTTTTTTGAGATTTTTGTGACACCCTGACTTTTGCAGAAGCGTGTTACGTGTGACTTGCTTAATATCATTGCATTCAACCGTAACAAACAACTATATGATAGAAACCATGATGTTCATCCATTACCAAGTTTCAAAATGTTACAACTAACATTGTTTAACACCAAACCCAGACTTCAAGTTCATAATACAAACCAACCAATTGTTTAAAGTTCCATAAAGGACTTGACACAATACATTGTTAAAACAAGGCTTTGAAGTGTATGTCTCATCTAGGATAAGGCATCCATTTCAAACCCTACAATAGTGCGGATGACATCATTTATTGTAGACACAACTTGAAAACCTTCAACGCCCGCCAGATCTGTTATCAATTTCCTGAAATACATGTAGTTTGAAAACACCAACAAAAGTTGAGCGAGTTCATGTGTTTTGTATGTGAGCTCGTAATAAACTTGTAATCACTGTAAGTATGTATTTGTAAACCCCGGTATGAAAGCTTCTATGAACAGATCAATTAATGATTTGCAAGGTCATTAATATGTGTGCAATGGTTCAGGAAGGCTCAAACCTAGCGGATTTTGTACCGGGCTTCCGGCTGGAAGACATAGTCACCACCTTCGGCCACATCCGGCCTAGGGGTGGGGCTCGCAACACCCAAATAGATCTATCACTCATGTCCCTTGGTCCTTATATGAGGATTAATGGTCTTAAGCATTGTACCCACCACTCACATGATCTAACAGTTCATTCCTTAGCTAACCATACCATATGTAAATGTTTGTAAACAATTGTAACATGTACTTCACCCCCGAAGTTATAAAACTGAAAACAGTTAAAAGAAAAGGGGGACATGAACTCACAGTCTTGCGTCTCGTAAACTGGTATAACTCAAAGCTTCTTCTCGGTCGCACGACTACCTACATACGTACTATGGTTTATTAGACGGATGGGCCGTGCCTTGACTTTTAGTCTTAATTGTTATGACTTAGTATCTTTGGGTTACGTTTCTTGGTGTCATTAATATTATTCCAAAGTATATAATTATTTGTTAAAATAATAATATTTTAACTTAAATCATATTTATTAATTATTGGAATATTAGCTAAAATAATATATTTTAACTTATATGTTTTGTAATCCTTCATGAATATTTTCCCCAAGGATGGGTATACTTATACATTATTCTTAGACTTGTGTATTTTGCCAAGTATTGGTGGCGTATTCCGGTGTGTATTTATACGTACGAGAATACGTATTTTTATTGTATTTATCAAGTATTCTTATACTTAATTTTTGTATTTAAATTTTTCGGAATATTATTTTAACCAATAAAAATCACCAATAAACTTTTATAGAAAAATTATCTATAATTCTTCCTTGGCAAAAATATTTATATTTTCATCTAAACCTCAAAATAATATATTTCAAGATTAACTTAGAAAATATTTATAAATCCGTTTTTCACCTCAAAAATAATATATTCCAATTTGTTTAAGAAAATATATTTTCTTCAAAATAATATATCTTCTAGTAACTCAAGAAAATATATATATCTTTTCTTTATTAAAAAATAATGTATTTTCTACTTAACAAAAATATGATATATTTTTGTAACACTTGTAAAAATTATAATTTCCATTTCTTTGGTTTCCAAAATACCGTTTAACTTATTTGTTAAGATATATATATATATATATATATATATATATATATATATATATATATATGAACTCAATTTCCGGAATATTTATGTAGTTCATATTCCTTGTTCGGTTTGTCAAATTTTTGGGTATAAATTATATATTCGTTTTCTTGGAATTTCGGTAATATCTTATATTATAATTCTTGGTATTTTGGTAAGTTATATTATTCGAAGTCCTAAAATAATATAACTAATACACATAATATACAAGTAATCACACAAATTGTGGCATCTAAATATATATTTTCCTAATTACATATTTTGTCACTTTTATTTATCAAAAACTAACCTCCAATATTTGTAATTTTTGTAACAAAAATTATGGCAAATTTTATATGAAAAACCATGGTTTTTTTGAAAGGAATATGAAAAACCATGGTTAAAATTTACTTATAATTACTTGTTTAAAAATATTTTTCTAAGTGTTTAAATTCTAGAAAATTTTGGCCATGGTTTCCCCTTAAAAATGGAGGTTTCCATGCTTTCAAAGCATATCATTTTCTTTTTAAAATCATCACTAATAAAAAATAATTCAATCAATATTTACCAAGTGCCAATATCATGCATTTTACACCATAACATGAACTTGAAATTTTGTAAAAGCTTGTAGTAACTTAGTATGTTGTTAAGTAAGTTTAGTTACCCTTAAAAGTGTGTTTATTGTAGGAATCCGTTCGTGCAAAATAAATAAAATTCTTTATTAACTTGAAATACAAAACTATAAGAGAATGAAGCTGAAAATAAATTACAATTACAACTGAAAAAAATAGAATTACAAACAAGAAAAACAGATTTCTTGGCTGAGGATCGTGTTAGACACGGGTCCCTTAAAACAAATTTTGTGTCTCCCAAGAGATCACGTTTGTTTCAAGGATACAACAGCCCGAAGCAGTTGCACTGCCGGTCTTGACTTCAACCCGAAGGTGTACCTTGATGCAAGAAAGATGAAGATTGCTGTAGAGAGAGATTGTAGAGATGTGTGTTTTCGGTGTCTTTGATTCTGCAGCTGGGTCCTCTATTTATAGTTGCAAGTCTTGACGAAACGGAAAAATGAATTAAATGGGCGAATTAAGTTGCATTGAACGTCTTCAATGCACTTTAATTCCTTATTTAATTCACAGTCAAACGCATTAACTTCGTCAGTTTCGAATGCTGAAGTGTAACTGCCAAGTGTAACTGCACTGTCATAAATCCTGGAAGCTTCTGCGCACGCGCGTGACGTGTGCGCGACTACACATATTTTTATAATGAAATTACACACGATTCGGTTTTAAATTTACAAAAGTGATTATTACTTTAATATCAAAACATGCACGAAAGAGGCAAGTGTACCCCGTCATATATGTAGTAAAGTATCGGTAAGAACCAAGTATCGATCCAAGGAAATGGGCGGAGGAATAATACTAGACCTTTGTCACTAAACTACCGGTAAAAACATAAGTTGTTAGATTTTTAATAAACTAAAGTAAGCATAAACAACTACTTAAAAAAATAATAGATTTCAAATATGAAAATAGATAAATAGCCTTGCTTAATACACAACCAAAGCATGTCAACTAAGTCGGTTTTGGCACTAGAAGCATTTGATCAATTCTCCAATTTTGAGACAATTAGTATCCCTTTCGGGAATCCTAACATGACAATCATTCGGAAAGTTAAAATGATAAACACAATTTAACCACCTAAAATTGTTCTTTAACGTGCAATTGATGAATGTCTATGAAAATCCCTTAAAAATAAGTTAGTCATCCGTTAGGAGTTTTCTAACCTCACTTAAACAAGGAAAGCGACACCGATAGACACAATGCAACCACCGAGACAAGCATAAACTAGATTAAATCACAACCGAGTTCATTTTACAAATCTTGCACATAAATTCACCAAGATAGCAAGTTTGGCCTAAACTACTAACTAAGCTAACAAATCATGGCAATAATTTATAACGACACCATTTAACCCATTAAGGTCCTTACGTGACGGCAAGCTTTCTTGATTAACAATAATTACATTTTATTAAACCACTAACCATTTCTAGTATCATGGTGCACACATTTTAACCAAGCTAAACTAGTTAACCAAGTTTAAAGTTTACTAATACAAGATTAATTAAGCTTCATTTTTCAACTATCTTAACTAACCAAATACCAATCATCCAACAAAATTACTTATAACCAAGAAATCAATATCAATAACAAGGTTGCAAACTAATCATCAAAGATTAACATAGAAAATACTTCCAAATGTCATTACAAAAAAGATTAACATACTAATGGTTATAATCAAGCAATGGATTGTTGTGTTTTTGCCCAAAGGCTACAATGATACATAAACATTAATCTAAATGCTTGAAAGATTAACAAAATTATGGAAAGATTAGAAAACCAAACCATAAACAAGCACTAGATTAAGAATCCGGATAGTAATCCAGCTAAACGGGACAATGTGGCTTGAATCCGGGTGAAAGCTAACGCCTTCGGAGCCTGAAAATTGCCTGAATTGCTCTCCAAAATTCCATAGTTACGAGCAGAATGTTTCTGCATGTTTTTTTTATAACTTTTCGATCTCGCACGGTCGTGCACTTTATTGGCACGACCGGTCACTTTATGCATTATTGGAGTTACTATTCACCATACCGCATGACATCACAGATCTTGACCCGTCTTCGTAGCCGCACGACCGTTCCACGGACGGCACGTTCGTGCATTACCGGGCTTGGGTGGCACATGCAACTGCACTGGTGGTGCAGTTCCAAGCTGGCTTGGACATCGGAGTTGCACGGTCGTTCGTTCAGTGGCAGGGTCGTGCATTGCTGAGAAAGGCTTGCACTCCGGATTGCACAGTCGTTTATCGCTAGGCTGGGCTATGTTGTCGGATATGCACGACCGTTCCATGAGTCGCACGACCGTGCCAAATGCCCATGTCAGAATCTTCACAGAATGTTCGCAGCTTTGTCGTTTTGTCCGGAAAGTCCTCGTTTTCACTATCATCTTGTCTGGCATGCTGTTTTAGGCCTGTAAACAAAAGTATACTTGATTAAGTATCTGAATGACGGTTTTACGGCCGAAAACGCATAAAATGGGGATAAAATGGGGGACTAAAATATGTATAAATTAGTGAATATCAAATCTCCCCACACTGGAACCTTGCTTGTCCTCAAGCAAGCTAACATGTATAAATTAGTGAATATGTATAACAAGAACGAGTATTTACAAACTATCTATTGAAACAACTACAAACGGTTAGCCGGTTATTCGAAAGACAACATCAAATGAATCAAACCAAACAAGCATATGCAAATATATGTAGATAACCAAAAAGCCATGACTTCACTTTCAATTGACTTAACATGCTAATCTTCACACAACTCACAATGTTCACACACACTCGGTTTTATATGTGAAACATACATAAAATGTGTATGTGCAAACACTCAATGCCTCGTCAATGAAATGTATAATATCATAAGCTTGTCATAAGATATCGTCTCCACCAACTAACATGCGAAAAAAGTGCAAATCAAGAGGACTTTACGGGTTAAAACGTTAGGCTTGGGCGAAGGGTATGGAAATGGAAATGGATGTTTAAAGTGGCGAAACGGTTAAAACTCGGTAGTTACGTTTAATAAGCGGAATACAACAAAACTATACATGCAAACGCCTTAAAAATGCGACTTATGCGACAACGAGCTCATAAACAAGATTTCATCATTTTATCATTCAAAATTGCTCGAATTTTGTCTACTTCACCCTATTTTAGGGTGTTTTATTTTCTGTTTTTTAAGGAATAGTACAATAAACAATAAACTAAAACAAGCGCTAGTTAAACGATTATTTTGACCGAGTTTCAACACTAAAAGGTTTAAAACATAAAAAAGGCTAAATTTGGCTAAGTGGGCGATTATGTTGGGTAAACAAAGGTAAACAGGAAGGCTCAACATGGTTAATCCTAAAGGTAATGTATGGTTTACGGGAAAGACAACACGAAGAACAGGGACAACACAAAGGGGTAATCTAAGTGCCTCTATCACTTCTACACAATTCCGCAAGTTCATGGTCTTAACAAGCATGCTAGTGACAAGTTATAAATTAGACATGACATCCGGCTCACTTCTACTCCGAAATGAACAAATATATAACAATTTCAAGGCTCAAATATGCTCACGTAACGGAAGGAATGGGTAAAAGTGTGAAAAGTATCATGCAAGTCTTTCTTTGTTTGTCACGCTTTCTGGTTTTCTTTTTCAAAATTTATTTTGCTTGTCGAGTTTTTATCATATGTCCGAAGCTTTCTAAAACACAACCAACCGGTTTATTTACTAAAATATATACAAAATACAGATATTTTTGAATGATTTTTCTGATTTTTTTAGGACAAACAAAGTCAACAAAGTTAAACCCCTCCCCACACTTGAACTTCGCATTGTCCCCAATGCGAAACCCGAAATATAGAAATAAAGGAGAATAATACTCCCTTGAAGATGATTTTAATGCAACGAGACTTCCAAGCTGTATCTGTGATGTGCTCCGGTCCAAGATGTGATAGCCAAAATCTGCAAGTATGTCACAAGGTACAGCAAAACAGAACAGAAACAAATAAACCAAATAAACCATAATTTACATAAATATAAGTACTAAAATCCAAACAAAGACAAGACATAAAGTAAAGTGTCTGAAAATAAAGAGTACATAACCGGGGGTGTTTAAAATAACAACCAAAATGAACACCCGAAATATAAAGTACTGAAATAATAAAACCACCAATGATCAACTCCACCGTCTCCTAGTCATCGTCACCAGCATCATCTCTCGTGTTGGACGGTCCCGCATCTCCATAACCAGGTGGGTTCCCGTATGGGAACTGTGGAGGATGCTGAAAGTAGTCGGGATAGGCATTATGCATCTCCCCGAATAGGTATGAGAACCCAACTTGAACCCCCTAGTACAAGCTGTCCTGGTTCGCCCTGATCTGGTCCTGACTAGCCCTGATCTGGTCTATATAAATCCCATGCTGCTCCTGGTTAACTTGCATCTATTGGAACTGCTGGTAAAACTCAGGGTAATAGGGAATGCCCTCAGGCCAATCCTGGTGTTAGTGGTATGAGTGATGCTGCGGTGAATGTGGTGGTGTCTGTGGTCCGTGCTGCTCGTGCTGCTGCTCCTCATCATGCATCTCCTCATCCTCATCTTCTTCCTCAGCCGGAGGCAATAGGTCCCAGACCTCGTTGTTTAAACCCTTCAATCTGTCCCCGCGATCCGTTTCAGCAATCAACCTCATCGCCTTCAATGACCGAACATCAACATATACACCATTGGTCACTAAAGTAAGACCCTCAAGTACCTCATCAGTCATCACCCCTAAATTGTAGGCAATTTCGGTCACATACTGACCGCCGTGAATCTGACTGTTGGGCTTTCTCCCTGAGCTTTTCACAAAATATTCCGCCATCCTCGCAGCTAGGTTGATGTGTACCCCATCAACCAGCGCATAAAGAAATATCAGATCTGGCGTTGGACAATTCCCCAAACTGTCCATACGGTCGCGGATGGTGTGGCTGAACATATGATGCATCACTCGATGCAAAGGGTCTCTCAATCGTGAAGCTTTAGACATTCTAGGATCGTAAGGGCCACCGACTGCATTTTGGGCCCAAAACACGACCCGTGCTTCGTCACTCGGGAATGTGAACACATCAATGAAGAACTCGGAATCCATGTCTTCATTCGTGTAAATCCCAAGTCTCCGACCTAATCTACCCACCGACCAATGGTGCCAACGCCCCCCCCCCCAATCTGAAAGTAATCCTCTCTCTGTAGCGAAAGTTTGGATTTTGATATTCTTTCGGCTTTTTGTATGAATATGTGGAGAAGAATTCTATCGTTAGCTCACGATAGATGGGTCGGTCGATAGAGAAAAGACTCGAAAGCGGAATAGTAAGCATGTTTTCTAGTCTTTCACGCTGATTTAGATCTCTCATCACATCCCAATCTAGCGTCCGGGGGATGCCAAACTGCCCCCGCCTATTCCATAATTCGTTATGTTTTGGGATACAAAGAGCCTCTCTCTCGTTGTTTTCATTGAATTGCAAGAAGGGATGATCCATCTGTAATGAGGAATGATATTAAGAACAGGAGAAACAGAAAAAAATTTAATTTGGAACAACAGAACACAAAGTTATGAAGGTTCTGTCTTGCTGTACTGGGCGTTTGGCACGGGCGTGCCTCCAACTGCACGGTCGTGCGTGCCCAAGAAATAGCATCTGTGGTCGGCAATAATCGCAAATGCACGGCGTGCGACCAACTGCACCACCGTGCAACATCGAGACAACAACAATTCATCGTGAACATCCGGCATTGCACGACCGTTCCATCTGAGGAACGTCTATGCGACCTTGTTTTTCTGCAGTTTTTCACCCCGGCTCTGAATAGCCAGAGTTTTCCAAAATCAACAAGTTTTTATGCAAACATGGGTCAGAAAAACAACTGGATGTTCACGAGACATGAGATTCTAGCAAGGGCTAGGGGTTCGCTTGTATTTATGAAGGGAACCCTAAAAACCTTGAAGAAATCGAATGATTCTAACCTAGAAAGTGGAAGAAACATAAAAAAAGACAAGAAAGAACGTACCGTGCGAAGAGATGTGTGAAATCGTGCAATTTGAGGCGAAATCGCTCTGGAACGGCTGTCTGCAGTTAGGGTTCGCGAATGAGGGAAATGGCAGCAGATGGGGGTTTTTATAATGTACAAATGACAAAACTGTCCCTGCCTCTCGCACGGTCGTACGACAGCTCGCACAGTCGTGCATGACCGACAATGTTCAAACCCTGCACGCTGTTCTCGGAGATGCACCGGGGGTGCGACTCCTAGTGCAGGCCAGCCCGCAAACGCATGGTCGTGCGACGCATGGCACGGTCGTGCAACAGCTGCAGATCAGTTTTTTCTGCAGAAGCCATTTCCAGCAACTGTTTTGGCCGTTTTCACCATTTTTTTCACACGCAAACTGTTGTAACAATATCCCAACATAGAACCTTCGCTCGGTACGTAAAAAAATTGTACAAACTAACGTAAACTACCAAACATACCTAAATTACGCTAAAAGTAGAAAAACACATAAAAAGACGTTATTACCCCTAAAGAGTCAAAGACTCTCTTGCTACATTTTTAATCTGCGAGTCAGTAGCGTAGACTCTCTCCTCCCCACACTTATGATGTGTGCGGGGTTTGGAGCTCGATGACCTCCACCGCCGACTCTATCGGCCCGGCAATATACAGCTTCAACCGATGTCCATTTACTTTGAATATAACGCCATCTGCGTTCTCTATTGCAACAGTACCATACGGAAATACCTTTTTAACTATGTACCATACGGAGCTCTCATAAGCTTGTTGTCGCAGTTCCTCCAATACATGAATCTGGAGAAACCGGGCTTCACCTCCGGTTTTCAAGTCCAGATTCGCGGTTTTTAAAGCCCACATAGCTTTATGCTCCAACTCTACCGGTAAATGGCACACTTTTCCGTAAACCAACCTAAAGGGAGTAGTCCCAATAGGGGTCTTGTAAGCTGTACAGAACGCCCACAATGCCTCATCGAGTTTGTCCGACCACTCCTTGCGGTTTGCACCAACAGACCTCTCAAGGATTCGTTTTAGCCCACGGTTAGTGACTTCCACCTGCCCGCTCGTCTGCGGATGATAGGGCGTGGACAAACGGTGATGCACACCGTAACGGGACAAAGCTTTTTCAAGCTGAGTATTGCAGAAATGAGTCCCTCTGTCACCGATAAGCGCTTTCAGAGTGCCAAACCGGGCGAACAAACTTTTCAAGAATCTCACGACCACCCTGGCGTCATTTGTGGGTAAGGCCTGTGCCTCCGCCCACTTTGATACATAGTAAACTACGACCAGGATGTACTTATTACCTCGTGAGGGTGGGAATGGTCCCATGAAGTCTATCCCCCAAATGTCGAAGACTTCACATACCTGTATCCAGTTCTGAGGCATTTCATCACGTGCCGATATATTTGTCGCCCTCTGATAGACATCGCACGCTTTTACCCAACTCTGCGCGTCACGAAAAATAGTAGGCCAATAAAACCCGGAATCCAGCACCCTCTTGGCGGTGAAATTGGCTCCATGGTGGCCTCCGGTAGGTCCCTCATGACAATGGCGTAGAATATCGGTCGCCTCCTTCCCTGAAACACATCTTCTGATCACCTGATCAGCACCCACCTTGAATAAGAAAGGATCGTCCCAAATGTAGTGCTTGACATCCGAAAAGAATTTCCCCTTTTGTTGGTGAGTCAGCCCTTTTATCAGAATCCCGCAAGCACGATAGTTCGCAAAGTCGGCGAACCAAGGTGACTCATCGCATATCTCAACACCCATCAAAGACTCGTGTGGGAAATTGTCATTGATTGAATCCCAACGCGTGTCCTTGATGTCTCCTTGCTCCAACCGAGATAGATGGTCAGCCGCTACATTCAACGCACCCTTTTTATCTTGGATTTTAATATCAAACTCTTGTAGCAACAGGATCCATCTAATTAGACGCGGTTTAGCGTCCTGTTTGCTGAAGATATATCTGATGGCTGCGTGATCAGTATACACAATGGTTTTCGAAAGCACCAAATACGATCTAAATTTGTCAAATGCGAAAACAACTGCCAAGAGCTCTTTTTCAGTCGTGGTGTAGTGCTCCTGAGCGTCTTGAAGAGTCTTGCTCGCATAATAGATCGGGTGAAAGTGCTTTTCTTTCTTTTGACCCAGAACGGCCCCTATAGCGTAATCGCTCGCGTCGCACATAATTTCAAATGGCAGACTCCAGTCGGGTGCAACTAAAATAGGGGCCTCAATCAACTTTTGCTTGAGAAGGTAAAAAACCCTCAAGCAATCATCTCCAAAAATGAACGGAGCGTCTTTCTCCAACAAACGGGTCATGGGTCTAGTGATTTTTGAGAAATCCTTAATGAATCGCCTGTAGAACTCCGCATGACCAAGAAAGCTCCGTATCGCTCTCACAGAGGTGGGAGGCGGAAGTCGTGAAATAACATCGACTTTAGCTGGATCGACTTCCATACCAGCATAAGAAATCTTATGCCCTAGAACTATGCCCTCTTTCACCATAAATTGGCACTTTTCCCAGTTTAGGACCAGATTCGTCTCTTCACACCTCTTCAACATCTTATTCAAATTTTCCAAACAATGATCGAAGGAATCCCCAAACACCGAAAAGTCATCCATGAAAACCTCCATAGAATCCTCGATCATATCATGAAAAATTGCAACCATGCATCTCTGGAAGGTTGCTGGTGCATTACACAACCCAAAAGGCATACGCCTGTAGGCGAATGTGCCGAAGGGGCAGGTAACAGTAGTCTTCTCCTGATCCTCAGGAGCAATAGGAATTTGGAAGTACCCAGAGAACCCGTCCAAGAAACAGTAATACAACTTCCCTGACAGACGCTCCAACATCTGATCAATGAATGGAAGCGGGAAATGATCCTTACGAGTAGCATCGTTGAGTTTGCGGTAATCAATGCAAACTCGCCACCCAGTGACGGTACGGGTAGGAATTAGTTCATTCCTATCATTTGAGACTACAGTCATACCACCTTTCTTGGGTACAACCTGCACTGGACTCACCCACACAGAGTCAGATATAGGATATATCATCCCGACATCCAACAACTTAATCACTTCTTTCTTCACCACGTCTTGCATATTTGGATTTAAACGCCTCTGATGTTGTGCACACGGTTTGTACTCGTCTTCCATCAGAATCTTGTGAGTACAAAAAGAAGGATTGATGCCTTTGATATCCATGATTTTCCATGCAATGGCTCTCTTATGAAGTCTAAGAACCTCAAGAAGCTTATTCTTCTCATCCTTTTCCAATGATGCCGAAATTATGATCGGTAAGCGACACTCCTCGTCCAGAAATGCATACTCGAGATGTGGTGGGAGTTCTTTCAACTCCAAAGACGGCGGATCTTCAACCGAAGGTTTTGCTTTCTCTTCTTCTACATGGCCAATTTCTAGAAACCATTCCGGACTCTGGGAACCATCGTCACCAATCTGATAGATTGGCTGCTCGAAATCGTGGCCCTCCTGCGTAATGCCAATCAGGTCCCCACATGACACACGTGTGTTCGAATCAATCTCTTCAACAGTGCCTTGAAAATGAGAGCATACACATGCATCGACAATGTCGACATAATAAAGCATGTCATCGTGACTTTGCGGATGCTGCATCGATCTTTTGATATCGAATGTCACTTGCTCGTCATTCACTCGGAGCGTGATTTGGCCAGCTGCCACATTAATAATCGTCCTCGCAGTATTGAGGAACGGGCGTCCAAGTATCAAAGGTACTTTTGAATCTTCGTCCATGTCAAGAATAACAAAATCCATGGGGAAAACAAATTTATCGATTTTAATAAGCATGTTTCAACAAATCCACGCGGATACTTGATTGAACGGTCTGCCAACCGAATGCTCATCCTAGTGGGTGACGGCTCACCCAGATCCAGTTTAGTAAAAACCTTATATGGCATAAGGTTAATACTCGCTCCCAAGTTAGCCAATGCATGGCTAACAGCATGTTTCCAATCAAACACGGGAGCGTAAAACTACCTGGATCTCCCATTTTCATGGGCAGACGGTTTTGTAGAACGGCAGAACAAGTTTCATTCATCACCACACATGATATATCCTCGAGCTTCTGTTTATTCGAGAGGATGTCCTTAAGGAATTTCTCATACTTTGGCATCTGGGCCAAGGCTTCAACAAACGGTATATTAATGTGTAGTTGCTTAAAAACTCAAGGAACTTACCGTATTGTTCTTCGTTCTTTTGTTTCTTCAGCCTGCCTGGATAAGGTACTGGAGGAGTGTAATCTTTGACTGGCTCCTGGACTTGTGCTGTACTTACTGGGCGTAGCCTGGCTTGCACCTCGTCCGGTGTGTCAGTCGGGACCGCTCCAGTGATCGGTGATGAGTCCGATATGACGGGTCCGGTAGTCTTTCCACCCCTGGTCATGATCGCATTCACATGCCCGCCCGGGTTTGGTTTTGTATTGCCCGGAAGACCACCTGGGGGCCTTTTAGACATCATTTGTTCTAGCTGACCAACCTGGTTCTCGATATTCTGAATCGAGGCTTTGTGGCTCCTCATTTCTCCCTCATGGGAGAGAAAACGATCCTCGCTCTGCTGATATCGTTTTTCTGCCAAGTTATTCGCACTCGAGGAGCTAGTAAGAAGCTGAGCCATCATATCCTCCAGCTTGGAACTAGACTGAGGGGCCTGCTGCTGGGAACTACTCCCAGTGCCCTGATTCTGATACGAATATGGACGCTGCTGGTAAGGTTGGTTGTACGGCTGGAATTGCTGACCCTGACCCTGCGGTGGCGCTGGAGCGAACTGAGTAAATCCCAATGGATTTTGATTGCCTGTATTCGCTCGCCACCCAAAATTTGGGTGATTTCTCCATCCGGGGTTATAGGTGTTGCTATAGGGATTGTTCTGCGGCCTCACCCGATTACTCACAAAATCCACTTCTTCGTGGCCCTCGTACACGACTCCCTGAAAGCATGCACCAGGCTCGTGTGACACTCCACACTGGTCACATCCCGAACCAGCTTGTGCGATCATCTGGGACTTATCAAATTTTGCTGCAAGAGCTGAGATTTGTGTTGTAATGGCCGTGTAGTCGTCCACCGCGTGTACTCCTGCGCGAGAAGATGATGATGATGTTGCTGCCCGGCCTCTATCTCCTTCGCAACGCGCGCTAGACTTCAATGCAGCTCTCTCTATGATATCATACGCTTCATTTGGTGTCTTCGTTCCTAGATCGCCTCCTGCATTCACGTCTAATCGCTCCTGCGTGTTGTAACTGAGCCCTTGATAAAATGTCAAGACTAGCTGTCTCTTTAAGAAGCCATGACGTGGAACATCAATCAACAAATCTTTGAATCTCTCCCAGGATGCGTGCAACGACTCTCCCTCGTCCTGGAGAAAGGTCACAATCCGGTTCCGTAGCTTGGTTGTTTTCTCAGGTGGAAAATATTTTTGTATAAACTGCTCCGTCAACTGATTCCAGGTCCTGATGGACCCGGCTGGAAGTGACATAAGCCAAGCTCTAGCTTTGTCACGCAACGAGAAAGGAAACAACCTCAACCGAATTGCATCCTCCGAAACACCTGTAATCCTAAATGCGAACAAATAACAATAAAAGCAGCAATATGCCTCCCGGGATCCTCATGCTCACGCCCGTCAAACTGTACTGAATTCTGCACCATATTAATAATACTAGATCTAATTTCAAAAGTAGGTGCATCTATAGTAGGCTGAAGGATACTCGGCTCCAGGCCTGCCCTTCCGGGCAGATTCGTCTCATTGAAAGGTCGCTCATCGTCTGCCATGATTATGTTTCCTGCTTCCCCTGAGCCATCGGCTTTAGCGGGTACCACCTGCTCCTGCTCACCAGCTGCGAGCAGTAGCCCATCGCACAAGATCTCGCGCGAAGACGTCTCCTTAGATCACGTTCAGGCTCGTCTGACGGTTCAACAACTTCTGGAGCGGGGGTTGAGGACATCAACCTGCAAACGAAAATTTGACACAATGAATATTTTATTAATATAATGATGCTGTTTTTTTTTTGGCTGAAAAGAAACAGAATATTATTTTCAAAGGGCTGGAAATTTTATAAAAATCCGAAAATGGGCCCGAAATTTTATAAAAATCAACACAATAAAAATAATCAAATCGGCTAGTGTAAAAATGATTTTTCGGAGTCGAAAACTCATAGAATAAATGAATAAATAAATCCGGATCGAACAAATAAACGGAACAAAAATTTACAAGTGTACAAAATAATCTCGAAAATGAATAAAATGAATTAAAATGATGAAATATTAACAAATAAATAAACAAATAAATAATCAAGAAAATATTCACAAATATTAACAAGTATATACACCGATAAAACAATGACTCGGGTCGTTCCTAAAGCTCGCCATTTCCCCGGCAACGGTGCCAAAAACTTGACGTGTGCGCGACTACACATATTTTTATAAAGAAATTACACACGATTCGGTTTTAAATTTATAAAAGTGATTATTACTTTAACATCAAAACACACACGAAAGAGGCAAGTGTACCCCATCATATATGTAGTAAAGTATCGGTAAGAACCAAGTATCGATCCAAGAAAATGGGCGGAGGAATAATACTAGACCTTTGTCACTAAACTACCGGTAAAAACATATGTTGTTTGATTTTTAATAAACTAAAGTAAGCATAAACAACTACTTAAAAAAATAATAGATTTCAAATATGAAAATAGATAAATAGCCTTGCTTAATACACAACCAAAGCATGTCAACTAAGTCGGTTTTGGCACTAGAAGCATTTGATCAATTCTCCAATTTTGAGACAATTAGTATCCCTTTCGGGAATCCTAACATGACAATCATTCGGAAAGTTAAAACGATAAACACAATTTAACCACCTAAAATTGTTCTTTAACGTGCAATTGATGAATGTCTATGAAAATCTCTTAAAAATAAGTTAGTCATCCGTTAGGAGTATTCTAACCTCACTTAAACAAGAAAAGCGACACCGATAGACACAATGCAACCACCGAGACAAGCATAAACTAGATTAAATCACAACCGAGTTCATTTTACAAATCTTGCACATAAATTCACCAAGATAGCAATTTTGGCCTAAACTACTAACTAAGCTAACAAATCATGGCAAGAATTTA
This sequence comes from Helianthus tuberosus, assembly GCA_030545235.1. Classification (NCBI taxonomy): domain Eukaryota; kingdom Viridiplantae; phylum Streptophyta; class Magnoliopsida; order Asterales; family Asteraceae; genus Helianthus; species Helianthus tuberosus. The sequence continues at coordinate 162,123,474 of CM060448.1, read as the reverse complement.
TAACGACACCATTTAACCTGTTAAGGTCCTTACGTGACGGCAAGCTTTCTTGATTAACAATAATTACATTTTATTAAACCACTAACCATTTCTAGTATCATGGTGCACACATTTTAACCAAGCTAAACTAGTTAACCAAGTTTAAAGTTTACTAATACAAGATTAATTAAGCTTCATTTTTCAATTATCTTAACTAACCAAATACCAATCATCCAACAAAATTACTTATAATCAAGAAATCAATATCAATAACAAGGTTGCAAACTAATCATCAAAGATTAACATAGAAAATACTTCCAAGTGTCATTACAAACAAAGATTAACATACTAATGGTTATAATCAAGCAAGGGATTGTTGTGTTTTTGCCCAAAGGCTACAGTGATACATAAACATTAATCTAAATGCTTGAAAGATTAACAAAATTATGGAATGATTAGAAAACTAAACCATAAACAAGCACTAGATTAAGAATCCGAATAGTAATCGAGCTAAACGGGACAATGTGGCTTGAATCCGGGTGAAAGCTAACGCCTCCGGAGCCTGAAAATCGCCTGAATTGCTCTCCAAAATTCCAGAGTTATGAGCAGAATGTTTCTGCTTGTTTTTTATAACTTTTCGATCCCGCACGGTCATGCACTTTATTGGCACGACCGTTCACTTTATGCATTATTGGAGTTACTGTTCACCATATCGCATGACATCACAGATCTTGACCAGTCTTCGTAGCTGCACGACCGTTCCATGGATGGCACGTTCGTGCATTACCGGGCTTGGGTGGCACGTGCAACTGCACTGGTGGTGCAGTTCCAGGCTGGCTTGGACATCAGAGTTACACAGTCGTTCGTTCAGTGGCAGGGTCGTGCGTTGCCGAGAAAGGCTTGCACTCCGGATTGCACAATCGTTCATCGCTGGGCTTGGCTATGTTGTCGGATATGCACGGCCGTTCCATGAGTCGCACGACCGTGCCAAATGCCCAGGTCAGAATCTTCACAGAATTTTCGCAGCTTTGTCGTTTCATCCGGAAAGTCCTCGTTTTCACTATCATCTTGTCTGGCTTGCTGTTTTAGGCCTGTAAACAAAAGTATACTTGATTAAGTATCCGAATGACAGTTTTACGGCCGAAAACACATAAAATGGGGATAAAATGGGGGACTAAAATATGTATAAATTAGTGAATATCAGCGCGCGCACAAGTCTGCATGCTCATGCGCGCGTGTGCCACGTCACCTGTGAGCCTCTATGAGCACGCCACACAATTGCGCCATTTTGGCTCACTTTGGTGTGCCGCTCACGTCACTTCAGTGCCCATGCTCCATGCGCGAGTACGCGCATGACCGCCACGTCATGCGCCACTGCTCACGGACCCACCTGGGTCATGCGCCTGCATGCCACGTCCCACACTACCTGGTCCTTCCAGCCCTTGCTCCACCACACGCACGCGGTCAAAAATATAAAGGCGATTCTCAAGCGGCGCGAAGTGCAAAGTGCGACATCAAAGCGCCACATTGCGCCTCATCGCCCACGGCACGCGCGCGCGTGTGCGAGTTAGGGTGCTCTGCATCCTTCGCGAGTACACTTAGTGAGTGCTTCCATGAAACAATAAGGATGGAGAGTTCCCACTTAAATACCCCTTTCAGTTTCACCTCTCCTCCTATGTGGGACAAGGTGCCACTTTCCCACTTTTTTCAGCATTCAAGTTTCAAACACCAAACTTTGAGCATCGATATCTCATTCATCTCAGATCCGTTTTGGACGTGGTTTAGTTCGTTGCGAAGCTCTTCCAACATAGAACACAAACCCACAAATAAATATATAAAACCCGCTCATTTTCTTATATTTATTTCTAGTCCAAAATAGGAAAAAAATCATTTTCCTATATTTGTGAAAAATGCTATTTTCACAAATTTCCAACATTTATTTGTTCATAAATATTATTCTTGAAGAATTTAGTCTTTCACAACTTGTAAAATGATTTTTAAAAAATATTTCTTCTTGAACTTTTCTTGTTAGTAACATGTTTCTATACTTGATTTAACACTAAAAACATGGTTAGTTTCTTTAAAAATCATGTCTATGTAAATCTTGTAATTATACTTGGTTTCCTGAGAAAACTATTTTTGAAATCATCCTTCTACAAGACTTATGTTATGTTTTAATCATCATCATTTATCAAAACAACTTCATCTTTCAAGTTCATGTTTACATAAAGGGATGATCATCTTGATTTCTCACAAGATCATCCTCTCACTTGCTAGATCATGTGTTTAATCACAATCTAGCAAGTTTCATATGATGTTTAACATCATAAACACAAGTAATCAACAATCAAGAAGCACACATACACTAAAACAACAATGATTCTTATGATTTAGAGCTTTATATTAAGAGTTATGTTCTTATTCTTTCATGATCTTTATGTTTAACATCTTACATATACTTTTAACCAATCATAATAAGAAGTAAAATGAGATTATGAGGGTCTTACTACTAGCACAAGGCTAGGGAAGAGATTCAAGATGATGAAGATGATGAACTTGCTGGTTAAAAGCTCTAGAGAAAGGCCCTTCCACTTCTAGTGGCACCAAGCTCCTTAGTTACGCTCCTTACACCTTTATAGCACCTTGGATTGAATGATCAAGAGTTGAAATAGGTGGTGGTGGGTGTGGTGTTCTCGGTCGTGAGGGAGGAGAAGAGAGGGAGAGTGATGTTTGTGAAAATGAGAAGTGTATGAGACTTGAGTTTAATATAAACTTGATCTCCAACATGTAAGTAACCAATGTGTAATGTGTTTCTAAAGCATCAACAAAATCTAATAAACAATTGAACAAAAATCATGGGTGGGCCACCCATGCAAACCATCGCCAAGGGGGGGGGGGTATAGGGTTAGGTTGTAATGGATAGTTAAGGAAACTAGTTAGATTTCAAGTGTATGTTTAGTGGTTTTAGTTGTTATGCCATTATAAGGTGTGTTATGATGTTCGGGGACCATAACTAGCTCGGAAATGATAAAACAGTGCTTCTAGTGAAAATTTGGTGTTTCGGGTTGTGTCCGGTTGTTCGGTTTGTTACCGGTTCGTTAAGGCGCTAAATTACGCAGTTTTGTTTGCTTTATGTTCCCTGTTGTGACAGTTTTGATTCCCAACACCTAGGAAAGTATTTTGGACCATGAAACCATAATTCTGCATATTATTTAAGTGTTAGAATGCTGAATTTTGCTGAAAATTGCAGAATTCTACAGTTTATGTGAGTTTTAAGCACTTTCCGGCACTTAAACTATCACTAGGAAGGCAGTTTTATGATCCTTACTTTCCTACACACTATACTAGTGTAGCTCTTGGTTTCTGGCTCATTCTGTGTCTCAGTACCATGTCTGTCTAGGTACTGAACTTCCCGTCAGTATTTCAAGTTTGTCTGATAACTGTGATAACTTTGTTTCGTGCATCATTTGAATCATAAAGTGTTGCATACAAGAATGATATGAGATCATGCAATATGTGATGCACTTTTATGTATATGAAAATAATCAGAAAGCATTCATGTCATTAATTCAGATCTAGCATAGTCATTAAGCTACAAATTACTGTTTAATTATTGTACTGATACATAGAAATTTGACAGTTGTCACATTCTCCCCCTGTTAAAAAAATTTCGTCCCAAAATTTTAAGCTATGCTATCGGTTGCAGGGGAGTTAGGGAATAAATGCGGATACTTTGATTTCATTCGATCTTCACGCTCCCAAGTAAACTCTGGGCCGTGACGTGAGTTCCAACGAACCTTGACAAGCTTAACACTACTCCTCCGAGTCTTGTTAACTTTCCAGTCTGTAACCTCAACGGGTTCTTCAGTAAAGTGGAGAGTGTCGTCTATATGCACTTCATCCGCAGGGATGATAACTGTCTCTTGAGTTGGGCTTTTCTTCAGGTTAGATACATGTAATGTATCGTGAACACCGTTTAGTTCCTCTGGTAGCTCTAACTTGTATACTACGGTACTAACCCTTTCTAATATTCTGAATGACCCAACGTAACATGGGTTTAACTTGCCATGTTTCCCAAATCGTGCTACACCTTTCCAAGGTGAGACTTTTAACAAAAGCATATCTCCTACTTCGAATTCCAAAGGCTTTCGTCTTTGATCTGCGTAACTTTTCTGTCGATCACGAGCTGCCTTGATGCGTTCTCGGATCTGCATAATCTTGTCAGTTGTTTCTTGGACCAATTCGGGGCCAACCATCTGTCTGTCACCAGCATCTGCCTAACACAACGGTTAGCGACATTTTCGTCCATAGAGAGCTTCGAACGGTGCGGCTTGAATACTTGTATGGTAGCTTTTGTTATAGGAAAACTCAACCAGAGGTAGGTGAGTATCCCAACTGCCACCTAAATCCTTTACACATGCGCGAAGCATGTCTTCCAGCGTTTGAATTGTTCTTTCGCTCTGACCGTCCGTCTGCGGGTGAAAAGCCGTACTCAAATTAAACTAAGAACCAAAAGCTTCTTGAAAGGATTGCCAAATCCTTGACATAAACCTTCCATCTCTATCTGAAATTATCCAGATAGGCACTCCATGACGTGCTACTATCTCCCTGAGGTAAAGCTCAGCTAGCTTCCCTGTGCTATCCTTCTCTCGAATCGGTAGAAGTACGCAGACTTGGTTAATCGGTCCACTATTACCCATATCATATCATGTCCTCTAGGAGTTCTAGGTAACTTTGTTATGAAGTCCATCGAAATCTGTTCCCACTTCCACATGGGTATTTCCGGCTGTTGTAAAAGACCTTAAGGTTTCTGATACTCGGCCTTAACCTTGGAACAGGTTAGGCATTTCCCCACATAAATGTCAAAGTCACTCTTGAGTCTTAGCCACCAATAGTAATCTTTCAAATCTTGGTACATCTTATCCGATCCTGGATAGATCGAGTACCTCGATTTATGGGCCTCATAAAAAATAACCTCTATAATACTACCATAAAGCAAAACCCATATACGTCCCATGAAATACAAGGTTCCTTCCTCGTTAGGCACCAACTTCTCCTCCATTCCTCGGAGATATTCCGCCTTAAGATTCTCCTTCTTAAGAGCTTCTTTTTGCGTGTCACGTATACGTGCAGTGAGATCCGTCTGAATAATCATTTCTAAAGCCCGAACCCTTATTGGCTTAATCCTTTCCTTTCGACTTAAGGCGTCCGCTACCACATTCTCCTTTCCAGGATGATACTTGATCTCGCAGTCATAATCATTTAGCAACTCAACCCAACGTCGTTGTCTCATATTAAGCTCTTTTTGATCGAATATGTGCTGAAGGCTCTTGTGATCCGTGAAAATAGTACATCGAGTACCATACAGATAGTGTCGCCAGATCTTCAAAGCAAACACCACTTCACCTAGCTCCAAATCATGAGTGGTATAATTCTTCTCATGGATCTTCAGTTGGCATGAAGCATAAGCGATAACCTTTTGGCGTTGCATCAGCACGTAACACAATCCCTAACGCGAAGCGTCACAATATACCACGAAGTCTTCGGTGCCTTCGGGTAGGGATAGTATAGGTGCATCACATAGCTTGTTCTTGAGCAGCTGAAAGGCTTCTTCTTGCTTGTCTCCCCATTCATACTTCTTATCCTTCTGAGTAAGGGAGGTCAGCGGTTGAGAGAAATTCTCGATGAACCTGCGATAATACCCTGCTAAACCCAAAAACTGTCGAATCTCAGTCGGTGTCTTCGAAGTTTCCCAGTTCTTGATTGCCTCGATCTTTGTGGGATCCACATGAATACCATTCTTGTTTACCACGTGACCGAGAAACTGTACCTCTCGAATCCAAAACTCGCACTTCGAGAACTTAGCGTAGAGCTTTTCCTTCTTTAGCAGCTCTAGAATAACTCTGAGGTGTTGAGCATGCTCTTCCTTTGTCCACAAATAAATCAGAATATCATCGATAAATATGATGATAAATTTATAGAGATATGGCTTGCACACCCGACTCATCAAATCCATATACACTACCGGTGCATTAGTCAGCCCAAACAACATCACTAGAAACTCATAATGTCCATAACGAGTTCTGAATGCAGTCTTCGGTATACTTTCCTCCTGAATCCGTAGCTGATGATAACCCGATCGAAGATCAATCTTGGAAGAGTAGCTTGATCCTTGTAGTTGGTCGAATAAATCATCAATCCTCGGTAAGGGGTACCGATTCTTGATGGTCAGCTTGTTCAGCTCCCGGTAATCGATGCACATTCGAAAGCTACCATCCTTCTTCTTCACGAACAGCACTGGAGCTCCCCAAGGTGAGAAGCTCGGCCTTAAAAATCCCTTGTCTAGTAACTCCTGAAGTTGCGTGGATAACTCTTGCATCTCTGAAGGCGCAAGTCGATAAGGTGCCTTAGCTACAGGCGCGACGCCTGGAACCAAGTCGACATGGAATTCGACTTGTCGATGCGGAGGTAATCCTGGCAAGTCTTCGGGGAAGACCTCAGGATATTCCCTTACCACAAGGATATTTTCAAGCTTCGACTCTTCGGCTTCCCTATCCACAATATGAGCTAAGAAGGCAACAGAGCCTTTACGTAGACACTTCCGCACTTTCAAACAACTGATGATCTGTAAAGGCGTATCATGCTTCTCTTCGTGAATCACGATTGACTCTTCATTCGCCATCGGAATGCGGATGATCTTCTCATGGCACACTATCTTTGCTCGATTTCTCGACAACCGATCCATCCCAACTACGACGTCGAAGCTTCTCAAATCAACTGGCAGAAGATCTATCGAAAACTCACGCTCTCCAAGCTCTATAATGCAACCTCTAATCACCTCATTAGCTTCTATTAGCTTTCCATTAGCCAGTTCTATTGAATACGGGACGTCTAACTTACTTACAACTAAACCAAGTATATTCTTAAAGTCTAAAGACACGAAGCTAAAATCGGCACCAGTATCAAACAACACAGATGCATAACGTTGATTAATAGGGAACGTACCAGTAACCACGTTTGGATCCTGGCGTGCTTCCCTAGCTATAATGGTGAACACCCTTCCACGTGCCTGATTATTTTTAGGGCAGTCCCGCTAAAAGTGCCCCATATCACCACCCCATACCCGCACGTTTCCCTAGAATGCCCAATCCTTCCACAGTTGCCACATTTCCTATACCTATACTGACCGGCATGATGAAACTGGCATACATCACACTTTGGTAGGGTACCCATGTACCCTTTCCCCTTGTTTTCAGGACTTAAAGCGCCAGCCTGTGCCTCAGCTGGCGGATTAGAGTCTCTTCGCTTGTTGGCAACGTTGTTGTTATTCGCTCGAGTACCCTTCTTGAAATTTGTAAACTTTCTTTTGTTATCCCCAGATGACTCCACATGGGTCTCTTTCTTCTTCGCTTCAGAAATTGAAAACTTGCCCAACCTAACTGCTTCTTCAGTAAGCGCCACACTTAACTCGATAGCCTCGGTAACTGTTGGAGGCTTGGAAGCTGTCACCATGCTCAGAATCTGAGGTGCCAATCCTCAGATGAAACATTCTATCCTCTTAAACTCTGGCTCCACCAAATAAGGGACACCTTTAGACAAATCATGAAATCTCTGCACATACTCAGCCACCTTTGGACCTTCCATTTTCAAGTTCCAGAATTCCGTTTCCAACTTCTGGATTTCTACTCGAGAACAATACTTTTTACGCATCAACTCATTCAGTTCATTCCATGTCAAAGCATACGCAGCAGTCTCACCCAAAGTCTGAACCTGAAGGTTCCACCACAACAACGCTCCGTCTAGAAACAGTCCAGAAATGTACGTAACTCTTTGCTCTGGTGCACATTTACTCATTCTCAAAATATAATCCATCTTTTCTACCCAGCATACGAAAGCAACGGCACCCCCAGTGCCATCGAAATTCAGGGGCTTGCAGTCCAAGAACTGTTTATAGGTACAGCCTGTACACAAGCAACATCATCCACAGAAAGCATTAGCAAAGCACACTTGGAATTGTCCAAACGAATTGTAATGTGTCTTAGGTGACTAAACATTACTGATTGGTGGGTTATTCCCTGAGGTACCTCCGCTGTGTTTGGAGCGAAGGGCCTCGTGCTGTGCGATGGCCTATGAGATGCACTCTTGTGATTCCGCCTCTGTCGTCGGCAGAGGGTTGTTGGTATCGGTATTTCTTTGTGGTGGCATATTTCTTCTAATAAGAAGATCGGATAGGTCAGGTCTTATTCGTTAAATAATTAAATAATCGTCTAAGAGTCGTATGTGTGTGTATATATATATATATAAGCAATCATCATAGAAAACAACCATGCAACAACATAATCATAGCATGAACTTGTAATCCAACAATGTGTTTAGTGAGAACATGACGATTGAGATTTCGTTAATTACCAACCACAAGTTACATTGTTTACAAAGTGTATCACATCAAAAGAGACATAGGGTCACACTACCCTTGTCAATGAGTCTGCCAATATACAAAAACAATATAGTCAAAAAGAAGTCATCCATTCTTCACAAACTCGGCTCAATTGTAGTGCTCTCACCAAAAGTAATGCATCTGCACAAAACCAAAAACCTACTATGGTGATGGCGGCGGAGGAGGAGGAGGAGGGAAGAAAAGAAAACTGCGAACATGTGCGAGCTCCTCCTCGAGCACATACACACGGCGAAGCAAATAGCTAATCTGCTGCTCGACAGTAAGGAAGCGGGCATCAAAACCCGGGATAGGTGCGGGAGCAGCAGGTGGAGGTACGAATGGAGCTGATGATGATGAGTGTGGAGGGACAAATGTAGAATGACAGGGACAAGGCGGAGGGCATGAAGGAGTCTGCTCGAGCTCCAGAACTCTACGACTCAAGATCTCAAACTGTAACTGGAGTGACAAAAGCAACTCATCCCGTGTGTATCCTCCATAATATGAGGGATGATAGGGGTCTGAGATAGGCATGGTATAGGGGGGAAACCATCAGAATGGCTCGTCAAGCGATGTAGATGTAAAGGGAGTGAAAGGTGTAGTGTGTGGGATCAGAGGGAAAGCTACTGAAGCAAATGGGTCATAACTCGGGGGCTGGCCGGAGGTACCCTCCCCTGGTCGGGGTGCAGGAATCTCCTGGAAGAAAACAATCGGTAGGTCAGTATGGTGAACATCAGACTCAACAGGAGGTGGGGGAGCAACATCAGCAGGTAGGGGTGGTGGAATGAATGGATCGATAAGTGGAAGATCAAACGGAGCAGGAACCGGCTCCGGGATGAGAGGTGCGATATCTGGTAATCCAAACGGGACGTGGTCAGGATTAGGAATCGGCTCAGGGTCAAGAGGTGCCATATCAGGCTGACCAAATGGAATAGGGTCTGGCTCAGGAACAGGCTCTGGGTCATGAGGAGGTGTAGGGGCTCATGCAGGGGATACTGGTGCAGCAGACATCACAGTGTCGTCATCGGAATCAGTGGCATAAAGCTGCAGTCCTGCCGCCTGCAGGGATGAGGAAGTCACAAACTCAAAGGAGTCTGAAACTGAATGCAAACTGGAGTCAGAGGATAACTCTATAACTAGAATAGCAGGAGGAGGTACTACAACAACATCATCATCAATCTCCCCGTCGCCCTGAGCGTCAACTGGGGGACTGTCAAAAACTAAATCGACATCATCGCCAAAGAGGTCATCAAAGGGCCAATCCTCAGGAGGAATGACCACGAGGGGAACAACGTTGAGGATCGGTGCAACAATGTGCTCACCATTGGGGTGACCGATGATGAGGTGCTCATGAAAAGGAGCAGGAATATCAAAAGGATCCTCAACGGGAACGCCATCAGCTATAGGTATGTCATTGCCAAAATATGGTAATGCGAAGGGTTGAAAATCGTCCTCATCCTCAGACAGCATCTCGGGATCACTCTCGGTGTCCGATGTGAATATCTCTGGCTCAGTCATGACCTCATCATCCGAGACGAAGGCCATGGGGTCGTGGGCGTCAGATAACCCACTCTCAGAGGATGACATGGGTGTCTGTAACATAATAATCATTACATGTGCACGTATGTTAATCACTAACACTCAGTGTGTGCAAACAAAGACAGTCATCACTTAATCATGTATTCACATTATCCCTCATGAATCCATTCTATCTTACTAATCTACCCCATGTAAACTAAACCACCACTGTGACCTTGCATTGTTTCTTGTCTTTCCTTTCCTTTTATAAAACGTTTGTTCCATGGATCTTGGCGTTTTGAAAATGCAATGAAAAATATTTTGTAAAAATATTTTTTCGTGAGAGAGCCCTAATGATTGTAGTCTAGACTCGAGAAGGAATCCTAGTTCGCTACAATCGAAGCTCTGATACCAAACTGTCACACCCTGACTTTTGCGGAAGCGTGTTACGTGTGACTTGCTTAATATCATTGCATTCAACTATAACAAACAACTATATGATAGAAACCATGATGTTCATCCATTACCAAGTTTCAAAATGTTACAACCAACATTGTTTAACACCAAACCAAGACTTCAAGTTCATAATACAAACCAACCAATTGTTTAAAGTTCCATAAAGGACTTGACACATTACATTGTTAAAACAAGGCTTTGAAGTGTATGTCTCATCTAGGATAAGGCATCAATTTCAAACCCTACAAAAGTGCGGATGGCATCATTTATTGTAGACACAACTTGAAAACCTTCAACGCCTGCCAGATCCATTCTCAATTTCCTGAAATACATATAGTTTGAAAACATCAACAAAAGTTGAGCGAGTTCATGTGTTTTGTATGTGAGCTCGTAATAAACTTGTAATCACTGTAAGTATGTATTTGTAAACCCCGGTATGAAAGCGTCTATGAACAGATCAATTAATGATTTGTAAGGTCATTAGTATGTGTGCAATGGTGCAGGAAGGCTCAAACCTAGCGGATTTTGTACCGGGCTTCCGACTGGAAGACATAGTCACCACCTTCGGCCACATCCGGCCCAGGGGTGGGGCTCACAACACCTAAAAAGATCTATCACTCATGTCCCTCGGTCCTTATACGAGGATTAATGGTCTTAAGCGTTGTACCCACCACTCACATGATCTAACAGTTCATTCCTTAGCTAACCATACCATATGTAAATGTTTGTAAACAATTGTAACATGTACTTCACCCCCGAAGTTATAAAACTGAAAAATGTTAAAAGAAAAGGGGGACATGAACTCACAGTCTTGCGTCTCGTAAACTGGTATAACTCAAAGCTTCTTCTTGGTCGCACGACTACCTACACACGTACTATGGTTTATTAGACGGATGGGTCGTGCCTTGACTTTTAGTCTTAATTGTTATGACTTAGTATCTTTGAGTTACGTTTCTTGGTGTCATTAATATTATTCCAAAGTTATAGTTATTTGTTAAAATAATAATATTTTAACTTAAATCATATTTATTAATTATTGGAATATTAGTTAAAATAATATATTTTAACTTATATGTTTTGTAATCCTTGATGAATATTTTCCCCAAGGATGGGTATACTTATACATGTATTCTTAGACTTGTGTATTTTGTCAAGTATTGGTGGCGTATTCAGGTGTGTATTTATACGTACGAGAATACGTATTTTTATTGTATTTATTATGTATTCTTATACTTAATTTTTGTATTTAAATTTTCCGGAATATTATTTTAACCAATAAAAATCACCAATATACATTCTTAAAATATATATATTTTAAGAAAAAAATTTATAGAAAAATTATCTATAATTCTTCCCTGGGAAAAATATTTATATTTTCATATAAACCTCAAAAATAATATATTTTCAAGATTAACTTAGAAAATATTTATAAATCCATTTTTCACCTCAAAAATAATATATTCCAATTTGTTTAAAAAAATATATATTCTTCAAAATAATATATTGTTGGTGCATTCATCTGTTGTCTACGTCTTATATCGAGTCTCTGTTTACAAGTTTGAAGCTGAAAGTTTGAAGGGTTCCGTTTGAAATGGTCATGTCATTTTCAAACGGAAGGGTCCTTCACTATAAATACCCTTATGTCTAATTCATTTGTAACTTTCCGGCCAGAGCAACGAAGTGCTGCCGAAGTGTTGTCAGGTTGTAAACGTCTTCTAAATCAACGAAACAACAGTTTAAAGTGTATTGCTTGCTGAATTGAACTCAGTTTCTTAGTTTCCGCCTCTGAAACCGAGATAAACTCTTCTGAACGACTCGTTCGGGTCTGAAAGCGATCCTACAAGTGGTATCAGAGCACAGGAGGAAGAGTTCTATACAATTCAGCTGCATTTTCTACTTCTACACCTTTCTTTTTCGAAAATTACAAGTTTTCACGGTTGAAATTGGCTAAAACTTTCACAATGTGTGTTTAATGATGTTTTAACAAAGCCTTGAGAGTCTCAGCTTAAAACTCGACGTAAAAGTGGTAAAAATGGCTTAAAAAAGGGTGTCCGTTTGAACGAAATAGGGTTCCTATCGTTTGAAATATCCTCCCGTCGTTTGAAGAAGACTTTCCATCGTTTGAACATAGATCCATCGTTTGAAAAATAGTTCCCATCATTTGAAATCAACATCCCATCGTTTGAAATGTGTTCCATCGTTTGAAGACATGTTCTATCGTTTGAAGGTTGTCACCGTTTGAGATTGTCGTTTGAATACATGTGACCGTTTGAAATCTGCTCTTGTCCGTTTGAAACAGTACTTGAAAGTTTGAAAATGCACATGATGACCGTTTGAGAATTAACATGACAGTTTGAAAATAATGATTACCGTTTGAGTATGTGTTCATCGAGTTATGTGTATTATTAAATGAGGTTGTCAGGTCACAGTTAATTGAGAAATGGAATCATATGCTTGTGTCAGGTTACATTAAAGCATTCACAAGTTGTTGATTTGTTTTAATTGTCGATTCAAATAGCAAAACATATAATATTTGTCGTTTTAGTGGATTTGGCGGTCCAATGAGTTTTGCATGAAACATTAGTGTTGCCTGCTTATTGTTGTTGTTACCAATGTTGTTTTGAAATATGTGCTATAGGTCGAACAAGTATTGAAAGTTATATGTTTAGCATGTGATTACAATAGTTTTGGTCCAATGAAAAGTATAGCATGTGATTTTGATTTGTCAGTCAAACGTCATCGCATGAAATATTGTAATATCAGCTTTTGCATGTGAGATTAAATTTAATAATGTGAATGCCATTTGTTTTGAGAATCGGTCATATAGAATCATTTTTTTGTTGATAAATGAAATTGTCGGATATGTAAAATGATGAAGCATTTGAATTGAGTAGTGTTTGCATTACCAAGTGTAATAACACCAGGTCTTACTATAAACCAGTCAATTTGCATAAAAAAGAACAGGTCACGTGGTTTGAGTTTTGGTTTCAGTCAGTTCTCACAAAAGAAAATCCTTGTCTGCACGGATTGATCAAGATCGTTTGAACAGTCAGGTCGTTTTGTGTGTTCAAGTTGCGTGAAATAGTCCAGTTTGTACGGTTTAGAGTTCAAAAGTTTCAAGGGTCAGGTCAATCGAATTCAATTCGGGTCATTCAGTCTATACAGTTCGTCAACATTCAGTCCGCTCAAAATTGTCATCAGTTCGAGTACCAGTTTGTTTCAGTTAATTGATAAACTATTAAACTGATTGTATTTTGTTTGTCAGTGTTGTCAGGTACTTGTCAGGTATTTTCACAAGGTGATACAGTTCAGTTGAAAAATCGAAACATGGACGAAGATTTTTACAACGCATTCGCTACTCCGGTTTCCTCAATCACTGTTGCACAAAACACAATGCTCGAAAACGAAACTGGAACGATGCAAAAACCGCCCAAACTAATGAACATCGAAGAATATAAGGGTTGGGAAGGTCGTTTCGAGAATTGGGTACAAGCTAACTACTTAGATGCTTGGGAATGTGTCGAGACAAAATATGTTCGACCGATGAATGATGATGAAGAAGTGGTTCCGATTAAAGATCTGACTGCCGATGCTAGAAAGAAGTACAAAGATGAGAAAATGATGCTGAGTTTATTGCAACAAGCTGTGAAAGAAGATATTTTGGTTCTATTGCAACATAATGGAACTTCCTACTCGATTTGGAAAGCTTTAAGGTCAAAGTTTCGTGGTAGTGAAGAAATGGTCAAAAGCAAGAAATCGCTTCTAAAGAAAGAATTTGATCTGTTTCGCGGATTAAAGAATGAAAGTACAAGAGAGATTATCGAAAGATATTGCAATTTGCTTGCTAACATGAAGAGATTGAGTATTGAGAAAAACAATGAAGAGTTGATCGAAAAACTTGCTGATGCTTTTCCATACGAGACTTGGGGAACATATCTAATGATGCTTAGAAACAAGAAAGGTTTTAGCAATTTGACACTCAGCAAGTTCATTGAGAAGTTGGAAGCTCAAGAAATGGAGCAACGAAAGATTATTTGAATGAAAGATTTCAATGGTGAACAAGATATTGGGTTGTATTATAAAGCAGGAGTGAATGAAAAGTCTTCAAATCTATCTCCGAAAATAGAAACTGCTTACAATGTTAAGAATTCTCCTAGAAGTTCATCATCAGGATCAAACAGCAAAACAAGTTTTACATCATTTCCATCATTTGATCCAAATGTGTCAACAACAAGAAATGGCAAAAAGATTCAATGCAACATTGTGTTGAACATTGAAAATGATCAGGAATTTTCTGAAGAGTTAGCAAAAAGTCATATGTCTTTATTGGGAACTGTTCTTGAATCTTATGGTAGTTTTGTTGCAGGTCGAATTGGGAATCCAATGTTGACAAAAGAAGATTACGACCAGATCGATGCTGAAGAGATGGAGCTGATGGACATAAAATGGTGTTTGGCCAGCGTGTTGAGGAGAGCTGAGAAATTCAAGCAAATCACTGGAAGAGATGATCTTCGTGAGGCTGGTACTTCTACTTTAGGTTTTGACAAATCTAAAGTCACTTGTTTTCGTTGCAGGGAGAAAGGTCACTTCAAGAGAGAGTGCAAAAATCGCGAAGCAAGTGGAGCTCATAATCCTTTTAACAACAACAATGATTACTACCGAAAAGCCATCTACCATCAAGTTGCTCAACAACCGTCTCAACAACATCAACATCAAGCACAAACTGCACATGGAATGCAAATTATTGAAGACTCTGGAAAGAGAGCTTGTGCAGTGAATCAAGATTCTTTAAAGAGAGTAAATGGTAGTGCCTTGATAATAGATCAAGATGACGAAAAGTTACCTGAGGGTTTTAGCTGGGAGAATTTTACTTGGGATAACTATATTCCTGATCAAGTTAAAGCTCACACAGCTTTTGTAGCTCGAGTTGAAGAGGACAGTGATGATGATACTGAATATTGGAAGAGAAAATTCGAAGCTGATATGAAACTGATTGCTGAAAGTGACAGTGAAGATGAAAAGGTTAAAAAGAAGAAGAAAAAGGTCAAGACTCCCGTGAGCAGTGATGACGAAGAAATTCCAGTGATCAAAAGGAAAGTAAAGGTTGAAGTTGCAAAGTTCAAGGTTAATGAAGAAGTTGATGCAAAGAAGATTCCAGTGAAGTGTGAAAACTGTGAAGCTGTGAAGAAGCAAAACAGTACACTGATCTATAACTTGAATAGTTTGAAGGAATCTTACGATGTACTGAACAAAGCAATGAATCAATACAATCAAACAAGTGAAGAACAAGCAACAGCGATGAAAACACTTCAGGGTGCTTTTATGACAAAGCAAAAAGTGGTGAATAACTACATTGAGAAGTGTGCTGTGCTAGAACAAAAGTTGGAGTTGCAAAGAATTGAGACTGAAAGAGTGAACCGATTGCTGAAAAGTTACTCATGTACTTCTTATGTCATTGACAGGATCTATCCAACTGTTGAAGGAATGAAGGCATTTGAAGAGGATGAAGTAACTGAAGAAAAGAAGGATGATGGAAAAGT
Organism: Helianthus tuberosus; assembly: GCA_030545235.1. NCBI lineage: Eukaryota > Viridiplantae > Streptophyta > Magnoliopsida > Asterales > Asteraceae > Helianthus > Helianthus tuberosus. The sequence goes on along the minus strand of CM060448.1, from coordinate 162,107,547 downwards.
GATTGAAGAAAAGACTCCAGAAAAGAAGAACAAGAAGAAGAGTGACTCAAAGAAAAAGACTGACAAGAAGGATTCTGGTAAGAAACAAGATGTTAGTTACAACAAGTGTCCACCCCCGTTAGAAAATGGATATTTGCCCAGGAATCCAAATCAGGAAAGAGTCGAAAAAGCAACAAATTTACAGTGGGAGTCGGAGTCGTCAGTCAATTTGCCAGAAAATATTGATGTCGTGTTTACATCATCTGACACTGATCATGAGTCCGAGTTAATAAAGAAAGTCGTCGATCAGGTGTTGGATAAAGATGAAACCGAGGAGTCAAAGTTGGAGTCAAACTCAGAGTCAAAGTCAGTGTCAGAGTCAAAGGCTGGTTTTGAAAGTTCGAGTTCGACAGTTAACAATCAAAAATCTTCGGTTAAAAGAGTTTACAATAAAGAATTCCTGTTATCAAAATCTAATTTGAATGACGAAACGTTTAAAGTTGCATATACTTTGAATGATTCCGACAAATTATATTCTGATGAGGAATTTCCAATAAGAGGTGTCAAAACTGAATTGATAAAAAAGGTTTTCAAACTTACAGAAATTAATATTTCTGAAATAAAAGATTTAAATCTTAAAGGTAAACCTTACACCTCAAGAGTACAACAAAGATTAAACAAGAAACAAGGTTACAGTTCTGGTTCTGGTTTTCAAAAGAAACCAAATCCTAACCGTAATTTCAAAAAGAAAGGTCTTGGATTTATTCCAACAGAAAAACAGAAAAATGAAAAATATGTTCGTGATTTTAAATCAAAGATGACATTTGTTTCAGGTACTTCATCAGAAGAAGAAGAAAAGAAAGAATTCTGGAGACAATCGAACAAAGAATTTATTGCAAAGAAGCAAGAAGAGATGAAAGAAACGAGAACCTGTTTCAAATGCAACAATGTTGGACATATTGCCAAAGATTGTTCAAAGGCAATACAGTCAAAACAGGGAGTTTCTCGTAACTCGAAAGACAAGAAAATTGTGTTTGAACCACTAATTGACAGAACCAAACTTTTAAAAAATTCTACTTTTGAAATTGGTGAATGTTCAAACAAGTTTTACAAGAAGAGAGCTAAATCTGACAACCAGAAATGGATTGTTAAAAGGTCTGGTGGTAGCTCTAGCGATGATTCTGATAGGTCGAAATCAGAGGAGCTATCTTCTGGCGATGAATCTGATTCCACAAAATCAGATGAGCCACAGGTTGAGGTAAAAGGAGAAAAATCAGTTCTGACTGTGAATGATGAAAATTCCATCACTTCGGGCTGAAAATTATAAAAAGAAAATTGGTAAAGTTGAGATATCAAATCAATTTTATGATGACAAAAAGGATTTCGATGTTGTGAAAGTCTTTAACTCCAAAGTTCATTATATTTTTGGTAAAATGATTGACAGGAAGGTCAAAGGAACAAAGGAGTTTTATGAGAAAAAGATGCAGAAGGAGAAAACTGAACCATCCTTAGTTTGTGACTGGGATGGTTCATACTATGAACAATGAGTCTGTGGACTTGCCGGAGATCCCAAGTTGGTAATCGTGGATCATGAATCGGCATTATTCTTTATCATGTTTGTATAAAATGTTTGAGAAGTTTTTGCAGGACTTGCCGGAACTCCCAGGTTTGTAAGCGAGGAGTAGGAATCGGCACCTTGAGAATTCAATCAACAGATGATGATTGGTTGAAAATGCTTGATTAGATTGATCTTACAAGTGGTAAATCAGGGACATTAAGTTGTATCTGAAACAATGTGATGATTTGATCCCCAATTTTACAAGTGATAAAATCAACAAAACTTATTTTCCGGAAAAACCATTTGATTAAAACAAACTTAAGTGTTTTGAAATCATAATGGGAAAATAGTTTGTTGTGAGGGGGAGTTCTGATTGTTTATGCCAAGTGGATGGCGAATTGAGGCAATTCGATATTAGTTGTCATGTTTGTGTACAGTTTGTTTTCAAATTTCCTAAAATGTGTTTGCATTTTAGGGGGAGTAAGAATTTTAGAAAATCCAAAAACATTTGAAAATTTGAAAAATACAAAAACATGATAAAATGAAAAAGAGTTTTGTTGTATAAAAGAGGAAATGATAGTACATCAGTGGACGATCACAGCATGCTAAAGAATTGGAAAGTAAAAATGTGATAAACGGTCTCACTGATGATGTGCCAGTAGGTTTTTGCACATTTAGTAGATTGTGACGAGATATAAACCTAAATTTCAAACTTGCTTGTTCTGTGGGTTAACACAAACTTGGATATATAGGTAACCCCTGAAATCTTGTTTGAAAGGTCCCTTATTCTGAGATACTAGGTCTTTATGCTCAGTGATATCTGGGGTATTATCCCGGGTAGGTCTTTATGCTCAGTGATATCTGACCTAGTCCCTGGATAATGCTTTCTGCAAATGCTTGAAACATAGCATCGCCCTCAGCAAGCTGATGAAACAACCTAGTCCCTGGATAATGCTTTCTGCAAATGCTTGAAACATAGCATCGCCCTCAGCAAGCTGATGAATCAATAAAATTGATAGTCACTGCTGTTGTAATGCAAAAGATCCTCTAAAGGGGACTCACCAAAAGTCGAAGCCGTCATCTCTCTGCGTATCGAAAGATCGACCTGAGCTCTCACGGCCCTCGTACTATAATTTATTCCCCTAACAGATATCATCTGTGGTATACTCACCTGTAAGACTGAATATTGGGATCTGGATACGGGAGTATATTCAAGTAGTGGGACACACGGATAAGTTCAAGTGCTTAAGACATTAATCTCGTATCTCGAAGCAGTTGAACTTTGTGTGAGAATTTAAGTGGACCAGTATACTGACAATCTAAGTGAATCGTTTAGAACTTAAAATGATTAAAGCTTAATGGTGTTGGTGATTTGTCTCAAAAACTGATATGATCCTCTTACACAAACTCACAAAAATATTGTCTGTAAATATTTCTTCTCTGCGTTGCATTTCATTATATAAAAAAAATCCAAAAAGATTTTAGTGTGTTTTAGCATAAATTTTGAAAAATTCAAAAAGATTTTCGACAACTGATATTGGAGAGCTAATTTTCAAAATTCCGAGTGCTAAGCGTGACGAACAGGTTTGGGAAAGTATTTGTTTGAAGATGTTTGAAATGAAAATGATATTTCTGTGTTGAATCATTTTAAAATTTGTTCTACTAGAGGTCATCAGAAAATTTATTTTTGGGTAGAGCATGTGCAGGTTATTTGAATGATAGAGAGTCAAGTTCCGATACCTGAAGACTCTGTGTTTTTGACAAGTCAGACTGCGATCCCAGCATAGCGAAATGGGGAGTCTGAAGACATCATAATAAAGATTGTTCGTGAAAGTTTGTTGATGATGGTGAAAAGAGAAGAAAAAGATTTGAGGATTCTTACAACGTCAAATACTTCAAAGAGTTCGAGAAGACTGATAAAGATTGAAGATGCAGAGACTCGACACTGAAGACTCCGTCAACATCTGAGGGGGAGTCTGTTGGTGCATTCATCTGTTGTCTACGTCTTATATCGAGTCTCGGTTTACAAGTTCGAAGCTGAAAGTTTGAAGGGTTCCGTTTGAAATGGTCATGTCATTTTCAAACGGAAGGGTCACTTTCAAACGGAAGGGTCCTTCACTATAAATACCCTTATGTCTAATTCATTTGTAACTTTCCGGCCAGAGCAACGAAGTGCTGCCGAAGTGTTGTCAGGTTGTAAACGTCTTCTAAATCAATGAAACAACAGTTTAAAGTGTATTGCTTGCTGAATTGAACTCAGTTTCTTAGTTTCCGCCTCTGAAACCGAGATAAACTCTTCTGAACGACTCGTTCGGGTCTGAAAGCGATCCTACATATATCTTCTAGTAACTCAAAAAAATATATATATCTTTTCTTTATTCAAAATAATGTATTTTCTACTTGACAAAAATATGATATATTTTTGTAATACTTGTAAAAATTATAATTTCCATTTCTTTGGTTTCTAAAATACCGTTTAACTTATTTGTCAAGATATATATATATAGGTAGAGGATCCTGTAAAAAAGTGCTCAAAGTGTGAGAAGTGTATTATAACACTATATATAATACTATATAACACCATATAAACACCGTATAACAATATGTAACACCATATAATACCGTATAACACTTTGTAACACTATATATCATCATATAACAAATATAACACTATAGGTTGTCTGATAGCATGTCTATGATAGATGTATAGTGTTATATTTGTTATATAATGATATATAGTGTTACATAGTGTTATACGGTATTATATGGTGTTACATATTGTTATACGGTGTTTATATGGTGTTATATAGTATTATCTATAGTGTTATAATACACTTCTCACACTTTAGGCCCTTTTTACACTATCCTTACCCTATATATATATATGAACTTAATTTCCAGAATATTTATGTAGTTCATATTCCTTGTTCGGTTTGTCAAATTTTTGGGTATAAATTATATATTCGTTTTCTTGGAATTTCAGTAATATTTTGTATTATAACTCTTGGTATTTTGGTAAGTTGTATTATTTCAAGTCCTAAAATAATATATCTAATACACATAATATACAAGTAATCACACAAATTGTGACATCTAAATATATATTTTCCTAATTACATATTTAGTCACTTTTAGTTATCAAAAACCAACCTCCAATATTTGTAATTTTTGCAACAAAAATTGTGGCAAATTTTATATAAAAAACCATGGTTAAAATTTACTTATAATCACTTGTTTAAAAAAAAAAATTCTAAGTGTTTAAATTCTAGAAAATTTTTGCCATAGTTTCCCCTTAAAAATGGAGGTTTCCATGCTTTCAAAGCATATCATTTTCTTTTTAAAATCATCACTAATCAACAATAATTCAATCAATACTTACCAAGTGCCAATATCATGCATTTTACACCACAACATGAACTTGAAATTTTGTAAAAACTTGTAGTAACTTAGTATGTTGTTAAATAAGCTTAGTTACCCTTAAAAGTGTGTTTATTTGTTCATAAATATCATTCTTGAAGAATTTAGTCTTTCACAACTTGTAAAATGATTTTTCAAAAATATTTCTTCTTGAACTTTTCTTGTTAGTAACATGTTTCTATACTTGATTTAACACTAAAAACATGGTTAGTTTCTTTAAAAATCATGTCTATGTAAATCTTGTAATTAAACTTGGTTTCTTGAGAAAACTATTTTTGAAATCATCCTTCTACAAGACTTATGTTATGTTTTAATCATCATCATTTATCAAAACAACTTCATCTTTCAAGTTCATGTTTACATAAAGGGATGATCATATTGATTTCTCACAAGATCATCCTCTCACTTGCTAGATCATGTGTTTAATCACAATCTAGCAAGTTTCATATGATGTTTAACATCATAAAGACAAGTAATCAACAATCAAGAAGCACACATACACTAAAACAACAATGATTCTTATGATTTAGAGCTTTATGTTAAGAGTTATGTTCTTATTCTTTCATGATCTTCATGTTTAACATCTTACATATACTTTTCACCAATCATAATAAGAAGTAAAATGAGATTATGAGGGTCTTACTACTAGCACAAGGCTAGGGAAGAGATTCAAGATGATGAACTTGGTGGTTAAAAGCTCTAGTGGAACCAAGCTCCTTAGTTAAGCTCCTTACACCTTTGTAGCACCTTGGATTGAATGATCAAGACTTGATAGAGGTGGTGGTGGGTGTGGTGTTCTCGGCCATGAGGGAGGAGAAGAGAGGGGGAGAGTTAAGTGTGGTGATGTTTTTGAAAATGAGAAGTGTATGAGACTTGAGGTTATTTTAAATTTGATCTCCAACATGTAAGTAACCAATGTGTAATGTGTTTCTAAAGCATCAACAAGAGCTAATAAACAATTGAACAAAAATCATGGGTGGGCCACCCATGCAAACCGTCGCCAGGGGGGGAGGGTATAGGGTTGGGTTGTAATGGATAGTTAAAGAAACTAGTTAGATTTCAAGTGTATGTTTAGTGTTTTTAGTTGTTATGCGATTATAAGGTATCTTATGATGTTCGGGGACCATAAATAGCTCGGAAATGATAAAACAGTGCTTCTAGTGAAAATTTGGTGTTTCGGGTAGTGTCCGGTTGTTCGGTTGGTTACCGGTTCGTTAAGGCGCTAAATTACACAGTTTTGTGTGCTTTATGTTCCCTTTTGTGACAGTTTTGATTCCCGACACCTAGGAAGGTATTTTGGACTATCACTAGAATGCTGAATTTTGCTGAAAATTGCAGAATTATGTAGTTTATGTGAGTTTTAGGCATTTTACGGCACTTAAACTATCACTAGGAAGGCAGTTTTATGATCCTTAGTTTCCTACACACTATACTAGTGTAGCTCTTGGTTTCTGGCTTATTCTGTGTCTCAATACGATGTCTGTCTGAGTACTGAACTTCCCGTCAGTACTTCTAGTTTGTCTCATAACTGTGCTAACTTTGTTTCGTGCATCATTTGAATCATAAAGTGTTGAATGCAAGAATGATAGAGATCATGCAATATGTGATGCACTTGTATGTATATGACAATAATCAGAAAGCATTCATGTAATTAATTCAGCACAGTCATTAAGCTACAAATTACTGTTTAATTATTGTACGGATACATGGAAATTTGACAGTTGTCACAATTTTAACGTTAAATACGGGTTTTTCGGGGACACCATCGTGGGTTTCAGAGAATGGTTAAGATGATGAAATAAAAAAAGTGTTGAACTTAGTAGGGTAGTCATGGATACCTATGCAAAATGTTTATCATTTGGGTAAAGTGATTTTTAATGAGCCAAATAGAAAAATCCGCATTGATGAAAAATGGACTTTTGTAGAGCAAAATGCCACATATTCCACATAGTTGAGTTTTTCAGAGAATAGAGAGGGCTGAATTTGCCAAGTTTGAGGCGGAAATTCAGTGACGAGTTTAGAGAAGTCAGAATTTGCCAAAAATGTGGGGGAATTTTTTTTTTCAAATATTAGACATTTTTGGAAATTCAAACGGGAAAAGGTGTAACAGTATTCGGGTGGTTCCGACTTCAGATTTTACGGGGATACATAGGATCTGGATTCTTTAGTCCGTGATCATAGGAAGTTTGGATTTTAAGTTTGTGATCAGATTGATGTCTTTGTCTTCGTACAAGTCGGTTAGCAGGATTAGCGTTAGGAGGATGCATTAGCATTATCGATACTTAAAGGATATCAGAGAGTTTTCAAGATATTAGATACATGACAGCTCTATAATAGTCTAAAGTGTCAGAATGGTTAATCTTCGAGCAAAGGAGTTGTTTTCTGGACTAACCGTCGGGGAATGATGATTATTTTGATTAAGTTTCTACCGGGACTAACGGAGAAAGCTATACATATGTTATTATGTCTGAAGATGAAGAATGTGAGTTTGATCGTGGAAAAATGTTTCTAGATCACAATGTGTTACCAGTGGTTTGTTATCCGATGAAGATTTTTTGATTGTGGATATTACCATTTACACTGATCAATCATTCAGGAATGTGCATAAAGATGATTACGGAAGACGGGATTTCAGATTTTCGTGGGTATTCACAGATTTGAAGTTTACCAGTGATGTGTTTGAAGTTTCTATCAATTGCCGGTTTGGGTTTTTGACGATTAAGAGATTGTGTTAAGTGGTTAATAAAAAAACCGAACGCGGATGTGATTAACGTTGAAATGGAGTAGCTGCATTGATTAGTTTCAAGTTAGTGTTTATTCGTGATAATAATAACAGTTGAGCAAATCAGAGGAGTTCAGGAATTGTGCAAACAAAGAACTGAAGATTCATTTCAGGGGGAACTTATTGGAGATAATGCAAACCCAAATGAAGACATCAAATGCTTGATTGAAGTTTCAGAATATTCAAACACGACTCTTGACGTGTGAGGGTATAAATTTTACATATATTTTAAGCACTTTTTACTCGCGAATCAAGCTTTAAATTTATAAAACACGATACAATACTTTCACTCTACACACGTTAGGGTAAGTGCATCCATCGTAGACGTAGTATAGTGATGGTAAGATACCAAGGTCGTCCAAGGACACAAAAGCTTTTAGTACCGGCTTATCGTTAACATCTAGTCTAACCAAATTTTGATAAAAGATTTAAAAGTTTTAAAAGATAAAATAAAAAATAAAAATGTAAATATAAGGAAAACAAATAGATAAGAAGGAATCACTTGGTTCCAACTCCTCTTTTATGTATCCTTTGATGATTTCTGCACTTTGGGCTTTTTAAAAGATTATCTTAGTTATAGTGGCAGGCCCCTCTTGTGAAGGCGATGTTACCCTCAACGTATTGGTCTGAGTCAGCAGGGATACAGTCCCATAAGGTCGGATTATTGAAAGATAATTAAATAAGTTATTAATACGAAAAGTGGTAGGCCCCTCTTGTAAAGGCGGTTACCCTCAGTCTATTTGTCTGAGTCAGCAGGGATACAGTCCCACAAGGCCGGGTTATTATTTTAATAGTAGTTAAGTTATAAGGGATTACAAGCCATTCTTACTTCCCCCGATTTGATGCAATCTGCCTCAACAGAAGTCCTAGTAAGCTTGAATCAGGTCCTCGCAGGATCTATACACTGAACGAGGCATGAACTTTACCCAAACACCCTTCTAACCCCCTTCCGGGCAGTTAATGCGCTTTATATAGACCGTAAAGACACGAATGAGTGAATCAACAAAACATGAAGAAATGATTAAGTAAAGTTCACCTTCAATATAAAAACTAGTTATTAAAGTCATTAATACATACCCAAATAAAAAGTTTCCAAAGATTGGAAATCAAAAGTAATACATAAAAGATTTGTCTTCACTAAGTGATGTAAGAGATTTAGCCAAGTATGGCCTTTGTTTGACAAGAAACCTTACGATCGATCTTGGACCCCGAGACTACTACACACTCTAAAAGATAAAAGATGGATGATGGTGGTGTGTGTTGGTGTTGTAGTGGTGGTGGACTAATGGCAAGTGTGAGAGAAGTGGTTTGCCAAGGGATGAGTTGGAATGAAACCAAGCACCCCTATTTATAGCTGGAAACAGAGTCTTCACACGGCCCCGTGCTCACCTAGCATGGCCCCGTGGTCTTCAATTTCTCTCCCTTTATTAACTGCAGATGTCAGGTCTTGTACTAACACGCTGTCACACCCTGACTTTTGCAGAAGGGTATGATGTGTGACTTGCTCAATATCATTGCATTCAATTATAATAAACAACTATATGGTTAAAACATGATGTTCATCCATTCATAAGTTTAAAACGTTACAAACACAAGTCATTTAAGTTCTAACCAACATGACCTCTGGTTAAGTTACAGACCAACAAAAGTTGATGACATCTAGACTTGAAGTTTACGTCTTGAAAACAACACCAGTGCCCAAGATCCATCTTGTTTCCTGAAATACATGTAATTTTGAAAACATCAACAAAAGTTGAGCGAGTTCATGTGTTTTTGTATGAGTTCGAATAATCTTGTAAACATTTGTAAGTATTCCTTTGTAATCCGGTATGAAAGCGTCTATAAACAGATCATTAATGTGTAGCTAAGACATTAATATGTGTGCAATGGTGCAGGAAGGCTCAAACCTTTGCGGATTTCTTACCGGGCCACCCGGCGGGAACGACATAGTCACCACATAGTCTAACTCGCGGTCTCATGGATGGGGCTTGCAACACCCAAATAGATCTATCACTCATACCCCTCGGTCCTTATACAAGGATTAATGGTCTTAAGTGTGCGCCTACCCATTCACATGATCTAACGTTTGAAACATTTGTAACATGTATTTCACCCCTAAGAGTTATAAAACTGAAAATAGTTAAAAGAAAAATGGGACATGAACTCGCTGATTTGCGTCCTGTCTCCTGTAACTCAAAGATCTCTTCCTGATGTCGTACCATTACCTACACACGTGTTATGTTTTATTAAACGCTTAGGTCGTGTGACGACTCTTAGTCTTAGTTGTTCATTAAGACTTATTTTGGAATTCATGGTATACTTTGAGTTACATCTTTGTTGTACATTATATAATTCCAAAGTATATAATTATTAGTTAAAATAATAATATTTTTAACTCAAATTATATTTATTCCATTATTTGAAATATTGTCAAAACAATATATTTTTAACTTGGTTTATTATGTATTTCCACATATGTATTCTCCCAAGTATGGGTATACTTGTACTTGTGTATTTTGCCAAGTATTGGTGGTGTATTCCGGTGTGCATTTGTACGTATGAGGATACGTATTTTCTTGTATTTATTAAGTATTTTATACTTATCTTGTATTTAATTTTCCGGAATATTATTTTTAATCAACTAAAAATCACCAAATTTATATTCTTAAAATATATGTATTTTAAGAGAATTTTTATAGAAAATTATCTATAAACTTTACTTGGCAAAAATAAATATACTTTCATATAAACCTCAAAAATAATATATTTTTAAGATTAACTTAGAAAATATATATAAATCTAGTTTTCACCCAAAATAACATGTCTTCCAATTGTTTAAGAAAATATATATTTTTCTTCACTAAAAACTAATATATTTTCAAATTGTTTAAGAAAATATATATTTTCTCCACTAAAAAATAATATATTTTCTATTTGATAAAATACGATATATTTTGTAATAGTTATAAAAATCCATATTTTACCGTTTCTTCAGTCTTCAAAATACCGTTTAACACATTTTTCGAAATGTGAATTTATTTCCGGGATATATATATATTGTTAGTGCATACATCTGTTGACTTCGTCTTGTATCGAGTCTTATACTAGATATGTTAGATCAGGGCATGTTGTTCGAGAATATAGGAGATTTTAGGTTGATTTAAGTGTGTTTTCTCTTGAAGGAAGCCATTTCGCTTGAAATGACGTTTGTCAATTTCAAGCGAATTCAACACATAGTATTTCGCTTGAACAGGATCCAGTCACACTCAAGCGAAACTCCTAGTCTATAAATAGGCTTCAAGCGATCTCATTTAGAAGAGATTACTGATTTGGATACCGAGGTGCTACCGGTTTATAAAGTGATTCTATAAGTTGTAATATCAATCAGAAACGTGTTTAAAGTGATTTGAAAGCTGTGTCGAAGTCTGTTTCTTAGTTTCCGCGTCTGAAACAGATCAAAACTTCTCTGATCGACTCGTTCGGGTCATCACACGATCCTACAATTGGTATCAGAGCTCAGGAGGAGGAGTTCTATACTATTTAGCTTGAAAATCTGTGTTTTTCTACACCTCCTTTTGAAATTTCAAGAATTAACGGTTAAAATCAGACAAAATTTTCACAGAATGTGTAAAAGTGCATTTTAACAAACCCTTGAGAGTTTCAAATTAAAATTCGGACTAAAAATGGGTAAAATTGATCTTCGAAGTGGTTCCGCTTGAACGAACATCAGGGTTTTCGCTTCAGATTGCTGTATTCTGCTTGATATTTTCAAGCGAAACCTGGTATTTCGCTTCAGTTGGTTTTCGCTTGAAAAATTGTGTACATTTCAAGCGAACTATGTCATTTCGCTTGAAATAGAAGGTATCACTTGAAAAAACATATTTTGCTTGAAAGACTTATCTCGCTTGAAGTTGTTTGCAGGTTGTTTTCGCTTGAACAGGTTATATTTCGCTTGAAAGTGGTATCTCTCTTGAAAGTGCTGTTTTGTGAAATAGTTTCCGAATCATGAGTGAAGAATTTTACAACGCGTTTGCAACATCTCCGACTACTCCGGCTTCCATTGCTCAAAACATGAACTTAGAAAATGAGACCGGAACTACTCAAAAACCCTCGAAACTAATGAGCATTGAAGAATATTACGGATGGAAAGATCGCTTCAAAAACTGGGTTCAAGCCAATCATTTTAGATCATGGGAGTGTATTCTGAAGAGATATGTGCTACCTCATACTGAATTGCAAACTGAAAAACAAATTTCAGAATTTAGTGACCAAGAAGGGGAAATGTACAGAGCTGAAAAGATGATGATAAGTTTGCTTCAGCAAGCCATTAAAGAAGACATCTTTATCTTGCTTCAACATGATAAGACCTCAAAGTCAACCTGGGATGCTCTTAAAGTCAAGTTTGAGGGTAGTGAGAGTATGATTAAGAGTAAAAAGGCACTGCTTAAGAAAGAATTTGATCTGTTCACTAGTTTGCCCGGAGAAGATACAAAGAAGCTAATTGAACGATATTGCCACTTAGTGCGATCCATGTCAATGTTGAGCATAACAAAAGATCGTGAAGAATGGGTCGACAAGTTAGCTGACGCGTTACCGCAAAAGGAGTGGGGAACTTACTTGATGATTCTGAAGAATACTGGTGTTTATGATGGGTTGACAATTTCTCAGTTCATTGAGAAGATAGAAAGTCAAGATCTAGAACAGCAGAAGATTTCTAGGATGAACAATCCAAGTAGTCAACAAGACGTGAAAATGTACTACAAAGGCAATGTTCCAGAAGCTGAAAGAAGTCCGAAGATTCAAACTGCTTTTAGTGCTGGAGATTCATCTGAAAAAGTTGATCAAAGTTCAAACAAAATTAGTGGATTCTCTTCATATCCAAGTGTTAATCCAAAAGAAACAACATCAAGTTTTCAGCATCAAAGTTCAAAAACTGGAAATGGTTGTGTGATACAATGCAACATTGCTTTGAATCTTCCTGATGGTCAAAGTTTTTCTGAAGAAGTAGCGAAAGATCATATGGCATTACTTGGTTCTGTGCTACTATCTTATGAAGGATTGGTTGCAGGGAGGATCGGGAATCCTATGCTAACAAAGGAGGATTACGATCAGATAGATGCTGAAGAAATGGAGCTTATGGACATCAAATGGTGTTTAGCTAGTGTGCTTAGAAGAGCCGAAAAGTTCAAACTGATTACTGGAAGAAATGACTTTCTTGATGCACATGTTTCTACTTTGGGTTTTGATAAATCTAAAGTTACTTGTTTTAGATGCAGGGAGAAAGGTCATTTCAAGAGGGAATGCAAGAATAGAGAGGCAAATGATCCAAAGAATCCATTCGGAAAAGATGATTACTACCGGAAAGCTATATATCAACAAGTCGGTCAACAACAACAACAAGGACCACAAGTGGCTCATGGTAGAAAAGTGATAGAGGATTCTTCAAAGAGAGCCTGTTTGGGAAATCAAGAAAGTTTCAGTTGGGAAAAATTCATTTCATCTGACAACAAAGCATGCTTAATCAATCAAGATGATGAAAGGCTACCTGAAGGTTTTAGCTGGGATATGTTTGCAGATGAGAATGGAAATTTTAAAGCTTTCATTACCAAAATTGTGAAAGAACCAGACATGTTCACTGAGTGGATGAAATCCATTGGGGTTAGTGTGAAGAATGAAGATGAAAAATATGTTTCTTCAGAAGAAAGCTCACAGAGTTCAGATGAAAGTTCACAAAGTTCAGATGATAGTTCAGAAAACGAAATTGTATTTGATAAAACACCATCTGATTCTGGTTCTTCGGATAATAGTTCTGACAAATCAATGGAGTTTGATCAATCGCCAACTGATGATAGCAGTGATGATGAGGAAGAAAGACATATTAATGTTGCAAAATCTCATATTTCTCCTGAAAGTTTTCATTTTTATTTTGCAGATCGCTTGGAGAAGCTGAAGGAGAGACGTGCAGCAAAAGAACAAAATCAAATGAAGACTGAAAGTGTTGCTGAGAAGATTATTGAAGCAGAAAAAATGACTGAAGCTGAGAAAGTTGTTGAAGTTGAAAAGATCATAGAAGTTGAAAAGATTGTGGAAGTCATCAAACCGTGCTCTAAGTGTTTGGAACCATGCAAGGAATGTGCAGCAAAAGAAGAGAAGCTAGCTGAGTTTGAGAAGATGAAAGAACAATTACTGTTCAATCTCAACTATGTAAAGGAGTCTTATGATGTTTTGAACAGAACAGTAACTGGTCTTCAAAAGACAAACTATGAAAGAGAAAAGGCTTTGACAATGATGAATGCAACGATGATGACAAAACAGAAAGCTATTAACTTTTACATCGAAGAAAGTGAAAAATGGAAGCAAGAGTTGGAGACCAAGAAAATTGAAAATGAGAGGATCAGACGATTATTACAGAGTTATTCTAGTTCTGATTATCTTATTGATCGAATATATCCAACTGTTGCAGGTTTTGAGGCCTTTAAAGATGATGAAAAGCCAAAGAAGAAGGATACTGGTAAGAAACCGAGTGTTAGCTATAATAAGTGTCCGCCTCCGATCTGGGAAGGTTATTCTCCTAGAAAACCAAATGAGGAGCAAGTCAAAAAAGCAGTCAATATAAAGTTAAAAACCGAATCAACTGATGAATTACCAGAAAACATTGACGTCACGTTCACCTCGTCTGACACTGATCGTGAGTCTGAGTTAATAAAAAAGGTGGTCGACCAGGTGTTGGATACTGATGAGGAGTCTGAGTCAAAGTCTGAATCTGGAGGGTCAAGTTCGTCAGTTAATAGTTCAAAACCGATGGTTAAAAGGGCTTACAGTAAAGAGTTTTTGTTATCAAAATCAAATTTGAATGATGAAACATTCGAAGTAGCATATACTTTGAATGATTCTGACAAATTATATTCTGACAAAGAGTTTCCAATAAGAAGTGTTAGAATTGAAATGATTAAAAAGGTTTTCAAATTGACAGAAATTAATATTTCTGAAATAAAAGATGTAAATCTTATTGAAAAATCTAAAAAATACACTTCAAGAGTTCAACAACGATTAAAAAAGAAAAAGGGTTACAATTCTGGTTCTGGTTTTCAAAAGAAACCAAACCATAATGGTAGCTACAAAAAGAAAGGTTTAGGTTTTATTCCACCTAAAAATTATAAAAATGATAAAATTTCTAAAACAAATACAAAATTTGTTTCAGGTGGAAATGCAGAAGAAGAACAGAAGAAACCATTCTGGAGACAATCAAACCAGGAGTTTCTTGCTGAACAAAAGAAAAAAGGATCTAGAGTTTTTCACAGGAAGGATACTCGAACCTGTTTCAAATGCAATGAAGCTGGTCATATTGCATCAGTTTGTTTTCAAACGGCAAAACCAAAACAGGGAGTATCTGAAAAACTGAAAGAAAAACTTGTTGATGTTGAACCACCAACTGAAAGATTCAAAATTTTTGAAAATTCGATTTATGAAGTTGGTGAGAGTTCAAAGAAAATTTTTTACAAAAAGAAAGCAAAAGATAACCAAATGTGGGTTGTCAAGAAGGGTGATGTAAAAGTCGGCGATGAAACTGATTCCACAAAATCAGTAGAGCCACAAGTTGAAGATGATGTTAAAATTCCATCTTTGACGTTTGAAAAAATTAAGCAAAAGGTTGGTAAGGTTGATATCTCAAATCAATTTTTTTTATAATGAGAAGGAATTTGATGTTGAGAAAGTTTTCAATGGAAATGTTAAGAAAATTTTTGGGAAAATGGTCGAGGGAAAGGCAAAAGGGGTTAAAGATTTCTATGCAACAAAGAAAGCAACATATAATCCTACTGAACAAGAGTTAAAAACACCCAAGGTTGGTAAGACTTGGGTGGAAATTCTTTTCCCTTGAAAAATTTGAATTGCCGGAGATCCCAAGTTCGTAATCGTGGATCAGGAATCGGCATTTTTCTTAGTAATTGATTTTGTGAATGAATCTTATAAAGGTTAAATTTTTACAGGATAAGTGTGAATTGCCGGAGCTTCCAGGTTGGTAAGTGTGAAGCAGGAATCGGCATCTTTGTTGGTAAAATGAATTTGTGTAGACGTCTTATTTCTACAACTAGAACAAAGGTTTGTTTTGACAAAGAAATTACTCAAGGTCATTAATTTGAACTTGATGTAATTCTTATACATGTGGTTAAAAAATGGATAGTGTGATGAACCAAACCCCTAACCTACAAATGGTAAAATCAATCAACAAAACTTATTTTCCGGAAAAATCATTTTGGTTAAAACAAACTTAAGTGTTTTGAAATCATAATGAGAAAATAGTTTTGTGAAAGGGGGAGTTCTGATTGTTTATGTCTAGTGAATGGTGACTTGAAGTGATTCGATATCAGGTGTCACGTTACTTGTACAGTTTGTTTTCAAATTTCCTTAAATGATTTTGAATTTTAGGGGGAGTAGAAAATTTCAGAAAATCTAAAAACATTAGAAAATTTGAAAAAGTAAAAAACATGATAAATTCAAAAATGAGTTTTTGTGTCAAAGAAGAGGAAATGATAGTGCGTCAGTAGACAGTTACAGTATGCTAAAGAAATGTAATGTTTAAATAGTGTTAAACAGTCTCATTAATGATATGCCGATAGGTTTTTACACATTTAGTAAGCTTTTTCGGAATATAAACTTAAATTCAAACTTGCTTATTTCGTGGGGAACACTACTTGGATATATAGGTAACCCCTGAAATCTCGTTTGAAAAGTCTCTCTTTCTGAGATACTAGGTCTTTATGCTTAGTGATATCTGGGGTATTATCCCGGGACTTCTGATTTTGAGGAAGCAATGGCCTAGTCCCCGGAGAATACTTTCTGCTTGCTTGAAATATAGCACCGCCCTCAGCAAATTGATGAAACAATAAAATTGATAGTCATTGCTGTTGTAACAAAAGATCCTCTAAAGGGGACCCACCAAAAGTCGAGCTGTCATCTCTCTGCTGAACGGAAGTTCTGACCTGCGCTCTCACAGTTTCGTACTATAATTTATTCCTTTACATATATCATCTGTGGCATACTCACCTGTAAGACTGAATATTGGGATTTGGATACGGGAGTATATTCAAGAGGTGGGACACATGAATGAGTTTAAGTTTTTAAAACACCTAACTCATATCCTGAATCAGTTGAAATTTGTGTGAGAATTTAAGTGGATCAGTATATCAGCAATCTAAGTTAATTGTTTAATTCTTAATGTGTAACTAAGCTCAACGGTACTGGTGACTTGTTAAAAACTGATATGATCCTCTTGCACAAACTCACAAAAATATTGTTTGTAAATATTTCTTTACTGCATTTCATTTAAACTCAAAAATCCAAAAAGATTTTCGATAACTGATGTTGGAGAGCTGATTTTCAAATTTCCAAGTGCTAAACATGACGAACAGGTTTGGGAAGTAGTGTTTGAAAAGGTTAAGCTTTTTGAGAGGGGGAGTAAATGTTTAAATGAGAAAATTAATTTTGAAATGAAAAACATCATTCCTACAAGTGGTTCATCAGAATCTATAGGTTAAATCATTCTAAGATTTACCTTACAAGTGGACATCAGAAAATTTACTTGTGGGTAGAGAATGTGCAGTTTTAGCCAGGTTTCGATACTTAAGGACTCTGAGTGTTAATAGAGCCAGGTTTTGATCCTGAACTTGTGGAAAGTGTGAGCCAGATCATGATCTTGGATTTGCTGATGCTGATGAACTTAAGGAATCAAGAGATCTGATCAAGAGAATTAGAAAGCTAAGAGCCAAGTGGAGAATCTGGAAGGAAGCCCAAAGACTTATGAAGATTGAAGATGTGAAGACTCGACACTTTAAGACTCGTCAACATCTGAGGGGGAGTCTGTTAGTGCATACATCTGTCGACTTCGTCTTGTATCGAGTCTGATACTAGATATGTTAGATCAGGGCACGTTGTTCAAGAATATAGGAGATTTTAGGTTGATTTAAGTGTGTTTTCGCTTGAAGGAAGCCATTTCGCTTGAAATGACGTTTGTCAATTTCAAGCGAATTCAACATATAGTATTTCGCTTGAACAGGATCCAGTCACACTCAAGCGAAACTCCTAGTCTATAAATAGGCTTCAAGCGATCTCATTTAGAAGAGATTGCTGATTTGGATACCGAGGTGCTGCCGGTTTATCCAGTGATTGTACAAGTTGTAATATCAATCAGAAACGTGTTTAAAGTGATTTGAAAGCTGTGTCGAAGTCTGTTTCTTAGTTTCCGCATCTGAAACAAATCAAAACTTCTTTGATCGACTCGTTCGGGCCATCACACGATCCTACATTTATAGTCCATGTGCCCGTTTGTCCGTTTGTCCAATATTCAGGTATAAATTATATATTTATTTTCTTGGAATTTTGGTAATATTTTATATTACAATTTTTGGTATTTTGGTGAGTTATATTATTTTTAAGTTCCTAAAATAATATAACTAATACACATAATATACAAGTAGCACACAATTTGTGACATCTAAATATATATATTTTCCTAATATATACTTAGTCATTTTTATTATAAAAAATCAACCTCAAATGTTTGTAATTTTTGTAATAAAAATTATGGCAAATTTTTATATGAAAACCATGGTCAAAATTTACTTGTAAACACTTTGTTTAAAAATATTTTTCTAAGTGTTTAATTTCTACCAAAATTTTGCCATAGTTTCCCCTTAAAAATGGAGGTTTCCATGCTTAAAAGCATATCATTTTCTTTTAAAATCTCATCATCAATCAACGACAATTTACACATAACCTACCATATGCTTTAAATATGCAATTTAACTTTATGTCATGAACTTGAAGTTTGTAAATTTTTTTAGTAATTTCACATGTTGTTTAGTAAGTTTAGTTACCTCTAAAAACATGGTTTTTAGTTTATCAAACTCATTCTTGTGAATTTTGGTTCTTTACAACTTATATGATGATTTTTAAAAAATAACTCTTCTTGTATTTTTCTTATTACCAACACTTTTCTAGCTTTGATTTAACCCTCAAAACATGTTTACTTCCTTTAAAACCAACTTCAAGATAAATCTTATATTAAACTTTAGTTTCTTGAAAATACATTCTTTGAAATCTTTTATTCTCAAGACATATAACTTGTAGAAATGTTCATCATACACTAAACACAAGTCTATCTTCAAGTTCATGTTTAACATAAAGGATGATCATTACAAATTTCACAAGATCTATCCTTATACTTGCTAGATCATGTGTTTAATCATCATCTAGCAAGCTTCTTATGATGATCAACATCATAATCTCAAGAAATCAACAAACAAGTTTCATACATACACTAAAACAACTTAGATTTTCATGTTATTAAGCTTTATGTTCAAGATCATCTTCATGTTTCTTTGAGAATCTTTAGATTAACATATTACATAACAATTTACCCACTAAAATTAGAAGTAATAACAAGTTGTGAGGAGCTTACTACTAGCTCTATAGCTAGGGAAGAAATAAGGATGAAGATGATGAAGAATGAGGTGGATAAAAGCTCTAGGAGAAGGTCCTTCCACTTCCAATGCTTCCAACCTTCTTAGATATGCTTAAGACACCTTAGAATATCATTAGAATGTGTGATTTGGATTGGAAAATGGAGGTGATAGTGAGAGGGTGTTGGGTCGAGAATGGAGGAAGGAAGAGGGAGGTTGAAGTGTTTGTTGATGATGAATGATAATATGTTTATGTCTTGTGGTCTTTTTAAAGAAACTTCCAACATGTAAATGTTCAAAGGTTAATATGTTCAATAACCAATCAACATCTAATAAAATATTTGAAAGAAATCAACTAGTGGGTCCCTTGTGGAACCGTAAAATGGGGGGGGGGGGGTGTTGTTGGTTTTCAACTTCTAGTTAAGGATTCTAGTTGGTTATTAAGTGTAATATTTAGTGTTTAATGTGTTTAGGGTTTTTAGGATGTGTTATGATGTTTGGGGACCATAACTAGCTTGGTAACACTAAAACAATGCTCCTAGTGAAATTTTGGTGTTTCGGGTAGTGTCTGGTTGTTCGGTTGGTTACCGGTTCGTTAAAATGCTAAATAACGCAGTTTAGTGTGCTTTGTGTTGTCTTTTATGACAGTTTTGATTCCCAACACTTATCAAAGCATTCTGGACCATTAAACCATAATTATGCATTATGATTTGATGTTAAAAGCTGAAAATTGCAGAATTTTGGTGTTTTCTGCAGAATTCTGCAGTTTTAGTGTGTTTCGGGCACTTTCCGACACTTAAACTATCACTCGGAAGGCAATTTTATGATCCCTACTTTCCTACACACTATTCTAGTGTAACTCTTGGTTTTGGGGCTCATTCTGTGCCTTAACATCATGTCTGTCTGAGAACTGAACTCCCGTCAGTACTTCTAATTTGTATGATAATTGTGCTAACTTTGTTCTGTGCACTAATTGAACCACATTGTGTTGTATGTAGTAATGATAAACATTCTTGCAACATAAAATGCATTTGTTTGTATATGGCAGAAATCAGAAAATCATTCATGTCATTAATTTAATCATGCACAGTCAATAAAGCACAAATTACTGCTTAATATGGTACGGATACATGGTAAAATTGCCAGTTGTCACACACTCCCCGTGGTGACAGAGCACGGCCCCGTGGTGAGTATACTTGATGTACTATCGCAGATTCTGCGAATCTTAGAGTTGACCATGGCCCATGTTGAGTTGGCACGACCCCGTATTGGTTTGTCTTTTGCTGCAGGGAATCTTGACTGGGCACAGCCCCATGCCTGGTGGGCATGGCCCCGTACTTAAGCTTCTGTTTTTGTTATTTTTTCTTGTTTTGGATGTGGATGGGGGTTCGATGAGTCGTGTCAATCCTTCTTCTTTGTATTTGTCTTGGTTTCTGTTGTTAATTTGTTCCTTTTGTTCATTTAAGCTCTTTTGATCCTGTAAACTAAAAGTAAACAAAGAAACATGCTTTTCCAACATTAGTACTGAAAAAGGGTTAATTTTATGCCTTGTTTGATGTAATTTATATGTTGCATTTTACGCACATCAAATACCCCCACACTTGAATCTTTACATGTCCTCAAGCAAAACTCTATAATGTGGCTTACACACCCAAACAGAATTGGTAGAAGAGAAGCTTTGGGTTTATCTTTAGAATGTCGGGAATCCAAGTTCTATATTTATTTTGTTTTTAGTTTATTTACAATCTTATTCGTCATGATTTAGTTAAAACACATATTAAGAAAAAATATTTGTTTTGGGCATAACTTGCCTTTATAAAATTCTATTTAGTTATATACAAATTTACACACCTCACAAGTGGTCACTTAACAGTCGGCTAAAGTTGTTTAAGTGAAAGCGCTCGGAACCGGTTTGGAACTTACTCCTACCATATGATTGACAAGCAATCAAACCTCCTCCTTTTGACGTTTAATCCTCGTAAATATCAAGAGAGCTTTAAAAAGGGTAGGTTTTGGCTCGGGTAGGTGTGTTTGGGTAAAATGGTGCAAAGCGTAAAAAGTGTTGGTTTTTCATTGCTTCCTGGCTTAGCAAAAAAGACTTTGCTAATGTTTTCTTTTACCAAAGTTAAAACTAAGCCATAATTGTAATTTCATAACCGAACTTTTTACAAAAATAAAAGGTGTAAATAAAAAGTTTTGTGGATGTGGGTGATCGTTTTTGCAAAAGTATACATTTTTGCGGGTTTAGAAACGAAAGGGTTAAGGCTCAAAGGGGTTTAACTAAGGGGATGTACGGAAAAGTAAAACAAAGGTTTAGATTGAAAAATGGGTGAAGTCCTAATGCCTCTATCATTTACTTAGTTAGATTTATGTCGGTAAGGATTTGGAACGTATTGTTTTGGCAAGTTCTAGATTTGTAAGAACCAAATGGGCTATTCACACAAGAAATGAAAAAGTTGAGCAATTAGTATAAATATGTATTTGCATGCTCGGTAAAGGCTCAAAACTCACTTTTTGTGGAAAAAAAGGGTATAGTGTAAAAATGTACATATAATCAAATTTTACAAAGATTAGTTATGCCCGTTTTTATAATTTTCTTAATTGGTTCTTTTTATCACGACGATATCAAGTGTAAATTAGTAAAAACATAATTTTTAGAACTTATTTTTCCTAACTAAACCAAGATAAGTAAAAAAAATTAAAAAAATTGACAAAAAAAACTTTGGGGTGATTTGCGGTTTTCCAAGGCGAGTTTTGTGTAAGACTTGTTTTTAGGACAAGAGATTCAAGGTTTAACATCCCCCCACACCTAAATTACACATTGTCTCCAACGTGTCCCAAATAGGATTTATTCGGATTAAATGTGCAAAAAGTGGGTAAAAATAACAATTTTTATGGTTACTAGTCATCGGGCACGAGGGCGTGCCTGGTAGACATGGCCCCGTGGCCAAAGTGCCAGTAACAGAATGAAATTGAAACTTACATTATGGTGGACACGAGAGCGTGCTGGGTGGGCACGACTCGTGTCATCTTCTCTGCAGAAAATTTTTAACATCACACTTTTTGGCACGGGGGCGTGCCTAGTGGGCACGACCCCGTGTTGCAGACCCTGATTCGCAATTTTTGAAGCGGGAGGCTCTGATTTACGTGCATTGGGTCCTTTTTCATTGTCCTTTGGCTTTTTCAACTTCTTTTAAGTGTGGTTTATTCCTACAAAGATAAAACTTAAAAGAAAAATCATTAAACTAAAGACTACACTAAGATTTAAACTACTTAACTAATGGATAGTCTATGGAATGCCTTCATGGTGCGCCATGTTTTTAAGGGTCCTTGGCTAGACCCAAAGTCGGTCAAATGTTACCCGAGCGGGATGACTCGCATCCCGAGTTGCATCGTTTAAGAGCGTAGTAATGTGTGTAAAATGCAACATATAAATTACATCAAATGAGGCATAAAACTAACCCTTTTTAGTACTAATGTTGGAAAAAGTGTGCTTTTGTCTTCCTTTTGTATTTTCAGGATTAAATGAGCTCAAATGAACAAAAGAAGCAAAAATGCAGCCAAATCTAACAATAATACAAGAAAAGGAATAAACGTGGCATGCCCGACCCCTCGACAACATCTTCCCAAGCAAAAACACGAGAACAGGAGGCTGAACACGCCCCGTGCCAAATGAGCACGGGGGCGTGCCCAAGTGTCTGCAGAAAAGACAAACTAGTAGAAGCTTCTATCACCCAACACGGGGGCGTGTCCACCGGACACAGGGCCGTGGTCAACGCAAATATTCGCAGAATCCAAGCAAATCTTGATACTACAGATACGCTTCTGCACATGGGGCCGTGCCCAGCGGACACGGGGGCGTGGTCAACTAATGCAGAAAAACTGCATTTAATGAAGAAAGAGAAGACGGATGGACACGGGGCCGTGTCCGGGCTTCTGTGCAGGCTATAAATAGGGATGCTTGGCTCACTTGCAAATCATCCCTTGGTAAACCACTTCTCTCCTACTTCACCCACACTCCACCACCACCACAACACCATCATCCACCACCATCATCCATCATCCATCATAGAGTGTGTGTAGTAGTCTCGAGATCCAAGATTGATAGTAAGAGTTCTTGACAATCAAAGATCATGTTTGCCTAAGTCTCTTACATCACTTGGTGAAGACAAGCATTTAGTGTAATACTTTTTATTTTTAATCTTTTCGCACTTTTTATTTGGTTATGTATTAATGACTTTAATAACTAGTTTCTTATGTTGAAGGTGAAACTTCCTTATCATTTGTCCGTGGTGTCTTATATTTCTATTTTTCTTAAAATCAACGGCCTAATCGTTTTTTCTTATATTTTAAGAAAGCTTAAAATCAACGGCCTGATCGTTTTTTCTTATATTTCTATTTTTTTTAGGATTTTTCTTAAATTTTCAGCTTCTGCAGGGCTCAGCACCGGCCGTGCCCGCTGAACACGCCCCGTGCCCAATCTTTGGTACTGGCAATCCTGTTTTAAGTCAGACAGTAGCTGAACACGAGGCCGTGCCCACTCAACACACCTCGTGCCCAAGCATCAGTTACTGAAAACAGAACCGTAAGATCCCGACGGTTGGTAATTTCTGACACAAACATGAGTGATACTGATATTTTTTACTTTCGGCACAATTATGGTACGTGGTGTCAAATATGTGGTGGCCCTCATAAAGATTTAGAATGTTATTTTTTAAATTACAAGCCCCACTATATTGACCCATTGTTTTCCTGTAGCCTTAAAAGGGGCGAAAGTAAAAATAATCCCTATCTCTCCCTCGAGTGCTCCCAATCAAGCCTTCTAGGAGAAATGCTTCTTGGTGAATTATTTCAAATGGAAGATCTAATTCTTAACTGGGTGAAAGAACTTTAGATGGATATCATTAATTCACCTCAAGACGAAGCCCAAGAAGAATTATTGAGATCGCATTAGGATGAAAACAACTTCGTTGTTCCCGATATTACCTATAACGCTAGCAAAGACGTGAGCGATAGTCGTCCCTGTGTCGATTGTGCCATGAAGGACTCCCCATCGACCTCGTTCGATGCATACATATACCCGAGCGATTCGACATACACCTTCTTTAACGAGAGCCCGGGAAAGGGTTGGACTTGTCCACCTACATTTAGCATAAGAATCACCCTCACCGATAACCTCTTGCGTTCTCGTCTAAACTTAGAGCAATTAAGGTATCTCAGGAACTTCGGTGTTGTCCCATCCAGTAAGGAACCACCCGATCCGGATAAATTCCATAGAAATAGATGAAACTTCATAAACAGCCTCTCGACACGGGGCCGTGTCCAGGTCAACACGCCCCCGTGTCCACCAAAAGATTCCTTTATGACTTTTTATCAGAATACAGACAAAATGTGTCAGGATCTCGTATGCACACGGGGCCGTGTCCAGCCGACACGGGGCCGTGTGCAGCGTGCTGTCGTTTTCTATAAATGCAGCCATGAATCCTGCACATTTGGACCATTCCAGGGACAGAGATTTGGTGGGATCTTCACACATACCATCCTAGATATTTTCTAAAAGAAGGTTCTCAACAACCATCTTGTCCTTTCCTCTCTTGTCCATTCCCTTCTTCTTCATTTTTTTTACCTCAACACCTCCATTAGAGCTTGAAATCACCATGGTTCCAAACTTTATTCTGATGTTTGTAAGGTTTTTGTTCAAGGAATCTTGTTAAAAATAAGTTTTACAACATTGTTTTAAGTTATTTCTGCTAAAAAATGCTTCATAAGTTGGGAAAATAATTTGAAACTCCAAGATTCCTTGTTCCAAAAATATGCAGAAAGGTAAACACGGGGCCGTGTTCGTTGAGCACGGGGCCGTGTCCGAGGCTATTGTTTCATTAAAATAAACTCTTTTCAGTTTATTTTTCGTAGAATGTCGAGCCAAAACAGTGGAACTTCTTCTGCACATTCCAGAAACAGTCGAAGGGAAATAAGGTCTTCGATTGAAGCAACTCTCGTACGCTACGTGATGGCATTACGTGAAGCTCTTGATGAGATGACGTCGGTAGAGGAGGTCCTAATAGACCGTATAAATTATCTTTCGGTGGGGTTGGAAAACAGTTTTCAAGAAATCAACCTCTTGCACCAGAGGTTGAAAATTCTTGTGACGCCTCCCATGGAGCCAATCCTCCCTCAAGAGGATTGGAATCTAGCACTTAGAGTTAACAATCCTACCGGATGGGATAACATCCCTGCGGAACTCCCTATTGACAATTTGCTAGAAGTCCCGGTGGAAGTTACACCCCCTTAAAATGATGATGCTAATGAGCCCGCCTTTCTTCTCCCTAGGGAGATAGAAGAGTGGCTCGCCAACCTGTGAGGGACCCATGTCCGGAGAAAGAAGTTCTTTAAGCCACATCCAACGGAGAAAATTATTTTCGGAAATTTTGCTATTAGAATAAACTATAGGCTAGAACTTCTTTTAGGATTTAGACCTCTTGTGTTTTTCTGACATGTTTATCTAAAGTCTTAATTTATTAGGAATATTGTGTAACTCTCTCTAATTAATGGAATGATGGTTTTAATTAATTTGGTGTTTGGATGATGTTGTAGTGGTCAAAACACACTCGGGTTGGTGAAGGATACTAAGGGAAGCTTGAACCCACACCCCATGCACAAAAACATGGCCACCCGACAATTTTTCTTCATTACAGCAAGTTCAGCTTTGGGTCGTGCTCAGCCAACACGCCCCGTGCTCAACCATCTGTAGAAAAATGCCCAGTTCAGGTACCTAGACACGGGGCGTGCTCACCGAACACGCCCCCGTGTCCAACCTTCTGTTACTTTATTTTATTTTTTGTTACTAGCAATCTGAATAAGGGGGTCGTGTCGAGATGCCCAGTAACATAAATCTTTGCTTTTTCACATCTTTTTACACATTTAATCAACCAAAAAACTTATTTTTGGGACACATTGAGGACAATGTGTAATTTAAGTATGGGGGGGGGGGTGCTAAAACCTTGAATTTTGCAAGTCCTAACTACAAGCCTTACACAAAACTCTATTGGAACCGCTAAACACCCCAAATTTTTTTTTTCAAAAAAAAAACTTTTCATTTTTTTACTTGTCTTGGTTTAAATTGGGAATAACAAGTTCAAAAAAGGTTTTTTCTTTATAAATTTACAACCGATAGCGTCGTGATAAAAAGAACCAACATAAGGAAATTATGAAAAGGCATAACAAATCTAGTTAAATTTTGATTATATATACTTGATCACATAAAAACTCATTCCCACAAAAAGTGAGTTTTGAGCCTTTATTGAGCATACAAATATACATCTTTAAACTAAATGCTCATTTTTCGTTTCTTGTGTGAATAGCCGCTTGGTTTCTTACAACTCTAGAACATGCCACGACGATACACTCCCGGTCCTTACCAACTTAAACCCAAGTAAGTAAATGATGGAGGCATTAGGACTAACTCTTTTTCTTTCAACACCATTATTTTTCTTTTTTTACCACCTACCCACAATCCCCCTAGTTAACCCCTTTGAGCCTAAACCTTTTCATTTCTAAACCCAAATCAAACACCCTTTACCCACCAAAACCCTTTTTCAGTTAAAACCCTTTATTTTAGTAACAAAGCTCGGTTTTTCATGTGACATTCCTTATGAAAAAAAAATTTAGAAAAGAAAAATGAAGTTAGCAATAAACTAAAGGTTAAACTAAGATTTAAACTACTTAACTAATGGATAGTCTATGGAATGCCTTCATGGTGCGCCACGTTTTTAAGGGTCCTTGGCTAGACCCAAAGTTGGTCAAATGTTACCCGAGCGGGATGACTCGCATCCCGAGTTGCATCGTTTAAGAGCGTAGTGATGTGTGTAAAATGCAACATATAAATTACATCAAATGAGGCATAAAACTAACCCTCTTTTAGTACTAATGTTGGAAAAAGTGTGTTTTTGTCTTCCTTCTGTATTTTCAGGATTAAATGAGCTCAAATGAACAAAAGAAGCAAAAATCCAGCCAAATCTAACAATAATATAAGAAAAGGAATAAACGTGGCATGCCAGACCCCTCGACAACATCTTCCCAAGCAAAAACAAGAGAACAGGAGGCTGAACACGCCCCGTATGAGCACGGGGGCGTGCCCAAGTATCTGCAGAAAAGACAAACTAGTAGAAGCTTCTATCACCCAACATGGGGGCGTGTCCACCGGACACGGGGCCGTGGTCAACGCAAAGATTCGTAGAATCCAAGAAAATCTTGATAGTACAACTACGCTTCTGCACACAGGGCCGTGCCTAGCGGACACGGGGGCGTGGTCAACTAATGCAGAAAAACTGTATTTAATGAAGAAAAAGAAGACGGGTGGACACGGGGCCGTGCCCAATGGACACGGGGCCGTGTCCGGGCTTCTGTGCAGGCTATAAATAGGGGTGCTTGGCTCACTTGCAAATCATCCCTTGGCAAACCACCTCTCTCCCACTTCACCCACACTCCACCACCACCACAACACCATCATCCACCACCATCATCCATCATCCATCATAGAGTGTGTGTAGTAGTCTTGGGATCCAAGATTGATAGTAAGAGTTCTTGACAATCAAAGGCCATGTTTGCCTAAGTCTCTTACATCACTTGGTGAACACAAGCATTTAGTGTAATACTTTTTATTTTTAATCTTTTCCCACTTTTTATTTGGTTATGTATTAATGTCTTTAATAACTAGTTTCTTATGTTGAAGGTGAAACTTCCTTATCATTTGTCTATGGTGTCTTAGCGTTATTTTACTGTCTATATAAAATAAAAGATTTACACCATTCATATCTCCACGGTCTATATGGAGATATGTTGGCTACCTGGTCAGGGGTTAAAGGAATGGTTTAGTAAGCGTCTTGCCTTGTTCAGTGTATAGATCCTGCAAGGACCTGGGTCAAGCTTAGTAGGATCTCCTTCAATACCCACTGGTATTGGATGGCGGGGGTCCGTATTTCTTGATCCCCTCATATGTAAACTGTTGGTGCATGCGTCTGTCGACTTCGTCTTGTATCGAGTCTTGTATGTATATAGATAGATCAGGGCACATAATTCGAGAAAACTGTCAAAATTAGGTTAGCAGGTAAGTTCACACGAAATTACAAAGTGTAATTTCGCTTGAAATCAACAAGTGATTTCAAACGAAATCACCTTGCTAATTCCGCTTGAAATAGTAATTTCGTGTGAAATGGTAATTCCGTTTGAAATGTAATCTCGTTTGAACTGGTTCAAGCGGAATTACTTTGCCTATATATAGGAGTGTCCTGATTTCGTTTGGGAGAGACTTGTATGTGTGATTCCGGAGCCGAAGTGCTGCCGAAGTGTCGTTTCGCTGTAAAACTTTGTCAAATTAATTAGAAAGACATTTAAAGTGAATATCTAGCTGAATTGAACTCAATATGTCTGTTTCTGCCTTTCATATTGAATAGAACGCCTCTGAACGACTCGTGTTGGTCGGTAAAACGATCCTACATGTGGTATCAGAGCTCAGGAGGAGGAGGAGTTCTACCGTATTCAGCTTGATTTGATCAGATTTTCTTACTTCTACACCTTCTTTTCAAAATTGAACAACTTTTTATGGTTAAAATCGGCTAATTTTCTCACATATTGTGTGAAACAGTGTTTTAACAAACCCTTGAAAGTTTCAGACCTAAAATTGAGCTAAAACCTGATCAATTTGACAAAAGTTGGACCGAAATGATGACATCAGCATAATTTCGTGTGAAAGTGCATCATAATTTCGCACAGAATTACATTTTGAGGTTAATTTCGTTTGAAATTGCTGCTAATTCCGCACGGAATTAGTAATCTCGCTTGAAACGGGTATTTCGCTTGAGTGATTCCGTTTGAAATCACTATTCCGCTCAAATTTGTTATTTCGCTTGAAGTATTTCGAACGAAATCAATAATTTCGCTTGAAAAAGGTATTCCGTGTGAGTTGGAAGTGTGATTCCGCTTCAGAAGGTGATTCCGGTTGGAAGTGTGATTTCGTTTGAAAGAGTATCTCGTTTAAGAGTTTTTTATTTCTTTTGAAAGTGTCAGATTTTGAAAAATTTTGCCGAAACATGGAAGAGGAATTCTACAACGCGTTTGCTACATCCCCGACTACTCCGGCTGACATTGCTAAGAACATGAACATGGAAAATGAAACTGGAACTTTGTAAAACCCCCCGAAGCTAATGGGAATTGAGGAGTATTACGGTTGGAAAGATCGATTTGAAAACTGGGTTCAAGCAAATCATTTGAGATCATGGGAATGTGTTGAGAAAAAGTATGTGCTACTACATACAGATTTGGGAGTTGAGAAAAAGATTTATGAATTTACGGATAAAGAACGAGACATGTACAAAGCAAAAAAGATGATGATCAGTTTACTCCAGCAAGCTATTAAAGAAGACATATTTATATTGCTTCAACATGATAAGACTTCATGCTCAATTTGGGAATCACTTCGAATTAAGTTTGAGGGAAGTGAAAAGATGATCAAGAGTGAAAAAGCATTGCTGAAGAAAGAATTTGACTTGTTTACAGGTTTGCCAGGAGAAGATACAAAGAAATTGATTGAAAGATATTGTCAAATAGTACGTTCAATGCCATTGTTAGACATCACCAAAGATCGTGAAGAATGGGTCGACAAATTAGCTGATGCTTTACCTCAGAAAGAATGGGGTACATTGTTGATGATATTAAAGAATACTGGAGAATATGATGGATTGACAATTTCCCAGTTCATTGAAAAGATTGAAGGTCAAGATCTAGAACAACAAAAGATTGCAAGAATGAACAATCCTAGTGCACAACAAGATGTTAAGATGTACTACAAAGGGAGTGTTCAGAATGTCGAAGCAAGTCCGAAAATCCAAGCTGCTTTTATTGTCGAAAATTCATCTGAATCAATCAATCAAAGTTCAAACAGTAGCAGCAGTGGATTCTCCTCATATCCGAGTGTTAATCCGAAAGCTTCAAGCTTAAGCCATCAAGTTAAAAGCTCAAACAGCAACAATGGTCATGTCTTAAATTGCAACATCGCCTTGCATCTTCAGAATGGTCAAAAGTTTTCTGAAGAAGTTGTCAAAAGTCATATGGCATTACTTGTTACAGCATTGGAATCATATGAAGGATTAGTTGCAGGAAGGATTAGAAATTCCATGCTGACAAAAGAGGATTACGATCAGATCGATGCTGAAGAAATGGAGCCGATGGATATCAAATGGTGTTTAGCTAGTGTTTTGAGAAGAGCTGAAAAATTCAAAATGATTACAGGAAGAAATGATTTTCTGGATGCTAATGTATCTACTTTGGGTTTTGATAAATCTAAAGTTACTTGTTTTCGATGCAGGGAGAAAGGACATTTCAAGAGAGAATGTAAAAATCAAGAAGCAAGTGGAGCACAAAATCCGTTTGAAAAAGATGATTACTATCGGAAAGCCATTTATCAACAAGTTGCTCATCAACCATATCAACAAAAAGAACCACAAACTGCACATGCTAAAATGATCGAAGATGCAAATAAGAAAGCTTATTATGGTATCATTGATCAAGATGATGAGAAAGTGGCTGCAGGTTTCAGTTGGGACAGATACATCCACCCGATTCAAAAGTAGCAGGTCTCATTGCACAGATAGTTCAAGAACCAGATTTAATGACTGAATGGATGAAAGGATTTGCAAGAGAGGAAAAGAATCAAGATGATGAATCTAGTTCTTCAGATGATAGCTCAGAACAGACACAAGTGTTTGATTAATCATCAACTGATGATAGTGATGATGAGGAAGAAAAACATATTAATATTGAAAAAACTCATTTATCTTTTGAAAGTTTTCAATTTTATTTTGCAGATAGAGTGGATAAGCTAAAAATCAGAAACAGGTGAAAAGCGAGATTGTTGCACAGGAAGAGAAATCTGAACAGAGTGAAAAAGTTGAGTTTGCTGAAAAGGAAGTTGAAGCTACTGAACAGGCAGTTGAAGGTGAGAAAGTGGTTAAAGGCGAAAAGGTAGTTGAAGCTAAGAAAGTAGTTGAAGTTGAGAAGATAGTTGAAGTTGAAAAGATTATCGAAGTTGAAAAAATTGTTGAAGTCACAAAACCTTGCTTAAAGTGTTTGGAGTCGTGTAAGCAGTGTGAAGAAAAATATGAGAAATTGAGTGAACAAGACAAGATGAAAGAAAATTTATTGTTCAATCTCAATCATGTGAACGAATCGTATAATGTGTTGAATAGAACTGTGAATGGTCTACAAAAGACAAATTCTGAAAGAGAAGATGCGTTGACTTTGATGAATGCTGTGATGATGACAAAGCAGAAGACCATTAACCATTACATTGAAGAATGTGCTAAGCTGAAGCAAGAGTTGGAAACAGAAAGGATTGACAACGAAAGAATCAGAAGATTACTGCAAAGTTATTCTAGTTCTGATTATTTGATTGATAGAATTTATCCAACTGTTGCAGGTTTTGAAGCATTTCAAGATAAGAAGCCTGAAGAAAAGGATACTGGTAAGAAACAAAGTGCAAATTATAACAAGTGTCCGCCTCCGATCTGGGAAGGTTATTCTCTCAGAAAACCAAATGAGGAGCAAGTAAAAAAGGCAGTCAATATAAAGTTAAAGTCCGAAATAACTGATGAGTTACCAGAAAATATTTACATCACGTTCACATCGTCTGATACTGATCATGGGTCTGAGTTAATAAAAAAGGTGGTCGATCAGGTGTTGGATAAGGATGAAGAGTCAGAGTCAAAATCGGAGTCAAAGAGTTCGAGTTCATCAGTTGACAGTCAAAAGTCGTCAGTTAAAAGGGTTTACAATAAAGAATTCTTGTTATCAAAATCTAATTTGAATGACGAACCAATCAAAATGGCATATACTTTGATTGATTCAGACAAATTATATTCTGATGAGGAATTTCCAATAAGAGGTGTTAAACCATAAATGATAAAAAAAAGGTTTCCAAAATAACAGAAATTAATATTTCTGAAATAAAAGATGTAAATCTTTCTGAAAAACCCAAACCTTACACCTCAAGAGTTCAAAAACGTTTAAACAAGAAAAAGGGTTACAGTTCTGGTTCAGGTTTTAAAAAGAAACCAAACCATAACGGTAATTACAAAAAGAAAGGTCTTGGTTTTATTCCACCTGAAAATCATAAAAATGAGAAAAATGATAAATCAAAAACTGTATTTGTTTCAGGGACAAGTTCGGAAGAAGAACAAAAGAGCTCCTTTTAGAAGCAAACAAACAAAGAGTTCTTTGCTGAGAGACAAAAGTTTGAGAAGAATGGAGTTCATCAGAGAAAGGAGACAAGAACTTATTACAGATGTCAAGAAGTTGGTCACAATGCCTGGAATTGTCCAATGGCTACCAACATCAAACAGGAAGTTGTTTCTAAACTGAAAGAAAAGATTGTTGAGAAAAATGAACCACCAACTGAAAGATTCAAAGTTTTTAAAAATTCAATATATGAAGTTGGTGAATGTTCAAAGAAGAGATTTTACAAAAGAAGAGTTAATCTTGACAACCAGAAGTGGGTTGTTAAGAAATCGGATGTGAAATCTGGCGACGAATCTGATTCCACAAAGTCAGAGGAGCCACAAGTTGAGATAAAACTGGAAACATCAGTGC
The DNA here is from genome assembly GCA_030545235.1 of Helianthus tuberosus. Taxonomy (NCBI): domain Eukaryota; kingdom Viridiplantae; phylum Streptophyta; class Magnoliopsida; order Asterales; family Asteraceae; genus Helianthus; species Helianthus tuberosus. The sequence continues at coordinate 162,074,711 of CM060448.1, read as the reverse complement.
CGCCAATGGATGATGTCAATTTTCCACCATTGCGGGCTGAAAATTTTAAACAAAAGGTTGGAAAAGTTGAGATCTCGAATCAATTCTATTCTGAAAAGAAAGAATTTGATGTCGAAAAAGTTTTTAATGGAAATGTGAAAAAGATTTTTGGAAAGATGATCGATGGGAAGGTTAAAGGGGTAAAAGAGTTTTATGAAACAAAGAAAGCATCTTACTACCCGAGTGCAGATGAGGAGGTAACATCCAAGTTTGGTGAAACTTGGATGTCTGTTTTTCATATGTGAGAAGTATGACTTGCCGGAGCTCCCAAGTTGGTAATCGCGGAGCATGAATGAGCATCATTCTTGAAAAAATGTTTTTGAAAAGGTTGACTTGCCGGAGCTTCCAGGTCGGTAAGTGTGAAGCAGGTATCGGCATCTTTCTTGAGAAATTCACGAAAGTGATTTCGACTTACAAGTGGTAAATCGGGGACATTAAGTTGTACTTGATTTTCTACAAAGTGGTATTTGTTGATTGATTTTAAAATTGTTATATTTTTCAAATGGTTGAAGAAAACAAGGTGATGAAACCCCGAATTTGTGAAATGACACACAAAGCTTATTTTCCGGAAAAACCATTTGATTAAAACAAACTTAAGTGTTTTGAAATCACAATGGGAAAATAGTTTGTTGTAAGGGGGAGTTCTGATTGTTTATGCCAAGTTGTCAATTTGTCTTGTACAGTTTGTTTTCAAATTTTATTTAAATGGTTTTGAATTTTAGGGGGAGTAAGAAATTTCAGAAAATCAAAAAACATTAGAAAATTTGAAAAAATAAAAAACATGATAAAATTAAAAATGAGTTTTTGTTGTGAAAAAGAGGAAATGATAGTACATCAGTGAACATTCATGGTATGCTAAAGAATTGGAAAGTCAAATGTGATAAAGGGTCTCGCTGATGATGTGCCAGTAGATTTTTGCACATTTAGTAGATTGTGACGAGATATAAACCTAAATTTCAAACTTACTTATATCGTGGGGAACATCTCTTGGATATATGGGTAACCCCCGAAATCTTGTTTGAAAGGTCCCTCTTTCTGAGATACTAGGTCTTTATACTCAGTGATATCTGGGGTATTATCCCGGGACTTCTGATTTTGCGGAAGCAATGGCCTAGTCCCCGTATAATACTTTCTGCTTGCTTGAAATATAGCACCGCCCTCAATACAAAAAATGATGAAACATTGTAAAATGTTAATCATGTGCTGTTGAAGAAAAGATTCTCTAAAGGGAACACACCAAAAGTCGAAGTCGTCATCTCTCTGATTTTGCGGAAGCAATAGCCTGAGCTCTCACGGCCCTCGCATTTAACCCTTTACAGATTTCATCTGTGGTATACTCACCTTTAAGATTGAATATTGGGATCTGGATACAGGAGTATATTCTGAGGTGGGACATGCGAATAAGTTTAAGTACTTAAAACACTAATCTCGTATCTCGAAACAGTTGAACTTTGTGTGAGAATTTAAGTGGATCAGTATACTGACAATCTACGTGAATCGTTTAGAACTTAAAATGTTTAAAGCTTAAAGGTGTTGGTGATATGTCTCATAAACTGATATGATCATCTTTCACAAACTCACAAAAATATTGTCTGTAAATATTTCTTTTCTACATTTTATTTTAAATTCATAAAATCCAAAAAGATTTTAGTGTGTTTTAGCATAATTTTTTGAAAAATTCAAAAAGATTTTCGACAACTGATGTTGGAAAGCCGATTTTCAAAATTCCGAGTGCTAAACATGATGACAATCAGTGAGGGGGAGTCTGTTTTGAAAGAAGAATTTAATTTGAAAAACGATTTTTATACAAGTGGTTCATCAGAGTTTAAAAATGTTAAATCTTTTGTACAATGGTTGCAAATAATGGTATGTTTGTGTTTTCAAGTGGAAAGCAGAGAATAAATTTGTAAAATTTTAAATTTGTGAAATTTATTATGAGGTAGAGATTGTGCAGGTATGAGAGAGAGCTGAATTTCGATTCTGAGTTGATTGAAAGCCAGGTTATAATCTTGGACCTGAAATTCATGCAAGATGATGATGCTGATGAACTTAAGGAATCAAGAGACCTGATCAAGAAGAGTACAGAGCCAGGTTTCGATTCTGGAAGAAAGAAAAAGAAGATTGAGGATGTGTTACAGTGTCAGATAATTCAGGAAGAGTTAAAGATTGAAGACGTTGAAGACTCGACACTGAAGACTCGTCAACATTCGAGGGGGAGTCTGTTGGTGCATGCGTCTGTCGACTTCGTCTTGTATCGAGTCTTGTATGTATATAGATAGATCAGGGCACATAATTCGAGAAAACAGTCAAAATTAGGTTAGCAGGTAAGTTCACACGAAATTACAAAGTGTAATTTCGCTTGAAATCAACAAGTGATTTCAAACGAAATCACCTTGCTAATTCAGCTTGAAATAGTAATTTCATGTGAAATGGTAATTCCGTTTGCAATGTAATCTCGTTTGAACTGGTTCAAGCGGAATTACTTTGCCTATATATAGGAGTGTCCTGATTTCGTATGGGAGAGACTTGTATGTGTGATTCCGGAGCCGAATTGCTGCTGAAGTGTCGTTTTGCTGTAAAACATTGTCAAATCAATTAGAAAGACATTTAAAGTGAATATCTAGCTGAATTGAACTCAATATGTATGTTTCCGCCTTTCATATTGAATAGAACGCCTCTGAATGACTCGTGTTGGTCGGTAAAACGATCCTACATAAACTACTATTAATATATTAACCCGGCTACTTAGGACTGTATCCCTGCTGACTCAGACTACTTAGCCGAGGGTAACGTCACCTTCAATAGAGGGGCCTACCACATTATGCATTAATAACTTAATTAATTATCTTTCAATAATCCAACCCTTTAGGATTGTATCCTTGCTGACTCAAACTACTGGGTTGAGGGTAACGTCACCTTCAAAAGAGGGGCCTACTACAATAACTAAGATAATCTCTTAAAAAGTGCTAAAGTGCGGAAATAATCAAAGGTTACACTAAAGGCGAGTCGGATCCAAGTGATTCATCTTGTCTATCTGTTTTTATTTTATTTTTATTTTCAGCATTTTTAGTTTTTATTTTCTAGTTTAAAACCTTTTTCTAAACTTTTGATTTGATTAGACGTTGAGGATAAACCGGTATTAAAAGATCTTGTGTCCTTGGACGACCTCCGTATCTTACCAACACTATACTACGCTCACGATGGGTGCACTTGCCCATATGTGTGTTTAGTGTTAGTAGAATATCGTGTTTTATAAATTTAAAACTTGACTAAAGTGTTAAAAAGGGCTAAAAATATAGTTAAAAATACATACACACTAACACGCATCACGTAGTCTAAGCTCGAGTCTATTATCTTGATGTAGTTGACTAGATCATCCTCCCCTCGTTGTCTCACTTCAAACTTGTTCTCCTTGTCACCAATCCTCAATGGTAATCTTCCATCGCTCATATCCACCATGGTCCATGTGGTGGCAAGGAAGGTTCTTCCTAATATGAGCAGGATTTCGGTGTCTTCTTCCATGTCTAAGATTATAATGTCGGTCGAGAAAACAAATTCATCGACCTTTACCGATAGATTTTCTATGACACCTTGAAGGTATTTTACCGACCTTTCCGCAAGTTGTATGCTCATCTTTGTAGGGTGTGTCTTGCCTAACCCAAGTCGATTGAACATAGAGACCGACATTAGATTAATGCTAGCCCCCAAGTCGGCTAGTGCATTGGTTATTGGTGATCCTCTAATAGAGCAAGGAATGGTGAAGCTTTGAGGATCAATCTTCTTTTTGGGGAGCTTGTTGAGGAGTGCCACCAAGCATTTTTCAATTAAGTTGACTTGTTGAATGGATTTAATTCTCCTTTTGTAAGTGAGGAAATCTCTCATAAACTTGGAGTATTTTGGCATTTGAGTGAGGACTTCCACAAAAGGGAGATTGATGTGAAGCTGTTTAAGCAAGCTTACGAACTTAGTGAATTGGTCGCCGGTCATTTGTCGTAGTAACGCCCGGGGTAAGGGACCGGGGGTGGTTTGGTTGTTTCGACATTTTGGGGTTAAGTATTTTCTTGGTTATTGGTGATGGGCGTTTTTATAGGGAGTGAATTGGGTTGTTGCGGTGTTGGTTTGACTTCGGGTCCTACCTTCCAGTTTCTTAAGTTGATTATATTTACTTGGGCTTTTGGGTTTGTTTTGGTGTTACTGGGTAAGGCTCCTTGTGGTCTCTCGGCGAAATTTTGGGCAAGTTGGCTTACTTGTTTTCTATATTTTGCAGGCTAGCCCGTTGGTTTCTAATTTCGGCTTCAGTTTGTAGGAACCTTTTTGAGTAATATTTATCGGATTCAGAGAAAAGGCGAGTGATGAGGTCCTCAAGCCTTTCTCTTCCTCCTTGTTGTTGTGGTTGGAAGCCTTGTTGCTCATTTCAGGTAATTTACCACTTCCTTTTGATTTTCTAAGTCTGTCATACAACTCCAGTTTTCATGGGGGCCGCCACATCCTTCGCAAGCCATAACTGAAGCCGTCTTGTTTAATTCAAGTTTCTTTATTTCTAAGTCTATCATACAACTCCAGTTTTCATGGGGCCCGTTGGTTTGGGCTTGCAAAGAAGTGATTTCATCCACTCTGTGGGCGCCCGAGGCTGTGGATTTTGAGCCCCTAGGAGTGTGCCATTGAAAACTATTTTATGCGATTTCTTCAATTTGATTATACATTTCCTCGGGGCGCCGATTCGCAAGGAGTCCCCTGGAGCCGGAATCAAGGATTTGCCTTGTGTGTGGTAAGAGTCCATTGTAGAAGGTGGACACTTGTTGCCAACGTTCAAGACCGTGGTGTGGGCATTTCCTCAATAGCTCCTTGAACCTTTCCCATGTCTCATACAATGATTCCCCATCGTCTTGAGAGTAGGAGTTAATCTCGGTCATGAGTTTGGCGGTTTTAGCGGGAGGGAAATATTTGTAGAGAATTTTTTGGGCAAGTTCATCCCAAGTGTGAACGGACCCACTTGGGAGGGTGTTTAGCCAAGCTTTTGCTCGGTCTTTGAGGGAAAAAGGGAATATACGGAGCCGGATAGCATCGTTGGAGGCCCTATCGATTCGAAAGGTGTCACATATTTCCAAAAAAATGGTAATATGTAAATGGGAATCTTCATCGGGTATGCCATGAAAAGTGGTGGAATTTTGGAGCATTTGGATTAAGTGTGGTCGAAGCTCAAAGTTATTAGCATCGAAATTAGGATGGTTAATAGCCAAGATTACCGACCGTAGGCCATAGGTAATCCATGAGAGTGTGTTGATACGCCATAGGGAGGTTTTGGGTTGAGGCTTTTTGTCGGTTTTTAGCTTGAAGTCTCTTCCTCAAAAAACGCTCAGGTTCGTCAAGTGGCACTTTTATATCTTTGTCGGAGGTGGAGGTTATGCACCAGACTGTATCTTCTATGAATTATACAGAGTTACGTGATTTTCTGCGAACAAAAACAAAAAATGTCTGATCAGAAGAGTAGCACGGCCCATGCTGGTGTCGGCATGACCCCGTGCTGTCCAGAAAAAGTTTCTGTTTTTCAGGTTCCTAGATACTGGAAGTTTGACACGACCCCGTGCTTCTGTAACAAGGCCCCGTGTCTCTGTTCCAGTAACAAGAAAACAGCTCTTCCCAGATACTTTGGTGTGACACGGCCCTGTGTTATTCTTGCAGAAAGTAGAAAAATGGGAGAAAAAGAAGAAAAACTTAAAAAGAAAAGATAAAAATGATTAGGCTGTTAATTTTAAGCTTTCTCAAAATCCTTGTGTCCCCGGCAACAACGCCAAAAACTTGACGTGTGAGGGTGTGGGTATAAATTTTAGATATATTTTAAGCACTTTTACTCGCGAATCAAGCTTTAAATTTATAAAACACGATACAAGACTATCACTCTACACACGTTAGGGCAAGTGCACCCATCGTAGACGTAGTATAGTGATGGTAAGATACCGAGGTCGTCCAAGGACACAAAAGCTTTTAGTATTGGCTTATCGTTAACGTCTAATCTAACCAAAATTTGATAAAAGATTTGGAAGTTTTAAAAGATAAAATAAAAAATAAAGATGTAAATATAAGGAAAACAAATAAACAAGAAGGAATCACTTGGTTCCAACTCCTCTTTTATGTATCCTTTCATGATTTCCGCACTTTGGGCTTTTTAAGAGATTATCTTAGTTATAGTGGTAGGCCCATCTTGTGAAGGCGACGTTACCCTCAACCTATAGGTCTGCGTCAGCAGGGATACAGTTTCGGAGGGTCGGATTATTGTAAAATAATTAAATAAGTTATCTTTGCGAAAAGTGGTAGGCCCCTCTTGTGAAGGCGACGTTACCCTCAACCTATTGGCCTGAGTCAGCAGGGATACTGTCCCGCAAGGCCGGGTTATTGTTTTAATAGTAGTTAAGTTATAATGGATTACAAGCCATTCTTACTTCCCCCGATTTGATGCTATCTGCCCCAAGTGAAGTCCTAATAAGCTTGAATCAGGTCCTCGCAGGATCTATGCACTGAACGAGGCAAGAACTTTACCCAAACACCCTTGTAACCCCCTTCCAGGCAGTTAACGCGCTTTATATAGATCGTAAAGACATGAACGAGTGATTCAACAAAACAGGAAGAAATGATTAAGTAAAGTTCACCTTCAATATAAAAAACTAGTTATTAAAGTCATTAATACATACCCAAATAAAAAGTTGCCAAAGATTGGAATTCAAAAGTAATACATAAAAGATTTGTCTACCAAGTGATGTAAGAGATTTAGCCAAACATGGCCTTTTTTTTGACAAGAACTCTTATGATCGATCTTGGATCCCGAGACTACTACACACTCTAAAAGATGAAAGATGGATGATGTGGTGGACTGATGGCAAGTGTGAGAGAATTGGTTTGCCAAGGGATGAGTTGGAATGAAACCAAGCACCCCTATTTATAGCTGGAAACAGAGTCTTCACACGGCCCCGTGCCCACCTGGTACGGCCCCGTGGTCTTCAATTTCTCTCCCTTCATTAACTGCAGATGTCAGGTCTTGTACTAACACGCCCCGTGTGGACAAAGCACGGCCCTGTGGTGAGTGTACTTGCTTTACTATCTCAGATTCTACGAATCTTAGAGTTGACCACGACCCATGTTGCAGAATCTTGACTGGGCACGGCCCCATGCCTGGTGGGCACGGTCCCGTGCCTAAGCTTATGTTTTTGTTATTTTTGTTGTTTCAGATGTGGATGGGTTCGGCGAGTCGTGTCAATCTTTCTTCATTGTATTTGTGTTGGTTTCAACTATTAATTTGTTCCTTTTGTTCGTTTAAGCTCTTTTGATCCTGTAAATTAAAAGTAAAAAAAAGAAACATGCTTTTTCCAACATTAGTACCAAAAAGGGTTGATTTTATGCCTTTTTGATGTAATTTATAAGTTGCATTTTACACACATCAGCTCTCATATTTGAAGAACAAGATTTGACAGTGACGTACAAGGGGGAAACTGTTAGTGCATAGTCTGTGTGTCCGCCACTGTGCGAATAAACTAGATAGAGCGTGTGTTGAATATTGTATAGTTGGGATACAAACACATGAATTTGGAGAGGACGAGAGTGGTTTGTACGGATGAGACTTATCTGCCCGGATAAATCTCATCCGCACGGACAAGCTCATCCGCACAGGACAAGCCTAGTCTGTCCCAAACCTCATGTCTATATACAGGTGTCATGTGTTAGAATTTGATAAGTTTTGGAAAGTTTTGGGGAAAGGCTGGAGAGACCTTGGATTTCTCTCCAGCTTGTAAAATGATGTATGCTCTTTCGGTATGAATGGAAGCTTTCTACTTATGCTTATTCTTACAAGATTTCTTCCGAACTAGCTTTATCTTATCCAAACTACTGTCTAAACCCACTGGATCTGGAACATTCAACTACTAGCAAAACTCGTATAAATTAACTACCCATTCGACAAAACAAAGCGTAAATCTATATCTTTGGCCTTACATCATTGATAAACTTAGTGGTGTGAAACCTGTTAGTACACTTATGGTGTGTAATAACCTATTTACTAGTAGGGGGATCCCATTTTGGTAGTGGCTAATCCATTTGTGAGGGTTAATCTCAATATATGATCTTTGAACCATAAATGGGTTAACTACTACCAAAATAAGATCCATCTACAAGTATATGGGTTGTTACTCACCGTGTGGGTACTAATAAGCTTCACACCACTAAGTTATCTAGAACACTATAACACCCCGAAAATATAAATCTTTATATTATTAATTAAATATTGGTAATAAACAAGATAAAGTAACTAGGAATAAATAACCTAGTTAGTCACAAGTCTTGTAGTAATAAAGAAATTTGGTTAAAACACACTATATGCAACTTGGGTAAAATAGAGGGGCCAAAAGTGATAAATTAGAAACTTGTTTTTAATAAATAAAATACCAAACACCAAAACACACACCTTGAGTGTGTGTTCTGGTCGAGTTCTTCACAGTAGCCAAAATGAGATTCTAAGCTAAACCCAAATCAACCAAACTCCATCAAAATAAAAGGGCAAATCAAGTCCAAACAGAAATCTAAACTCAAATTAGTGATTACCTTTGCGAAAGGATCATAAGGTATGCCTAATTTCGTTATTTAGTTTCATCTTGAGTTCTTGATGAACATGAGAAACCGAGATTTGAGCCTAAATGTTTGATGTTTGAATGAGATTAGGAATGAAATCATGTCGAGGAGAAACCCTAGTCAATAACTTGTTAAATTAGTGGTCAAAGTTATGAAATTCATGATCATCCATTTATGTGTTTAATGGGTTTTGTAGAAACAAGATGAATGCTAGAATCATGATTATCAAACTAGTGTTATTAGAATTCTATGAACTTAGTTTTGATATTGAAGTGTTAATTAGACACTAAATTGGAAAAATATGTTAAAATTGGTAAAATAACTAGTCATGAAACTTAATTTTCTAATTTTATAAAAATCATGCGCATTAGGTGTTTGATATAATGCCTAAGAGAAAGCAAAATGTTGAAATTTTGGACAAAAACGCATGTTTGATTAATATGGCAAATTATGCATTGTGTGTTATAAAAAGAGTTCTAAACGGTTTGTGGTTGAATTCTATAGGCAAGGAAACTGAGTCTTCAAGCGGACAAGCCGGGGGCGATACGCGCTTGAAAGGAAAGCTTTAAAGGTACGTAACTACGGTTTCGTTATATTATGTTTGATTTTGTATTTTGTTAGTAGACCTTGAATTAGCAAAATATGTGAATTTGGTAAATGGTTGAAGTGACAAAGTCACTAGACAAACAAACGGGTCAAATATTGGTTAGAACAAGTTCGGTGTGTTGTTGAAATGGTGTTTTCCATTAAACAACCAAACGGGTCAAAAATGATTGAATTGGTAGTGATTAAAGTGACTTGGAAGTCACTCGTTGAATTTGAATCATAAAAGCATAAACCATGAAATGGTAGTGATACGCTAAAGTTGACAATCCCAGGGAATGGGTAAACATGTTTTAGAAATCGATGTTGATGAACTATGCAAGGTATAACATTTAACTAAACGGGTCAAATAAATGAAAAGGAAATTTATAGGCTAACATTTATAAACCGCAGTTTATATAAATAATGATAGTGAACATGTTCGTATTTAAATTACAGACGCGTGGGAAAAAGAATTTCATAAAACGGATTATTAGAACGAAAGTTATGGAGATTTAAAGTTAGAATTTGGTTAGAATTCGGAGCTGGGCATTTACAACTCAAATGTTCGAAACCTTCTATGAAAAAGAGGCTGTTGCGCCCCGCGGCGGATAACCAGAAGTTGGTCGCACCCCGCCACGGCCTGTGGCGGCTCGCGAAGGCTGAGGTCTCTTCTGTCGTGGCCCGTGACGGACCCCAGAGCTGGTAATTTTTGTTATTTTGTTTATTTCACTTTCCGGACTTGTTTAAACTTGTTATTTGTCCATCAAAACTAACTTTTATGTTGGTTTTGAAATTAGGTGATTATAGGTTGCATCCGGATGATGATCAAGTCAAGTATCAAGAACTGAACACTCGTCTTTGAAGCTTCCGCAATGATGTCGTTTTGATTATGTTTCAAACAACTTGTAAACAATTGTTACTATCTTTTGAATGTTTTAATCATGTATGAAGAATTACTTATAAAAGTTTTTGAAAAGTTTTTCATGTACAATGCGTAGTTTATTAAAATAATCTTGATAAATTAAGACGGGTCTTACAAGTTGGCAATAAGAGCTCAAGGTTGTTAACAAGGCGTGTTCGGTTCGAAGCTTGATCAAACATCCGGTAAGAATTAGTTATTTTTTAGATTTTAGTAGAACATTAGAAAAAGGAATTCGAATTGATGTGCACGTGAAGAGCGTGTTAACAAACTCAAACCCGGAAAGTGCACTAAACATGAATGGTTTAAGCAAGTGGCGAACTTGGCTAAACCAAGGCAATGATGTGAATAACATAGAATGAAATGTTTAACAACTAATATAAGCATTTCAGATTCAAGATGGCAGATGGAGGTAATGATGATACGGTGCCGGTAGTCACCGAACAGATGAGAGAAGTGATTTCCGAAGAGGTTGGAAAGGCAATCGAGAATAGTCTATCCGGTTTTATAGACAAAATTCAAAGCACGATGCTGGTAGTTGAAGAACGGATCAAAAGGTTGGAAGATAATGCCAACCAAGCGAAGGAAAAGTCGGGAGAACGGAAGGCTTGTTCATATAACAAGTTCATGACTTGAAAACCACCAATCTAAAACGGAGAGGTCGATCCGATAATATGTCAAACATGGTTAAGTGATATGGAAGGGGTGTTTGAAAGGACTCACAATGATGCAAATGACTTCGTAGCTTATGGTACAGGTCAACTAAGAGGTCAAGCGAAAGATTGGTAGGGTAACAAGAAGAAAGAGATTGGAAGTGAAGCGACTAAGGCTATGACATGGGAGGAGTTTAAGGCGCCATTCCTTAAACATCACAGTCCCAAGGAGGTTATTGACAAAATCAAGGAAGAGTTCATCCAGATGAGGCAAAGGGGTGAATCAATATATAAAATCATGGGTATCTTTCTTGATAAGTTAAGATTCTGTGATGAGTTGGTGATGAATGAAGAGCAGAAGATATATTATTACTATAACATGTTGAGTGTCGAGTATCGGGAGTTCATGACTCCCTCAAAGTATGAGACTCTCACCGAGATCATAAACACTGCTCAGGAACGAGAGATTGAGCTGAAAAAGCAGATAGAACGGGCTGAAAAAAGGGCGGTAGATGTTAACCCAAGCCCTACAAAGAAGGCACGAACGACTGAATCAGTAAAGAAGACAGATGTGAAAGGCGGATCGCCGAGTTGTAAGGTATGTGGAAAGGGGCATAAGGGCGAGTGTCGATTTAAGGATAAACCATGTCTTATATGCGGGAAGATAGGGTATACGGCTTCGCTATGCCCGGGGAAATTTCGGTTTGTTACAAATGCTACCAACCGGGTCACAAAAAATCTGAATGTCCGGAGTTGGTTGGGAAAAAGAATGAAAAGGATGTGCAGATAGAGGCACAAAAGGCAAAGGTCAGATGTTTCCACTTAACCGCAGCTAAAGCGAAGACAGAACCCGACGTGGTCTCAGGTATATTTGTTGTAAACTCGATTCCGCACATGTGTTATTTGATACGGGTGCGAATAAATCCTTTATTTCACATGGATTTATTCGACATCCTTCATTTTTATTAACCAAGCTACCTATGCCTTTAGAAGTAGAAATAGGTGATAACAAAAGCTTTATAGTGTGTGATGTATGCCAAAACTGCAAGTTGAGTATCAATGGTGAAGAATACTCAATTGACTTGATCCCGATGTCAATGGGAGAATTTCAAGTAGTCGTCGTGATGGATTGGTTATCCCGACATCACGCAAAGGTTGTGTGCTTTCGTAAAGAGATAAAACTAACATCTCTGAGCGGAAAGCACGTTACCATTTATGGCGAGAAAGGGGTAGTCCCGTGATATGTTTGATGTTAAAAGCTCATAAGCTTATAAGGCATGGATGTAAAGCGAATATGATTTATGCATGCGAACAGGAGAAAGAGTCGTCGAAGATTGGAAAGGTACTGGTGGTACGCGAATATGAAGACGTGTTTCCGGAAGACTTACCAGGAATACCGCCAGAACGGGAAGTAGAATTCGGAATCGAATTGGTTCAGGGTGCAAAACCCGTAGCTAAGGAGCCGTATCGGCTCGCGCCATCGGAGCTACAAGAGTTGATGTCTCAGATTCAAGACTTGCTTGACAAAGGGTTTATAAGGCCGAGTGTGTCTCCATGGGGCGCACCGGTACTGTTCGTGAAGAAGAAGGACGGGAGTATGCGGATGTGTACCGATTACCGGGAGTTAAACAAACTCACGGTGAAAAATCGATACCCACTCCCGAGAATTGATGATTTATTTGACCAACTACAAGGTGCGAGTTAGTTTTTTAAGATTGACCTTAGATCAGGATATCATCAGTTAAAGGTCAAGGAGGAAGATGTACCGAAGACGGCCTTTCATACACGGTACGGACATTACGAGTCCCTTGTGATGTCCTTCGGGTTGACAAATGCACCCGCGGCTTTCATGGACCTCATGAACCGGGTTTGCAAACCGATGTTAGATAAGTTGGTTATAGTGTTCATCGACGACATCTTGGTGTATTCAAAGAATGAAGTTTATCACGCGTATCACGTACGCGAAGTATTGGAAAAGCTTAGACGGGAAAAACTCTATGCAAAATTCTCGAAATGCGCCTTCTGGTTACGAGAGGTACAGTTTCTCGGGCATATCATTAGTGCGGACAGAGTGTTAGTGGATCCGTAAAAAATAGAAGCCGTGACAAGATGGAATCCTCCGAAAAATCCCTCAGAAATCAGAAGCTTCTTAGGGCTTGCGGGATATTATAGGAGATTCATACAAGATTTCTCCAAGATTGCTACGCCGTTGACCAAGTTAACTTGCAAGGAGCAGAAATTTATATGGGGCATTGAACAAGAGAAAGCGTTCCAAGTGCTCAAGGAGACGTTAACTCACGCTCTGGTATTAAAATTTCCGGACGGAGTCAAAGATATGGTGGTTTATTCGGATGCGTCACATTCGGGGCTTGGATACTGATGTGTGTAAAATGCAACATATAAATTACATCAAATGAGGCATAAAACTAACCCTTTTTTAGTACTAATATTGGAAAAAGAGTGTTTTTGTCTTCCTTTTGTATTTTCAGGATTAAATGAGCTCAAAAACACAAAAGAAGCAAAAAGACAGCTAAATCCAACATAAATACAAGAAAAGGAACATTAGTGGATTGCCCGAACCCTCAACGGCACCTTCCAAAGCAAAATAGAGAAAACAGAAGGCTGAACACGCCCCGTGCTCAGCCAGCACGGGGCCGTGCCCAAGAAGCAGCAGAAAAGACAAACCTATAGAAGCTTCTATTGCCCACCACGGGCCGTGCTCAGCGGACACGGGGGGCGTGCCGAAAGTACTGCAGGCGCATTAATTGTAATTGCGAATTACAATTAATGAAGAGAGAGAGTGTCAGACGGGCACGGGGCCGTGCCCAGCGAACACGGGGCCGTGCCCAGGCTTCTGTTCAGCCTATAAATAGGAGTGCTTGGTTTCATTGCAACTCATCCCTTGGCACACCACCTCTCTCACACTTCATCAACCACCCACCACCATCACAACACCATCATCCACCACCATCATCCATTGTCCATCATAGAGTGTGTGAGTCGTCTCGGGATCCAAGATTGATCGTAAGAGTTCTTGACAATCAAGGCCATGTTTGCCTAAGTCTCTTACATCACTTGGTGAAGACAAAGTGTTTAGTATAATAATTTTTATTTCTAATCTTTTGCACTTTTTATTTGGTTTTGTATTAATGACTTTAATAACTAGTTACTTATGTTGAAGGTGATCTTTCCTTATCGTTTGTCCGTGGTGTCTTGGCATTATTTTACTGTCTATATAAAATAAAGGATTTTCACCATTCATATCTCCATGGTCTATATGGAGGTATGTTGGCTACCTGGTAGGGGGTTAAGGGAACGGTTTGGTAAAGGTCTTGCCATTGTTCAGCGTTTAGAGGTCCTGCAATGGACCTGGGTCAAATTTAGTAGGACCTCCTTCAATACTTCACGGTATTGGATGGCGGGGGTCCAAACTCTTTGATCCCCTCATAAGTTAACTACTATTAATACTATAACCCGGCTATTTAGGACTGTATCCCTGCTGACTCAGACTACTTAGTCGAGGGTAACGTCACCGCCAAAAGCGGGGCCTATCACAATACTGCATTAATAACTTAATTCATTATCTTCCAATAATCCACCCCTTTAGGATTGTATCCCTGCTGACTCAAACTACTGGGGTGAGGGTAACGTCACCTTCAAAAGAGGGGCCTACTACAATAACTAAGATAATCTCTTAATTATGTGCAAAAGTGCGGAAATAATCAAAGGTTATACTAGATACGAGTCGGAACCAAGTGATTCATCTTGTCTATCTGTTTTTATTTTATTTTTATTTTCAGCATTTTAGTTAGTTTTTATTTTTCTTAGTTTAAAACATTTTTCTAAACTTTTATTTTGGTTAGACGTTGAGGATAAACCGGTACTAAAAGCTCTTGTGTCCTTGGACGACCTCGGTATCTTACCAACGCTATACTACACTCAACGATGGGTGCACTTGCCCATATGTGTGTTTAGTGTTAGTGAAATATCGTGTTTTATAAATTTAAAACTTGGCTAAAATAAGTGTTAAAAAGGGCTTAAAATATACACCTAAAATATACGACACTTCAACGCACATCAAGTTTTTGGCGCCGTTGCCGGGGACACAAGGATTTTAAGAAAGTTAGGAATCAACGGCCTAATCATCTTTTATTTTTTCTTTTTTATTTTTTTAGGATTTTCTTAGTTTTTCAGCTTCTGCAGAGCTCAGCACGGGCCGTGCCCGGTCAGACACGGGCCGTGCCCAGCAACCATCACTGGCAATTTTTGTTTTCTGAGTTACAGAGAGCTGAACACGGGGTCGTGTCGGTGCAACACGGGGTCGTGTCCAACTCCCAGTAACAGGGATCCAGAAATCAATTACTGCAACTCTGAACACGGGCCGTGTTCATTGAGCACGGGGCCGTGGTGAACATTCTGACCAGCGTTCTTTTCTGTTTTTATTGCAGGATTTGGAACCCAGGCGCCACATTCGAACCTCCTACGTAGTGCATGAGCTCCAGTTCTAGTAGAGACATAAAAGAACCCCTAGAAGAACCCGAGCGCTTTCTCAGAAAAAGGCTAAAAGCTAAAAATCAAGAGAAAGTTTCGGGGGACCCACTTCCAATGGCGGACCAACGTACCCTCATGGATTACCTACGGCCTACCGTAGGCAATCTTGGTGCCGCTATCAATGCCACGAATGTCGAAGCCAACAACTTCGAACTTCGGCCGCATTTGATACAAATGCTCCAAAACTCCGCAACCTTCCACGGGCTTGCGGACGAGGATCCCCATCTACATATTACTAACTTCTTAGAAATATGTGATACCTTCCGGATCAATGGAGCATCAAATGACGCCATCCGCCTTCGAATGTTTCCTTTTTCATTAAAAGACCGAGCTAAGGCTTGGCTTAATACCCTCCCAGCTGGGTCGGTAACCACCTGGGATGAACTCGCCCAAAAGTTTTTATATAAGTATTTCCCTCCTGCTAAAACGGCTAAATTAATGACAGAAATTAATACATACTCACAAGAGGATGGGGAATCCTTATATGAAACTTGGGAAAGGTTCAAGGAGCTTCTAAGAAAGTGTCCTCACCATGGTCTAGCGATATGGCAACAAGTATCCACTTTCTATAATGGATTGTTGCCACACACAAGACAAACACTTGATTCAAGCTCCTGGGGACTCTTAGGTAATCGTCGCCCAAATGAAATATATAACCAAATTGAGGAAATTGCCCAAACCAATTTTCAATGGCACACTCCCCGAGGTAATAAATCTATTGCCCCGGGCGCCCATAAGGTTGATGAAAGCACTTCTTTACAAGCCCAAATCGAGGCCCTCTCTTCAAAAATCAAAAGGCTTGAAATGACAAAAACGGCCTCGGTTATGGCTTGTGAAGGGTGTGGTGGGTCACATGAAAATTGGAGTTGTATGAAAGATTTAGATGAACAAACTGAAACGGTAAACTACATGGATAATAGACCTAGGCCGTCGGGTCCTCCAACGGGTACCTACAACCAAGGATGGCGTAACCACCCAAATCTTGGTTGGAGAGATCCCGGAAATAGTAGTAACCAACAAAACCAACGAACTAATTTTCAACAACCACAAAATTTTCCTCAACAACAAGGTGGAAGAGAAAGGCTTGAAGATACCATATCTCACCTCATCTCTGACACTGAAAAGAAGAACTCGGATCGATTCCAACAAATGGAATCGAATTTCAGAAACCAACAAGCTAGTATTCAAAACGTTGAAAAACAATTAAATCAACTAGCTCAAAATTTCTCCGAGAGACCACAAGGCGCATTACCCAGTAATACCGAACCAAACCCAAAGGCACAAGTCCATCTCATCACATTACGAAATCGAACCGTGGGTCCTGAGGATGCTCCATTGCCGCCAAATGGAAGAAGTCATTCTGACCAGCCTATGACTCCTCCTACACCAGAAAAGGCTTCTATACCAAATCAGGAGCCCACCAAGAATCCTCCAATCCCATACCCCGGTAGGTTAAATCGTCAAAAGACCGATGAGCAATTCGCAAAGTTCGAAAGCTTACTAAAACAATTGCATGTTAATATTCCTTTTATTGAGGTCCTAACCCAAATGCCTAAATATGCAAAATTCATGAGGGATTTCCTCACTCACAAAAAGAAAATTGAATCGTTGCAATTAGTTAACCTAGGCGAAGAATGCTCAGCTCTAGTACTCAACAAACTTCCACAAAAGAAAATCGACCCCGGGAGCTTCACAATCCCTTGTTCGATTGGGAAGTCCCCCGTCCGAAATGCTTTAGCCGATCTTGGGGCTAGCATCAACCTCATGCCCACCTCAATGTTCAAGCGACTCGGCCTAGGAGCAACAAGCCCTACAAAGATGAGCATACAACTCGCCGACAGGTCCGTAAAGTTTCCACATGGGGTCATCGAAAATTTGCTAGTTAAGGTCGACAAATTCGTTTTTCCAACCGACTTTGTTATCCTAGACATGGAGGAAGACACCGAGGTCCCCCTCATCCTCGGGAGACCATTCTTAGCCACCGCTCAAGCAGTGGTGGATATGAATGACGGAACTCTAACATTGAAGTTTGGGGATGAGGAAGTGAAATTTGAATGTGGAAAGAGAGTAGAGGAAGAAGATCCGGTCAACTACATGAAGGTCATAGACTCAAGCTTGGATGACGCTCTCCGACAGTGTAACATGGGATGCAATACATCCCACTTGGGTAACATATGACCAGGCATTGGGTCTAGCCAAGGACCCTTATAAACGTGGCGCACCATGGAGGCATTCCACGGAACTATCCTTAGTTTAATTTAGATTAGTTTTTATGTTTTCTAGTTAGTTTAATTTTCAGGAATAAAACACACTCATGGTGGTAAAGGATGAAAAGGGAAACGAGAAAAATGATCCCCTGCACAAGAACGAGGCAACCCGACAATTTTCTCCCTTTCAGAAGGTTCAACACGGGCCGTGCCCAACAAACACGGCCCCGTGTCGAACCACCTGCAGAAAACGCCCAGTACAGGTAACTGGACACGGGCCGTGTTCACCCAACACGCCCCCGTGTCCAGACTTCTGTTTCTCTTATTTCAATTTTGTTACTGGCACTTGAACACGGGGCCGTGCCCGGATAACACGGGGCCGTGTTCAGTGCCCAGTAACACAAAATTTTGCTTTTTAAACACTAATTTACACATCTAATCAACCTAAAAATTTATTTTTGGGACACATTGAGGACAATGTGTAATTTAAGTGTGGGGGGATGCTAAAACCTTGAATTTTGCAAGTCCTAAATACAAGCCTTACACAAAACTCTATTGGAACCGCTAATCACCCCAAATTTTTTCAAAAATTTCAATTTTTTTTTTTACTTGTCTAGGTTTAACTCGGGAAATTCAAGCTCTCAAAAAGGTTATATTTTTACAAATTTACAACCGATAGCGTAGTGATAAAAAGAACCAACATAAGAAAATTATGAAAAGGCATGACAAACTTATTTAAAATTTGATTATATATACTTGATCACATAAAAACCCATTTCCACAAAAGTGAGTTTTGGAGCCTTTATTGAGCACACAATTTCATATCATTTGACTAAATGCTCATTTTTTGTTTCTTGTGTGAATAGCCGCTTGGTTCTTACGACTCTAGAACTTGCCATGACAATACATTCCCGGTCCTTATCAACTTAAACCCGAGTAAGTAAATGATGGAGGCATTAGGACTAACATTTTTTTTTCTACACCATTATTTTTCTTTTTCTTTTACCACCTACCCAAAAATCCCCCTAGTTAGCCCCTTTGAGCCTAAACCTTTTCGTTTCATCACCCAAAACAAAAACCCTTTCACCCACCAAAACCTTTTTTATTTTTAACCCTTTATTTTAGTAACAAGTTCGGTTCTTCGAAAAAAAAAAAAAAATTTGATGAAGCAAAAAGAAAATAAACAAACAAAGTAATCAAAAATAACTTTGTTTGAATAAAAGCTTCATCAAAAATAAAAAGTTGCAAAAATACGAGAACCGACACTTGTTACGCTTTTTAGCCATTTTTTCTAACCACTAACCCAACCACCTACCTTTAACCCTAGCCAACCCTTAACCCACAAAGTCCTCTTGATATCTACAAAGGTATAAAAGTTAAAAAGGAGGAGGATTGATTTCTTGGCAAGCCTATGGTAGGAATAAGTTCCGTGCCGCTCTCGAGTGATTCACTAAAAATACACCTTCGGCCGAGTGTGAGTGATTTCCCCGCGAGGTATGTGAACCTGTATATAAATAGAATTTTAAAAAAGGCATGTTATGCCCAAATAAGTAATTTCTTTTATGAACAGTTCTAAATAAATCATTACGAATAGGAGTGTAAATAAATAAAAATAAAACCCCAAAAAGATCTTGGAAATCCCGACACTCTATGACAAGTCCAAAACCTTCTCTTCTACCTATTCCATTCGGGAGTGTAAGCCAAATATTAAAGAGTTTTGCTTGAGGACAAGCAAAAGTTCAAGTGTGGGGGTATTTGATGTGTGTAAAATGCAACATATAAATTACATCAAATGAGGCATAAAACTAACCCTTTTTTAGTACTAATATTGGAAAAAGAGTGTTTTTGTCTTCCTTTTGTATTTTCAGGATTAAATGAGCTCAAAAACACAAAAGAAGCAAAAAGACAGCTAAATCCAACATAAATACAAGAAAAGGAACATTAGTGGATTGCCCGAACCCTCAACGGCACCTTCCAAAGCAAAATAGAGAAAACAGAAGGCTGAACACGCCCCGTGCTCAGCCAGCACGGGGCCGTGCCCAAGAAGCAGCAGAAAAGACAAACCTATAGAAGCTTCTATTGCCCACCACGGGCCGTGCTCAGCGGACACGGGGGGCGTGCCGAAAGTACTGCAGGCGCATTAATTGTAATTGCGAATTACAATTAATGAAGAGAGAGAGTGTCAGACGGGCACGGGGCCGTGCCCAGCGAACACGGGGCCGTGCCCAGGCTTCTGTTCAGCCTATAAATAGGAGTGCTTGGTTTCATTGCAACTCATCCCTTGGCACACCACCTCTCTCACACTTCATCCACCACCCACCACCATCACAACACCATCATCCACCACCATCATCCATTGTCCATCATAGAGTGTGTGAGTCGTCTCGGGATCCAAGATTGATCGTAAGAGTTCTTGACAATCAAGGCCATGTTTGCCTAAGTCTCTTACATCACTTGGTGAAGACAAAGTGTCTAGTATAATACTTTTTATTTCTAATCTTTTGCACTTTTTATTTGGTTTTGTATTAATGACTTTAATAACTAGTTACTTATGTTGAAGGTGATCTTTCCTTATCGTTTGTCCGTGGTGTCTTGGCATTATTTTACTGTCTATATAAAATAAAGGATTTTCACCATTCATATCTCCACGGTCTATATGGAGGTATGTTGGCTACCTGGTAGGGGGTTAAGGGAACGGTTTGGTAAAGGTCTTGCCATTGTTCAGCGTTTAGAGGTCCTGCAATGGACCTGGGTCAAATTTAGTAGGACCTCCTTCAATACTTCACGGTATTGGATGGCGGGGGTCCAAACTCTTTGATCCCCTCATAAGTTAACTACTATTAATACTATAACCCGGCTATTTAGGACTGTATCCCTGCTGACTCAGACTACTTAGTCGAGGGTAACGTCACCGCCAAAAGCGGGGCCTACCACAATACTGCATTAATAACTTAATTCATTATCTTCCAATAATCCACCCCTTTAGGATTGTATCCCTGCTGACTCAAACTACTGGGGTGAGGGTAACGTCACCTTCAAAAGAGGGGCCTACTACAATAACTAAGATAATCTCTTAATTATGTGCAAAAGTGCGGAAATAATCAAAGGTTATACTAGATACGAGTCGGAACCAAGTGATTCATCTTGTCTATCTGTTTTTATTTTATTTTTATTTTCATCATTTTAGTTAGTTTTTATTTTTCTTAGTTTAAAACATTTTTCTAAACTTTTATTTTGGTTAGACGTTGAGGATAAACCGGTACTAAAAGCTCTTGTGTCCTTGGACGACCTCGGTATTTTACCAACGCTATACTACACTCAACGATGGGTGCACTTGCCCATATGTGTGTTTAGTGTTAGTGAAATATCGTGTTTTATAAATTTAAAACTTGGCTAAAATAAGTGTTAAAAAGGGCTTAAAATATACACCTAAAATATACGACACTTCAACGCACATCAGATACGTTTTAATACAAAGGGGTAAGGTTATAGCATATGCCTCAAGGCAGCTGAAGATTCATGAAAAGAAATACCCGACGCACGATCTTGAATTGGCAGCAGTGGTATTTGCTCTAAAAATATGGAGACACTATTTATACGGGGTGAAGTGCACTATATTCACTGACCACAAGACTTTAAAGTACTTCTTCGATCAGAAGGAGTTGAACATGAGGAAGAGGTGGTGGTTGGAAACAGTGAAGGATTATGACTGCGAGATACATTATCATCCCGGGAAAGCCAACGTATTGGCGGATGCGTTGAGCCGAAAGGCGGACTATACTCCTATACGGGTACGATCGATGCAACTTATAGTGACATCGGGTTTACTTGAACGAATCCGAGAAGCACAGGTTGAAGTAATGAAAGAAGAGAATTGGAAGAAGAAAGAATAGTTGGCCAATTGAAGGATTTAATAGATGGTAACAACGGGTTGAAAACTCGCTTCGGTAGAACGTGGGTTCCTAACTCGTGTGGGGTTAAAAAGCTTCCACTAGACGAGGCTATCCCGATATTCTATACACCCGGGAGCGACCAAAATGTACAATGACTTAAAACAAAACTATTGGTGGCCTGGAATGAAAAGGGATGTAGTAAAGTACGTAGAGAAATGTTTAACGTGTCTACAAGTCAAAGTGGAGCACCAAAAGCCATACGGTAAACTTCAACCGTTGGATATTCTGGTTTGGAAATGGGAGCATATCACAATGGATCTATTGACCAAACTACCAAGGTAGAACCGCGGGTTTGATGCTATATGGGTAGTGGTAGATAGCCTGACGAAAAGTGCTCATTTCATTCCGATACGTGAGACTTATACGTCAGAAAAGATGTAGGAGGTGTATACCAATGAGATAGTGGCACGCCACGGTGTACTGGTATCCATCGTGTCCGATAGAGATACTGTTGGTGCATGCGTCTGTCGACTTCGTCTTGTATCGAGTCTAGGACTAAAAATGTTAGATATATTCGTTTTAGAATGTGTTTAATGTAATTTAGCTTGAACGTGGTGATTTACCTTGAAAGTGTTTCAAGCTAAATCAAGGTTTCCCTTGAACAGTTTCAAGCTAAATCAAGGTTTCCCTTGAACAGTTTCAAGCTAAACCTCACCACTATATATAGCCTTCAAGCTAAATCATTTGTAACTTTTCCAGAGATTCTTCCGGTGAGCCACGAAGTGCTGCCGAAGTGTTGTCAGGTTGTAAATGTCATCAAATTAATAGAAACAACAGTTTTAAGTGTGAATCTCGCTGAATTGACCTCGGTTTGTTTGTTTCCGCCGCTCAAACTGAGATAAACTCTTCTGAACGACTCGTTTGGGTCCGAATTCGATCCTACAAGTGGTATCAGAGCTCAGGAGGAAGAGTTCTTGCCAATTCAGCCGCGTTTTCTGTTTCTACACCATTCTTTTTCAAAATTTAACACTTTTTACGGATAAAATCGGTTCAAATTCTCACATATCGTGCGTAAACATGTTTTAACAAACCCTTGAGAGTTTCAGAACCTAATTCGGTCATTTACTCATTCAATCAGACCAAAAACAGACCGAACATGATGATGTCATTCTGGATCGCTTGAAAATTGGTTGATTTCGCTTGAGAATACAAGTTGTGTGTATGATTTCGCTTGAACAAGTTAGTGTCTGAAGCGAAATTGAAGTTTTCGCTTGAAAGGTTCTGTTTAAGATTGAAAAGGTTCAAGCGAAATAGATTGTTGTGTGATTTCGCTTCAATTGACTAAGAGATTGCACTTAAATTGTCTTCACGTGAAAAGTGCTTTATATTGTGTGAGATATTAAATAGGGTGTCGGTTTCGCATGTGATTTGATATAATATGTCAGGTTGGATGTGATAAAGTGAGTTTTGGTGTCGGCTGCAAGTGTTAAAGTTGTGTGATTAAAAGGTGTCAGGTTTGAATCGGTTTGATATTAATTGAAAGTAATCGGATTCATGTGATAGCTTACACATTGCATGTGCTATCTATTTCGGTCCAATCATTTTGTATGAATAGTTAAAGATGTCGGTCTAGTGGATTGAATTAATATTGATAATTGTTTGGCGGTTTACTGCATATTTTGATCAAATGAGAATTGGAAATTGATATAGTTGTCTGCCACACTCATATTTGCGGTCAAATAGAATTGTTTTAGTATAAATTGTTGTCGGCATATTAAAAATAAGAATCGGTTGACATGTGATCTGAATTGGAATTGTACTTGTTAGTTTGTTTGTCGAATTGTTTTTAAATTTTTTTCTACATTGGCACTTGTGTAGTTTGTTGCATTATCTTTGTTGTCGGAAATTGTTGGAAATTTGTAAGTGCTATTTTTGATATTGTGATAAAGTCTATTGGTTTCTTCGGTCTACAAATAATCGAAACGGTTTCATATACATCAATCAAAGATTTGGGTCAGTCTACACAAAGTGCTAATCCAGATCACACAGTGTGAAAACTGTTTGCACGAAATCAAAGTCACTTCATCGCTTAGTGTGGTCTAGTTGCAAGAAAAAGGTCACAAGGTTTGGAGTTTAGTTGGTTTGCTCGACTTGATCAGTACGTGTGTCAGTCAGGTCATTTTGAGTGGTCGAGTTGCGTGATAAAGTTCAGTCCGTACGGTTTGGAGTTCAAAAGTTTCAAGGGTCAGGTCAATCGAATTCGATCCGGGTCATTCAGTCTGTACATTTGGTCAACATTCAGTCCGTTCAGAAAATCATCAGTTCGAGTAACAGTCTTATTCAGTTAATTGATAAACGGTTAAACTGATTGTAGTTTGTTTGTGTGTTGTCAGGTATTCGACAGGTATTTTTACAAGGTGATACAGCTCAGTTGAAAACCGAATCATGGACGAAGATTTTTACAACGCGTTTGCTACCCCGGCTACCCCGATCAGTATTACACAGAACACATTGATGGAAAACGAAACAGGGACGATGCAAAAGCCGCCCAAACTAATGAACATTGAGGAATATAAGGGTTGGGAAGGTCGTTTCGAGAATTGGGTGCAAGCAAACTACTTGGATGCGTGGGAATGTGTCGAGACAAAGTATATTCGACCGACAAATGATGATGAAGAAGTGGTTCCGATTAAAGATCTAACTGCCGATGCTAGAAAGAAATACAAAGATGAGAAAATGATGCTGAGTCTTCTACAACAAGCTGTGAAAGAAGACATCTTGGTGTTATTACAACACAACGGAACTTCTTACTCGATTTGGAAAGCTTTAAGATCAAAATTTGTTGGTAGTCAAGAAATGATAAAGAACAAGAAATCACTTCTGAAGAAAGAGTTCGATCTGTTTCGTGGTTTGAAGAATGAAAACACAAGGCAGATTATTGAAAGATATTGTAATCTGCTAGCAAACATGAAGAGATTGAGTATTGAGAAAGACAACGAAGAGTTAATAAAAAAACTTGCTGATGCATTACCACATGAGACTTGGGGCACATATCTCATGATGCTTAGAAACAAGAAAGGCTTTAACAGTTTGACACTCAGCAAGTTCATTGAGAAGCTGGAAGCTCAAGAAATGGAGCAACGAAAGATTATTCGAATGAAAGACTTTGATGGTGAACAGGATATTGGGTTGTATTACAAAGCAGGGGTGAATGAGAAGTCTACAAATTTATCTCCAAAAATAGAAACTGCTTACAATGCCAAGAATTCTTCTGGAAGTTCATCATCAGGATCAAACAACAAAACAAGTTTCACATCATTTACGTCTTTCGATCCAAACATTTCAGCAACAAAGAATGGAAAAAAGATTCAGTGCAACATTGTATTGAATTTGGAAAATGATGAAGACTATTCAGTAGAAATTGCTAAAAGCCATATGTCTTTATTGGGAACTGTTCTTGAATCTTATGGTAGTTTTGTTACAGGTCGAATCGGGAATCCAATGCTGACAAAGGAAGATTACGACCAGATCGATGCTGAAGAAATGGAACTGATGGACATAAAATGGTGCTTAGCCAGTGTGTTGAGGAGAGCTGAGAAATTCAAACAAATCACTGGAAGAGATGATCTTCGTGAGGCTGGTAATTCTACTTTAGGTTTTGACAAATCTAAAGTCACTTGTTTTCGTTGTAGGGAGAAAGGACACTTCAAGAGGGAGTGCAAAAACCGCGAAGCAAGTGGAGCTCAAAATCCGTTCAACAACAACAATGATTACTATCGAAAGGCCATTTACCATCAAGTTGCTCAACAACCACCTCAACAACAACAACATCAGGCACAAACTGCGCATGGAAGATATGTAATTGAAGATTCTGGAAAAAGAGCTTGTGCGGTTGATCAAAATTCTTCAAAGAGAGCTGATGGTAGTGCATTGATAATAGATCAAGATGATGAAAAACTACCCGAGGGTTTTAGCTGGGAGAATTTCAATTGGGATAACTATATTCCTGATCAAAACAAAGCTTATACAGCTTTTGTTGCCAAAGTTGAAGAAGATAGTGATGATGATCGTGAGTATTGGGCGAGAAAATTCAAAGCTGATATGAAACTGCTTGCTGAAAGTGACAGTGAAGATGAAAAGGTTAAAAAGAAGAAGAAAAAGATCAAAACTCCAGTAAGTAGTGATGACGAAGAAATTCCAGTAATCAAAAGGAAAGTAAAAGTTGAAGTTGCAAAGTTCAAAGTTGAAGATGAAGTTGATGCAAAGAAGATTCCAGTGAAGTGTGAAAACTGTGAAGCTATGAAGAAGCAGAACAGTACACTGATCTATAATTTGAATAGTTTGAAGGAATCTTACGATGTACTGAACAAAGCGATGAATCAGTATAATCAGACAAGTGAAGAACAAGCTATAGCAATGAAGACACTTCAGGGTGCTTTTATGACGAAACAAAAAGTGGTGAACAACTACATCGAGAAGTGTGCTGTGCTTGAGCAGAAACTTGAAACTCAGAGAATTGAGACTGAAAGAGTAAATCGTTTGTTGAAAAGTTATTCATGTACTTCTTATGTCATTGACAGGATTTATCCGACTGTTGAAGGAATGAAGGCATTTGAAGAGGATGAAGTAATTGAAGAAAAGAAGGATGATGGAAAAAACACTGAAGAAAAGACTCCAGAAAAGAAAAACAAGAAGAAGAATGATACAAAGAAAAAGACTGACAAGAAGGATTCTGGTACATCAAGAGATGAGGAAGAAAAGAAAAAGTTTTGGAGGCAGTCAAATAGTGAGTTTCTTGCAACGAAGCAAGAAGAGATGAAGTTTGCTGGACAAAGGAAAGATACGAGAACCTGTTTCCAATGCAACACTGTTGGACATATTGCCAGAGATTGTTTTAAGGCAATACCATTAAAACAGGGAGTTTCTCATAAACAGAAAGAAAAAGAAGTTGTGTTTGAACCACCAATTGACAGAACTAAATTGTTCAAAAATTCGACTTTTGAAATTGGTGAAAGTTCAAACAGGTTTTACAAGAAAAGAGGAAATCTTGACAACCAGAAATGGGTTGTTAAGAAGTCTGTTGATAGTTCTAGCAATGATTCTGATGGGTCAAAATCAGAGGAGCTATCTTCTGGCGATGAAACTGATTCCATAAAGTTAGTTGAGCCACAGGTTGAGGTAAAAGGTGATAACTCAATACCGAGTGTGAATGATGATAATTTTCCATTACTTCGGGCTGAAAATTATAAAAAGAAAATTGGTAAAGTTGAGATTTCAAACCAATTTTATGATGACAAAAAGGAATTTGATGTAGAAAAGGTTTTTAACTCCAAAATCCATAACATGTTTGGAAAAATGATTGACAGGAAGGTCAAAGGAGTGAAGGAGTTTTACGAGAAGAAGACGATGAAGGAGAAAGTTGAACCATCTCTAGTTCCTGACTGGGATGGTTCATACTATGAACAATGAGTCTGTGGACTTGCCGGAGATCCCAAGTTGGTAATCGTGGATCAGGAATCGGCATCATTCTGTGTATTTGATTGTGTTTTTCGTACAAGTGGTAAATCAGGGACATTAAGTTGTATCTGATTTTCTACAAGTGGTTAAAAAACAATGTGATGAACCAAACCCCTAACTTTACAAGTGATAAAATCAACAAAACTTATTTTCCGGAAAAACCATTTGATTAAAACAAACTTAAGTGTTTTGAAATCGATGGGAAAATAGTTTGTTGTGAGGGGGAGTTCTGATTGTTTATGCCAAGTGGATGGCGATTTGATGCGATTCGATATCAGTTGTCAGTTTATTGTACAGTTTATTTTCAAATTTTCCTAAAATGTGTTTGCATTTTAGGGGGAGTAAAAATTTTCAGAAAATCCAAAAACATTTGAAAATTTGAAAAAGTCAAAAATATGATAAATTCATCAAAAATGAGTTTTTGTTGCATAAAAGAGGAAATGATAGTACATCAGTGGACAATCACAGCATGCTAAAGATTTGGTAAGATAAAAAGGTGATAAACGGTCTCACTGATGATGTGCCAGTAGGTTTTTACACATTTAGTAGATTGTGACGAGATATAAACCTAAATTTCAAACTTGCTTGTTCTGTGGGTTAACACAAACTTGGATATATAGGTAACCCCTGAAATCTTGTTTGAAAGGTCCCTTATTCTGAGATACTAGGTCTTTATGCTCAGTGATATCTGGGGTATTATCTCGGGACTTCTGATTTTGCGGAAGCAATGGCCTAGTCCCCGGAGAATACTTTCTGCTTGCTTGAAATATAGCACCACCCTCAGCTAAAAAATGATGAAACATTGAAAAATGCTAATCATGGCTGTTGTAATACAAAAGATCCTCTAAAGGGGACACACCTAAAAGTCAACTAGGCTCTCTGCTGAACGGAAGTTCTGACCTGAGCTATCACGGTTGCATAATTTATTCCCCTTACAGATATCATCTGTGGTATATTCACCTGTAAGACTGAATATTAGGATCTGGATACGGGAGTATATTCAAGTAGTGGGACACACGAATAAGTTCAAGAGCTTAAAACATTAATTTCGTATCTCGGATCAATTGAACTTTGTGTGAAAATTTAAGTGGATCAGTATACTGACAATCTAAGTGAATCGTTTAAAACTTAAAATGAAATGAAGCTTAACGGTGTTGGTGATATGTCTCAGAAACTGATATGATCCTCTTGCACAAACTCACAAAAATATTGTTTGTAAATATTTCTTTACTGCATTTCATTCTATTCAAAAATCCAAAAAGATTTTAGTGTGTTTTAGCATAAATTTTGAAAAATCCAAAAAGATTTTAGACAACTAGTGTTGAAGAGCTGATTTTCAAAATTTCAAGTGCTAAACATGATGAACAGATGGTTTGGGAGAGTGTGTTGTTTTTGAATATGAAAATGATATTTCTTCAAATGGTTCATCAGAGACTATAAATGTTAGATCATTTTTGTGATATTTTTGAGTGATGTCTGATTGTGTTCAAGTTATCATCAGAAAATTTATTTTTGGGTAGAGCATGTGCAGGTATAGCCAGGTTTCGATCTAAGAACCTGTGGAAAGTGAATTCCAGACTACGATCTCAGCAGATTGAGAGGGGGAGTCTGAAGACATCTGAGGAGGAGATTAGTTGAAGTATGAAGGAAGTTCAAAGACTGATAAAGATTGAAGATACGAAGACTCGACACTCAAGACTCGTCAACATTCGAGGGGGAGTTTGTTGGTGCATGCGTCTGTCGACTTCGTCTTGTATCGAGTCTAGGACTAAAAATGTTAGATATATTCGTTTTAGAATGTGTTTAATGTAATTTAGCTTGAACGTGGTGATTTACCTTGAAAGTGTTTCAAGCTAAATCAAGGTTTCCCTTGAACAGTTTCAAGCTAAATCAAGGTTTCCCTTGAACAGTTTCAAGCTAAATCAAGGTTTCCCTTGAACAGTTTCAAGCTAAACCTCACCACTATATATAGCCTTCAAGCTAAATCATTTGTAACTTTTCCAGAGATTCTTCCGGTGAGCCACGAAGTGCTGTCGAAGTGTTGTCAGGTTGTAAATGTCATCAAATTAATAGAAACAACAGTTTTAAGTGTGAATCTCGCTGAATTGACCTCGGTTTGTTTGTTTCCGCCGCTCAAACTGAGATAAACTCTTCTGAACGACTCGTTTGGGTCCGAATTCGATCCTACAGATACCAAATTTACTTCAAACTTTTGGCGTGATTTCCAAGAACAAATGGGGACAAAGTTGTTCATTAGCACTGCGTACCGTCCATAAACGGATGGACAAAGCGAAAGAACAATACAGACATTGGAAGACATGTTACGGGTGTGTATCATCGACTTCGGAGGCAGTTGGGATGTCTACTTACCATTGGTTGAATTCTCGTATAACAACAGTTACCACGTAAGTATTGGTATGGCGCTGTACGAGATGCTCTACGGAAGAAAGTGCCAAACCTCGGTGTGTTGGGGTGAGGTGGTACCACATGAAGTCTCCTATAAAGATATAGTTCGAGCCACTAATGAGAAAATTGATATGGTTCAGGCTCATTTGAAAGCGGCTCAAGATAGGCAGAAGTCGTATGCTGACAACAGACGAAGATCGATCGAGTTTCAGGTTGGTGGCAAAGTTATGCTTAAAGTGTCCCTGTGGAAGGGAATTATCCGGTTCAGAAAAAGAGGGAAGTTGAGCCTGAGGTTTATTGGACCGTTTAAAATCATCAAACGGGTTGGTAAGGTAGCATACCGCCTTGAGCTACCGGAGGAATTAAACGAAATCCATAGCGCGTTCCATGTATCGCATCTCCGAAAGTGTCTAGCCGAAGAAACGACTTATATCCACTACGATGACATCGAAGTGGATAATAGCCTTAATTATGCGGTGAAGCAGATTGAAATTCTGGATCGAAAAGTTAAAAGTTTAAGGAACAAGGAAATTGACCAAGTGAAGGTCAAGAGGGAGCATAGAAAGGGTTCAGATACTACATGGGAATCCGAAGAGGAGATGCAATGACTCTACCCTACATTATTTGGTACCTATTCCGGTTTCGAGGACGAAACCCTTTTAAGGGGGGTGCACTTGTAACACCCCGAAAATATAAATCTTTATATTATTAATTAAATGTTGGTAATAAACAAGATAAAGTAACTAGGAATAAATAACCTAGTTACTCATAAGTCATGTAGTAATAAAGAAATTTGGTTAAAACACACTAAATGCAACTTGGGTAAAATAGAGGGGCCAAAAGTGATAAATTAGAAACTTGTTTTTAATAAATAAAATACCAAACACCAAAACACACACCTTGAGTGTGTGTTCTGGTCGAGTTCTTCACAGGAGCCAAAAGGAGCTTTTAAGCTCAAACCGTAATCAACCAAATTCCATCAAATTAAAGGGGCAAATCAAGTCCAAACAGAAATCTAAACTCAAATTAGTGATTACCTTCGCGAAAGGATCATAAGGTATGCCTAATTTCATTATTTAGTTTCATCTTGAGTTCTTGATGAACATGAGAAACCGAGATTTGAGCCTAAATGTTTGATGTTTGAATGAGATTAGGAATGAAATCATTTCTAGGAGTAAACCCTAGTCAATAACTTTTTAAATTAGTGCTCAAAGTTATGAAATTCATGATCATCCGTTTATGTGTTTAATGGGTTTTGTAGAAACAAGATGAATGCTAGAATCATGATTATCAAACTAGTGTTATTAGAATTCTATGAAGTTAGTTTTGATATTGAAGTGTTAATTAGACACTAAATTGGAAAAAGATGTTAAAATTGGTAAAATAACTAGCCATGAAACTTGGATTTTCTAATTTTATAAAAAATCATGCGCATTAGGTGTTTGATATAATGCCTAAGAGAAGGCAAAATGTTGAAATTTCGGACAAAAGCGCATGTTTGATTAATATGGCAAATTATGCATTGTGTGTTATAAAAAGAGTTCTAAACGGTTTGTGGTTGAATTCTATAAGCAAGGAAACCGAGCCTTCAAGCGGACAAGGCAGGGGCGATACACGCTTGAAAGGAAAGCTTTGAAGGTACGTAACTACGGTTTCGTTATATTATGTTTGATTTTTGTATTTTGTTAGTAGACCTTGAATTAGCAAAATATGTGAATTTGGTAAATGGTTGAAGTGACGAAGTCACTAGACAAACAAACGGGTCAAATATTGGTTAGAACAAGTTTGGTGTGTTGTTGAAATGGTGTTTTCCATTAAACAACCAAATGGGTCAAAAATGATTGAATTGGTAGTGATTGAAGTGACTTGAACGTCACTCGTTGAATTTGAATGATAAATGCGTAAACCATGAAATGGTAGTGATACGCTAAAGTTGACAAGCCCGAGGAAAGGGTAAACATGTTTTAGAAATTGATGTTGATGAACTATGCAAGGTATGACATTTAACTAAACGGGTCAAATACACGAAAAGGAAATTTATAGGCTAACAGTTATAAACTGGAGTTTATGCAAATAATGATAGTGAACGTGTTCGTATTTAAATTACGGACGCGTGGGAAAAAGATTTTCATAGAACGGATTATTAGAACGAAAGTTATGGAGATTTAAAGTTAGAATTTGGTTAGAATTCGGAGCTGGGCATTTGCAGCTCAAATGTTCGAAATCTTCTGTGAAAAAGAGGCCGTCGCGCTCCGCGATGGATAAGAGGAAGTTGGTCGCGCCCCCCACGGCCTGTGCAGCCCGCGAAGGCTGAGGTCTCATCTGTCGCGGCCCGTGACGGACCCCAGAGCTGGAAATTTTTGTTATTTTGATTATTTCTCTTTTCGGACTTGTTTAAACTGGTTATTTCTCCATCAAAACTAAGTTTTATGTTGGTTTTGAAATTAGGTGATCATAGGTTGCATTCGGATGATGATCAAGTCAAGTATCAAGAACCGAACACTCGTCTTTGAAGCTTCCGCAATGATGTCATTTTGATTATGTTTCAAACAACTTATGTAAACAATTATTACTATCTATTGAATGTTTTAATCATGTATGAAGAATAACTTATAAAATTTTTGAAAAGTCGCATTTTCATGTAAAATGCATAGTTTATTAATATAATCTTGATAAATTAAGACGGGTCTTAGAAACACTCACAAGATCAAAGACCAAAACTGAAGAACAAAGTCCCATTAACAAAGAAAAGAGGAATATTGAATTATAAAAAACATAGCACCACTTTGCCAAACTTTAAACATTTAATTCATACAAAGCTCATCTTCAACCATAGTACTACAAGAATTTTAGCCAATAATGGCCATACAAACTTGTTCACAAACAATGAACATGATGAACAAGTGTAAGAACACAAATTTCTTGAAGATTAATGATTACACATTTCTCACTCTCTCTCAAAGTAAGCTATTACAGATGATTTGATGGAGTGATCCCAAAAATTCCAAGGTGGATATGGTTGACTCTTTGGATCAGAGAGTATGTGTGTGTAAAAGTGGGAGAGAATGGTGTGGAATGAGATAACAAAAATGGGCTGCAAAGGCTACTATTTATAAGTTGATGACAACCAGGTGCACACGGCTGTCCCTAAGTAGGAATGGTCATGCATGGTACATTCTTCCAAAAGAATCTTGTACTTTTTGTATGAGCACATGCATGCATGCATGTACTGGTGCACGACCATGCGTTGCCAGTTGTCCTGACTGAACCTCTACTCCTTGTACTTTTTGGTACCAAATTGTCCTTGAGCATTTACAAGCACGGGCTTGCATGTACTGATGCACGACAACACATGCACATGTGTCCGTACATGGCCTTCAATTGATGTTAGCTTTATTGGATATCAATACTTCAAAGACGTGTCTTGTTCTCTCACGGTCGTGCCTAGGTGGGCATGGGCGTGTGATGCGTGTGATGCGTTATATAATTTATGTATATTTTAAGCCCTTTTTAACACTTTAGTCAAGTTTTAAATTTATAAAACACAATATTTTACCAACACTAAACACACATATTGGCAAGTGCACCCATCGTGAGCGTAGTATAGCGTTGGTAAGATACCGAGGTCGTCCAAGGACACAAGAGCTTTTAATACCGGTTTATCCTCAACGTCTAATCAAATAAAAAAATTAGAAAAAGTTTTAAACATGAAATAAAAACTAAAAATGATGAAAATAAAAATAAAATAAAAACAGATAGACAAGATGAATCACTTAGATCCGACTCGCCTTTAGTGTAACCTTTAATGATTTCCGCACTTTTGCACTTTTTAAGAGATTATCTTAGTTATAGTAGTAGGCCCCACTTTTGAAGATGATGTTACCCTCAACCCAGTAGTTTGAGTCAGCAAGGATACAATCCTAAAGGGTCGGAATATTGAAAGACAATTAATTAAGTTATTAATGCGTAATGTGGGAGGCCCCTCTTTTGAAGGTGACGTTACCCTCGGCTAAGTGGTTTGAGTCAGCAGAGATACAATCCCAAGTAGCCGGGTTAATGTATTAATAATAGTTTACATATGAGGGGATCAAGCTATTCGCACCCCCGCCATCCAATACCAGTGGGTATTGAAGGAGGTCCTAGTAAGCTTGACCCAGGTCCTTGCAGGATCTATACACTGAACAAGGCAAGAACCTTACCAAACCATTCCCTTAACCCCGACCAGGTAGCCAACATATCTTTATATAGACCATAGATATATGAATGATGTAAATCTTTTATTTTATATAGACAGTAAAATAACGCCAAGACACCACAGACAAATTATAAGGAAGTTTCACCTTCAACATAAGAAACTAGTTATTAAAGTCATTAATACAAAACCAAATAAAAAGTGCGAAAAGATTAAAAATCAAAAGTATTACATTAAATGCTTGTCTTCACCAAGTGATGTAAGAGACTTAGGCAAACATGGCCTTTGATTGTCAAGAACTCTTACTATCAATCTTGGATCCCGAGACTACTACACACTCTCTATGATGGATGATGGATGATGGTGGTGGATGTGGGTTGTAGTGGTGGTGGAGTGTGGGTGAAGTGGGAGAGAGGTGGTTTGATAAGGGATGCCTTTGAAGTGAACCAAGCACCCCTATTTATAGCCTGCACAGAAGCCCGGACATGGCCCCATGTCCATTGGGCACGACCCCGTGTCCATCCTTATTCTCTTTCTTCATTAATTTCAATTTTTTTGTATTAGCTCCACACGCCCCCGTGTCCGCTGGGCACGGCCCCGTGTGCAGAAACGTATCTGTACTATCAAGATTTGCTTGGATTCTGCGAATCTTAGCATTGACCATGGCCCGTGTTGAGCTGGGCACGCCCCCGTGTCGGGAATAGAAGCTTCTATAGCTTTGTCCTTTCTGCAGACACCTGGCCACGCCCCCGTGGTCAGCCTTCTGTTTTCTTGTTTTTGCTTGGGAAGATGCTGTCGAGGGGTCGGGCATGCCACGTTTGTTCCTTTTCTTGTATTTATGTTAGATTTTGCTGCATGTTTGTTTGTTTTGTTCATTTACACTCATTTAATCCTAAAAATACGAAAGGAAGACAAAAGCACACTTTTTCCAACATTAGTACTAAAAAAGGGTTAGTTTTATGCCTAATTTGACGTAATTTATATGTTTCATTTTACACACATCAAATACCCCCACACTTGAATCTTTGCTTGTCCTCAAGCAAAACTCTTTATAATGTGACTTACACTCCCAAATGGAATGGGTAGAAGAGAAGTTTTGGGCTTGTCTTTAGTGTCGGGAATCCAAGATCTTTATTAGGCTTTAATTTTATGTTATTTACAATCCTATTCATTATGATTTATTTAGAACGTTTAATAAGAGAAATTACTTATTTGGGCATAACATGCCTCTTTAAAATTCCATTTATATACAAGTTCACATACCTCACGGGAGATCACTTAACACTCAGCCGAAGATGTATTTTTTGTGAAACGCTTGAGACCGGCATAGAACTTACTTCTACCATATTCTTGCCAAGCAATCAATCCTCCCCCTTTTTAACTATAAACCTTTGTTAATATCAAGAGGACTTGGGGAAGGG
This sequence comes from Helianthus tuberosus, assembly GCA_030545235.1. Lineage (NCBI taxonomy): Eukaryota > Viridiplantae > Streptophyta > Magnoliopsida > Asterales > Asteraceae > Helianthus > Helianthus tuberosus. The sequence goes on along the minus strand of CM060448.1, from coordinate 162,039,712 downwards.
ATAGGCTTGGGTTAAAGGTAGGTGATTTTGGGTTAGTGGTTAGTAAAAAGGGCGAAAAGCGTAAAAAGAGTCGGTCGTCGTAAAACTTTTTGTTTTTCTGAATTTTATTCAAACAAAGCGTTTTCAAACAAAGTTTCTTAGATGAACTTGTTTGTTTATTGCTATTCTTCATTCATTTTTTTTTTGTAAGGAACGTCACATGAAGACCAAGCTTTCTACTAAAACAAAGGGTTTAAAAATAAAAAAGGGTTTTGGTGGGTAAAGGGTGTTTGATTTGTGGGTTTAGAAATGAAAAGATTTAGGATCAAAGGGGTTAACTAGGGGGATTTTGGGTAGGTTAAAATAAAAAGAAAAAAATAATGTTGTTAAAAAGAAAAATGGTTAGTCCTAATGCCTCCGTCATTTACTTACTTGGGTTTAAGTTGGTAAGTACCGGGAATGTATCGTCATGACAAGTTCTAGAGTCGTAAGAAACTCAGCGGCTATTCACACAAGAAACGAAAGATGAGCATTTAATTTAAAGATGTATGCTTTTATGCTCAATAAAGGCTCAAAACTAACTTTTTGTGGGAATGGGTTTTTAATGTGATCAAGTATATATAATCAAAGTTTAACTAGATTTGTCATGCCGTTTCATAATTTTCTTATGTTGGTTCTTTTTATCACGACGCTATCGGTTTGTAAATTTGTAAAAATATAACCTTTTTAGAACTTTTTATTCCCAAATTAAACCAAGACAAGTAAAAAAAAGAAAAGTTTTTGAAAAAATTTGGGGTGATTAGCGGTTCCAATAGAGTTTTGTGTAAGGCTTGTTATTAGGACTTGCAAAATTCAAGGTTTTAGCATCCTCCCAGACTTAAATTACACATTGTCCTCAATGTGTCCCAAAAATAAGTTTTTAAGTTGATTTAATGTGTAAAAAGGTGTTAAAAACAAGGTTTTGGTGTTACTGGGCAGCTGGACACGGCCCCGTGCTGGATGAGCACGGCCCTGTGGTCAGATTTCTAGTAACGAAAACTTACAGAAGGTGGACACGGGGGCGTGCCTAGTGAACACGACCCCGTGTTGGGCAGAATTTAGACAAACAGCAGGTACTGGGTGGTGGACACGGGGGCGTGCCAGCTGGGCACGACCCCGTGTTGACAATCTGCAATCTCCGAAAACAGGTTTTGGCTTTCGGTTCTGGTTTCTAGGCTTATGTAGCAATAATACTTAGTGCTCCGAAGCCTCATAGGTACCTGTTTTACTTAAGAATACCACACCACACAAAATAACAAACATCCTACCTTACCAAAGTTTCAACATCCACAACACAAACTAAAAAAAATGCAGGAAAGTAAACGAGTTATGGAAAGTAAATTGTTCAACAAGTGGCACGCAGGCCATGAAATTGTTTTCTAGAGAAAAGGGGGTGAACCTGTTATGACCTTCAACCATGTTACATCACCTCCAACGCCTTCGTCTCAATCGATGTCGTCATCCTCGTCATCTCCTCCTTGGCCTGCCATTTACTCCCGGATGTTGCTGATACATGTTAGAGATGTTCCTTTCTAAAACTCTGACCCAGGTGTACGTGTTGCTTTCCATATTGTAGGTGTTGCAGGTGCACATGAGGTTTTCCTGTAAAAGATCATGTAAACTTTGGAAATTAGGAAAACCACCTCCTTGAGAGGAGGATTGACCCGAATCACTATGATGCTGATACTGGTACTGGGGAGGAGGACGGATTTGTGGAGCGTGAATGGCGAGAGCTTCTTGAGGGTTCCACACATGCCCTTGAACCATCTGAAATCTGATCGTCCCGTCATTTGCTTCGTTGATTAAATTCATGGAGCGACATATGACAAGGTCCACTTTTCCCGACCATGGGCCCTTCTAGAAGGACCTTGGAATCCTTTGCACAAAATGCTTGAAGAGGCGATAGATCCACCCTCCAAAAAGGATAGGGGTCGGGGGGAGTGGCAAGTTGGTTCTAGTGCATGTTGTGAAGTAGCAGGTGTGGAACATCGAGGTTTATACGGTTGTGAATGCAATGGAGGACTATCAGATCACGCAAACCTACAACACCACCACTGCCATGTCTCTGGCAAAGGGAGTAGCTGAGGACCCTATGGATGTAGCGGTAAAGAGGGTCCCGCAACTGTGTGCTCTTGGTCTGGCTAGGGTTATTGTGTCCCTCCCCAAATCCCAATCTGAGCCCATGCTGCTTGGCGTTGATCTTGTGAGAGTTCGCGGATACCACCAGTGTTCTCCTCCTCTCCAGGATCCTCTTCAGCATATAACCCGATGATTGCCCCAAATTGTGCAATTGAAATTGAGTACCTAACCCCTGCACAATGGAATTCCACCCCCTCATTGTCAAACGGCTCCGCTTTTGCCTTGAAGGCAAACGTGCTATAAAATTCCATGTTATACTCGTGCACGGAGTGGAGCCGAGTGCAAAGAGCTGCTCTTAATGGACCAGTAACAAGGTTGTTTAAGCGGTCAATTTGGCCTACTGCTTCTAGAGTATCCAAGCAAACTTGTCGGGGGGTTTTCTTCAGGCCTTTTCTTGAGAACCTCAAACCGTGCTTGAGCAGCCCACTCATTCGGGTTGAACCTAGTAAACTTCTTGGCCATCTGAAAGAAAACACCAAACAATTAGCATGAAACAGTACAATTTTTGAAGAAACCTGAAAACAGTCAGCTGAACACAACCCGGTGTTCAGTGGACACGCCCCAAGTTCGCCAGAAATCAGCTGGACACGCCCCCGTGCTCACTGAGCACAGCCCCGTGCTCAGGCGTCTGTTTCCCAAAAACCTCATTTTTTTACCCGGTCCCGAAAACTTGAAAATTTTTTGTTGAGTAGGGGCGGTTTTCCCCGAAAATGAAACCCCAAGTGCCATTTTTCCCAAAATAAACCGTTTACCCCTTCAATTTCATCTTTTTCGGTTCAAAAACAAAGGTTTGAGGTTTTTGTGAGAAATCGGGAAAAATCTACAAACAATTCAAGTTGATTTACTTCCTATAACATGCATCTATACTAATACTAACAGATCCAAGCAAAAATTTGAGGTTTGATTCGGTTCAAGTTGAAGAACCCTAGATTTTCCCCAAAATTTTGATGTTAAACTACATGCAAGTGATTAAACTAACTAACTATGATGATAGAATCATACCTTGACGTTGTTAGAAGTTGGAGGAACATGAAAATCTGCAGAAATTTCCGGTGGACCAGAGAGTTCTTGGGGAAACGGGGCTTGTTGAAATGAAAAAATGAAGGAAAAAGGGGTTTTATCCCCGTCAGTTGCGCGAACAGGGCCCTGTGGGCGGGCAAAATTTATTTATTTATTTTTATTTTTATTTTTTAAGGTGCACGTGTGAATGCCCTATTTCCCGAAACTTGGTTTTAGAAATCTTACCGATTTAGAGGCTTTCCCGACGTTCGTTACTTACAAGATATGATGTTGATGCTCAAACCTTTGTTTAATCTTTGGCTGCTTGTAGCGAGACTTCGTCCTCTTCATGCTCAATGAATCCTTGATAGAGCTTTAGCTGTTGGCCATTGACTTTAAATGGGATTCCATTTTGAGATTTAATTTTAATTGCACCGTGTGGAAAAATGTGGGTGATGGAAAAAGGTCCCGACCACCTAGACTTTAATTTACCAGGAAATAATCGAAGTCATGAATTAAACAATAGAACTTGATCTCCTACTTGAAATTCATTTGGTTTAATGTGTTTATCATGCAAATTTTTCATTCTTTCCTTATAAATTTTGGAGTTAGAGTATGCGTGATTCCTTAATTCGTCTAATTCATTTAATTGAAAAAATCGATTTTTACCGGCTACTTCTAAGTTTACGTTTTTAATTGCCCAGTAGGCTTTGTGTGCTATTTCTACCGGTAAATGACAGCTTTTTTCCATAGACAAGCTTATATGGGGTTGTACCTATTGTTGTTTTATACGCAGTTTGAAAAGCCCATAAAGTGTCGTCTAATTTATCAGCCCATTCCTTTTTATTTAATCCTACGGTTTTTTCAAGTATTCTTTTTAAATCTCGATTAGTCACTTCGGCTTGCCCGTTTGTTTGAGGGTGATATGCTGTTGAGACCCGGTGATAGACCCCATACCTTGCTAAAAAAATTTCAAGTTGATGGTTACAAAAATGGGTGCCTCTATCACTTATTAATGCTTTTGGAGTTCCAAAATGAGAGACTAATTGTTTCAGAAATCTTACCACAACTCTTCCATCGTTTTTTGGAAGTGCTTCGGCCTCGGCCCATTTTGACAAGTAATCTACCGCCACAAGTATATATTTGTTTCCTTTTGATGGTGGGAAGGGACCCATAAAGTCAAGTCCCCACACATCTAAAATTTCACAAACAAGAATGCCATTTTGTGGCATTTCTTTTTTTGAAGAAATATTACCTGATCTTTGGCAAGCATCACATGTCTTGATAATACTTTGGGCGTCTTTGTAAATGGTTGGCCAATAAAATCCTAAATCAAATACCTTTCGTACGGTACTAGCGGCACCATGATGTCCTCCGTATGGACCTTCATGACAATGGCGGAGAATTCTTCTTGCTTCACTACCATGTACGCATCGACGGATAAGTTGGTCGGCACACATTTTGAAAAGATAAGGATCTTCCCAAAAATAATGCTTTACATCGGCAAAGAATTTTTTTCTTTGATGATGTGACCATCCTTTTGCGACTATACCGCTAGCTAAGTAGTTAGCATAGTCCGCGTACCATGGATCTTCTCGGTATTCCACCATTTCTAGGGACTCAGTTGGGAATTTTTCATTGATTAGCTCGTCCCTAGTTGCCTCCAAAGCTGGATCTTCTAGGCGGGAAAGATGATCTGCAGCGGTGTTTTCTGCTCCTTTCTTCTCTTTTATTTCAATGTCGAATTCTTGGAGGAGTAGAATCCATCTAATTAAACGCGGTTTAGCATCCTGTTTCTTAAAGAGATATCGAATGGCTGCATGGTCTTTATAAACTATCGTTTCAGAAAGAACAAGATAAGAACGAAATTTATCAAAAGCAAATACCACAGCTAGTAATTCTTTTTCTGTTGTTTTGTAATTTTCTTGTGCATCATTAAGTGTTTTACTAGCATAATAAATTGGGTGAAAGTGCTGATCTTTTCTTTGTCCCAAGACAGGTCCAACTGCAAAGTCACTTGCATCACACATGATTTCGAAGGGTAATTTCCAATCAGGCGCTATCATGATAGGTGCATTGACTAGCATTTCTTTTAGTGTTAGAAATGCTTGGTTGCAATCCTTGTCAAAGATGAAAGGGGCATCTTTTTCAAGTAATTTTGTTAGAGGTCTTGAGATTTTTGAAAAGTCTTTGATAAATCATCTATAAAATCCGACATGCCCAAGGAAACTTCTAATAGCTCTAACGGAGGATGGGGGTGGTAATCGAGATATAGTGTCTAGTTTTGCTCGATCAACCTCCATTCCTTTGCTTGAGATTTTGTGACCGAGTACTATTCCCTCCGTTACCATTAAATGGCATGATTCCCAGTTAAGGCCGAGGTTTGTTTCCTCACATTAGGACAGCTTTCGTTCAAGGTTATCGAGGAATTAGTCGTATGAATCTCCAAAGATAGAAAAGTCGTCCATGAAGACTTCCATTGTCTTTTCTATCATGTCATGAAATATGGCCACCATGTAATGTTGAAAGGCTGCAGGGGCATTACATAGACCAAAAGGCATGCGTCGATAAGCAAAAGTTCCATAGGGACATGTGAATGTTGTCTTTTCTTGGTCTTCGGGTGCTATCGGTATTTGAAAGTAACCTGAAAAACCATATAGGAAACAATAAAATTTGTGACCGGATAATCTTTCTAACATTTGATCAATAAAAGGTAAAGGAAAGTGATCTTTCCTCGTTGCCTCATTTAATCGACGATAATCTATACATACTCTCCATCCTATGACGGTTCTTGTTGGTATTAATTCATTTTTCTCGTTAGTTACTACCGTCATACCTCCTTTCTTATGAACTACTTGGACAGGACTTACCCAAGGACTATCGGAGATTAGGTAAATGAGTCCGGCGTTAAGTAATTTGATGACTTCATTTTTAACCACTTCTTGGACGTTTTGATTTACTCTACGTTGTGGTTGTATTACCGATTTATAGTGATCATTCATTAAAATTTTTTGCGTACACATGGAAGGACTTATTCCTTTAATATCTACAAGCCTCCAAGCGATCGTGTTTTTATGTTTTTTCAAAAGTGAGATTAATTTTTCTTTTTCTACACTAGTTAATTTTGACGAAATAATTACTGGTGATTTACCATCTTTGTCGAGAAAAGCATATTCCAAACCTTTTGGAAGTTTTTTGAGCTCAAGAGGTGGGTCTTTAGGAGGCTCCTTATTTGGTTGCTCATTTTGATCAAGGACCAAAAAGGTTTGTTCTATGGCGACCTCTTCTTCAACAAAGTGGTCAATTTCTTCTCTTGTATCGGGTGGTTCATCTTTATCTTCAATTAGGGGGTCATTATTGCTGAATGGATATTTCATTGAACGCTCAAGATCGACACTTTTTTTAATGCCCCTAATTGAATGGGTAGATTGTTATACTTCCGATTTTCAAAGCTTCGTGGGTCTTTGCAAAACGTCATCCCAACACTAGTGGAGCGTCATCAAGGATGACGAAGTCGGTTGGGATTACCATTTGATTGGTTTGGACCAACACATCTTCAAATACCCCTATTGATTTTACTGTTTTCCGATTAGATAGTAAAATGGGTATTTGAAGTGGAGAAAAATCACTAATACTTAATTTTTCGAAAATGTAGTTCGTCATTATATTAACAGAAAGATCTTTATCGATTGTAATATTACTAATAAAGGAATTTTGAAAGAAACATGGAACCAGTGTAATGTTAATTTCAAATGGATCTTCTTTTATTAGCGCAGTTTGATCATTTGTTAACTTAATGCTTACCATTTCGTAAATTTTAGTGTTAGTGTTTAACTCTTTTAAAACTTAGCATGAGTGGGTACTAAACAATGATTTTCGAAAGAAAGGGACAAGAGATTAATTTCTTTAAAATTAGACTCTTCTTGGATTTTAACGTTGTCGGACTCACCTTTTCCGTTGTTTAACTCATGTGTCAGCTTTTCAATTACCTGTTCTTCCATTTTTACCTTTTCAACTATCTCTTCTTTATTACAAGTTAATTCTTCCCTTGTGCGTGATTCCTCTTCCCTTGCGCGGGCTTCTTTTATACAACGGTCGATAGTTTTAAGGTGTTGTATTATCTTATCGGCTTTGGTTGTGATGGAATAAGGATCTTCAAAGCTTGAATTCAGAAGTTCGATCCTTGGTTCCTCATGATACTCATATGAGGTAGATGGTTCACACCATTGTTCCTCATTGTAAGTATATGATGGATAAGGGTCATAACTTTGTTCTTCATAATACTCATATGAGGTGGGTTGTTCACGCCATGGTTCCTCATAGTAAGTATATGAAGATTGAGGCTCATATCTTGGTTCCTCAAAGTATGAGTATTAAGGCTCATACCTTGGTTCATCAAAATATGAGTATGAGGGAGAAGGTTCATACCTTGGGTCTTCATAGGGTGTGTATGACGTGGATGGCTCGTACCTGGGCTCCTCATAGTAGTTGTATGAAGGGGATGGTTCAAAGAGGTTACAATATTGTACCGAGTGAGGGTTACCACAAATGGTGCAATAGTCTTCCCTATAATCATCCTTCTCATAGTGGTAGTTGTAATCTCCTGAGTATTTATCCATAAGAATCACTCAGCATACCACAACAGAGTCTCGAGGACCAGTAAACAAAAAATAAAAACGGAAACAGAAACAGAGGCTGGACACGGCCCCGTGTTCAGTGAGCACGGCCCCGTGTTCTGTGACATCTGTGCCTCCACGGTCATCATAAGAATACAAAACCAATGAAATATTGTGTTTCTTACTTGGTATTTGTATAAATGTGTGCATCAATTTAACATATCAATTCTCGTTCGATTTTGAGCCCTAAATCGCTTTCTGGAAAGTTATACGCGAACTGATGCGTAAACGTAATCAATTTAACGCGAAAAAAACTCCGGAACAGTGACATAGGCTTAACATACCTTAAATAACCTTTACATAACTTAGAAATGAGTTTTGGAAGGTTTGGTGTGTCGAAATCAAGTTTATTCGATCGCAGGGACTATTTGCGTCAAACTGCAAAAGTCTGCTGATTCATATGGTATCGAACATTTTGGAACTTGACCATAAGTTAAACATACCATAAATATCCTTTACATAGCTTAGAAATAGGCTTTGAGGGGTTCGGTGTGCAAAAATAAACTTTTTGGTCAAACAGGGACTAAAAGCGTCAAAAAGTGCATAAGTTTGCATTTTCGCGCATATCTTACGTTCTGAATATCCGGACATCCAAAAATTTATGTAAACATTAAAATATTTTATTTTAATGATTGGCATGATAAAATTCCATTCCTCGCGTGATTTGGATCGTTTTTCGCGTCCGTTCGTGTTTCATCGTAATTAACCAAACAACGCAACCGTACGACCAAAAAAACCGACGTCCGACATATTTTTGAGCATATTTTAAGTTTCCTATACTTTAACTTCATTGTAGAGCCTTGAAATGGGGTTAACGGGGATTAAACGTGTCAAAAATGCATAAAAAACCAAGTTTTACACTTGCAGGGACTAAACTTGACAATCTGTCAAAATTGTCTAGGAGGGGCGCGTAAGACTTAGTGAAAGTCTACGCGGCCCGTGAGAGACCCCCAGTTCTGCAAAACTCAGTTTTCTCAAACAGCAACTGGTTTCTGGGTTTTTGGGCATGGTATTCACACTCTATGGACTGGTTTTCAAGCTCCCATGGTATATAAAACAATGGGAAACACTTGTAAGGTCCAGATCAAAGCTCAAAGTTCGAGAAACGATCTTAACGGCTCTTGAATTCCTATAAATACCCACCAATTCAACCCTCATTCCTCACAATTGAACTCACTTCTACTCTAAGTTGAAGCTCTCCCTTGTGAGGCTTCATACCTGAGTGTTTTGAGTTCAAATTTTCCTAGCTTGGACCTTTTGTATGTTTCTTTCATGCTTTTATGCGTTTTTAAGCATGAAAGTCAAACAATGTTTGACTTTCTGCTTCGACCAGTCAATGGTCAACACGGAGTTCGTTTGAACTTCGCAACGTGAGCGTAATCATGATGGTCATAGTCCTTTGTGACTATACCTACCGATTACCACGTTATTTAGGTATAGCGACGAGTCATAGTTTTGGTAAAAATATGCGTTTATGCATATTTTGCAACCAAACTATTCTTGGGTATCAAAACCCCTTTGTTTTGATATCAAACATGTTTTCTAACTTCGTTAAACATGTTTTAAGATGTTTAACTCGTCACTTTTAGTTTAGTGCTTATATGGGGTCGTAAGATTAGCGGTCTAAACAACCGCTTAGACTTTCGAACCCAACTCGTTTGGTCGATCATTAGGATCCGACCAAACATATTTTGTGACCATAGTTGTATAGGGAATAACCTTCTGAGGTTATGCCTTATATGCCTTAGGAAAATGACCAAAATGCCCCTTTTACGCATAAATTCATTTTAAGCATATGTAACCTAAATTTTGACATCTAAAATGATTAGGTAACATTATTAGACATGTTAAGGCATATAATACTTGTCATAGGACTAGTTAGGTGGTCCGAACGCGTTTTACGCGAACGACCCGTTTAAGTAGCGTAAGCTACCTAATCGGATCGTAATGGGTCGTAAGCACTTAGGATAGGTTTTGATTTAGTATGTAGGATTTGTTAAACCATATCATATGAGTTCCAACACTTATTTGGTTTATGAAACCTCATCCTATCCGATCTCCCGATTTAGGTCCAGATTATTAATATAGTTATCTATATTAGGTGCCGTTTGATTTCCGTGATCCCTCTAGCTTTGCTTGGTTGCTATTCAAGACTTCTAAGCATTCTCAGGTGAGTACATAGACCCCTCTTTTACTGTTTTCAAACATTTTGGGGTGAAACACATGTGCCAATTTGTTACTTTCGTGCTTTTTATGCTTTCATAACATATACTTGCTATGTTCATTAGTACACATATAGTACATGATTTCATTATGTTTTGTTATGTATCTTCTCTGAGCATGCTAGCACATTGATTTTCATATATTACATTTTGTTGCATATGTTCATCCAGCATATGGACACATTGATTTTCATTGCATTTTTGTTGCATATGCTCATCCAGCAAATGGACACATTGTTTTACATTTTTACTTTGTATGTTCATTTAGCATATTTAGTACATTATTTTCATAAAACATGCTTACACTTGGTATGACATTTGGTTTGTTTAACTGGTCATTAATACATTCATTAACACCGATCATGTCGTTCGTTAGTAGGTAGTGGTACCATAGGAATTGACAACTCCCATTCCTGAAATCCTAGGTTTGTTTGGGTGGAAGGAATGACTGAATTCGATATTCAGAATTTAGATGAACCTTTAACTTGTTAGGGGTTTATCGCCACAGTCACAAGGCTTGAATGTAGACGTTAGAACATTACCGCGTAGATGTTTGTATCAATAAAGCATGAGTTTTACAAAACATAACTTTTGATTTAAATTATGGTTTATCAAATACATTGTTTTGTACATTCTTTCTTATAGGGTTGAGTAAATGCTTTTATTTAGTAAATGATTTTATTCACTATACATTACATTTGGCTATATATAAACATGATTTACATTTGGCATTAGGCATTGTTTACACATAAACATTTTGACATTTGTTTAAACAAGACGTGTTGGTGGTTTGTTTGGGTAAGTGATTTAAATAACGAGGCGTGGGTAATATGATAAAAGCATGGTGGATACGCCACTGGTACTTCCTATATATAAGTGCTTTTATGATATTACATATCGTAGCGTTATTTAAACCATTTCAATTAGACATATTACATTTTACACAAATAACATATCTTCATAAAACATTTTTTTATAAATAACATATTTATACAAACTCATTTTACTTGGTCTTCATTTAACCAAGCATCTTTCTTTTACATCATCTGATTTCTTATTAATTTTTGTATGATTTATAAAAGAAAACATTTTACAAGGTTCATGACTAACTTTTGTTAAACATATTCTTTAAACTTACAAGTCATGAATCCTATTTTAATAAAACTTATGTATCTCACATGCATTTTTATGCTGGCGTACCTATTTTCACATGTGTTTCAGGTGCTGTTGTTAGATGATTATGATGCAAACATAGGATTGGACGAGGGCCTTAGTGACAATAAAAGAAGGAAGACTAGTTAATTATGTTATGTTTCTTTGTTTTTAAGACAATGTAACCTCTTATAATTTAATAAAACAAAACTTCAATTTCCATGTGTTATGAAACAATGATTCTGTTACGACACTCCCCGACGATTCCGCCGCGGTTTGTTGTTTTACGCGGTCGGGGTGTGACATGTTTAGGTTCTGTATCTGGGCGTTTTAATAAAAGTGACTGGTTTTGTGCAGCACGGGGGCGTGTTCAGTGAGCACGGCCCCGTGTTCAGACTCTGTATCTGGGAGTTTTGAAAAAAATATGTAGCACGACCCGTGTTCAGCGAACACGACCACGTGTTCAGTTTAATGTAATGCAAAAACTTAACTAAAATGCAGAAAATGTGCGCGCAGTTTTAAAATGGTTTTGAAAAACTGATTAGGCCGTTGATTTTAAGCTTTCTTAAAATCCTTGTGTCCCCAGCAACGGCGCCAAAAACTTGATGCGTGCGTAGTGTTATATAATTTATATATATTTTAAGCCCCTTTTAACACTTTAGTCAAGTTTTAAATTTATAAAACACGATATTTTACTAACACTAAACACACATATGGGCAAGTGCACCCATCGTGAGCGTAGTATAGCGTTGGTAAGATACCCTTTTGAAGGTGGTAGGTCCCTCTTTTGAAGGTGACGTTACCCTCGGCTAAGTGGTTTGAGTCAGCAGGGATACAATCCCAAGTAGACGGGTTAGTATATTAATAGTAGTTTACATATGAGGGGATCAAGCCATTCGCACTCCCGCCATCCAATACCAGTGGGTATTGAAGGAGGTCCTAGTAAGCTTGACCCAGGTCCTTGCAAGATCTATACACGGAACAAGGCAAGAACCTTACCAAAACATTCCCTTAACCCCCGACAAGGTAGCCAACATATCTCTATATAGACCGTAGAGATATGAATGGTGTAAATCTTTTATTTTATATAGACATTAAATAATGCCAAGACACCACGGACAAATGATAAGGAAGTTTCACCTTCAACATAAGAAACTAGTTATTAAAGTCATTAATACAAAACCAAATAAAAAGTGCAAAAAGATTAAAAATCAAAAGTATTACACTAAATGCTTGTCTTCACCAAGTGATGTAAGGGACTTAGGCAAACATAGCCTTTGATTGTCAAGAACTCTTACTATCAATCATGGATCCCGAGACTACTACACACACTCTATGATGGATGATGGTGGTGGATGTGGGTTGTAGTGGTGGTGGAGTGTGGGTGAAGTGGGAGAGAGGTGGTTTGAAAAGGGATGCCTTTGAAGTGAACCAAGCACCCCTATCTATAGCCTGCACAGAAGCCCGGACACGGCCCCGTGTCCATTGGAAACGGCCCCGTGTCCATCCTTATTCTCTTTCTTCATTAATTGCAATTTGTCTTTATTAGTTCCACACGCCCCCGTGTCCGCTGGGCACGGCCCCGTGTGCAGAAGCGTATCTGTACTACCAATATTTGCTTGGGTTCTGCGAATTTTAGCATTGACCTCGGCCCGTGTTGAGTTGGGCACGCCCCCGTGTCGGGAATAGAAGCTTCTATAGCTTTGTCCTTTCTGCAGACACTTGACCACGGCCCCGTGCCCGTCCGCTGGGCACGGGGCCGTGGTCAGCCTTCTGTTTTCTTGTTTTTGCTTGGGAAGATGTTGTCGAGGGGTCGGGCATGCCACGTTTGTTCCTTTTCTTGTATTTATGTTAGATTTTGCTGCATATTTGTTCTGTAGGATCGGTTTGTGACCCAAACGAGTCGTTCAGAAGAGATTTTATCAGTTTCAGATGCGGAAAATAAGAAACTGATGTCGAAACAGCTTGAATATCACTTTAAACCTCGTGTATATTGATTTAACAGCTATTACATTCACGAGAAATACCGGCAACACTTCGGTATCACAACTGAATTCTTCTCTGGTTTTTTTCAAATGAAAGACATGACATCTATTTATACTACATGCTAGTTCGCTTGAACCTACACACATACATGTTCAAGCGAAACCACCTAATAACTTCAAGCGAGCCCACATGCATTTCAAGCGAACCTCACTAATATTTTATCTTCAAGCGAACTCATTAATTTGTCTTCAAGCGAATCCTCAAATCTGATTTGTGTGAATGTTGTAGACATGATGTAATAGATGATGTCACATATATGATGTCATCATCAAGAATGATGACATCACTCTTGTTCAGATCTGCAACGAACCCGTGACTCGATATAAGACGAAGACGACAGATGAATGCACTAACAGACTCCCCCTCAGATGTTGACGAGTCTTAAGTGTCGAGTCTTCACAATCTTCAGTCTTTATCAGTCTGAACTCTCTCTGAAATATCTCATAGTGTAATCATCCTTAAACTTTATCTCCTTCTCCTCTTCAGCATCAACAGACTCCCCATGAACAATCTCTACTCGGATGTCTTCAGACTCCCCCTTTCGATATACTGGGATCGCAGTCTGGCATGTTGAAATCACAAAGTCCTTAGATATCGAAACCTGTCTCTCTATCATCAGGTTCAAGATCGAAACCTGGCTACCCCTGCACATTCTTAACCCAGAAATAAATTTCACAAATTTAACATTTAACAAATTTATAAACCCAGATTCTCTCTCAAATTAAACCAGAATGATTTATCAATGATAAATTCTGATGAACCATTTGAAAAAAAAATTAATCATTTTTCCTTTCAAAACACATTCTCCCAAACCATTTGTTCATCATGTCTAGCACTTGGAATTTTGAAAATCAGCTCTCCAACATCAGTTGTCTAAAATCTTTTTGGATTTTTCAAAAATTATGCTAAAATACACTGAAAATCTTTTTGGATTTTGAGATATTAAGAAATGCAGTAAAGAAATATTTACAGACAATATTTTTTGTGAGTTTATGCGAGAGGATCATATCAGTTTTTTACAAGTCACAAGTACCGTTGAGCTTAGTTACACATTAAGAATTAAACAATTCACTTAGATTGCCGATATACTGATCCACTTAAATTTTCACACAAATTTCAACTGATTCAGGATATGATTTAGATGTTTTAAGAAATTAAACTCATTCATGTGTCCCACCTCTTGAATATACTCCCGTATCCAGATCCCAATATTCAGTCTTACAGGTGAGTATACCACAGATGATATCTGTAAGGGAATAAATTATAGTACGAAACCGTGAGAGCTCAGGTCAGAACTTCCGTTCAGGAGAGAGATGTCGGCTCGACTTTTGGTGTGTCCCCTTTAGAGGATCTTTTGATTACAACAGCAATGACTATCAATTTTATTGTTTCATCAATTTGCTGAGGGAGGCGCTATGTTTCAAGCAAGCGAAAAGTATTATTCGAGGACTAGGTCAGAACTTCCATTCAGCAGAAGTCCCAGAATAATACCCAAGATATCACTGAGCATAAAGACCTAGTATCTCAGAAAGAGGGACCTTTCAAAAGAGATTTCAGGGGTTACCTATATATCCAAGTAGTGTTCCCCAAAAAATAAGCAAGTTTGAATTTAAGTTTATATCCCGAAAAAGCTTACTAAATGTGTAAAAACCTATCGGCATATCATCAGTGAGACCGTTTAACGCTATTTAAACAATACAATTCTTTAGCATTCTGTAACTGTCTACTGATGTACTATCATTTCCTCTTCTTAGACACCAAAACTCATTTTTCATTTTATCATGTTTTTGTCTTTTTCAAATTTTCTAATGTTTTTGGATTTTCTGAAAATTTCTACTCCCCCTAAAATGCAAACACATTAAAGGAAATTTGAAAAAAAACTATACAATAAAATTGACAACCGATATCAAATCGCTTCAATTCGCCATCCACTTGGCATAAACATTCCTAACTCCCCCTTACACAAAACTATTTTCTCATTATGATTTCAAAACACTTAAGTTTGTTTTAACCAAAATGATTTTTCCGGAAAATAAGTTTTGTTGGTTTTATCACTTGTAAAGTTTAGGGGTTTGGTGCATCATATAGTCCTTCAAATACCACTTGTAAGTTTGGTCCAATCAAGTTCAACCTAATGACCTTGATTAACCATTTGTAGAAAAAACAAGTACAACTTAATGTCCTTGATTTACCACTTGTAAGTGTAAACCTTCATTAACCAATTTGTAGGAATACCACATCTACACAAAATCATTTTACCAATAAAGATGTCGATTCCTGCTTCGCACTTACCAACCTGGAAGCTCCGGCAATTCACACTTAACCTGTAAAAATTCAATTATTATAAGATTCATTCATAAAATCAATTATCAAGAAAGATGCTGATTCCTGATCCACGATTACAAACTTGGGATCTCCGGCAAAGTCAGATGTTCAAGGGAAAAGAATTTCCACCCAAGTCTGACCAACCTTGGGTGTTTTTAGCTCCTTTAGCTCTTGTTCAGTTGGGTTAAAAGTTGCTTTCTTTGTTGCGTAAAAATCTTTAACCCCTTTTACTTTCCCATGAAGCATTTTCCCAAAAATTTTCTTAACATTTCCATTGAAAACTTTTTCAACATCAAATTCCTTCTTATCAGAAAAAATTGATTTGAGATCTCAACTTTACCAACGTTTTGCTTAATTTTTTCAAACGTCAGTGTTGGAAATTCATCATCATTCACTGAAGATACAAAATTTACCTCTTTTACCTCATCTTGTGGCTCTTCTGGCTTTGTGGAACCAGATTCATCGCCGAATTTTACATCACCCTTCTTGACAACCCACATTTGGTTATCTTTTGCTTTCTTTTTGTAAAAATTCTTTTTAGAACATTCACCAACCTCATAAGTTGAATTTTCAAACATTTTGAATTTTTCAGTTGGTGGTTCAACATCAACAACTATTTCTTTCAGTTTTTCAGAAACTCCCTGTTTAGTCTTAGCATTTTTCGGACAGTTCCATGCAATGTGACCAGCTTCATTGCATTTGAAACAAGTTCGAGTCTCTTTTGGATGAAACACTCCAGTTCCATTCCTTTTCTTTTCAGCAAGAAACTCCTGGTTTGATTGTCTCCAGAAAGGTGTTTTCTGTACCTCCTCAGCACTTCCACCTGAAACAAATTCAGTTTTTGTTTTAGAATTTTTCTCATTTTTATAATTTTCTGGTGGAATAAAACCTAAACCTTTCTTTTTGTAGCTACCATTATGGTTTGGTTTCTTTTAAAAACCAGAACCAGAATTGTAACCTTTTTTCTTGTTTAATCGTTGTTGAACTCTTGAAGTGTATTTTTTAGGTTTTTCAGTAAGATTTAAATCTTTTATTTCAGAAATCTTAATTTCTGTCATTTTGAAAACCTTTTTGATCATTTCAAATCTAACACTTCTTATTGGAAACTCCTTGTCAGAATATAATTTGTCAGAATCATTAAAAGTTTATGCTACTTCAAATGTTTCATCATCCAAATTTGCTTTTGATAACAAAAACTCTTTACTGTATGCCCGTTTGACCGACGACTTTGGACTGTTGACTGGCGAACTTGAACCTCCAGACTCAGACTTTGACTCAGACTCCTCATCAGTATCCAACACCAGATCGACCACCTTTTTAATTAACTCAGACTCATGATCAGTGTCAGACGATGTGAAAGTAACATCAATGTTTTCTGGTAAATCATCAGTTGTATCTGTTTTTAACTTTATATTGACTGCTTTTTCGACTTGCTCCTCATTTGGTTTTCTGGGAGAATAACCTTCCCAGATCGGAGGCGGACACTTGTTATAGCTAGCACTCGGTTTCTTACCAGTATCCTTCGTCTTAGACTTCTCATCATCTTTAAAAGCTTCAAAACCTGCAACAGTTGGATAGATTCGATCAATAAGATAATCAGAACTAGAATAACTCTGTAATAATCGTCTGATTCTCTCATTCTCAATTTTCTCAGTCTCCAAATCTTGATGCAACTTTGCACATTCATCAATGTAATGATTGATTGCCTTCTGCTTTGTCATCATCATAGAATTCATCATCGTTAGTGATTGTTCTCTTTCAGAATTTGTCTTTTGAAGACCAGTTACTGTTTTGTTCAAGACATCATAAGATTATTTCACATAGTTAAGATTGAACAATAACTCTTCCTTCATCTACTCAAACTCTGCTAGCTTCTCTTCTTTTGCTGCACATTCCTTGCATGGTTCCAAACACTTCAAGAAAGGCTTGATGACTTCCACAATCTTTTCAATTTCTATGATCTTTTCAACTTCAACAACTTCCTCAGCTTCAGTCACCTTATCTGTTTCACCTTCCTGCTCAATCTCAACAGTCTCCTCAGCAACACTTTCAGACTTCATTTCTTTTTCTTCTTTTGCAGCCCGTTTCTCCTTCAGTTTTTCCAAACGATCTGCAAAATAAAAATGAAAACTTTCAGGAGAGAGATGAGTTTTAGCAACATTAATATGTCGTTCTTCTTCATCATCACTATTGTCATCAGTTGGTGTTTTATCAAACTCTACTGATTTGACAGAATTATCATCCGAAGAACCAGAATCAACTGGTGTTTGATCAAAAACAACTTCCTTTTCTGAACTTTCATCACTCTGTGAACTTTCATCTGCACTTTGTGATCCTTCTTTTGATGAAATAGATGTTACAATTTCATTCTTTACAGTTTCACCAATAGACTTCATCCATGTGGTAAACATATCTGGTTCTTTCAAAATTTTAGCAATGAATGCTTTGAAATCTCCTTTATCATTCACAAACATATCCCAGCTAAAACCTTCAGGCAATTTTTCATCATCTTGAAAATTCCAGTTAAAGTTCTCTTGATTCCCCAGACATGCTCTTTTTGAATCCTCTATCACCTTTCTACCATGAGCCACTTGTGGTTCTTGTAATTGTTGTTGACCAACCTGTTGATATATGACTTTCCGGTAGTAGTCATCTTTTCCGAATGGATTCTTCACGTCACTTGCTTCTCGGTTCTTGCATTCTCTCTTGAAATGACCTTTCTCCCTGCATCGAAAACAAGTAACTTTAGATTTATCAAAACCTAAAGTAGAAACATGTGCATCAAGAAAGTCATTTCTTCCAGTAATCAGTTTGAATTTTCAGCTCTTCTCAGAACGCTAGCTAGACACCATTTGATATCCATAAGTTCCATTTCTTCTGCATCTATCTGATCGTAATCCTCCTTTGTAAGCATAGGATTCCCGATCCGTCCTGCGACCAAACCTTCATAAGATAGTAGCACGGAACCAAGCAACGCCATGTGATCTTTAGCAACCTCTTCTGAAAAACTTTGACCATCAGGAAGATTCAAAGCAATATTGCATTGTATCACATAACCATTTCCAGTCTTTGTGCTTTGAGAATGAAAGCTTGATGTAGTATCTTTTGGATTGACACTCGGGTATGAAGAGAAACCACTGCTACTTTTGAAAAAAATATGTAGCACGACCCGTGTTCAGACTCTGTATCTGGGAGTTTTGAAAAAAATATGTAGCACGACCCGTGTTCAGCGAACACGGCCACGTGTTCAGTCTAATGTAAGGCAAAAACTTAACTAAAATGCAGAAAATGTGCACGCGGTTTTAAAAAGGTTTTGAAAAACTGATTAGGCCGTTGATTTTAAGCTTTCTTAAAATCCTTGTGTCCCCAGCAACGACGCCAAAAACTTGATGCGTGCGTAGCGTTATATAATTTATGTATATTTTAAGCCCTTTTTAACAATTTAGTCAAGTTTTAAATTTATAAAACACGATATTTTACTAACACTAAACACACATATGGGCAAGTGCACCCATCGTGAGCGTAGTATAGCGTTGGTAAGATACCGAGGTCGTCCAAGGACACAAGAGCTTTTAATACCAGTTTATCCTCAACGTCTAATCAAATCAAAAAATTTGAAAAAGTTTTAAACATGAAAATAAAAACTAAAAATGCTGAAAATAAAAATAAAACAGATAGACAAGATGAATCACTTGGATCCGATCGCCTTTAGTGTAACCTTTGATGATTTCCGCACTTTTGCATTTTTTAAGAGATTATCTTAGTTATAGTAGTAGGCCCCTCTTTTGAAGGCGACGTTATCCTCAACCCAGTAGTTTGAGTCAGCTAGGATACAATCCTAAAGGGTCGGAATATTGAAAGATAATTAATTAAGTTATTAATGCTTAATGTGGTAGGTCCCTCTTTTGAAGGTGACGTTACCCTCGGCTAAGTGGTTTGAGTCAGCAGGGATACAATCCCAAGTAGACGGGTTAATATATTAATAGTAGTTTACATATGAGGGGATCAAGCCATTCGCACTCCCGCCATCCAATACCAGTGGGTATTGAAGGAGGTCCTAGTAAGCTTGACCCAGGTCCTTGCAAGATCTATACACTGAACAAGGCAAGAACCTTACCAAAACATTCCCTTAACCCCCGACAAGGTAGCCAACATATCTCTATATAGACCGTAGAGATATGAATGGTGTAAATCTTTTATTTTATATAGATATTAAATAATGCCAAGACACCACGGACAAATGATAAGGAAGTTTCACCTTCAACATAAGAAACTAGTTATTAAAGTCATTAATACAAAACCAAATAAAAAGTGCAAAAAGATTAAAAATCAAAAGTATTACACTAAATGCTTGTCTTCACCAAGTGATGTAAGGGACTTAGGCAAACATAGCCTTTGATTGTCAAGAACTCTTACTATTAATCATGGATCCCGAGACTACTACACACACTCTATGATGGATGATGGTGGTGGATGTGGGTTGTAGTGGTGGTGGAGTGTGGGTGAAGTGGGAGAGAGGTGGTTTGAAAAGGGATGCCTTTGAAGTGAACCAAGCACCCCTATCTATAGCCTGCACAGAAGCCTGGACACGGCCCCGTGTCCATTGGGAACGACCCTGTGTCCATCCTTATTCTCTTTCTTCATTAATTGCAATTTGTCTTTATTAGTTCCACACGCCCCCGTGTCAGCTGGGCACGGCCCCGTGTGCAGAAGCGTATCTATACTACAAAGATTTGCTTGGGTTCTACGAATCTTAGCATTGACCACGGCCCGTGTTGAGCTGGGCACGCCCCCGTGTCGGGAATAGAAGCTTCTATAGCTTTGTCCTTTCTGCAGACACCTGACCACGGCCCCGTGCCCGTCCGCTGGGCACGGGGCCGTAGTCAGCCTTCTGTTTTCTTGTTTTTGCTTGGGAAGATGCTGTCGAGGGGTCGGGCATGCCACGTTTGTTCCTTTTCTTGTATTTATGTTAGATTTTGCTGCATATTTGTTCTGTAGGATTGGTTTGTGACCCAAACGAATCGTTCAGAAGAGATTTTATCAGTTTCAGAAGCGGAAAATAAGAAACTGATGTCGAAATAGCTTGAATATCACTTTAAACCTCTTGTATATTGATTTAACAACTATTACATTCACGATAAATACCGGCAACACTTCGGTATCACAACTGAATTCTTCTCTGGTTTTTTTCAAATGAAAGACATGACATCTATTTATACTACATGCTAGTTCGCTTGAACCTACACACATACATGTTCAAGAGAAACCACCTAATAACTTCAAGCGAACCCACATGCATTTCAAGCTAACCTGACTAATATTTTATCTTCAAGCGAACTCATCAATTTGTCTTCAAGCGAATCCTCAAATCTGATTTGTGTGAATGTTGTAGACATGATGTAATAGATGATGTCACATATATGATGTTATCATCAAGAATAATGACATCACTCTTGTTCAGATCTGCAACGAACCCGTGACTTGATATAAGACGAAGACGACAGATGAATGCACTAACAGACTCCCCCTCAGATGTTGACGAGTCTTAAGTGTCGAGTCTTCACAATCTTCAGTCTTTATCAGTCTGAACTCTCTCTGAAATATCTCACAGTGTAATCATCCTTAAACTTTATCTCCTTCTCCTCTTCAGCATCAACAGACTCCCCACGAACAATCTCTACTCGGATGTCTTCAGACTCCCCTTTTCGATATACTGGGATCGCAGTCTGGCATGTTGAAATCACAAAGTCCTCAGATATCGGAACCTGTCTCTCTATCATCAGGTTCAAGATCGAAACCTGGCTACACCTGCACATTCTTAACCCAGAAATAAATTTCACAAATTTAACATTTAACAAATTTATAAACCCAGATTCTCTCTCAAATTAAACCAGAATGACTTATCAATGATAAATTCTGATGAACCATTTGAAAAAAAAATTAATCATTTTTCTTTTCAAAACACATTCTCCCAAACCATTTGTTCATCATGTCTAGCACTTGGAATTTTGAAAATCAGCTCTCCAACATCAGTTGTCTAAAATCTTTTTGGATTTTTTAAAAATTATGCTAAAATACACTTAAAATCTTTTTGGATTTTGAGATATTAAGAAATGCAGTAAAGAAATATTTACAGACAATATTTTTTGTGAGTTTGTGCAAGAGGATCATATCAGTTTTTTACAAGTCACAAGTACCGTTGAGCTTAGTTACACATTAAGAATTAAACAATTCACTTAGATTGCCGATATACTGATCCACTTAAATTTTCACACAAATTTCAACTGATTCAGGATATGATTTAGATGTTTTAAGAACTTAAACTCATTCATGTGTCCCACCTCTTGAATATACTCCCGTATCCAGATCCCAATATTCAGTCTTAGAGGTGAGTATACCACAGATGATATTTGTAAGGGAATAAATTATAGTACGAAACCGTGAGATCTCAGGTCAGAACTTCCGTTCAGGAGAGAGATGACGGCTCGACTTTTGGTGTGTCCCCTTTAGAGGATCTTTTGATTACAACAGCATTGACTATCAATTTTATTGTTTCATCAATTTGCTGAGGGCGGCGCTATGTTTCAAGCAAGGGAAAAGTATTATTCGAGGACTAGGTCAGAACTTCCATTCAGCAGAAGTCCCGGAATAATACCCCAGATATCACTGAGCATAAAGACCTAGTATCTTAGAAAGAGGGACCTTTCAAAAGAGATTTCAGGGGTTACCTATATATCCAAGTAGTGTTCCCCACAAAATAAGCAAGTTTGAATTTAAGTTTATATCCCGAAAAAGCTTACTAAATGTGTAAAAACCTATCGGCATATCATCAGTGAGACCGTTTAACGCTATTTAAACAATACAATTCTTTAGCATACTGTAACTGTGTACTGATATACTATCATTTCCTCTTCTTAGACACCAAAACTCATTTTTCATTTTATCATGTTTTTGTCTTTTTCAAATTTTCTAATGTTTTTGGATTTTCTGAAAATTTCTACTCCCCCTAAAATGCAAACACATTAAAGGAAATTTGAAAACAAACTATACAATAAAATTGACAACCGATATCAAATCGCTTCAATTCGCCATCCACTTGGCATAACATTCCGAACTCCCCCTTACACAAAACTATTTTCTCATTATGATTTCAAAACACTTAAGTTTGTTTTAACCAAAATGATTTTTCCGGAAAATAAGTTTTGTTGGTTTTATCACTTGTAAAGTTTAGGGGTTTGGTTCATCATATAGTCCTTCAAATACCACTTGTAAGTTTGGTCCAATCAAGTTCTACCTAATAACCTTGATTAACCATTTGTAGAAAAAACAAGTACAACTTAATGTCCTTGATTTACCACTTGTAGGTGTAAACCTTCATTAACCAATTTGTAGGAATACCACATCTACACAAAATCATTTTACCAATAAAGATGTCGATTCCCGCTTCGCACTTACCAACCTGGAAGCTCCGGCAATTCACACTTAACCTGTAAAAATTCAATTATTATCAGATTCATTCATAAAATCAATTATCAAGAAAGATGCTGATTCTTGATCCACGGTTACAAACTTGGGATCTCCGGCAAAGTCAGATGTTCAAGGGAAAAGAATTTCCACCCAAGTCTAACCAACCTTGGGTGTTTTTAGCTCCTTTAGCTCTTGTTCAGTTGGGTTAAAAGTTGCTTTCTTTGTTGCGTAAAAATCTTTAACCCCTTTTACTTTCCCATCAAGCATTTTCCCAAAAATTTTCTTAACATTTCCATTGAAAACTTTTTCAACATCAAATTCCTTCGTATCAGAAAAATTGATTTGAGATCTCAACTTTACCAACGTTTTGCTTAATTTTTTCAAACGTCAGTGATGGATATTCATCATCATTCACTGAAGATACAAAATTTACCTCTTTTACCTCATCTTGTGGCTCTTCTGGCTTTGTGGAACCAGATTCATCGCCGACTTTTACATCACCCTTCTTGACAACCCACATTTGGTTATCTTTTGCTTTCTTTTTGTAAAAATTCTTTTTAGAACATTCACCAACCACATAAGTTGAATTTTTAAACATTTTGAATTTTTCAGTTGGTGGTTCAACATCAACAACTATTTCTTTCAGTTTTTCAGAAACTCCCTGTTTAGTCTTAGCATTTTTCGGACAGTTCCATGCAATGTGACCAGCTTCATTGCATTTGAAACAAGTTCGAGTCTCTTTTGGATGAAACACTCCAGTTCCATTCCTTTTCTTTTCAGCAAGAAACTCCTGGTTTGATTGTCTCTAGAAAGGTTTTTTCTGTTCCTCCTCAGCACTTCCACCTGAAACAAATTCAGTTTTTGTTTTAGAATTTTTCTCATTTTTATAATTTTCTGGTGGAATAAAACCTAAACCTTTTTTTTGTAGCTATCATTATGGTTTGGTTTCTTTTGAAAACCAGAACCAGAATTGTAACCCTTTTTCTTGTTTAATCGTTGTTGAACTCTTGAAGTGTATTTTTTAGGTTTTTCAGTAAGATTTAAATCTTTTATTTCAGAAATCTTAATTTCTGTCATTTTGAAAACCTTTTTGATCATTTCAAATCTAACACTTCTTATTGGAAACTCTTTGTCAGAATATAATTTGTCAGAATCATTTAAAGTGTATGCTACTTCAAATGTTTCATCATCCAAATTTGCTTTTGATAACAAAAACTCTTTACTGTATGCCCGTTTGACCGACGACTTTGGACTGTTGACTGACGAACTTGAACCTCCAGACTCAGACTTTGACTCAGACTCCTCATCAGTATCCAACACCTGATCGACCACCTTTTTAATTAACTCAGACTCATGATCAGTGTCAGACGATGTGAAAGTAACATCAATGTTTTCTGGTAAATCATCAGTTGTATCTGTTTTTTACTTTATATTGACTGCTTTTTCGACTTGCTCCTCATTTGGTTTTCTGGGAGAATAACCTTCCTAGATCGGAGGCGGACACTTGTTATAGCTAGCACTCGGTTTCTTACCAGCATCCTTCGTCTTAGACTTCTCATCATCTTTAAAAGCTTCAAAACCTGCAACAGTTGGATAGATTCAATCAATAAGATAATCAGAACTAGAATAACTCTGTAATAATCGTCTGATTCTCTCATTCTCAATTTTCTCAGTCTCCAACTCTTGCTGCAACTTTGCACATTCATCAATGTAATGATTGATTGCCTTCTGCTTTGTCATCATCACAGAATTCATCATCATTAGTGATTGTTCTCTTTTAGAATTTATCTTTTGAAGACCAGTTACTGTTTTGTTCAAGACATCATAAGATTATTTCACATAGTTAAGATTGAACAATAATTGTTCCTTCATCTACTCAAACTCTGCTAGCTTCTCTTCTTTTGCTGCACATTCCTTGCATGGTTCCAAACACTTCAAGAAAGGCTTGATGACTTCCACAATCTTTTCAATTTCTATGATCTTTTCAACTTCCTCAGCTTCAGTCACCTTATATGTTTCACCTTCCTGCTCAATCTCAACAGTCTACTCAGCAACACTTTCGGACTTCATTTCTTTTTCTTCTTTTGCAGCCCGTTTCTCCTTCAGTTTTTCCAAACGATATGCAAAATAAAAATGAAAACTTTCAGGAGAGAGATGAGTTTTAGCAACATTAATATGTCGTTCTTCTTCATCATCACTACTGTCATCAGTTGGTGTTTTATCAAACTCTACTGATTTGACAGAATTATCATCCGAAGAACCAGAATCAACTGGTGTTTGATAAAAAACAACTTCCTTTTCTGAACTTTCATCACTCTGTGAACTTTCATCTGCACTTTGTGATCCTTCTTCTGATGAAATAGATGTTACAATTTCATTCTTTACAGTTTCACCAATAGACTTCATCCATGTGGTAAACATATCTGGTTCTTTCAAAATTTTAGCAATGAATGCTTTGAAATCTCCTTTATCATTCACAAACATATCCCAGCTAAAACCTTCAGGCAATTTTTCATCATCTTGAAAATTCCAGTTAAAGTTCTCTTGATTCCCCAGACATGCTCTTTTTGAATCCTCTATCACCTTTCTACCATGAGCCACTTGTGGTTCTTGTAATTGTTGTTGACCAACCTGTTGATATATGGCTTTCCGGTAGTAGTCATCTTTTCCGAATGGATTCTTCACGTCACTTGCTTCTCGGTTCTTGCATTCTCTCTTGAAATGACCTTTCTACCTGCATCGAAAACAAGTAACTTTAGATTTATCAAAACCTAAAGTAGAAACATGTGCATCAAGAAAGTCATTTCTTCCAGTAATCAGTTTGAATTTTCAGCTCTTCTCAGAACGCTAGCTAGACACCATTTGATATCCATAAGTTCCATTTCTTCTGCATCTATCTGATCGTAATCCTCCTTTGTAAGCATAGGATTCCCGATCCGTCCTGCGACCAAACCTTCATAAGATAGTAGCACGGAACCAAGCAACGCCATGTGATCTTTAGCAACCTCTTCTGAAAAACTTTGACCATCAGGAAGATTCAAAGCAATATTGCATTGTATCACATAACCATTTCCAGTCTTTGTGCTTTGAGAATGAAAGCTTGATGTAGTATCTTTTGGATTGACACTCAGGTATGAAGAGAAACCACTGCTACTTTTAGAACTTTGATCAACTTTTTTAGATGAATCACCAGCACTAAATGCAGTTTGAATTTTCGGGCTTCTTTCAACTTCTGGAACACTGCCTTTGTAATACATTTTTACATCCTGTTGACCATTTGGACTATTCATCCTCGCGATCTTCTGCTGTTCCAAATCTTGACCCTCAATCTTCTCGATAAACTGAGAAATCGTTAACCCATCATAAACTCCAGTGTTCTTCAAAATCATCAAGTAAGTGCCCCATTCTTTTTGTGGTAAAGCGTCATCTAACTTGTCTACCCACTCTTCACGATCCTTTTTTATACTAAGTGGCAATAACTTTCAATTAGCTTTTTTGTATCTTCACCCGGTAGACTGCTGAGTAGATCAAACTCTTTTTTGAGTAACGCCTTCTTGCTCTTAATCATATTTTCACTACCCTCAAACTTGACTCGAAGAGCATCCCATATTGATTTTGATGTCTTGTCATGTTGAAGCAGTATAAAGATGTCTTCTTTGATTGCTTGTTGAAGTAGACTAATCTTCATCTTTTCAGCTCTGTACATATCTCTTTCTTGATCAGTAAACTCAGATATTTCTTTCTCAACTTGCAGATCAGTATGTGGTAATACATATTTCTTCAAAATACACTCCCAAGATCTCAAATGATTAGCCTGAACCCAGTTTTCGAATCTGTCTTTCCATCCATAATACTCTTCAATGCTCATTAGCTTTGGGGGTTTTTGTAATGTTCCGGTTTCGTTTTCCAAATTCATATTCTGAGCAATAGAAGCTGGAGTAGTCGGAGATGTTGCGAATGCGTTGTAGAAATCTTCACTCATGTTTTAAATTCAAAGCTTCACAAACACAAAGTTTCTTGTGTAAAAAATACTGGTCTCAAACGAGCCGTATCACCTTGAAAAAAAAAATACCTGAAACAAACAAACAATCAGTTTAACCGAATTGAAAATGTGAATGTGAGTGATAGTTGAATCAATCTAGGACTCGTGTTGAAGATTCGTGGACTCATTTAATGAATTACGCAAACAGAATGAATGAACTAGATCAAATGGGTTACGAAATAATGGGCTTCCAATGAATCTCAAACAATGAAGTTCACTTGGGCCGAGAATATATCACATGGGCTGAGGACTTTCAATTTCTGATTGGGCCGGTAGTTTGAAGTCACATGGATTTAATCCAATCAATTAATGTGTTCATGAAACTGATTGGGCCGCTTTATGGCTGACACAAATCCACTTAGCCGACAACTGTTAAAAAATAATGTTCAATTCTGATTGGGCCTCCCAGTACTTGAACTTAATGAACACATGCAAACTGAAATGATACTGATCACCTTGTTCAACCTGACACAAGACACTCAACCAAATGAATTCACGTGATGATGCTTGACCACCAAACCAATATCACATGCAACCATAAATTGGACCGAGACACTTTAAGATCATCAAATTGTGATAGGGCCGTAATATCCATTAAACCGACAAAACGTGAAATAGCCATAATAGTTTACGAGAATCACATTCTAACTGACATAAACATGTGATTTCATTTCCCGAAGTACTGACACCCTCGTTTAATGATTTACACAATACACGAAGCACTTTTCAAGCGAGAGGCCAGATTCAAGCGGACTCAACATGTATTTCAAGCGAGAGGCCAGATTCAAGCGGACTCAACACGTATTTCAAGCGAGAGGCCAGATTCAAGCGGACTCGCGATGTAATGTTCGCTTGAACAGTCAATGACGTCAGCAAAAATCGAACAGATTTCAAGCGAAACTATGATTTTAACCAGTTTTAAGTCGATTTTAACGCTGAAACTTTCCAGGATTTGTTAATACATGATTACGCACAAGATGTGTGAATTTGAGCCAATTTTATCCCTGAAAAATTTTTAATTTTGAAAAAGAATGGTGTAGAGATCAGAAAAAGTGATGAAAACAGGATGTTTTGGCAAGATCTCTTCCTCCAGTGCTCTGATACCACTTTCAGGATCGGTTTGTGACCCAAACGAGTCGTTCAGAAGAGATTTTATTAGTTTCAGATGCGGAAAATAAGAAACTGACGTCGAAACAGCTTGAATATCACTTTAAACCTCTTGTATATTGATTTAACAGCTATTACATTCACGAGAAATACCGGCAACACTTCGGTATCACAACTGAATTCTTCTCTGGTTTTTTTCAAATGAAAGACATGACATCTATTTATACTACATGCTAGTTCGCTTGAACGTACACACATACATGTTCAAGCGAAACCACCCAATAACTTCAAGCAAACCCACATGCATTTCAAGCGAACCTGACTAATATTTTATCTTCAAGCGAACTCATCAATTTGTCTTCAAGCGAATCCTCAAATCTGATTTGTGTGAATGTTGTAGACATGATGTAATAGATGATGTCACATATATGATGTCATCATCAAGAATGATGACATCACTCTTGTTCAGATCTGCAACGAACCTGTGACTCGATATAAGACGACAGATGAATGCACTAACATGTTCCTTTTGTTCATTTACGCTCATTTAATCCTGAAAATACAAAAGGAAGACAAAAGCACACTTTTTTCCAACATTAGTACTAAAAAGGGTTAGTTTTATGACTCATTTGACGTAATTTATATGTTGCATTTTACACACATCAGCGTGCGTCGACACAATGTTGACTTTTTTGACCATTTGGGTTGACCTCTTGATTTCTGGTAATAGGTTGATCATATACCATCGTGCCTATAGCCTGGCACGGGGATGCGTATCTATGTCTTTAGCTGGTTTCATCCAAATTCCATATTTTTACCTTGTTTTTTTTTCAGTTTTCATTTATTTTCATCCATAGCCCCTAAAACCCTAAGATTACGAAATAGAGTAAAATGCCAAAATAGTCCGTGTGGTTTGGGCATTTTTGCTAGTATTGTATAAAGGTTTCATTTATTACCGGTGGGTCCAAAAAGGTTTCACCATTGCCATTTTGGTACAACTAACTTAGCCCCATCCATGCTCCTCAGTTAGTGAAGGGGCAATCTTGTCATTTACCCTGTTATTTAATTAATGTCACACCCCTTTCTAAGGCGGAAGCACGAGGTGTGATCCTAAAAGGTTCTCATTGCATACGACTGGTAAACATACTACATGCTCGTAAAATAACTCCAAATGCCATTAACACTATATAACTAAAAACATAACATAGGTTAAGTGTTTACATCCCAAGACATCATATTGTCTGAAAAGTTTACAACTTTATTTAAAGACGAACATAAAGGTTTTGATTCTTATATCCCACGCAAGATGGAATATAGTAACCAAATCCCACAAAAACAGGCATCGGAGTCTTGATATGACATGACTAAAACAAAAGCGACATCTTGGAGCAAGAGTAAAACTGCGCGCACATCCACTTTAGTTACCTGAAATACATGTGAGTTTTGAAAAAAAAATCGTCAACATAATGTTGGTGTGAATTCATGCAGTTTTTGTATTGAATGTTTATATACTTGAATGAAAACATGGTATGTAATTTGTATGAAATAAGTATTTCTGCAAATGTAAGGAAATCGAGATTGCTAATGGTTTGCAAGGCCATTAACATGTGACACGACATAGGAAGCATCCAAACCATAGGCATTTTTACTTGCCGATCCACGACTGTCGATTTACGACTAGAGACACAAAAGCACTCATTGGTAGAAGTAGGACAAGAGTGGGGTTTCCATAAACCCATTAGATCTAACCCTTTTGTTCCGCGGTCTAAATGTATACGTTGACTAATGGTGCTTATGGTACCCTATTCGTCACGTGATCTATGTGTCATTCCTTAGTTTTTGTTTTCAACATACCATAACACATGTATTTTCCCCAAGTTTATAAAACAAGTAAAAGTTTAAAATTGGGGACATGAACTCACAACTTTGCGTTTCCTGCGTCGTAGACTTCACCGGTAGCATCGTGACCTATACGTGTTCTATTAATGTTAGCCACTAGAATTGTATTACACAAGTACAAGTCACCATCATTTGTTTATGTATATACTCTTTGTTGTTAAAAATAATTTATATTTTTAACTATGTATGCTACTTATATTATTTTCCCAAAAATAAATATAAGTATTTTGTGAAATAATATTTTCAATATTATTTTTGTACAAGTATACTTAGGAAAGTATACTTTGTATTTTATGTAAATCCTTGTGTATTTTGTATTTTTCACCAAAAATCAATACTTTGATTTTTATTACTTTCCGGAATTATATTTCTTAAAAATGATATATTTTTAAGACTTGTATGAAACATATATATTTTGGCATGTCTATATATATGTATGGTTATTCTTGTTATCCACCCGATTTTTGTATACTTGTATACTTATGTATTCCCATATATTTGTATGTGTATTTTTGTGTTCATGCTCTTTGGGAGTATTTAGTGTATTTTCAAATCCTAATACACTACCACATATAATACACATAATATACACTTAGCACAAAATTTGGTGATTAATAAATATATATATATATTTTCTTTAAAAATATACATACTTAATATCAATTTTTATCTTGAAGAAATCATCATTTCTTAACTTGAAATTTACACAAAAATTAGGGAAACCTTGGTAAATATTTTGAGGTAAATTTTTAGGGAATAAGTTTCACCAAAACTTATATTTTTCTAAGTGTCAAAATTTTATAATTTTTTTTTTGACATAGTTTCCCCTAAAAATGGAGGTTTCCCATGTTTTCAAAACACGTGTTTATTTTCTTTTCAATCATCAAAACAATTTTCCGCAACAATCATCACCAATAAATACTAATTTCTTCATATGAAATATCATGGTGAACTTGATTCTTGTTAAAAACGTGTAGTCTTTTAAATCTACACTTAACATATTATGATCTTTCCAAAAATAAGTGTTCTTGTGGTTTTTAAACAAACTTTTGTAAGACTTTATTTTATTAACCAACTTATTTATGAGTTTAATGGTTTCAAAGTATGTAAATCATGTTCTAAAAATCACTTTTATGTTTCTTAGAAAGATCATTATGTTTAACATCATGTTTTACCATGGATCTTTCAAGATCCATGCTTAATAACCTTAGATTTTTCAAAAAACAAGCTTTATGTTAATCTTTTAACAAACCTTCCATGAGTTTTAGTTTCGAAAATTAGTTCTACACACTCTTTATTACTTCAAAGTTACAAGATTATGCATAGAAATTCTTATTTCAAGCTCACATCATGCTTCATATGTTCATCTTCAAGTTTAACCATGGATCCTTCAAGATCCATGCTTAAAATTGTTAGATTCAAGTTTAACATACTTGATCTAATCATAAGCATAAGATATAACATCAACAACATCAATATATACACTAAAATTTTATGTAATCACTTATTTTCTTCATGAGTATGTTAGATCTTTTCATTTTTAACATTAGAAGTTAAGTTGTTTAGATGGTGAAACGTGTACATAACATAAACATGACTTAAATTAGTGATCAAGAAGCTTACTACTAGCTCTAATGGCTAGGGTAGTGGCACAAGTATGATGATGATGAACAAGGAAGAAAATAGGTGGTTAAAGACTCCACAAAGAGGTCTTTCAAGTTCCTACACCTTAAGCCTTCTTAGATGGTCTCCATACACCTTGTAGTGGCCTTGGAATGGATGTATGATGATCAAAAGTGAGGGTGTATGATGGTGGAGGTGAGGCCGAGAGCAAAGAGGGCAAAGGAGGAAGGAGGTGAAGTGAATGAGAATGTGTGATTTGTTTAGGATTTTATAAGATCTTTCAAATCTTTTATTGGTATAATTCTTAGAATATTCCCCAACATAATATCTAATAAAATCAAATGAAATCAAATAAAATCCCCATGGTGGGACCCTTGTCCAACCGTCCAACTAAAGAGGGGGGGGGGGTGGCAAAGTGTAATTTTTGAGAAGTTGAAGGCTTAAAGTGCAAACGGGGGGGGGGGGGGGGGGGTTAAGTTAGTTTTAGTGTGTTTAGGGGTTTTTATGATTTTTAAGGTGTTCTAGCATCAATTCTAGTTTAATATCATAAAAACATTACTTCTAGTCAAATTTTGATGTCCCGGTTATTGTCTGGTTGTTTGCTTCGTTACGGTTCGTTAAAGTGCTGAATTGCGCAGTTTCACTAGGTATAAAGCACTTTTTGTGGCAGTTTTACTTCCCGGCACTTTGTAAGTTATTTTGGACAATAAAACATAAATTCTACATGATATTAATGTGCTTAAAGGCTGATTATAGCTGAATTGTTGCTGAATTATGCTGATTTCTGCATGTTAGATAATTTTCGGGTGCTTTTTAGTGCATAGTTTAGGTTCCGGAAAGTTTATATGTTAACCCTTGTATCCACACTTGGGTTTTAATGTATTTCAGATGTTGGACCTACTCCTAGGCCCTAATTCTATTGTCTGATTGTTTTCTGCAAAACTGCTAACACAGTGTGTCTTACCAGTGAGTTTACTAGTCTTTCTGACGCAACGCTAAAAGTAATGCATAAAGCAATATTTGAAGTATGAAACGTGCATGAATTCATATGTATAGCATGTAATTATACAATGTTGACATTTAAGCACATAATTGCAGATATTAAATAATAATTAAACTGTACGACAATTACCAGTTTTATGCCAGTTGTCACAATTAAACCTATTGTTGACTTTTTACTTTTGACATATTCCTCACTTATCTCCCCAATTTCACAAACCAAACATTAGTAATTTATCTCTCTTGCCATTAATGGCTTAACCCAACAATTCATCCTCCAGCAAAGAAGAACCTTCATTTGAAGGATTTGAATACCGAACCCAAAATAACCCAACAATCCTCCGACGAATCAGATCACTCGCCATCCAAAACCCCTAGATCTCAATCACCCACCAGAAAACGCCCTGCGGTGGAACCTAATGACGATGATTGTAACATCCGCCAAAAACGGATCTTAGGAAAAACGATCTGTTTTGAAAATCGGATCCGAACCATAATAAATGTAAAATACGAATTTTATTATTATTATTTATTATTTATTATTTATACTATTGTCGAATATTAAAACAATTAATATAATTAATTTCGATTTAAAAATATTAATTCAATAAGTAATACCCGTTAGACATTAGTAAAAATTAAGGAATGGTATAACTGCGCCAGAATATAGTGCCAGACTACACTATCTTGACATCAAACGATTCGGTTCCATAGAGATAATGTTTTCTTATCATCTAATCGTCACATAACCCTTTTAATTAACCAAAATAACTGAAAACAATTCACCTTTACTACACCATTAAAACTCCATATACATTTCAAGAACTTGAAGGGACTTGACCAATTCTTTAATCATGGACTACAAGATTGGAACAATTAGCTTCCTAACACTTTTGCTAGCATTTCCCATTACAAAATCTCGTTCATAATCATCTTCTCATGCGGATTATAGTGAAGATCAAGTTTAGGGTGCAAAATCTTCAGCTTGTGATGTCTCCTTCATTCCTCAATTAATTTAGGTACTTGAGTCTAATCTCATTAGTTTTTCATGATCTACAAAAGTCTACTATCCATTTTTGTGATAGATGGGCATACGAATTCATATTTAATTTCTTGATAAATTAGGGTTCTTGAAATCCTAAATTTAGGGCTTTTGATCCTAGAAGCTTGTTTTCATAAAACTGAAGTTATGTTTATGTTATATACCATATCAGATTAATTTGTGAAAATTTTGGGAATTTTTAGATTTCTTATGAATTTACTATGCATTTTTTTTTATCATGATATATCATATGGAAATATTATATAAAATATAAGTTTATCAAAATATCAAACTCGTGAACATTACTTTTTAAATTTTTACAAAATAAATAGATTACGAAATTTGTGTTGGACTTCATGATCTATGGAAGTATTGTTAATATAACTGATGGTATTAATATAAATATAAGGAAAGATTGATTTTCGAAAATGTATATAAATATTATGAAGATGGACTTTTACTAAATTACTAGAAAGGATATTTTATATGTAATGATACAAAAATCGTATTTTCTTGGCATGATATTTATAATTGTCTAGTTTATAAATCTACTAGATGTATTTTTGATGGTTAAACTAAATTTAGCATTTTACAAAATATGTATGTATTTACATAAGTAATTTTATGTTATTATTATAAATACCGTTAAATTCGTTTAGGGGTTTATATGATTATTTAACTGTTTATATAATTTAAATGACCGATTTCTTAATTCATAGAGTAATTATTCATAATATGCAATGTTGTAGAAGGCGTTAGGCGCTAGTCGGGCGGTGAGGTACCGCTTAGGGATTAATCGGATTGGACTTTTTAAGTATAATTTTACAAAATTTATATATATATATATATATATATATATATATATATATATATATATATATATATATATATATATAGGAATAAGTTAAAATGAGAACCACCTCGAGTTGTAAGAACCAACGAGAACCACCCCCGCGGGGGGGCCGTTGACCACGAATTTTTTTTTACACCTAGATCCGTATATTTTAACACGGGTGGTAAATTTTGGGTTCAAACGGCGCGCCCGAGGGGGTAGTTTTTTACGCCCAAAGTTTGGTAAAAAAAAAAGAAAAATTAAAAAAACCCAAACTTTGGGCGTAAAAAACTACCCCCTCGGGCGCGCCGTTTGAACCCAAAATTTACCCCCCGTGTTAAAATATACGGATCTAGGTGTAAAAAAAATTTCGTGGTCAACGGCCCCCCGCGGGGGTGGTTCTCACTGGTTCTTACAACTCGAGGTGGTTCTCATTTTAACCTTCCCCTATATATATATATGAGTAAATTACACAGATTGTCCTTTAATTACACCCTAAATTGCAGTCTCTGCCCTTTCCCTTTAATTTGTGCAGGCCATGTCCTTTAAATAACAAATTTGCACACTCCTTGTCCTTTGCTCCAAACCCCATCCAACAACCCAGTTAAATGCACCCATGTGCCTCTCACATGATGGGTAAAATTGTAATTAACCCTCCACCTACCCTTAAAAACCCCATTAAAAACCCCAAGAGTCTTCTTCCTCCCCACATAACGCGTATCCGACGAATGTTGTGCCCACTCTGACATTCATTCTTCAGGAGAAAAGTATTGTTGTTTTGAATAATGAACATGGTTTTTCTTCTGACAACATTAGAGCGCTTTGTGATGTTGGGAATTCTACCAAGAAGGCATCTAGTGCTGGGTACATCGGCAAGAAAGGCATTGGATTCAAATCAGTATTTCGGGTATTTCTGTAAATAGTTTTTGTAAGAAGGAAACATAAAACATCCAGCCGGGTTTCAATTTAGGTGGCCAAAGTTGAAAGTTCTTTTGTCGGCTTGAAAAAAACCATCGAAGCTTTCTAAAATCTAATTTTAGAACAGCATTTAAAACGTTGATCCATGGGAATCAAGGCTCGGGTATCGTGACATGGCATGTACTTTAAAAACTAGCTATTAAAGCATTTGAAACTTTAATGGTTTTTTGTGACTTAAAATAAGTTGGTTACACAAATTAATCACCAGCAATGGGCAACCTTTTTATGTAATCAACCCTACAAAATTTGACAACTTTTCAACCTGATTCCATGTGGTTGTTCATTTTTTGCTTTTGATAAAGATATCTATCAACAGAAGCTTATGTTGGATTGGAACCAATTTTTTTGGTATGAACATCACTTTGATGTTTATGAACCGATGCACCAGAAGTTCATTCTAATGGATTTCACATCAAGTTTGACTTAACGGAGGGCCAGATCGGGTTTCTTTTGCCAACAGTTGTGCCTCCTTGTGACATCAATTTTTTCACAAACCTGGTCTCATCAAACACCACTGATCAAATGATTACACACCATTACAATACATGCTTTGTGCTACCCTTCAAGTCAACATCAATGCCAAAGCTAACAGAAACTTCCACTGTAGACACCATCACCTCTATGTTTTCAGATCTTCATCCATCTTTATTACTTTTTCTTCATCGTCTTCAGTGTATCAAATTCAGAAATATGCTTACTGATTCATTCATCATCATGAGAAAAGGAAAAACTGGAAATGGTTTAACCAATGTTTCAATGGGGAATGAAATGTTGACTTGGTTTGTTGACTCTTTGAAATTGCAGACTAATGGTATTCGAAAAGATGTAAAATTTACCGAGATTTCAATTGCTTTGGCTCTTGAAGTTTTAGAAATTGGTAGTTGGAAGAAGACTCTTGGGGTTTTTAAAGGGGTTTTTAAGGGTAGGTGGAGGGTTAATTACAATTTTACCCATCATGTGAGAGGCACATGGATGCACTTAACTGGGTTGTTGGATGGGGTTTGAAGCAAAGGACAAGGAGTGTGCAAATTTGTTATTTAAAGGACATGGCCTGCACAAATTAAAGGGAAATGGCAGGGACTGCAATTTAGGGTGTAATTAAAGGACAATCTGTGTAATTTACTCTATATATATAGATAACTTTATACTTTTTAGAGTGAATTGCAAGTTTTGTCCTTTATCTTTAGGCCACTTTGCAAGTTTTGTCCTTTATGTTTAAAGTTGACGAGTTTGTCCTTTATGTTTAAAAATCAAGCACGTTTTATCCTTTTGGGCAAAACGTGCCTGATTTTTAAGGACAAAACGTGCTTGATTTTTTAAACATAAAGGACAAAACGTGCTTGATTTTTAAACATAAAGGACAAAACGTGCTTGATTTTTAAGACCCAAAGGGTAAAACGTGCTTGATTTTTAACATAAAGGACAAAACTCGTCAACTTTAAACATAAAGGACAAAACTTGCAAAGTGTCCTAAAGATAAAGGACTCAACTTGCAATTCACTCTACTTTTTATTAATAAATTTACAAGTTTAGGAGATAACTTTATACTTTTTATTAATAAATTTAAAAGTTTAGGACCACATGTAAACTAGTGAAAGATAGAGGGGGGTTAAATGTTAAAAAAGGTTTATAACTAAAATTTGGGTTTTAAACCATGGGCCAGGTGTCAAAAATTGGATTTTTTGGGTGAAAAAACATGACCCCGATTAGTCCGATTTTGTCCGACTTTTACCGACTTTGACCAATTTTGACCATAACCGATTTTTTTGACCGACTAGCTTAAATTTAGGCAGTAACCCACCTACTAGCGCCTAGACGCCGATTAATCGGCCGCCTAGGCCGATTTCTGCAACATTGATAATATGTGATTTAAGAATTTGTAGAAACTAGTTATGTATATTTTTTTTTACAAAAGTGACTAATTTAATTATTACAAAATAACTATTTGGACTGACATGATATTCCATATAGGATGTACAAGATCCTAGTTGATATAAATTTTTAGGTGGACTAGTTAAAAATATCAAAGGTTAGAAACTCATAAAAATATAATTAATACATATATATTGATTATGTTGTTAATTTTGAGTTTATCCGAAATTTGATTTAATCTATAACACTTTAGAGTTTCTAGGGCCCCCTTTGAACACATCCAAGGTATGAATATACGTTTATTAATCATAACCAAACATTTAATATTTACAAGACAAAATTGTTATATCTCTCTGTATAATAATAAATATAAAAAATGCTTATGATGTATTAGTAATTTCACCAAATAAATGGTGTTTAATCTTAACTAGGGATCGTGATTAAATTCTTTTAACTATGTTTTGTTTTGATGAAGCCAATTAACTATAAACCGAAACAGGACAAAATAGGCAATAACACAAAACACAACTCTAGGCCTTGATTACACCCACTGATTGTAAGAACTCCATCTTTGCTTCTATTCATCATTGTTTTTGATCTTCAACTTTTAATCTTGTCTTATTTTACAATTTAGAAAATAAAATAGAAAATAAACACAACAACAATCTAGGTATTGATTCCCGTTCAACAAAATAATTATTAATACGTAAAGGAAGCAGTCTTTTGTCATACAAAAGTTTTGACAAAATAAAACCAGATTTCAATTATAAAACAAGTTATATATGTTTGCAAAAGTGGGTCTGATACCATTATTAGGTCTCTTAGGTCTCATACACGTATTTTTACATAATTTAATCCTGTCAAAATATGTGTAAAAATCAATCTAAAATGAAACCTTAGATCATCCAACCAGAGTCCGATTGCAAACTAGAAATAAAACGAAATCTAACCATAAGGTGTTTATCTAAAAGATACCTTTCCTGAAGAACTCGGCTAACCAATGCGTAACACCTTGGTTCAAAGATTCGTTCGTTAGATCCATTAACATGAAAAAACCTATGAATTTGAATACCTACGGATTCCACTTGCGAAAACACTAGTATTAGCCGGGGTGCGACCCGACCGATGGCATCTTGCTGATGATGTTTTTGCCGAAGGCGTCATAGCTGGGGTCTGTTGGCCAGCGGTGGTTTAGTGATGGGTAGCCTGTAGGACAACCCTTAAGTGGTATAAACGATATTAAAATCATACATTTAATCGGGTAATTGTCTAGAATTAGATAATTACGGTTGTTTGTGTTTCAGGTACAAATGGAGCTTAAAATGGAAGGAATACAGAGAATAAATGAAAAAAATCAATTATTGGAATTGAAGAATTAAGATGATGACATTATAGAGGATGAAATTACGAGAACGTGGGCGAAAACGGCGAAGAAAACGGAGTTGAAATGAGAAAGTTATGAAGAAAACAAAATTGTTTGCTGAAGCCTATCGTAGATTCCGATAGCTAGCGTAATTTACGGTAGACACTGACAATTTTTTACCACCGTAAGGCAGTAAAGACTGAGCGTAAAGGTTTAAGGGCCACCGTAACTTACGGTGGCCAGCGTAAGTCACGGTGGCGACTGGAATTTCTTGTAACTCCCATTTTTAAGAACAATTATGAGTGCATTTTCATCATTCCAATCATTGTTTTCGGTTTTGGAGCAACATAGGGGCAATTTTGGCTTGTTTTCTTGTGTTCTTGAAGATTCTAAACATTTAGTTTGTGTTTTCGATTCGTATGAACATTGAACTTGATGGTATGATGATTCATCGAGCTATGAGAGGCTAAACTTGTCGGTGATCATCCTAGATGTTCATACTAGGGAGATTAGTTATGAATCTATTAAAGAGAAGGGTAGAGAGTCTAGTGACCATATGAAAAGTGTGCATCAAAGAATAAAAACAAACAAACAAACCATCGAGGTGTGAAAAGAAGTATGAGGGTTCGAGCAGGTATGTAGTTGACTATCCATCGAATGGACATTTGATGGATGCATTTCAACCAATGACAAGCTACAGTGGGGGAGGTGATAGGAACCGATTCTTTGAGCCACCATAAATGGGGGTGGCATGGTCTGGCTGAAGACTCGAAACTTAGCGCTGCTTGGGAGGCAACCCGGGGTTTTATATTGACCTTGTTGTTTTTATCTTTCTATGTTTCAGGGCCATGGCAACATTCAAGTGTGGGGAAGATGTGCGGATATTTGTGTGAAGGTGGTGATAGGAAGTCGGATTATCTACAACATCTGTTGTGTCAAACTTCACTAGGTCAATGTACTCTTTCCTTAGTCTTGTTATGTTCTTTAGCTTTGAAATATTGGTAGTTAGTTCGTTTGCTTTTAGATTAAAAAATAAATAAATAAATAAATAAAAAGAGTTTGGTGTGTTTGGAGCGATCTTTCCCTTCAAAGCCATACATTGGGGTCAATGTATCCCAAGTGTGGGGATGGGGGTAAATTTTTGAAAAAAATTGTAATCAAGCGAAAATTGGTCTAAATTTGAAAACTTAATGTATTGAAACCGCATAACACACCGGCAACCCCGTATACCCTTTTTTTCTTGGTGAGAGTTTGAGCCACTTATTTGAATTGTTAGAAATATTTTCTTTGATGAGAGTGGCAATGGGTGGGGGTACATTAGAACTTGTCTTAAATGAGGTTTGAGGCCTTAGCTTGATATGCATGTGAAAAGGATAAGGACAACTAGGTAGCCTGGTCATGGTGTGTGTGAGTGTGAGATTTGGGGGGTTGGACCTCATAAATTATATATATGAGCATGGTAATGAGAGGGGCGGGGGTTTGGACTTTAGTAGCCCATTTGAGCTTGAAACCGATCATTTGTAACCCATGCCTAGTTCCTCTAAATTTAACTTGTATTTGACCCGGTCTATTAGTGTTGCATCTCGTATTAGTATGTTTATCTTGTTATGTTTGAAAAGAAAAAAAATAGAAAAAAGATATATGAAAATGAAAAAAATAGAAAAAAAAGAAGAAAAAAAGCAATGAAAAAAAAAGAAAAAAATGAACGAGATATTTGGTATATAGTTGTTTATGTTATGTTTAGTTAGAAATAAAAGACCGGGTTGAATCGTTAGTTACTATTCACATATATCTTTCTATTTCCTACCCATTTGCCTAGCCA
This sequence comes from Helianthus tuberosus, assembly GCA_030545235.1. Classification (NCBI taxonomy): domain Eukaryota; kingdom Viridiplantae; phylum Streptophyta; class Magnoliopsida; order Asterales; family Asteraceae; genus Helianthus; species Helianthus tuberosus. The sequence goes on along the minus strand of CM060448.1, from coordinate 161,999,089 downwards.
CGTTACAAACCTTTAAGTCCCTTTGATTCATGTGCATGTTTAGCAAATTCTTTAGGCGAATGACCGATTTAGGTAAAAGCTTATTGTTGTGCAACTTCCCGTTTTCCTTAAGTGTGTTCTAGCTCATCCTTGCTAGTTATTACTTGTCACCGAGGGGAGAGTTATTGTGAGGGGTGTATTATGCGCAGCTTTATGAAAAAGTTAGTAAATGAGGACATTTGGTTGTTTGGTTTGTGTTTGATCGCTTGAGTAAATTGTGGTTTGTTTAAATGAGTTGCTTAGGGGCAAGCAACGGTTAAGTGTGGGGATGTGATGGGTAGCCCGTAGGACAACCCTTAAGTGGTATAAACAATATTAAAATCCTACATTTAATCGGGTAATTGTCTAGAATTAGATAACTACGGTTGTTTGTGTTTCAGGTACAAATGGAGCTTAAAATGGAAGGAATACGGATAATAAATGAAAAAAAAAAATCAATTATTGGAATTGAAGAATTAAGTTGATGACATGATAGAGGATGAAATTATGAAAACGTGGGCAAAAACGACGAAGAAAACGGAGTTGAAACGAGAAAGTTGTGAAGAATACAAAATTGCTTGATGAAGCATACCGTAGCTTACGGTAGCTAGCGTAATTTACGGTAGACACTGACAATTTTTGACCACCGTAAGGTAGTAAAGACTGAACGTAAAGGTTTAAGGGCCACCGTGTAACAACCCAAAAATATGTAATATAATTATTTTCTCTAAAATCGTTCATGAAATGAAGGTTTGGGCTAAAATAAATAAACGTTAGGAACCGAGGGACTAAACATGAAAAATTAAAAGGAAGACTAGTTAAATTAAATAACACACACACACTAGACACTTCTAGTGTGTGCGTGATGTTGTCCAGGAGAAGAGACAAGAACACCACAAACCCTAGTTCACTAATTCCATCAAATTGAAGGTGATTTCAAGCCCGAACGATTGTAGGAACGCGAATCCTTGGTCATCAAGGTGTGAATAACAAAGTGGTAAGTTGAATTTCTTGAAATTATGAACTTTAGGAAATGGGTTTCTACCCAACTATGATTAATGTTGTGATATACACAAATAGAAGTTAAGATTATGAACTAGAACTCGATTGGTGTTTGGTTTGTGGTGATTTAACTTGTTTAGATGGATGTAACATAGATGAATGATGTAGGATGAGAGAATCTCATTAACTTACTTGATTGTTATGAACTTGTACATTAGTATGTGAAGATACTTGTAATTAAATACCCTATAAAGGTGAAACCCGCCAAGTGTTTGATAAAATGCCTAAAAGAACAAATAACAAGTTGTTGTATGATAAAAGTGTGTAAAGGAATGAAATGATATGTAGTCAGGCTAAATGAGTGAATGTGTTGATGCAGGCGTAAAAGAAGAAGGTTCGAGTGCTAGGAGGTCGGACAGCTCACAGGATCGAGGTATGTTGTCCTATGCATACAAGCTTTATTGTTTAATTGATATTGCTATGTTAGAATCGTAATTATGATAGTTCATAGATGATGGGTAATCGATAGTGTAACCCGCTATAAACGGGTCGTAAGGAACGATGATTTATGGAGGAAGTTACGTTATGGAAGGTTGGTCTTGAACTAACCGTACACATGCGAAGTTATGTAAGAAAGAAGAAAAGTAGCTAAATCCGTCACGAATGGATTTGGGATGATGTATGTGGTATTATGTCTAATCCGAAACCAACGGATTAATTAATGTGATGCATTATCTCTTTCGGAGATAATAAGTAAGTACCCGCCCAATGGGTAAATGAAAGTAAGATGGTGATGTGGTTATGTGATGTAAATAATGGATGTTGGTTTTATTTTAAATGAAAGTTGCAAGAACTAACTAGTTAAATTGGATTGTGTTGTAGGTAAATCTGTTATATAGGTGGCGAGGTGAGGCTTGGGGCGAACACAAACATGTACACTCGACTATGCGCTTCCGAAGTATTCGCCCTTTTGAAACAATATTTTTTGTTAAACTCATACTCTTGAAAGTAATCTTTTGGTTATGTAAATTATGGTTTAGAAACTTAGCCGTTTGTAAATAGGTACTTTAAACTTGTATCGAGATAGGGTAGTTCGGATTAACACCTATAACTAGACTAGGGGAGGTGTTGATCTCGAACTAACTACAAGGGTATTTTGGTAAAAATGCAAATTTTATGTTTTTAGTTGAAAACTTGTAGTTTCCATGTGTTTGGTCTTTTTGTTAATAAGGGCGTAACAAGTTGGTATCAGAGCCAAGGTTTGAGAGAATCATGCACGAGTTGAAGTGCTTGGGCTCAAACTGATAGCTCGCGCAATGGGTGTGTTCGCTTCAAGGTCGCAAACAAGGTAAAAGTTTGAGATGCTTTAAATTTTATAACGGGTCAAAATAATAATATGCGTCGTAGTGGGTTACGAGTGTATAGAATCCCATGAATTTGGATCTTGTGTAATGGAAAATAACTATGGTATGGCATTGGCAAGAATTGGTATGCAAACGGATAAGTTTGGTTGTTAAACCATGAATGGGTTGAAAGTTTATAAGTGAGAAAATGGCCGAAAGCTTAAAAATTTCGGAAATGGTTAATCCGGGTACCGGATTTTAACTCTATGTGATGAAGGATGGAATTACGATCGCATAGGAAGAAACGGATCGTAAATCGGATGAAAATTGAGTAAGTTATGATCATTTAGGTGAAAAATGGGAATTTTGAGAAAATGCAGCACCCAGCACCAGATCTTCTGTGAAAATCGAAGCCTCGCGTAGCGCTAAAGGCCGTCGCGTCGTGCGAGACCCTTCGCGTCACGCGAAGGATGATCAATCATGCGCCGCGTCGCGCGACCCCCCCTAAACGTCCAAACTTTTTTTTTTGTGTTATGACCAAGGGACTTGTTTATGATGGTTATGAATCATGTAAATAGAGTTATGAAAGTTATTACGACATTATGGAATAACCTATAATGAACCGCAAGGGTAGGTGATGTTGAAATTATTAAAAACCATCGAAAAAAACTTTATTGTGTAGATGGCGGACCACGTGGATACGAATGATGATGATGTGGCACGGGAAGATGCATTAAATGAAAAGATGGCGCAAATGATGGATAATACTTTTGAAGCCAAACTTCCACAAATGGTTCAAGAGGTGGAGAGTCGCGTGTTGGAAACGATTGATGCAATAATGACAAGCAAAATGGATGAAATAAAGGAGATGATTGGAGAGTCTAAAAGCAAGAGTAAGATACGAAGATGCACGTATAAGGATTTTATGGCGTGTAGTCCTTCTCCGTATGATGGAAAGATAGATCCAATTGTATGCCAAAGATGGATTTCTAATATAGAAGTTGTGTTTATCCGGAGTCGGTGTGATAAGGAAGATCAAGTAATGTTTGCTACGGGTCAATTGCAATCGCAAGCTAAAGATTGGTGGGATGCTCATTGTAAAGAGATAGGTGAAGATAAACTTCAAGTGATGACGTGGCAGGAATTTAAAGAGCCTTTCCTAAAATACCATTGCCCTCAATCCGCCGTCGATAGGATTCAGGAGGAATTCTTGCGTCTCCGACAGCACGATGAAACAATCAATGAGATAACAAATATTTTCTTGTATAAGTTGAAGTTTTGCAAGGAGTTCGTGAATTCAGAAAGAATGAAAATCAATCGATACCATGATATGTTGAAAGCGGAGTTTAGGGAGTTTATTACGCCCTCGAAGTGTGAAACTCTTGACGAACTTACAAACTGGGCGCGAGACAGGGAGATTGAACTCAAGAGACAGGTGGAGCGAGGTGAAAAGAGACCGCCAGAGAAGGTGTCTAACCCAACTCCTTTCAAGAAAGGCAAGTTTCAAGATCAAGCTAATAAAGAGAAAGCAAAGAGTGGAATTCCCCGTTGCAAGAACTGTGGAAAGCTTCACTCTGGGGAGTGCCTGTTAGGCAAGAAGGGATGTTATAACTGTGGGGAAGAGGGACATCCGCATTACAGGTGCCCTAAGAATACGAAGACATGTTATAATTGTTTCCAGAAGGGTCACATCAAGGCGGAGTGTCCCAAGCTCCAATCGGGGATGAAGAAGGAAGGCAAAAAGGAGGAGAACCCTAAGGCAAGAGCAAGAATGTTTCAAATTACGTCTGAAGAGGCTAAAGCTCATCCGAATGTTGTGTCAGGTATTTTCTTGCTAAATTCCTTGCCGATGTACGTGTTATTCGATACCGGAGCTACTATGTCATTTGTTTCGAGTGATGTAATTAGTCACCCCTCATTTAAGATTGAAAGAATGCAAATACCATTAGAGGTAGAAATAGCTGATAGCAAGAACTATTTGTTGCACGAAGTGTGTAGAAACTGTAAGCTCACGATAGAGGATGAGGAGTTTGATATTGATCTCGTACCTATGGTCTTAGGAGAATTCAAGGTAGTAGTAGGTATGGATTGGATGGCCCGACACCATGTGGAGATTAAATGCGAAAGTAAGACAATACGCGTGCAATCTCCGAGTGGGAAATGGTTAAGTATTCAAGGAGAGAGAAATGTAAAAGCAAAGTTATGCAATATTGTCCAAGCCTTCAAATACGTGCGTAATGGAAGTAGGGAATTTTTAGCCTATGTAGTAGATGTTCATCAAAGCCTTCCCAAGTTCGAAGACGTGGCAGTAGTGAATGAATTTCCAAATGTGTTTCCGGAGGAGTTGACGGGGCTTCCACCCGAACGCGAAATAGAATTTCGTATTGATTTAAATCCGGGTGCGCAACCGATGGCTAAATCCCCATATAGACTGGCTCCCACCGAAATGAGGGAACTAATGACTCAACTGCAAGACTTACTTGATAAAGGCTTTATATGTCCGAGCGTATCACCTTGGGGAGCACCCGTTCTTTTTGTAAAGAAGAAAGATGGGTCGATGCATATGTGCATCGACTATCGGGAGCTGAATAAATTGACCGTGAAGAACTGTTATCCCTTACCCAGAATTGATGATCTTTTTGATCAGTTGCAAGGGGCGATTTGGTTTTCAAAGATAGATTTACGTTCGGGCTATCATCAAGTAAGGGTGCGAGAGGAGGACGTTGCAAAAACTGCATTTAGAACTCGGTATGGACATTATGAATTCTTGGTCATGTCCTTTGGGTTGATGAACGCGCCAGCCGCATTTATGGACCTGATGAACCGAGTATGTCGACCTATGTTAGACAAATCTGTGATTGTGTTCATAGATGACATTTTGGTTTACTCCCGGAATGATGTCGATCATGCAAGACACTTACGTGAGGTACTTGAAACCCTCCGTAGAGAAAAACTTTATGCAAAGTTCTCAAAGTGTGCCTTTTGGCTCAGGGAGGTGCAGTTTCTAGGTCATGTGATAAATTCAGAAGGTGTCTTAGTAGATCCAGCAAAGATTGAGGCCGTATTAAAGTGGGTTCCTCCGAAAAACCCAACCGAAGTAAGGAGTTTTCTAGGCCTTGCCGGCTATTATAGAAGGTTTATTCAAGATTTCTCAAAGATTGCATTACCAATGACTAAACTAACGAGGAAGGAAGGAAAGAAGGAAGGAAAGTTCGTGTGGGCTAAAGAACAAGAAGAAGCTTTTCAAGTGTTAAAAGACAAATTATCGAGTTCTCCGGTGTTAACATTACCCGATGGAACGGAAGATTTGGTTGTCTATTCAGACGCGTCACATCAAGGCTTGGGGTGTGTTTTAATGCAAAGGGGAAAGGTTATCGCGTATGCTTCAAGACAACTTAGGCCACATGAAGTAAACTACCCGACCCATGACCTAGAATTGACAGCGGTGGTTTTTGCCTTAAAAATTTGGAGGCATTACCTGTATGGGGTGAAATGCACGATCTACTCGGATCATAAGAGCCTCAAATACTTCTTCGAACAGAAAGATTTGAATATGATACAACGAAGATGGTTGGAACTGATTAAAGATTACGACTGTGATATTTTATATCACCCGGGAAAGGCAAACGTCGTAGCTGATGCATTGAGTCGAAAAGAATATCCACACCCGATTCATGTAAAATCTATGAAGATGACAGTTACGCCTCACCTCCTTGAAATGATAAGAGATACTCAAATAAAAGCATTAGAGGCAGGGGATCCAAAGAAAGAAAGAACGAAGGGGATAGCAGAGAAATTTGAAGAAAACTCGAACGGGCTTAAAACGAGATTTGGTCGGATCTGGATACCAAGGTTTTACGAGGTCAAGACAGCGCTACTTGAAGAAGCTCATAAGTCACGGTATTCCATTCACCCTGGGGCTACAAAAATGTACTACGACTTGAAGATAAACTATTGGTGGCCCGGTATGAAACGCGATATCGCTAAGTATGTCGCGAAATGTCTAACGTGCTCTCAAGTGAAGGTGGAACATCAGAAACCCTATGGAGGGTTACAACCCTTGGAAATTCCAGTATGGAAGTGGGAGGAGTTAACGATGGATTTGGTAACTAAGCTACCTAGAACGAAAAAGGGGCATGATACGATATGGGTAATTGTGGACTGGCTCACAAAGAGTGCACACTTTTTACCAATTCGAGAGGTCTACTCCTCAGAAAAGATGGCGGAAGTATATGTGAATGAAATAATATCTCGACACGGGGTGCCTGTGTCAATAGTTTCAGATCGGGATACGAGATTTACCTCTCGTTATTGGCGGAAGTTCCATGAAAGTATGGGCACGAAACTGCACATAAGTACCGCCTACCACCCGCAGACTGACGGTCAATCAGAAAGAACGATTCAGACGCTTATAGATATGTTAAGAGCATGCGCGTTAGATTTTGGGGGAAATTGGGATGACCATTTACCACTAGTGGAATTTTCTTACAATAATAGTTATCATAGTGGTCTCAAAATGGCACCTTATGAACTGTTATATGGAAGAAAGTGTAGGACTCCCGTATGTTGGGGGAAGTAGGACAAAGGGAACTCGCGCCTAACGAATTGATAGCAATGACCAATGAAAAGATTGACCTAATTAGAGCACGATTAAAGGCGGCTCAGGATAGGCAAAAGGCATATGCGGATAAGAGAAAGCGTCCTATCGAATTTCAAGTAGGAGACTATGTTCTATTAAAAGTATCCCCATGGAAAGGTATAATCCGTTTTCGGAAACGGGGTAAATTGGGGCCTCTTTATATTGGGCCATTTAAGATTTTGGCTCGAGTGGGGAAAGTGGGGTATCGTCTAGAATTACCGTCTTCATGAGATGGAATCCATAACACTTTCCACGTATCACAATTACGAAAATGCCTTGCGGATGAATCGGCGATCATACCTCTTGACGACATTGAAGTAGATGAGAGCTTAAACTATGTTGAAAGACCTATAGCCATTAAAGATTTTAAGGTAAGGAATCTTCGCAATAAGGCCATTAGACAAGTTCTAGTGCAATGGCAACACCGGAAGGGGTCGGAACTTACATGGGAATCGGAAGATGAAATGCGGAAGCATTACCCTTCTTTATTCGGTACGTAAATGATGATTTAGTATGTGTTCAAGTTTCGGGGACGAAACTTTTTCTAAGAGGGGTAGACTTGTAACACCCCAAAAATATGTAATCTAATTATTTTCTCGAAAATAGTTCATGAAATGAAGGTTTGGGCTAAAATAAATAAACGTTAGGAACCGAGGGACTAAACATGAAAAATTAAAAGGAAGACTAGTTAAATTAAATAACACACACACACTAGACACTTCTAGTGTGTGCGTGATGTTGTCCAGGAGAAGAGACAAGAACACCACAAACCCTAGTTCACTAATTCCATCAAATTGAAGGAGATTTCAAGCCCGAACGATTGTAGGAACGCGAATCCTTGGTCATCATGGTGTGAATAACAAAGTGGTAAGTTGAATTTCTTGAAATTATGAACTTTAGGAAATGGGTTTCTACCCAACTATGATTAATGTTGTGATATACACAAATAGAAGTTAAGATTATGAACTAGAACTCGATTGGTGTTTGGTTTGTGGTGATTTAACTTGTTTAGATGGATGGAACATATATGAATGATGTAGGATGAGAGAATCTCATTAACTTACTTAATTGTTATGAACTTGTACATTAGTATGTGAAGATACTTGTAATTAAATACCCTATAAAGGTGAAACCCGCCAAGTGTTTGATAAAATGCCTAAAAGAACAAATAACAAGTTGTTGTATGATAAAAGTGTGTAAATGAATGAAATGATATGTAGTCGGGCTAAATGAGTGAATGTGTTGATGTAGGCGTAAAAGAAGAAGGTTCGAGTGCTAGGAGGTCGGACAGCTCACAGGATCGAGGTATGTTGTCCTATGCATACAAGCTTTATTGTTTAATTGATATTGCTATGTTAGAATCGTAATTATGATAGTTCATAGATGATGGGTAATCGATAGTGTAACCCGCTATAAACGGGTCGTAAGGAACGATGATTTATGGAGGAAGTTACGTTATGGAAGGTTGGTCTTGAACTAACCGTACACATGGGAAGTTATGTAAGAAAGAAGAAAAGTAGCTAAATCCATCACGAATGGATTTGGGATGATGTATGTGGTATTATGTCTAATCCGAAACCAACGGATTAATTAATGTGATGCATTATCTCTTTCGGAGATAATAAGTAAGTACCCGCCCAATGGGTAAATGAAAGTAAGATGGTGATGTGGTTATGTGATGTAAATAATGGATGTTGGTTTTATTTTAAATGAAAGTTGCAAGAACTAACTAGTTAAATTGGATTGTGTTGTAGGTAAATCTGTTATATAGGTGGCGAGGCGAGGCTTGGGGCGAACACAAACATGTTCACTCGACTATGCGCTTCCGAAGTATTCGCCCTTTTGAAACAATATTTTTGTTAAACTCATACTTCTTGAAAGTAATCTTTTGGTTATGTAAATTATGGTTTAGAAACTTAGCCGTTTGTAACTAGGTACTTTAAACTTGTATCGAGACAGGGTAGTTCGAATTAACACCTATAACTAGACTAGGGGAGGTGTTGATCTCGAACTAACTACAAGGGTATTTTGGTAAAAATGCAAATTTTATGTTTTTAGTTGAAAACTTGTAGTTTCCATGTGTTTGGTCTTTTTGTTAATAAGGGCATAACACACCGTAACTTACGGTGGCCAGCGTAAGTTACGGTGGCGACTGGCATTTTTTGTAACTCCCATTTTAAGAACATTTATGAGTGCCTTTTCATCATTCCAATCATTGTTTTCGGGTTTAGAGCAACATACGGGCGATTTTGGCTTGTTTTCTTGTGTTCTTGAAGATTCTAAACATTCGGTTTGTGTTTTCGATTCGTATGAACATTGAACTTGATGGTATGATGATTCATCGAGCTATGAGTGGCTAAACTTGTCGGTGATCATCCTAGATGTAAGGTTTGCGTTTGATATTATCTTTTTGCCTGGATTTCTAGAATAATGACTTTGAATGTTTGTTTAAGTTATTATGATGTTTGAATGTTTGTTGGTAAAGTGTTGATTCTTGTTTGATGTTAGTCTAAACCATACGTTCTTGGTGCCGTTGGCAATCGAGATATCATGGGAGGGATTAGGGTTGGATAATTGGCAATTGATCATCGGGTAACAACCTCGCATTTTATAATCCGAGTACTTAGTTCCCTTTCATCGCAAACAGATAATCAAGCATGAGCCATGTGTATGTGGTTCTCTCTAGTTGGGCATAAACATTAGTGTGGATTAAAACCTGAAATCTATGATGGTCGCTTGTTCCTAATCTGTTTTCAAAACCATCATTTAATTTGCAATCTAGTTTAATTTAATCTTAGCTTTTAAAATCAGACAATACAACTCTTGAATTTACTTTTCTTGCAATTAGTATAAACTTTAGTAAACTTAGATATACACTTAGATAACATACTTTCCACAAACTCCCTGTGTTCGATACCCACTTACCGCTTACTAATTAGTTGTATTTGTATTAAATTTGCATGAGACCACGACATCACGTCATTTAGTTGGGGAAGCTTGGCCGGGGCATGGTGGCATCGGCCAACGTTGGGCGGCGTCAGTGGCTCAAGCTCTTGATGGTGGTCGGCGGCATCGGTGTAATTCTGGGAGGATGGCAACACAAAAAGAGGCAAGAGAGATGAAGAGAAGGTTGCGTGTTGAAAAGTTTTCTCAATAACCCTAGGTACCTATTTAAAGTCCTCTCAAACTTTGGGAATATGTTAGGATTTTGAATTCAAATTGGTAATGATAACAAAGAATAGTGTTTTTTGAATTTAATAATTATCAATTACTTTCGCTCGACGATTCCATTCTTGGATGGTTGGTTTGGCCCTTGTTCCTGTAATTCGAATCCTATCCCGGTATATCACAATTTAGTTTTTCACCATTGTGAACCTTACGCCTTTTTTACTCTCTGATCGAGGTTCTCGGGATTGAAAAATCTTCGTAAACTAAATCACACGTGTATATGTTGACATTTAAGAGATATACAGTCAAGAAAACCAAGAGCAATGGTGATATATGTGCAGATTAGACATCGAAAAATAAACACTCAAAAATGGCTACAATTTAAGGAATGTGTCATATCAACTAACCGAAAAATAAATAAATTATTAATTATTAACTCTCAGAGCTTATTTATTTAATAAAAATTTCTTTAACTTAAATAAATTATTCAACTAATAATGTATTCCCTAGTCACTATTTTTGTGTCGGGATATTTAAAGTTAAATGTTATTTTCTATTCATTGCTCAAATTGTAACTATTTGAATGGTACCATACTAGTAATGTTGAAAATCGATAATTGGGGGATACTAATGCAACAAGTTTTGAGTTTCTCAGCTCATCGATTTAATTTATACCACCTTAGTGATTTTTGGGGGCCCTTTTGAAAACATCCAAGGTGTGAATATACATTTATTAATCATAACTAAATATTTATTAATTACATGACAATATACTTATTTCTCTATATTATAATAATAATAATAATAATAATATAATAATAATATAATAATAAGAATAATAATAATAATAATAATAATAATAATAATAATAATAATAATTAATGCTTATATTTGTATTAGTAATCTTACCAAATAATTGGTGTTTCATTTTAACTATCATTTCGCGATTAAACTCTTTTATATATGTTCGGCTTTCTTAAAGCCAAATAGCTATAAACCGAATGGGAAAAACAAGGCACTAACTCAAAACACAACTTTGGGCCTTGATTACACCCACTTATTGCAAGAACTTCATCTTTGCTTCTGGTCGTCGTGGCTTTTTATCTCTAACATTTCGTCATGTCTTATTTTACAATTTAGAAGATAAAACTGAAAAAGCATGTTGCAATACAAGGCTTCCAAAACATCTAAAATATACAAGATATGAAACAAAATACATGAACCAATAAATAAACACAAGAATGGGTCTAGGGTTTGATTCGCAAGCAACAAGACAATCATCAACCCGTAAAGGAAGCAGTCTTTTGTCAAACAAAAGTTCGATCACAATAAAAACAGATTGCAAGTATAAAACATGTTCTATTTGTTCGCAAAAGTGGCTCTGATACCATTCTTAGGTCTCGTACACATATTTTAACATAATTTAATCTAGTGGAAACGTGTGTATGAATTGATCCAAACCAAAACTTTAGATCGTTTACCAGGAGTCTAGAAGTAAAATAGAAATAAATAAAATCCAGCTACAAGGTGTTTATCGAAAACATACCTTTCCTAAAGAACTAGGCTAACCAATTTGTAACACCTTGGTTCAAAGAAGCGATCGCTAGATCCATTAACATGAAACAACATGTGAATTTGAACACCTTCGGATTCCACTTGCAAAAACACCTCTAATATAATTTGGTCTCAACTTGATTTATTAGCGACGATCAAGCCAATGGCATCTTGCCTAATATTTTTCTGCTAACGGCGGCTTAGTCGAGGTGTGTTGTCTTGTGGCAGCTTTACTGGGGATGCATGATATATGTTAAACTATACATGTTTTTATCCCACAAAACACTTCCGTTTTAAGCGTTTTTGATCAAAACCGTGACGTTTAGGTACCAAATCCGGTACTTTTATATTTTCAGGTCTTAAACAGAATACGAATGACAAATCTGATGAAAACGGGCAAATTCTGATGCATTTCTGGCAAAAGTGACAAAAAATCTGATGACTGCCAGGTGTCGCACTACCATGCGATCCAACTACACTACCGTGCGAGACCTCCGACCTCGGAAGTAATGCCAGTGCGACTCATGGTGCCGCTGATTACTCGGAACGCACTACCGTATGACCCGCCACATTACCGTGAACCACCTAGACCATGATTTCTGATGATCATTCTCACGACCTCGCACTACCGTGCGACCAGTGGCATGACCGTGCCAATCTGGTGACCGAGACAACTTGTCCACTAGTCCACTTGTCTGACCCCGAATCGGAGAAATGACGTCACCCGACAAGTACCAGTGCACGACCGTGCGATCCAACTACACAGTGCCAAACTGAAAATTGCCTATAAATAGAGCCATTCGCTACTAGTTCCAATGTTGGGTTTTTCTCCATGTTTCTAGGCGATTTCTGGGTTTCGAAGTAGTCCTGATCATACCTATTTGAAGCACCAAGATCGAGTGGAAGCATAACCGATCCGACCCATCAATTTCTTTCTTATTTATGGTTCGATTCCTTGTTCTTAAACATGTATTCATATCATTATTCAAGTTTTGAGCTGATGTTAGTTTATGTTTAATATAGTATTGTGTAATAGTAGTAATGAACTTGTTTCTTGAATAATCTTTATGTTGTAATCTTGTTTGTATGAATCTTTAGTACTTTTTCATGTTTGAATCTTCATGATTATATAATGAATGTTTCATTGATGTTAAGTTCTTGATTATGTTTGATTGTCTTGGATAATGAATCTGTGGTTAGTGGGATGGTAACTATTTCTTGATTAATCACTTGTTTGTAAACTTGTGTACACCATGAGACTCGAGAGGGGTATTGGTTTTGTCAGGGCCCCCGGCCCGGTTTTACCCGGTCCCGAAGCCGCGGGACAGAAACCCGTGGTATTTATATTTAATTTGGTAGCGGAAATATCAACAGGATCGTTTTAAAACTGAAAACATCCAATTCTTTTATTTCACACTTTTGGGATAAAATCCCATAATTTACAATAAAGGAATTTCACGAGGAAATTCCCTGTTTTACAAAACATGTTTATTTATTTTACTGAGCCACATCTTCAAGCTTTAGTGCTACGCGGCACTTTTTCCTAGGTTCACAGTAAGTCACCTGAAACATGTTTTAAAAAAGATTTTATCAGTGGGGAAATACTGGCGAGTCATTCAGGTTATATGAAAGGACACTTTAGTTATCAATTACAGCATAAGAGCGATTACAGTGGCTACTATCTTATTTTTTTTTATTTGGCGCCGTGTCACACCCTGGGGACGATGGTCATACCACTATTGAGTCCTTTCACCCAATTAATGATGATTATCATTGTTAGGTTGGTGAACCTAACCGTGAGAAATTACTAATGTGCACAATACCCCACTTGCCAGTGATTTAAGATAACCAAGACTTAATCCCTGTAATTATAACTATTGAAAATAATTTGAGTATTGTAAAACATTGTTGATAAAAAGAGAATGACTCACATTGCAAATTTAGACGGGCAGAGTTTTTCCTACTGATTTTAGCCTGATAACCTAGTTAAATAACAATGCACACAAAATTAGGCCAGTAACTTAATACAACATTTACGATAACTCACGAAATCAAAACCCTCACGACGAATGACAAAGTATAGCCCAAATACGGGCAGCACTTAAACATCCATCGGATCGGTTTCAATCGATCGGATATTGTATCGTAGTAATGATCGATTTATTACCCTTGATCTTAGCAGCGTTTTCCTATTTTGAATGTGATTTTCGAACAGAAAGATTGTGATTTTGATAAATTTTGCGCACACAGACGATCAGCCCATGCACAGGCAATTTATAGCAACTTTTTGGGTTTTACGCGGCCCACGTAAGCCCTCTATTAAACATTACGCGGCATGCGAGGGCCCCCTATTTTACTTCTAGGGCTAGCATGTCACGTGTAGGCCCACCACATGGCTGACACGTGGCCTGGAACGTGTCCCGGTCGATTGTGGGTATGTTGCGGCCCACGTAAGCTTAGCCTTATGGCTTACGCGGCCCGCCAGAAATCCAAATTTCTTGTATTCTTGGTTTTTCATGAGCATTAGGGTTTCAGGGGTCCGGGTTTTCACTTACGGGACATTTTTGGACGTTTTTGCAGGTCCTTACATCCTCCCCATCTTATTTAAAATCTCCTCCTCGAGATTTAATGAAATAAGTGAGGATACTTTCGCTTCATTTCCGATTCCAGCTCCCAGGTGTACTCAGGTCCTCTTTTTGAATCCCACTTGACCTTGACCAGTACTAGTCTTTTGTGTTTGAGAAACTTGACCTTTCTGTCTTCTATTTGGAGTGGTTTCTCAACAAATTTTAGCTTTTCATTTACCTCTATATCTTGAAGAGGTACTACCAGGGAGTCGTCAGATAAACATTTCTTGAGGTTGGATACATGAAATACGTCATGTACTCCAGCTAGTTCTTCTGGTAGTTGTAGGCGATAGGCGACTGGTCCTATGCGTTGGATTACTGGGAATGGTCCAATGTACCTTGGACTTAGCTTTCCTTTCTTACCAAATTGGACTACTCCTTTCCAAGGAGAAACTTTCAAGAGTACCATGTCTCCGACTTGAAATTCTAACGGCTTGCGTCGATTGTCGGCATAACTTTTCTGGCGATCTCGATCCGTGTTCAGTCTTTCCTTGATTTGAGTTATCTTGTCGGTGGTTTCCTGTATAATATCGGGACCTGATAATTGACTTTCTCCTATTTCTGCCCAACAAACTAGAGTTCTACATTTTCGTCCATACAGTGCTTCGAATGGGGCAGCTTCGATACTTGCATGATAACTATTGTTATAGGAGAATTCAATTAAGGGTAGGTGGTTATCCCAGTTTCCACCAAAATCTATTACATATGCTCTGAGCATGTCTTCCAGGGTCTGGATCGTCCTTTCACTTTGTTCATCTGTTTGGGGATGGTAAGCAGTACTCAAGTTTAATCGGGTCCCCATTGCTTCTTGGAAACTTGTCCAAAAATGTGAAGTGAAACAACTATCCCTGTCTGATACAATGGAGAGTGGGACTCCATATAAGGATACTACCTCGTCTACATACAATTTTGCTAATCTTTCCATGCTAAAGGTTTCTTTCATGGGTAGAAAATGGGCTGATTTGGTTAATCGATCCACAATTACCCAAATCGCATTGTTACCTTTTCTAGTTTTAGGCAACTTAGTAACAAAATTCATTGTTATTAGTTCCCATTTCCAAACATGCATTTCTAGTTGTTGAAGCAAGCCTGAAGGTTTCTGGTGTTCTGCCTTAACTTGTGAACAAGTTAGGCACTTAGAAACATATCTAGCTATATCCTTTTTCATTCCTATCCACCAGAAGTTATTCCTTAAATCTTGGTACATCTTATTATTACCAGGATGCATGGTATACCTAGATTTATTGGTCTCCTCTAAAATTTTATTTCTTAAGTCTCCTTGCTTAGGTACCCAAATCCTTTTCTTGTGGAATCTGCAAATTCCATCAATCCCTTGTTCTAATTCTTTTATTCTTCCTTTCATTCCTTCAGCATCATCTTTGATTGTTTTTTCTTGAACGTTCTTCAGTTGTTCCATTAAATCTACTTGAAGATTTAATCTAAGAGCATGAACTCGTCTTTGTTTTTCATGATACTTACGACTTAGGGCACCTGCTACTACATTTGCCTTTCCTTCATGATATTGAATATTACAGTCGCAGTCACTTAGAATTTCCATCCATCTTCTTTGCCTCATGTTTAATTCTTTCTGCCCAAATATGTACTTAAAACTTTTATGATCTGTATAGACTGTAAACTTACTTCCATACAGATAGTGTCTCCAAATCTTAAGGGCAAAAATTATTGCTCCTAATTCTAAGTCATGATTCGTATAATTTTCTTTGTGCTTTTTCAATTTCCTTGAGGCATACGCAATTACCTTTTTGCATTGCATCAACACACATCCTAATCCTAGCTTAGAAGCATCACAATAAACTTCAAAATCTTCTGTTCCTTCTGGTAAGGCTAGAATTGGAGTGTATGTTAACCTTTGTTTTAAAATATTAAAAGCCTCTTCTTGCCTAGCCCCCCATTCAAACTTAACTGTTTTACAGGTTAGCTAAGTTAATGGTACTGCTATCTTAGAGAAATCCTTAATGAAGCGCCTATAGTACCCAGCTAATCCTAGAAAACTTCTAACTTCCGTAGCTGATTGCGGGACCTTCCAGTTGGTGATCGCTTCTATCTTGGAGGGATCTACGTGAATACCTTCGTGATTCACCATGTGACCTAAGAATTGCACTTCCTGTAGCCAAAATTCTCATTTCGAGAATTTGGCAAAAAGCTTTTCCTTTCTTAACAAAGTTAAGAGTGCGTGCAGGTGCTCACATTGCTCTTCCTGGATTTTAGAATAAATAAGTATATCGTCAATGAAGACAATTACAAATTTATCCAAATACAGTTTACAGATTCTATTCATCATGTCCATGAATGCTGTAGGAGCATTTGTTAGTCCAAAGGGCATGACTGTAAACTCGTAATGACCATACCTGGTTCTGAAAGCAATTTTGGGTATGTCTTCTTCTTGTACCTTCAACTGATGGTATCCGGAGCGTAAGTCTATCTTAGAAAAATATCTAGCTCTCTGGAGTTGGTTGAAAAGATCATCAATCCTAGGTAATGGGTATCGATTCTTAATTGTAACCTTATTTAATTCCCTGTAATCGATACACATTCGCATCGAACCATCTTTCTTTTTCACAAACATCACTGGTGCTCCCCTCGGGGATGAACTAGGTTGTATGAATCCTTTGCTTAATAATTCATCTAACTGCTTTTTCAATTCTAACATTTCGGTGGGTGCTACCCGATAAGGTGCCTTGGCTATTGGTGTAGTTCAAGGAATTAGATGAATTCTAAATTCTACTTCCCTATCGGGTGGTAATCCCGGTAGTTCTTCTAGGAATATATCAGGGTATTCTGATACTACTGGGATTTCCTTGAGTTCCTTATTTTTGGTATTAATAACTACCAAAGCCATATATATTATTCCTTGTTTTCTTGAATAACTGGCCATTTTCATTACTGAAATAAATTTCATTGAGTTTCGGGGCTTATCTCCTGTAACCACAATTACTTCTCCTGTGGATGTATGAATTTCTATGGAATTCTTGTCACAGAGGATTCGGGCATGGTTGGCTACTAACCAATCCATTCCTAGCACGACATCGAATCCAGCTAAATTCATAGGTAACAGGTTTGCAGAAAATTTATGGCCTAAGAGTTCTATCTTTCCTTTTTGCAAAACCTTATCTATGCTAACAGAATTCCCATCTGCCGTCTCTACCGTAAAAACTTGTCTAAGTTTAGTTAAGGGTTACTTAAGAGCTTGGCAGAAGGAAGTATTTATGAAACTTTGGTTTACACCAGAGTCAAATAATACTTTTGCGTAAACATCATGAACTAGGAACGTACCCGCTATTACATCCAGAATCAGATCTGCCTCTTGGGATATCAGCTGAAAGGCTCTTGCGTTCTTGTTACTAGTTCCTTCAGCAGGTTTAGTCTTGTTATCAGCTGGCTTGACCAGTTTAGGGCATTCTGGTCTAAAATGTCCAGCTTCTCCACAATTAAAGCAAATTGTTGATTTCTTTCTTCTGCAATCTTCTTCTTGGTGCCCCGGAATTTTGCAGAAGTTAGAGTACCCCTTCCATTTTCTAAAGTGGTTTCTTTTACAGGTACTGCAAAACGGCGGAGTGGACGATTGCCCAGTCCCCTTTTTCTTGAAGTTGCTACTCGTATTACCCCCTCGAAATCCTTGGGTAATCTTTTGAGCCAATTCCTTCCTTATGTTTTCTTCTCGCGTACGTACCAGTCCGTCAGTCAAGGTGTTGGCTAATTCTACCGCATCGTCGATTGTGCAAGGTCTTGCAGCTTTGATGATGTCACGAATCTCGCTAATCAAACCCCAGATATAGCGAGAAATAAGTACCGATTCTGGCGAAGCCAGAGTTGGTACAATTCTAGCATACTCGAAGAACTTTTAAATATACCCTCGACAGTCAACATCCACCAATCGGTGGCTTAGGAACTTATTGGCCATTTGATCTTTTTCATATTCGGGGCAAAATTTTCTTTCCACCAATTGCTTAAATTCTTCCCAATTCATAGCGTAAGCCATGTCACTTCCTTTGGCCTGTAATACCGTATTCCACCACTCTAATGCCTCTTCCTTGAAAAGGTGAGAAGCATACATGACCTTATCCTCCTCGGCACATTTACTTATTTTAATTACTGCTTCGGTATTTTCCAACCAATGTGTTGGGATTGAACCCTACCAAAGGAACAGATAATGAAAGCCAAAACCGGATCACAACAATGGATTCACAATAAGCAACTGTTTACACTAATTCTTCTCCCATGAGAGTGATTATAACAGCTGATGATCTTACATCCACTGCTCGGAGACAACTGCTGCTATTATTCAAAACCACTGATGAAGCCAGAAGACTGCTGAGAACTAATCACTGTTGGTACAATCTACTGATGACAAAGCACTGCCCAATCAAGGACTGATCAACCCTGAGGAAAGCACTGACATAAAGAGAGAGCAGTAGTTTAGTATAAATATGTTTCATGTATAGTCAGTTGTTAGGTTTAGCAGTGTTTGTATAAGAACAGTAGATACAGGTTGTTAGACTGTTAGACGTCGCTTTCTTGGTGACGTCAGCTGAGATGCCTCAGTGGTTTGGATTGTCTATAAATGGAACAGTACTCTGTACTGTTACATTTGATCGTTTTGAGAGAGTTCTTCTCCTCAATTCAATCCTTTCATCTTGTGCAACCAACCACTGTAGTATCAGGCTGAGGGGGAGCTTAGTTTGTAAGCTTGCAATGTAACCCTTTGCTTTGAATTGTAATCTTTCGACTCTATGAAAAGCAAATGTTTATCAAACTATTTTCTCCTTTGATTGTGTTTACAAAGTTTGTTATTCATTTCCGCTGCACTTAAACTCTGATCATTTCTATTTGATTTGTTCAATGTATACAAACAAACACAATCATGAGAGCCTCCGATCCTAACAATTGGTATTAGAACCTGGACAGTCAAATTCGATCTAACAATCAATTTGACATAACAGTTCGGCTCAAGATTCATTGATACTAAGGTTGGGTGCATTTAGTTGAAAAACAGAGTGCCGAGTAAACCATGCTCAAAGTGGTTATTCAAAAACTCTGTAAAACAACCAAGATGTCATAAGACACACAAATTTCACACAACAAGTGATGTCATACACAAGTCACTCATAGTTTTCAGATCTAAAAACATATCTGTTAAACTATGGGATTAGTTCTTATTTTCAAATATTGATTTCAACTGTTGTTATGAAACTTGTGATGTCACTAAATTAGATGCTAAAGTATGAACCTCAGGTTAACAAAAGCCTATGTTCATAAAAACCTTTGTGTTTTTGCTAACGTAAAAAGAGGGAAATTAAAACTTTAGTCATAAGGATTTATGTGTTGAAAACAGGTTGAGATCCTCAAATGGAATAAATCAACTCTGTTAAAATACATCAAGAAAACAGGATAATTCGTATCATATGTAATGTGAGATTGTTCAAAAATTTGTACAAATATGGCAAATTCTCTTATAGCATTACTGCAAAATGATTCAGGATTAAGTATTCCTTCAATAAAGACCTCCCAATAAGTATTTTATTACTTATGAATGGGAAGGGTGAAAGGGGAAGAAGAAAATACACAAAAAAACTCATAAGTGTGTTTATCTCAAAACTTTTGAAGTCAGAAGAAAATAGCATAAACATAAAACACTCAAGAGTCAAAGATTGGGGTAAAAATGGTCATTAAGCAACTGTGTGCATTCATTGGTTCAAGAAAAGGTTCAGGTAACAATAGTATTCGCAGAGAATAAACTTTCAAATGGACTAGACAAATTTTCAGAATAATCACATGGTAACAAAATCTACACCAGGGTTTTCAAAAACTCATGTGATCTTGTGTCCTCATTTTTCTGTTGAAAATCAATCAACAAGAGAATGGTACCAAACAGTGGTCAAAATGTATTTAATATTTCATACCACTGTTGTCAAAACACTGACCATTTTCATAAGCTTGAGATTGATATGATTAGGAGTTTCAGTGAAAAATTATACCAGATTCTTTTGGTGCTGTTTTCAGAAAATCCTTTAATTTTTTTCGAAAAAGGATTTTCTCAAATAAAGCAGGATATATTATTCTTTATTTTTCCTTTAGGAATGATATATTTTGAACATTTTACTGATTTTTGATAGTAAAAGTTTCAATCTCCTGTGAGGATATATGACCTTATTTTTATTAGGTGATATTATCCTCAAAACAGATCTAAAGGAAATGGTATATTTGTCAAGGTCATGTCAAACTCAAGTTTGTTCTTTTACTTTGCAAAAGATTAATTGTCAACAGATCTTAAAATACGTGGGTACTCATGTTTTAATTTAAATATTATAACAAGAATGAGTTGCCTTGGTAAAAAGTTTACATCATCTTGGGTACTAAACCACTGTCAAAAATTTGTATAAGCTTCAAAATGTGTAATTGACATGTGGTAAAACCTTGAATGGAAAATTCTCAAAACGGTTGCTGATATATCCATCTTTCAAGTCTTTACCATTTACCCTAATCACTGTTTTGTTCAAACATCTGCCTTCTAAATATTGTCCACTGCTAAAAGTCAGCCACTGATCCTTCATTTTGCCTGGCAAGCACTGATGCTCAAAATCAGTGTCTTATCCACTGACAGTAAAAATCATCCACTGTTATCACAGCATTACCGTTGTAACCACTGATGTTTGCTTCATCAGTGGCTCTCAAAACAACGGTCCTCCATTCTTCATCCATATCATCAGAGGTTGACACGTGGTCAGTTTTTAGCCATCAGATCTTAATAACCACTGCCACATCAGCGATCATTTTTTTTAATGAAACCCTGATCAAAACCCCCAAACAAGGTTTTACACTGTCGAATTGAATTCTAAAATTCTCTTCTCAAAGCAGTTTCTAACCCTTCATCCCAAATCATTCTCTATTCTTCCGCATCAAAATGACGAAATCAAAAGCAAAATCAAAATCACCATCATCTTCCAAAGAGGTCGCTCAAACGGCCGCTGAATCCGTTGAAATACCATACAAATCTCCTCGTAACTATGTGGGTTTACTCACAAAACCCACAAACAACCACACCTTCGATTCCATCATTGACACCTTATCTGAATCAAAGTACAAAATTTTGATAATAGCAGACGCTCCCATTTACTTGCAAACCCAGAGAGAGTTCTGAAAAAATGCTACGCTTGAGAAACAAGACAATAAAGTAGTAGCCATCAACTCCTCGATACAGGGTAAAGCGATCCAAATCACTCCAAAAGCAATCTCAAAAGTCTTTAAACTCGATGATCAGAAAGGTAAAACTTCCTTTGATAAAACCGAGTTGAAAACTAATTTTTTGAAAAGAGGGTATGCAGAACAATCAAAGGTAGATACCTTACAAAAAGGTTATTTCCCTTCTGCACCTAGGTTTTTATTTCACACACTTTTTATGTGTGTTTCAAATAAAACAACAGCGTTTAACGAAATACCATTGAAGATTCAATGCATGGGCTATGCTATTTTAAATAATAAAGATTACAACAACTCCCAGGAGATCTTTAATGACTTGGTAAAAAATGTTGATAGCAAAGCATTTTTACTCTTTCCAAGGTTTCTAAGCTACTATTTTAAACAAAAATTTGAAAAAGAAAATGAAAATTTGCTAAAACAAGGTGTTTATTTTCAAATAAAAAGTTTAACACCTGAAACATTCACTAGAATGTTGGCACCAATAAAAACAAAAGCAGAGGTGTCTGAGCAGAATTTAGCAGTGACCACTGCTCCTCAGACATCTGCTGCTGAGTCCACTGCTCCAGGTGATAATAGCAGCACTACCACTGCTTTGAAACCCACACCTGCCACTACCAAAAAGACCAAAAAGAAAACATCCAGAAAACCCACCAAACCCAAAACAAAGGCAACTCTGGAAGATGAGATCCCAGAGCAACTGCCAGTGACAAAACAAATGTCACCACAAACCACTGCTGCTACTTCCTCACAGCAGTTGGTAGAAAGATCTCCACCATTGCCTCAAACTCCTCCTGTATCCTCACAAAAGGATCAGGTTGTAAGCACAGGGACCCCACAATATGAAGCTCTGGACCCAATCGGATCCATCTTCCTCAGTCCTGATCCCAAGGACATGTCTCTTTCAACTTCCATACCCTCACCAATCATACTACCACAATCCATGCTACCTTTGTTGCATGCAGTTGATATAGCTCAGACACAAACCAGTTCCTCTCAATCACTCATCAAAGAGAGTACACTCCAACAAGTGACTGGATCTGATGCCTATACCTCTGCTATCCCAGCAACAACTGAGGAGGTTACACTGCAGGAGTTACAAGTAACTCCTGTCAGTAGTTCAAGTGGAGCAGCAACTACAAATGTTGGATCAACAGATCTACATATGGACAGTTGTTTCATTAATAAGTCTCCCTTGAAGGCAATATCTTCTATAGCACCTTCGATAACCACCAGTGAGTTTGTTTTAACCACTGGTACCATCAAAGGATTATCAAGTGCTGAAGAAAGAAGTCCCAGTACCAAGAATAAGGGGCATCAATGGGTGATTTTTGGGACTCAGTTCCTAAGTCGCACATTGGTACAACCACTGCTGGTGGGGATTCAGATGATCCCATTAAAGTGGGTGATGATTCAAAATATCAGGAATTGACGGGCAGAGTTGAAAAACTTGAAACATCAGTTGCTGAGATAAAGGATATGGTGCAGCAGCTACTAAAAGCTCAAAAAGCACAATCCACTGCTGCTCCAGCTCAAGCATCTGCACAACCTGCACCTGCTCCAAATGAGCTGTGGGATATTTTCCAGCCCTTACATGAAAAACAAAAACAGATGGCTGATCAGCAGCATGAAATACATGTGAAAATGCTGACAAACATGGTGGAGTCGAGATTTAAAGATACTCAAGCAGACATCAAAGCTATCAAGGCTCATCTCCAAAGCACTTCTGGAAAAGTTCCCTATACCATCCTTTTCATGGATAACCCCCTTACAGATAATGCCAAAAGGGGGAAGAATATCAAGCAGTTGAAGAAAAAAGGGAATTGAAGATGGTCTGTATGTTGAACCAGAACAAGAAAAACAGACATCTAAATCCTCAAAAGGTTCAAAATCTCAAACCACAAAATCTCAAACTTCCATCCAAACAGCTGATACAGCAGTAGTTACAAAAACTGCTAGTAGTAGCCAAACAGCTGCCATCACTTCAACACACACCACCACCACTTCTATACCACCACCATAAAAAATAACACCACCACCATCATCTCCTGCCAAAAAGCAGAAGACAACAGATGTTAGTCAATCACAAACCACTGCCATTCAATCTCAAACCACTGCTATACCATCAAAAACTACCTCACCACCTTCAACCCCTGCTCAAAAGTAGAAGACATCTAGTGACACATCAGTAGTTGTAATGACAACAGAGGTTGAAACACCAGCTGTTTCAACAGCTGTTAGTCAACCATCCACCACTGCTCTTATCATTCCTACATCACAACCAAAATCCTCTTCATCAGTAAAGCTTCACAAAAGAAAAAGAGAAACAACTCAAGTCGCTGATGAAAAATATGATCCTGTTGCCTCAAAATATCCACTGGAACTAGATGCTGTGAAAAATGAGATGAGACAATTTTACACCGAGAAAGATCCTTCAAAAAGAAGATTCCCTTCCCTCATTGGCTTCATAGTCCCAGAAAACATGGATGAATATCTCGAATTAAAAGCAAGGCAATCAAGGATTAGAGCTAAACTTGAATGCAAAGATGAAGGTGATGAAGCCATTGCAGAAAGAATGGTACTCTTGCTCACAAAGGTCAAGCTAATGGAAGACTATGCACAAGATCTGATCAAAGAAAAGACAGATCAACGAAAAGCAATAAGAAAAGAATATATTGCATATATAATGAAAGAAAAATTCTATCAAGCTGAAGAAAACCAATTTGAAGAGTGGCCACTGGTTGCCTTGAAGCATGAAGCAAACAGGATTGAAAGGATTAAAAATGATCCAAGTAAGAAGAAGACAACTCCAAATTGGAATAAGTACAAAAAGCTAATCGCTGATCTTACTTCTGAATACAAAAAGAAAAGGCAGGAACTGATAGATGCTAAGGTGGATACTGCTGAAGCCATAGAAAAATGGACAAAGCAGTATACCGACGAGGCTTATGAACGGCTGAAGAAAAGAAAGATAACAGTCTCAGGAACTTCTAAAAAGCCAGACTACAACAAGATGGAACAACAGCTGGATGCTCATAAAACACTGATCACATCAACAGTTGACCCGAGTCTTGTGATAAACCAACAGAGAGGAAAACTGCTGACCATTGAAGAAGAAAAAGAAAAGGAAGCTGAGTACTTCACAGAAGCCATCAAGAAAATGGGTCTGAAAGAAGATAGTTCAGTGACCCTTCAAAACCTTTTCAAAAAGGTACTAACCAAACCTGCATCAACAAACATTTCAGCAGATATCTCAGACAGTGAGCTTGATCAACAAAAGACACAAGAGCAAATTGACAAAGAAGTTGCAGAAGATATAGCTGCAGCAAATGAAGTCATAGAAGAAGCTTTCAAAAGAATGTCTGAAGTTCCGGATACTGCTTTACAATTTTTCTCAAGGCCAAAATCTCAAAGCTCATTAGGAAATAAATCTCTCCCAAGAAACCCATTGGGTTCAAAAGTACTAAAGTGGCTCTCTGATCAAAAGACCCACGTATTGACCCTGGTCAGATCCAATGGCGAAGTGAAGTACATATCAAGGAAAGAAGCGCTAGGCCTTAGTGTTGAAGATTTGCAGGATCTCCTTGAACTTTCACTGTGCAGGGATGAGGATGACATAAGTTCCAAAGAATTTGAAGAAGAATTTAAAAGACAAGCCATGGAACTACTGATGAGAAATAAAAATCCAGAATAATGAAAGGTTTTGGCATTATTTGTTCCAGGGGGAGATTGTTGGGATTGAACCCTACCAAAGGAACAGATAATGAAAGCCAAAACCGGATCACAACAATGGATTCACAATAAGCAACTGTTTACAATAAGTCTTCTCCCTTGAGAGTGATTATAACAGCTGATGATCTTACATCCACTGCTCGGATACAACTGCTGCTATTATTCAAAACCACTGATGAAGCCAGAAGACTGCTGAGAACTAATCACTGTTGGTACAATCTACTGATGACAAAGCACTGCCCAATCAAGGACTGATCGACCCTGAGGAAAGCACTGACATAAAGAGAGAGCAGTAGTTTAGTATAACATATGTTTCATGTATAGTCAGTTGTTAGGTTTAGCAGTGTTTGTATAAGAACAGTAGATACAGGTTGTTAGACTGTTAGACGTCGCTTTCTTGGTGACGTCAGCTGAGATGCATCAGTGGTTTGGATTGTCTATAAATTGAACAGTACTCTGTACTGTTACATTTGATCATTTTGAGAGAGTTCTTCTCCTCAATTCAATCCTTTCATCTTGTGCAACCAACCACTGTAGTATCAGGCTGAGGGGGAGCTTAGTTTGTAAGCTTGCAATGTAATCCTTTGCTTTGAATTGTAATCTTTCGACTCTATGAAAAGCAAATGTTTATCAAACTATTTTCTCCGTTGATTGTGTTTACAAAGTTTGTTATTCATTTCCGCTGCACTTAAACTCTGATCATTTCTATTTGATTTGTTCAATGTATACAAACAAACACAATCATGAGAGCCTCCGATCCTAACACAATGCAGTGCAGCAGTTTCCCCTTCATTGCCTGCAAATTCAATAGGTTTACAGGCAAGAAATTCTTTATAGGTGCAACCAGGTGTTGCAACTTTCATTTTCTTAAGTATTGGGGCTTGGATCGTGTTGTCATTATTGCCGCCTCTGTTAACACTATTACTGAAATTATCGTCGCACGTGCGTTTACTGGGGTTGGCTTGTGAAGGCTCAACAGGACTTTTAACAGCAGCGACGATTGCTTGGATAGCATTAGCTATTCCCTGGGCAATGACATTTTCTATATCTTGCCTATTAAGAAAGTGATCTTCATTGTTTTGCTCGGATTTGTTAACTGGTTCATTAACAGTGTTTTCCATCTGATAATTAACAATATGAGTTATTGGCACAAAATAAATAACAATCAAATGCAATAAAGTAATCACACATAATCACGTCAACACGTATAGCCAAAATTGTCGACTTTGCGACTTTCATACTTTATATATATTTTAGTATGCATCCATACACACCAGATATATTACAAAAGTTTTATTTTAAGTTATTTTACATGATTATGTTTTTATTATTTATTATTATTATTAAACACATAACCACACAACCACACACTCCCACAGTCAGCTGGCTTTTTAGAAACGACGTTCCCTCTCGTCGTATTTCCAGGAGATCCGTTCTCCCACTTCCCGGATTCGATTCCCTGCGTCCACCAGTTCCTCACCGTAGTGACGGAGTTCAGCCAAGTTTTCTGTGCTCATAGGTGGGTTTGGTGCAGGCTCAGGGTCAAACAAGGGGAAAAAGACGCTAGGGTTATTCAAGAGATTCTGAAATTGCCAGTCGTTTGTCCACCATTCTTCCAGCTCTCCTTGTAGAGGTCGCGGGTTGACAATATAATCTGGAATAGCCGGGTCCAAGTTAACTGGGAGTTGGGATTCAACAAGGTAATTGAAGAGGTTTTCATTGGCAGGTCCGATGAGGTCACAGTTTTCCAGTTTACGATCCAACTCCTCCCATGGTGGCATTTCCTGGACTTGCCCAGAACTTTCCCCGATCTCTTTACCTTTCCCTTTATCCTTTGAATCCTCAGTCTTTTTAACCTTCTGTGCAGTTGGTTTCTTCATACGCCCACGTTTCCAGTCCAAGATCCTCCTCTTTTTCGGCTTGGGTTTCTCCTGGGCCTGGAAAGTTAGTGGTTCCTCAGTATCCGCCTGGTAACCAGATGGGTTTCCTGTGGTATCCATATCAGTGCTATGGATAGTAAAGTTTCGGAGTGCCTCCGACAGTTCATTCATGCTGATAACATATATGAAGAAACACACACAAATTTAAGTTAAAATTTTGTTTATTGTAAATTAAATTTTCACAGAATCACAAAATGGTAATTAGAAAAATAAAGTATTTCTAAATACTTAATTGGCTTAAATCAGTGGCTCTGATACCACCTTTTTCAGTCATGGCCCCCGGCCCGGTTTTACCCGGTCCCGAAGCCGCGGGATAGAAACCCGTGGTATTTATATTTAATTTGGCAGCGGAAATATCAACTGGATCATTTTAAAACTGAAAACATCCAATTATTTTATTTCACACTTTTGGGATAAAATACCATAATTTACAATAAAGGAATTTCACGAGGAAATTCCCTGTTTTACAAAATATGTTTATTTATTTTATTGAGCCACCTCTTCAAGCTTTAGTGCTACACGACACTTTTTCCTTGGTTCACAGTAAGTTACCTGAAACATGTTTTAAAAAAGATTTTATCAGGGGGGAATACTGGCGAGTCATTCAGGTTATATGAAAGGACAATTTAGTTATCAATTACAGCATAAGAGCGATTACAGTGGCTACTATCTTATTTATTTTATCTGGCGCCGTGTCACACCCTGGTGACGATGGTCATACCACTATTGAGTCCTTTCACCCAATTAGTGATGATTATCACTGTTAGATTGGTGAACCTAACCGTGAGAAATTAGTAATATGCGCAATACCCCACTTGCCAGTGATTTATGAAAACCAAGACTTAATCCCTATAATTATAACTATTAAAAATAATTTGAGTATTGTAAAACATTGTTGATAAAAAGAGAATGACTCACATTGCAAATTTAGACGGACAGAATTTTACCTACTGATTTTAGCTTGATAACCTA
Source organism: Helianthus tuberosus (assembly GCA_030545235.1). Lineage (NCBI taxonomy): Eukaryota > Viridiplantae > Streptophyta > Magnoliopsida > Asterales > Asteraceae > Helianthus > Helianthus tuberosus. The sequence continues at coordinate 161,970,879 of CM060448.1, read as the reverse complement.
GTTAAATAACAATGCACACGAAATTAGGTCAGTAACTTAATACAACATTTACGATAACTCACGAAATCAAAACCCTCACGACGAATGACAAAGTATAGCCCAAATACGGGCAACACTTAAACATCCATCCGATCGGTTTCAATCGATCAGACATTGTATCATAGCAGTGATCGAGTTATTACCCTTGATCGTAGCAGCGTTTTCCTATTTTGAATGTGATTTTCGAACAGAAATATTGTGATTTTGATAAATTTTGCGCACACAGAGGATCAGCCCATGCACAGGCAATTTATAGCAACTTTTTGGGTTTTACGCGGCCCGCATAAACCCTCACTTAAACATTACGCGGCCCGCGAGGGCCCCCTATTCTACGTCTAGGGCTAGCGTGTCACGTGTAGGCCCGCCACGTGGCTGACACGTGGCCTGGAATGTGTCCCGGTCGATCGTGGGTATGTCGCGGCCCGCGTAAGCTTAGCCTTATGGCTTACGCGGCCCGCCAGAAATCCGAATTTCTTGTTTTCTTGGTTTTTCATGAGCATTAGGGTTTCAGGGGTCCGGGTTTTCACTTAAGGGACATTTTTGGATGTTTTTGCAGGTCCTTATAGGTTTTATCTAAGATATATCGGATTTTGATTGGGAATGCTTTCTTGCACGTAAGGGTTCTAACTAATTATATGGTGTTGTTACATGTACTTGACGTGGTTTATGATCTTTGTTTAGTAGTTTTGGTCTGAAATTGCTAAAATGGTAGATTTGTGATCAAGAGTTGTAAGGTGAAATATAATCTACTTGAATGCTTATCCTCGTGGCTATATTGTGACCATCGGTATTGCTTTCTTTGATAAGTGAGGTTAAAAAACTCCTAGCGGATGACTAATCTATCTTTAAAGGTTCACATGAATATATATCAATAGCTCGCTAAAGAATGATTTTAGGTGGTTAACGTGTGTTTATCGTGTTAACTTTCCGAAGAATCATCATGTTAGAAAACTCCTAGCGGATGACTAACTGTCTTGAAATTGGAAAATTGATCAAGTGCTTTTGTGACATATCTGATGTAGATGACGTGTTTAGGTTGTTTGTGAAACAAGATAATATTTATCTTTCATATTTGTAGTCTAATATGGTTTAGATATAATTTTAGATAATTTTAGTTAAACACCCATTCGCTTATATGTTTATCCGGTAAATCAATTACTAAGATTTAGTACTTAATAACGCCCGTGTTCCATGGATCGATATCTGGCTCTTACCAATACTTTGCTACATATATGACGGGATATACTTGTCATTTTGTGTGTGTTTTAATGTTAAGGTATAAACCATTTTTATAAATATTAAAACCAATTTCGTGTGTAAAGTTCATTATATAAATATGTATAGTTACGCACACGTCAAGTTTTTGGCGCCGTTGCCGGGGACCCGGCGGAATTTTCGGGACAATCCGAGTTATTATTTTACCAGTGTACATACTGTGAATACTTGTACATTTTTGTATTTATTTGTTTTGATTTTTACTAACTTGTTAATATTTATCTGTTCAACTAACTTTTATTTTTCTATTTGACTAACCAACTAACCGCTAACCAACTAACTAACTTTACTGACTAACTAACATCATACAAACCTTTTATTTTATTGTTTGACTAACAATTTTCATTTATTTATTTAATTCAGTTATGTGTTCGGAAGTGAACCATTTTCTTTTATTTATTCATTTCAGTTATTTCAATTCACTTATTTCATTTCTGTTTATATTTACATTTATGCACGTGTTCGGAATCGAACCGCTTATATATATATATTTATTTATTTCCTTTATGCATTTATTTACATTTATTTATTTACGGTTATTTATTCATTTATTCATTCTTGTCCATTTATTTATTTAGTTAACTGCATATTTATTTCATTTATTTGTACTCATTTATTTATTTGTTTACTTGTTCGGAATTGAGTAGCTTGTTTAATTATTTATTTACTTCACGAAAATAAAATAAAAACTTTCTGATAGATCATCAGATTTCTGATGAATTTATCAGAATTTCTGGTAAAAATATAAAAATATCAGATTTTCAATGAATTAATCATAATTCATCAGATTTTTATCAGATCCTATCAAATTTTCTGATAAAAAAACACAGTTTTCGGAAATGAATAAATAAACAAATAAACGAGTATGTAAATAAATAAATAGATAAGTATAATAAATTTGTATATATTTATATAAGGATATAAGAATATAAATTTCATTACTTAAAATATTATTATATTCTTTTTCCGTATAATGCTTTCCTTATTACTTGTAGTTTAATGTCCACAACCCTTGTACCTGCTATTGCTGAGCTAGCCAACGAACCAGAAATTAACTTAAGAAGAAGTAGGCAGCTTCGCGAAAGATCGCTTGTTGTTGCAAAAAGGATTGCGCCCACAATCGACGAACCAGTGATACTTTCTGACAGCGAGAGTTCAGAGGACGGCAGAGGAAACATCATGGCGGAGGACGACCTACCTTTGAATGAGACCTGTTGTCCAGGAGGAGAGGGCTTGCTACCGAGCATCGCCCGATCTACGATAGCAGCACCGAGTTTTGAAATTAAATATAGTATAATTAACATGTTACAAAATTCTGTGCAGTTTGATGGGAAGAATCATCAAGATCCAGGTCGGCACATCGCTTCATTTCTCGAGGTGTGCTCGACTTTCAAAATTAGAGACGTTTTGGGAGACGCAATTCATTTGCGGCTATTTTCGTTTTATTTGCGAGACAAAGCCCGATCTTGGCTTTTGTCACTTCTAGCAGGTTCCATCACGACTTGGAACGAGATGGCAGATCTTTTTATGCACAAATACTTCCCTCTAAAAAAGACAGCTAAGCTAAAAGAACCGTATAATCACATTCAAAGAGGATGAAGGAGAATCTCTACACGTAGCTTGGGAGAGGTTCAAAGTGTCACACCCCAACCGATGGCGGAATCATCGGGACGCGGCACCGAGCGAAACAAATTGTCCAGGAGAATCCATAACAACTATTGATTATATTATATTAAAGGTTCATGTCCCATACCACAAACATATAAAATAAAACAGTTATTACAGATGATGTTCTTAAAGACAAATAATCCATTTTGACAACTCACATTTTGTTTAGTTTGTTTCTAGACTCTCCTAGCTTGATTCCATAGCAGCTAACCAGCAAAAGCATCCTAAACATCTGTCACATACGTTAAAATAAAAGTCAATACACATAGTGTAAAGGTGAGCATACAAGTTTAATAGTATAATAGATAGCAAAATTGGTTTATGCATAACTAGCATGTAACATGTAGCAAAGTGAAGCTAGTAGGTTATCGAAAATGAAATATGCACAGACGTGACTGCGAGTTGTAGAATGTACAACACATATCACCATTGTGACACGTGAAGTAAAGCCCTTAACAACCCCTGTCAACGACAGGTGCTGAGTCCAAACTATAGTACTATCGATGCTAAGGTGCCAGGCAACAATCACTTTGTAAACATGCAATAACGGTCAGCGTATAAAAGTGTTTGCGTTGTGTGTCAATTATGATTTGAAGTAGATAACGTATGTAACACCCAAAAGTGCGTAAAGCAAAAAGGGTTCGAGTATACTCACAGATTGTGTTTAGTAAATAAACACTCTCTTGGATTGAAGGGAGCACTGAGAGATTAGCCTAATTATAGAATGATAGCATGAGCGATGAACAGTGCGTTAAACGTTGCAAGTGAACAGTGCAAAGGAGGGTCATCCGATCGGATGACAATCCAGACGGATGGTCATCCGGTCTGATGGCCATTCAGTCGGATTGTCATTCGTTTAGGATGGATGTGTTTGTGTATGATGGAACTTTGAAGTTTTCGTTGTAGCATTTTATAAAACAAGAAGTGTTTCTACAATTCATGTCATCCGGCCGGAGTGGTCATCCGGACGGATGGCCGTCCGATCGGATGGCGGTTCGTTTGAAACTAACTTCTTTTGAAATTTTGTGAAAAAGTCTAAGTGTTGGAAAGTATCACAAGCATTGAATGTTACAAGTCATCCATTCAGATTGTCATTCGGTCGGATGACAATCCGAGAGAACGACAGTCCATTCAGCAACCTGTTCGTTTTGAATCTTGTAAGAATTTGTTAAGTTTAGAAAGTTTTGTGATTATACCGAAACGGTATAACGATGTGTCAAACAACGGGAACTCCACCAAGTCCAAGTCATCTGATCAGATGGGAATCACCCCGTTCAATCAGTTTGTTGTTGTTGATGGTGGTTCATGTTTAACCCTTTAAGTCGGTTGTCTCTTCGACAGGAATCAGTTCTCAGCCCGACACTTCACTAGAGAATGAGTGGAAAGCCTGAATGAGTCCCGATTCTATCGGTTTTTGAGTGCAAGAGTGTAAAAGAATATGCAAGAAAAGTTAAGGAAACATCTTTCAACTTTTTTAATCTTGAAAATGTTTAGATTTAGGTGAAATCAGTGTTTAAACATGTTGAAATCTCTTAGATCTGAGTTGATCTTGGTGGAATAAGGTCACACTTTGAAGTTCATGAGAACCCATGATGACGTCATCCAAGAACTGCCCAAACTAGCCGATTTCATGGTGAAAAGTTAGGATTTGATGGTGAAAATGATGAAGAAGTGTGTATAGATCAAAGAAGTACAAGATTTGGGTTGAAAGCTTACAAGAATCGTGAGAAATCGAGAGAAAATAGGGCTGGAACGTGCTGGTTGAACGAGAGCTGTCACAACACATGAACAGTGATGTAACAGCTGGTATTTATAGGTGACAGAAGAGGAAGGGCGGTGTAAAGGTGCAATCGGAGGGCAGTCCGATCGGATGGTCCTCGATTGAATGGTCATTCGATCAAAGGGCTTCGGCGAGTTGGTTTTCGACTTTTCATTTCGTGCATTGAGTGTTGTGATGCGTTGCGAGTAAGCGATGCGATAGTATTACCCGTTAATTACACAAATAACCTAACTACTAATAACCACAATAATAACCCTTAAACTTCAAGTTCGCGATGAGATTGCGTTGCGATAGAGTTGCGATTGCGTTTGCGATTAACATCCCAAGACAATTGTAAGCATGCACAAGTAACACATAACAACACCCATACACGTAAAACAATATTCAGAACCTGTAATTCGAGTTGCGATGCGATAGCAATGCGATTAGCGATAAGTCAATTAGCGATTAAACTGTGATTATTATAGATACTCCACATAATACAACTAAAGTACACAAATTAAAGAATTCGATTAACAAGTCAAAGAGTAAAATCAATAATTAAGCAAGGAGGGACAGATCGCATTTAGCAATCTTTTCTTCCTTTGACTTTGACTTGTACTTTGACTTCAAAACATGGGTTGTTACAGCCTCCCCTACTTTAGGGAATTTCATCCCGAAATTAAGGCGCAGGCGTAACGAATAGCTGTGGGTACTTAGCCTTCATGTCGCTTTCAAGTTCCCAGGTGAACTCGGCGCCGCGTTTTCCTTCCCAGCGAACCTTTATAATGGGAATGCGTGAGCGTCGGAGCTTCTTGGTTTCTCGATCCATGATATTGACAGGCTTTTCCACTAAGTGTAATGTTTCGTCCACTTGCAGATCCTCAAGTGGTACTTGTAAATTCTGCTCAGTTAGACACTTTCTGAGATTCGAGACGTGGAAAGTCGGGTGGACGTTGCTAAGTTCCTCCGGTAGTTCGAGTTTATAGGCCACTTTGCCGATCCTTTCTAGAATCTTAAAAGGTCCAACATATCGAGGTGCGAGCTTTCCTTTCTTGCCGAATCTGATCACTCCCTACCAAGGTGAAACCTTTAGGGGTAGGTGATCGCCAACGTCAAATTCAAGGGGCTTGCGGCGTCTATCGGCGTAACTTTTATGACGACTCCGAGCTTTTAACAGGTTATCTCGAATTTGGAGGATCTTGTCAGTCGTTTCTTGCAACAGCTCAGGACCGGTAATTTGCGCATCTCCGATCTCGTGCCATACAATAGACGATCGACATTTTCTTCCGTATAATGCCTCAAATGGTGCCATTTGAATGCTAGAATGATAATTGTTATCGTACGAGAATTCGACCAAAGGTAAGTGAGCGTCCCAATTACCACCGAAATCTATGACACACGAGCGAAGCATGTCTTCAATGGTATGAATCGTTCTTTCAGTCTGACCGTCGGTTTGGGGATGGAAAGCGGTACTTAGATTAAGAGTAGTACCGAGAGCAGATTGAAACGTTGCCCAAAGACGCGAGGTAAACCGACCATCGTGGTCAGAGATAATATCACGAGGCATCCCATGTCAACAGATGATTTCGTCGGTGTAGATCCGTGCTAATCGTTCTACCTTGTAGTCTTCTCGTATAGGCAAAAAATGAGCAGATTTAGTAAGTCGGTCAATGATAACCCAGATGCTATTGATGTGCGCAAAATGCAACATATAAATTACATCAAATGTGGCATAAACTAACCATTTTTTAGTACTAATGTTGGAAAAAGTGTGTTTTTATCTTCCTTTTGTATTTTCAGGATTAAATGAGCTCAAATAAACAAAAGAAGCAAAAAGGCAGCTAAGTCTAACATAAATACAAGAAAAGGAATAAACATTGCATGCCCGACCCCTCGACAGCATCCTCCTAAGCAAAAAACAAGAGAACAGAAGGCTGAACACGCCCTGTGCTCAATGAGCTCAAGGGCGTGCCCAAGTGTTTGCAGAAAAGATAAAGTTGTAGAAGCTTCTATCACCCAACACGGGGGCGTGTCCACCGGACCCGGGGCCGTGGTCAACGCAAAGATTCGCAGAATCCAAGCAAATCTTGATAGTACAGATACGCTTCTGCACACGGGGCCGTGCCCAACGGACACGGGGGCATGGTCAACTAATGCAGACAAACTGCATTGAATGAAGAAAGAGAAGACGGGTGGACACGGGGCCGTGCCCAATGGACACGAGGCCATGTCCGGGCTTCTGTGTAGGCTATAAATAGGGGTGCTTAGCTCACTTGCAAATAATCCCTTGGCAAACCACCTCTCTCCCACTTCACCCACACTCCACCACCACCACAACACCATCATCCACCACCATCATCCATCATCCATCATAGAGTGTGTGTAGTAGACTCGGGATCCAAGATTGATAGTAAGAGTTCTTGACAATCAAAGGCTATGTTTTCCTAAGTCTCTTACATCACTTGGTGAAGACAAGCATTTAGTGTAATACTGTTTATTCTTAATCTTTTCGCACTTTTTATTTGGTTATGTATTAATGACTTTAATAACTAGTTTCTTATGTTGAAGGTGAAACTTCCTTATCATTTGTCCGTGGTGTCTTGGCGTTATTTTACTGTCTATATAAAATAAAAGATTTACACCATTCATATCTCCATGGTCTATATGGAGATATGTTGGCTACCTGGTCGGGGGTTAAGGGAATGGTTTGGTAAGCGTCTTGCCTTGTTCAGTGTATAAATCCTGCAAGGACCTGGGTCAAGCTTAGTAGGATCTCCTTCAATACCCACTGGTATTGGATGGCGGGGGTCCGAACTTCTTGATCCCCTCATATGTAAACTACTATTAATATATTAACCCGGCTACTTAGGACTGTATCCCTGCTGACTCAGACTACTTAGCCGAGGGTAACGTCACCTTCAAAAGAGGGGCCTACCACATTATGCATTAATAACTTAATTAATTATCTTTCAATAATCCGACCCTTTAGAATTGTATCCTTGCTGACTCAAACTACTGGGTTGAGGGTAACGTCACCTTCAAAAGAGGGGCCTACTACAATAACTAAGATAATCTCTTAACAAGTGCAAAAGTGCGGAAATAATCAAAGGTTACACTAAAGGTGAGTCAGAGCCAAGTGATTCATCTTCTCTATTTGTTTTTATTTTATTTTTATTTTCAGCATTTTTAGTTTTTATTTTTTAGTTTAAAACCTTTTTCTAAACTTTTGATTTGATTAGACGTTGAGGATAAACCGGTATTAAAAGCTCTTGTGTCCTTGGACGACCTCGGTATCTTACCAACACTATACTACGCTCACGATGGGTGCACTTGCCCATATGTGTGTTTAGTGTTAGTAGAATATCGTGTTTTATAAATTTAAAACTTGACTAAAGTGTTAAAAAGGGCTAAAAATATACATTAAAAACTATATAACACTCACACGTATTAAGTTTTTGGCGCCGTTGCCGGGGACACAAGAATTTTAAGAAAGCTTAAAATCAACGGCCTAATCATTTTTTCTTATTTTTCTATTTTTTTAGATTTTTCTTAATTTTTCAGCTTCTGCAGAGCTCAGCACGGGGCCGTGCCCGCTGAACACGCCCCGTGCCCAATCTTTGGTACTGGCAATCCTGTTTTAAGTCAGACAGTAGCTGAACACGGGGTTGTGCCCACTCAACACGCCCCGTGCCCAAGTATCAGTTACTTAAAACATAACCGTAAGATCCCGATGGTTGGTAATTTCTGACACCAACATGAGTGATACTGATATTTTTTACTTTCGGCACTCTTATGGTACGTGGTGTCAAATATGTGGTGGCCCTCATAAAGATTTAAAATGTTATTTTTTAAACTACAAGCCCCACTATATTGACCCATTGTTTTCTTGTAGCCTTAAGAGGGGTGAAAGTAAAAATAATCCATATCTCTCCCTCGAATGCTCTCAATCAACCCTTCTAGGAGAAATGCTTCTCTGTGAATTATTTCAAATGGAAGATCTAATTCTTAATTGGGTGAAAGAACTTGAGATGGATATCATTAATTCACCTTAAGACGAAGCCCAAGAAGAATTATTAAGTATGCGCATTCGGATGAAAACAACTCCGTTGTTCCCGAAATCACCTCTAACTTTGGTGAAGACTTGAGCGATAGTCGTCCCTGTGTCGATTGTGCCGTGAAGGACTCCCCATCGAGCTTGTTCGATGCATACATAGACCTGAGCGATTCGGCATACACCTTATTTTTATTTTCAGCATTTTTAGTTTTTATTTTCTAGTTTAAAACCTTTTTCTAAACTTTTGATTTGATTAGACGTTGAGGATAAACCGGTATTAAAAGCTCTTGTGTCCTTAGACGATCTCGGTATCTTACCAACACTACACTACGCTCACGATGGGTGCACTTGCCCATAAGTGTGTTTAGTGTTAGTGGAGTATCGTGTTTTATAAATTTAAAACTTGACTAAAGTGTTAAAAAGGGCTAAAAATATACATTAAAAACTATATAACACTCACACGCATCACTATCGTGAGCTGATGGCGTGCACGGAAGTTTCGTTATGAAGTCCATAGCTATACTCTCCCATTTCCACATAGGGATCTCAGGTTGGGCGAGTAAGCCAGAGGGTCTTTGATGCTCAGCCTTGACTTTCGAACAAGTTAGGCATTTCGAAACATAGATGGCTATGTCTTTCTTCATTCCAGGCTAACCAATACCGTTGACGAAGGTCATGGTACATCTTGCCTGCACCAGGATGAATGGAATATCGGGATCTGTGTGCTTCAGTCAACAATATCTCTCGAAGGTTATTGCGAATTGGAATCCAAATGCGATGTAGATAGTAATAGATACCGTTTGATTTCGTGACAAAGTGCGATTCAGCACCGCACTTCTTCATTTCCTCTCACATGGTATCTTCAACGAAGCAGGCGTGCTGGGCATCACGAACAAAGGCTTCAAGGTCGTGCTGGGCGTGCGTATTATGAACGTTATGCAAATAGCTTCGTCTACTTAGAGCATCGGCAACGACATTTGCTTTGCTAGGGTGGTAGCGAATCTCACAGTCGTAATCGTTAATGTCGCAACCCCCGTCCCCTAACAACCCGGGAACGGGCGGCTGCGGTAAGTTTCGGTGGTATCGGTGTTTATCATTTTGGCAGCGAAAATTTCATCAGGACCGTAGTTAGGAAAATATTTTTTCAGAGTAAAATACCACACTTTTATAATATTATGGGAATTTCCCAAGTTTCAAGTACACACATTTTTATAGGGATAAACCCTATTTTATTTAAATAAAAACAGCTCTTTATTTAGGTAACTTTTATTGCCACTTTCCAAGCCTTCAGTGCTATCCAGCTGGCTTCTATTTGGCTTCACATTTTGTTACCTGAAACGCATTGAAAAAAAACATTTTTTCAGTGAGAAATACTGGTGAGTGAATCCCAGTTTAATCAAAACAGGTTTTATAAGTCTACAGCATTGAGGGTGGTCGCGCAATTACATTTGTTTCCATCTACTTTAATTACCACCCACGGTACTGTCAACCCGACTTGTGGTCATGTTACTACTCACAATGTAGTAACAAATTTTGTATACAAAACCCCAACATACCGACGATAATTGTAGAATAAAAATACTCAATCACTGTTTAATATAATGTTAATTATATGAGGTTTTGTAAAAACAGTTTGCAAAAAGGAGATTACTCACATTGCAGTCTTAGGGTTTTCCTTAAGGATTTCCTAGTGATTATCTATTAATTGCACAAATGCACACGCGTTAGTATAACAACCCAATATTTACATTAGTAATTCCCTCCCCGAGACGACATTCCAACGACTACGTCGGGCAGAACCCCGACAGCCGTTACGGAACCCTGGATCAATCGGGCAGCGTATCTAATACGTAACCGGGGGTTATGATACTTACAACTAGGCAGAACTTCGTTATTTAGGAGGTATAATGCCCGCTACTACTTCAAATATTCAGAATTTTAGAGAGAAAGTTGATTGTGGGACGAATTGTGAACTGAGGCCAACGACCTCTATATATAGTGCTGATCTCGGACTCCTTCACGGCCCGCGTAAGCCGAAGGATGATCCTTCGCGGCCCGCGACATAGGGTTGTAGGGCCTAGCTATGATCGGTCATCACTTATAGGCTTGACACATTGCACGACACGTGGCAGCACCGGGTGCAGCCTGATCGCTTAACTGTTGCACCCCTCATAGCCTAAAGGCAAAACCCTAAAACCTTGTTTTTATTTAATTTTTAATTATATAGGGTATTTTGGGCTCGGTTCTCGCATACATGGTGCATTTTAAGACATATAGGGTCATTTTAAATATGTTAGGGTGTCATTAATTCACCTTAAGACGAAGCCCAAGAAGAATTATTAAGTATGCGCATTCGGATGAAAACAACTCCGTTGTTCCCGAAATCACCTCTAACTTTGGTGAAGACTTGAGCGATAGTCGTCCCTGTGTCGATTGTGCCGTGAAGGACTCCCCATCGAGCTTGTTCGATGCATACATAGACCTGAGCGATTCGGCATACACCTTATTTTTATTTTCAGCATTTTTAGTTTTTATTTTCTAGTTTAAAACCTTTTTCTAAACTTTTGATTTGATTAGACGTTGAGGATAAACCGGTATTAAAAGCTCTTGTGTCCTTAGACGATCTCGGTATCTTACCAACACTACACTACGCTCACGATGGGTGCACTTGCCCATAAGTGTGTTTAGTGTTAGTGGAGTATCGTGTTTTATAAATTTAAAACTTGACTAAAGTGTTAAAAAGGGCTAAAAATATACATTAAAAACTATATAACACTCACACGCATCACTATCGTGAGCTGATGGCGTGCACGGAAGTTTCGTTATGAAGTCCATAGCTATACTCTCCCATTTCCACATAGGGATCTCAGGTTGGGCGAGTAAGCCAGAGGGTCTTTGATGCTCAGCCTTGACTTTCGAACAAGTTAGGCATTTCGAAACATAGATGGCTATGTCTTTCTTCATTCCAGGCTAACCAATACCGTTGACGAAGGTCATGGTACATCTTGCCTGCACCAGGATGAATGGAATATCGGGATCTGTGTGCTTCAGTCAACAATATCTCTCGAAGGTTATTGCGAATTGGAATCCAAATGCGATGTAGATAGTAATAGATACCGTTTGATTTCGTGACAAAGTGCGATTCAGCACCGCACTTCTTCATTTCCTCTCACATGGTATCTTCAACGAAGCAGGCGTGCTGGGCATCACGAACAAAGGCTTCAAGGTCGTGCTGGGCGTGCGTATTATGAACGTTATGCAAATAGCTTCGTCTACTTAGAGCATCGGCAACGACATTTGCTTTGCTAGGGTGGTAGCGAATCTCACAGTCGTAATCGTTAATGTCGCAACCCCCGTCCCCTAACAACCCGGGAACGGGCGGCTGCGGTAAGTTTCGGTGGTATCGGTGTTTATCATTTTGGCAGCGAAAATTTCATCAGGACCGTAGTTAGGAAAATATTTTTTCAGAGTAAAATACCACACTTTTATAATATTATGGGAATTTCCCAAGTTTCAAGTACACACATTTTTATAGGGATAAACCCTATTTTATTTAAATAAAAACAGCTCTTTATTTAGGTAACTTTTATTGCCACTTTCCAAGCCTTCAGTGCTATCCAGCTGGCTTCTATTTGGCTTCACATTTTGTTACCTGAAACGCATTGAAAAAAAACATTTTTTCAGTGAGAAATACTGGTGAGTGAATCCCAGTTTAATCAAAACAGGTTTTATAAGTCTACAGCATTGAGGGTGGTCGCGCAATTACATTTGTTTCCATCTACTTTAATTACCACCCACGGTACTGTCAACCCGACTTGTGGTCATGTTACTACTCACAATGTAGTAACAAATTTTGTATACAAAACCCCAACATACCGACGATAATTGTAGAATAAAAATACTCAATCACTGTTTAATATAATGTTAATTATATGAGGTTTTGTAAAAACAGTTTGCAAAAAGGAGATTACTCACATTGCAGTCTTAGGGTTTTCCTTAAGGATTTCCTAGTGATTATCTATTAATTGCACAAATGCACACGCGTTAGTATAACAACCCAATATTTACATTAGTAATTCCCTCCCCGAGACGACATTCCAACGACTACGTCGGGCAGAACCCCGACAGCCGTTACGGAACCCTGGATCAATCGGGCAGCGTATCTAATACGTAACCGGGGGTTATGATACTTACAACTAGGCAGAACTTCGTTATTTAGGAGGTATAATGCCCGCTACTACTTCAAATATTCAGAATTTTAGAGAGAAAGTTGATTGTGGGACGAATTGTGAACTGAGGCCAACGACCTCTATATATAGTGCTGATCTCGGACTCCTTCACGGCCCGCGTAAGCCGAAGGATGATCCTTCGCGGCCCGCGACATAGGGTTGTAGGGCCTAGCTATGATCGGTCATCACTTATAGGCTTGACACATTGCACGACACGTGGCAGCACCGGGTGCAGCCTGATCGCTTAACTGTTGCACCCCTCATAGCCTAAAGGCAAAACCCTAAAACCTTGTTTTTATTTAATTTTTAATTATATAGGGTATTTTGGGCTCGGTTCTCGCATACATGGTGCATTTTAAGACATATAGGGTCATTTTAAATATGTTAGGGTGTCGAAAATATTTTGGAAGGTTGTTATATCCTCCCTACCTTGTTTTAGAACTCTTCCTCGAGATCTACTGGAATAAGTGTGGATATTTCCTTTGCATCTCTGATTCAAGCTCCCATGTATACTCTGGTCCTCTCCTGGAGTCCCATTTTACTTTCTCTAGAACTAATATCTTGTGCTTGAGGTTCTTGACCTTCTTGTCTTCAATTTGTAGAGGTCTTTCCACAAATTTAACTGCTCATTTACCTCTATATCCTTAAGAGGTACTACTAGTGATTCATCAGCTAAGCATTTCTTGGGATTAGATACATGAAATACATCATGTATTCCTGCCATTTCTTCTGGCAGTTGTAGCTGATAGGCTACAGGTCCTATTCTTTTAATAATCCTAAAAGGTCCAACATACCTGGGGGCTTAGCTTTCCTCTTTTGATGAATCTTACCACTCCTTTCCAAGGAGAGACTTTCAATAACACTTTGTCTCCTACTTGAAATTCCAATGGCTTTCGTCTGTTATTTGCATAACTCTTCTGTCGATCACGTGCTGCTTTCAATCGTTCCTTGACTTGAATGATCTTGTCTGTTGTTTCTTGTACTATCTCGGGTCCGGATAGTTGCTTTTCTCCAATTTCTGCCCAACAGACTGCGTTCGGCACTTTCGTCCATAAAGTGCTTCTAATGGTGCAGCATTGATACTGGTATGATAGCTGTTATTATAAGAAAATTCTATCAATGGTAAGTGATCGTCCCAGTTACCTCCGAAATCAATTACACAAGCTCTAAGCATGTCTTCCATTCTTTGAATTGTTCTTTCGCTTTGTCTGCCCGTTTGAGGATGGTAAGCTGTGCTTAGATTTAGCTTGGTTCCCATTGCTTTTTGGAAACTTGTCCAAAAATGAGAAGTAAAACGGCTATCCCCATTAGAAATAATTGATAAAGGAATTCCATGTAAAGAAACTATTTCATTTACATATAATTTAGCTAATTGTTCCATACTGAAAGTTTCCTTCATGGGTAGGAAATGAGCTGACTTAGTTAGCCTGTCTACAATCACCAAGATTGTATCTTTACCTTTTCTTGTTTTGGGTAATTTAGTAACGAAATCCATTGTTATCAATTCCCATTTCCAAACTGGCATTTCTAATTGTTGCAACAAACCTGAGGGTTTCTGATGTTCAGCTTTAACTTGTGAACAGGTTAGACACTTTGCAACATATGCTATTCCAGCAATAGTTGCTGCTGTTAGAAATCCAATCGAACCTCAACAAATCATTCCTAGCAAACGTATTTCTGAAGATAACTTCAGTAATAGCATAAATGGAAGCGGTAATCATACTAATCATGATAATAATCCACGGCAGGCTCCACTCCCTAAGAAAATGAAAGTTGCAACACCTGGTTGCACTTACAAAGAATTTCTTGCTTGCAAACCCGCTGAATTTGCAGGCAATGAAGGAGCGACTGCGGCACTGCGTTGGTTAGAGAAAACCGAGGCAGTGATTAAAATAAGTAAGTGTGCCAAGGACGATCAGGTCATGTACGCGTCAAATCTTTTTAAAGAAGGGGCGCTAGAATGGTGGAACACGGTGTTACAAGCAAAAGGAAGGATGATGGCGTATGCAATGAACTGGGAAGAATTTAAGAGTCTTGTAGAAAGAAAATTATGTCCCGAATATGAAAAAGATCAAATGGCGAATAAGTTCTTAAACCATCGAATGATGGGTGTAGATTGTCGCGGTTATACTTCGACATTCTTTGAATATGCTAGAGTGGTACCAACACTGGCTTCGCCAGAACCGGTACTCATTTCTCGCTATATTTGGGGATTGATTGGTGAAATCCGCAACATCGTTAAAGCTGCGAGACCTCGTACGATTGACGATGCAGTGGAATTAGCCAACACCCTAACTGATGAACTGGTACGCACAAGAGATGAAAACAGGAAGAAGGAACTGGCTCAGAAAATTACCCAAGGCTTTCGTACGGGTAATAATAACAACTTCAAGAGAAGAGGAACAGGGCAATCTTCAAATCCGCCATTCTGCAGGAATTGTAGAAAGAAACATTTTGGAAGATGTAGTGTAACCTACAATTTTTGTAAAATGGTAGGACATCGTGAAGAAAACTGCAGAAAGAAAACCATAACCTGCTTTAACTATGGAGAAGCGGGGCATTTCAAAACAGAATGCCCTAAATTGGTCAAACCCGTAGATAACAAAGCCAAGACAACAGACGGAGCTACTAGGAAGAATGTTCGAGCTTTTCAGTTAACTACTCAGGAAGCCGAACTTATTCCAGATGTGATAGCCGGTACGTTCTTAGTTCACAACATTTATGCAAAAGTATTATTTGACTCTGGTGCAAACCAAAGTTTTATTAATACTTCATTCTGCCAAGCTCTTAAATTACCCTTAACCAAACTTAGGCAGATTTTTACAGTCGAAACGGCAGACGGAAATTCTGTTAGCATAGATAAAGTTTTGCAAAACGAAAATATAGAACTCTCAGGTCATAAATTCTTTGCAAACCTATTACCTATGAAATTAGCTGAATTCGATGTTGTATTAGGAATGGATTGGTTAGTAGCCAACCATGCTCGAATTCTTTGTGATCAGAATTCCATAGAAATTCGTGCACCTACCGGAGAAGTAATCATGATTACAGGAGATAAACCACGTAAGCCCATGAAGTTCATATCAGTAATGAAAGTTGCTAGTTATGAACGAAAGCAAGGCATAGTATATATGATTTCAGTAATCATTAGTACTAAGGGAAAAGAACTTAAGGAGATTCCTGTAGTCTCAGAATACCTAGATGTATTCCCAGTAGAATTACCCGGACTACCACCAGACAGGGAGGTAGAATTCATCTAATTCCAGGAACTATACCGATAGCCAAGGCACCTTATCGGTTAGCACCTACAGAAATGTTAGAACTGAAAAAGCAATTAGATGAATTACTAAGTAAAGGTTTCATACAACCTAGGTCATCCCGGTGGGGAGCACCAGTGTTGTTTGTAAAGAAGAAGGATGGTTCAATGAGAATGTGTATTGATTATAGAGAATTGAATAAGGTTACAATTAAGAATCGATACCCATTACCTAGGATTGATGATCTTTTCGATCAACTCCAAGGAGCTAGATATTTTTCTAAGATAGACTTACGCTCCGGATATCATCAGTTGAAAGTACAAGACATACCTAAGACTTCTTTCAGAACTAGGTATGGTCATTACGAGTTTACAGTCATGCCCTTTGGATTAACGAATGCACCCGCAGCATTCATGGACATGATGAATAGGATCTGTAAACCGTATTTGGATAAATTTGTAATTGTTTTCATAGACGATATACTTATTTATTCAAAAAGTCAGGACGAACATTGTCAACACCTGCATGCACTCTTAACTTTGTTAAGAAAAGAAAAACTTTACGCCAAATTCTCGAAGTGTGAATTTTGGTTGCAAGAAGTGCAATTCTTAGATCACATGGTGAATCATGAAGGTATTCATATAGATCCTGCTAAGATAGAGGCAATTACCAAATGGAAGGTTCCGCAATCTGCAATGGAAATTAGAAGTTATATAGGTTTAGCTGGATACTATAGACGGTTTATTAAGGATTTTTCCAAGATAGCTGTACCATTAACTAAGCTAACCTGTAAAGCAGTTAAGTTTGAATGGGGACCTAAACAAGAAGAAGCCTTTAGAATTTTGAAACAGAAATTAACCAATGCACCAATCTTAGCCTTACCAGAAGGAACTGAAGATTTTGAAGTATATTGTGATGCTTCAAAACTAGGACTTGGATGTGTGCTGATGCAACGTAAGAAGGTAATTGTGTATGCTTCAAGACAATTGAAAAAGCACGAAGAAAACTATACGACTCATGATTTAGAATTAGGAGCCGTAATTTTTGCCCTGAAAATCTGGAGACATTATCTGTATGGAAGTAAGTTTACTATCTATACAGATCATAAAAGTCTAAGATATATATTTGGGCAAAAAGAGTTAAACATGAGGCAAAGAAGATGGATGGAAATCCTAAGTGATTACGACTGTGATATTCAGTATCACGAAGGAAAGGCAAATGTAGTTGCAGATGCCTTAAGTCGTAAATATCATGAAAAGCAAAAGCGAGTTCGTGCTCTCAGATTAAATTTACAGATAGATTTAATGGAACAAATAAAGAAGTTCCAGGAAACAGCAATCAAGGATGATGCTGAAGGAATGAAGGGATGAATAAAAGAGTTAGAACAAGGAGTTGATGGAATTTGGAGATTCCACAAAAGAAGAATTTGGGTACCTAAGCATGGGGAATTAAGAAATAAGATTTTAGAAGAAGCCCATAAATCTAGGTATACCATGCACCCAGGAAACAATAAGATGTACCAAGATTTAAGAAATAATTTCTGGTGGATAGGCATGAAGAAAGATATAGCTAGATATGTTTCTAAGTGTCTTACTTGTTCACAAGTTAAGGCAGAACACCAGAAACCTTCAGGTCTACTACAACAATTAGAGATGCCGTTATGGAAATGGGAGCTTATAACAATGGATTTTGTTACTAAGTTACCCAAAACCAGAAAAGGTAATGATGCGATTTGGGTAACTGTGGATCGATTAACCAAATCTGCTCACTTTCTATCTATGAAAGAAACCTTTAGCATGGAAAGATTGGCAAAGTTGTATGTAGATGAAGTCGTATCATTACATGGAGTTCCACTCTCCATTGTATCAGATAGGGATAGTCGTTTTACTTCTCATTTTTGGACAAGTTTCCAAGAAGCAATGGGAACTCAACTAAACCTAAGCACTGCATATCATCCACAAACAGAGGGACAAAGTGAAAGGACAATCCAAACTCTAGAAGACATGCTCCGAGCATGTGTAATAGATTTTGGTGGAAATTGGGACGACCATTTACCATTAATTGAATTATCCTAAAACAATAGTTATCATTCAAGTATTGAAACTGCCCCATTCGAGGCACTGTATGGAAGAAAATGCAGAACTCCAGTTTGTTGGGCAGAAATAGGAGAAAGTCAATTATCAGGTCCGGAGATAGTGCAAGAAACGACCGACAAGATTACACAAATCAAGGAAAGGCTGAAGACGGCTAGAGATCGCCAGAAGAGTTATGCAGATAATAGACGAAAGCCATTGGAGTTTCAAGTCGGAGACAAAGTACTTTGAAAAGTATCTCCTTGGAAAGGAGTAGTCCGATTCGGTAAGAAAGGAAAGCTAAGTCCCAGATACGTAGGACCATTTTCAGTGATCCAACGTATAGGACCAGTTGCTTATCGTTTACAACTACCAGAAGAGTTAGCTGGAGTACATGATGTATTTCATGTATCCAATCTCAAGAAATGTCTATTAGACGAATCTTTGGTAGTACCTCTCCAAGATATAGAGGTAAACGAAAAATTAAAATTTGTAGAGAAACCTCTTCAGATAGAAGACAGAAAAGTGAAGTTTCTCAAGCACAAACGACTAGTGCTAGTTAAAATAAAGTGGGATTCAAAGAGAGGAGCTGAATACACTTGGGAGCTGGAATCTGAGATGAAGAAAAAGTATCCCTACTTATTCCAGTAAATCTCGAGGACGAGATTTTTATTAAGGTGGGGAGGATGTAACAACTCGTATCAAAAGTCATATTTATTAAATTAATTTGTCCAATAGGAAACCCTAATTGAGACACCCACGTGATTCTGCACAAACCCTAAAATTTTCAGAACAATCAGAATCAGGATCAGGGCACCTAAAACTCAGGGGGGTAAACCCTAGTTACGATTATCTATATAAAACGTTGTCAAAATTTAAAATTATGAAACTGTCGACACAGCAAGCCTACACACACACGGGGCTACCCTATGAATTTTTTTGTATCCCTTACGGACCGTAAGGGATGAGGCTTACGGTCCGTAAGCAAGGTAAAATTTGTGTATAAATAGTAGAGATTGGGACTTGATTTCTGGCACTGAAACGACGAAGAAATTCGTTACGTAGACTGAGTTATAGCAGAAACACTTCTAAAAACACACACGGATCACTAATCGCCGCCGCAATACAGGGTAATAACTCGATCGCTGATACGATTCAATGTCCGATCGATTAAACTATCCAATGGATGTTAAATTGCTACCCACATTAGGGTTTATGCTTTGTCATTCGCTGTTAAATCAATGGATGTTTAAGTATCGCACTTTGTCATTCAATGTGAAGGTTTGATCTCGTGAGTTATCATAAATGTTGTATTAAGTTACTAACCGAATTGTGTGCCTGTTATTAAATTTAGGTTAAAAGGCTAATCAGTAGGCTAGGCTCTGCTCAAAACTAAATCTGCAATGTGAGTCATTCTCTTTTTATCAAATTACTTTCAAAAGCAAGTTTATTTTCAAGGTTATATTTACAGTGATTAAGTATATGTAATCACCAAGTTACAGCCGGTATGTGGGGTTTTGTATACATTACTTGATAATCTTCACAATTGGGGCAGCCAAGGGGTGATATGACCATAGTCACAGACACCATTGGACAACAGGAGGGCCAATGGGTCGAGTGACAAAATACCGTGGGTAGTTGGTTTGATATCTGGAAACATTGTAATCTCTCTTAATATTGTAAATTATAACAAAAGAGTCGTTTTAGTAAAATGAATGATTCACTCAGTATTTCCCGCTGACAAAACCTTTTTCAAACATGTTTCAGGTGATCTGTTGTGATCCAAGAAAAGTGCCGATAAGCGCTACAAGCCTAAGGAAGTGGCTCAATATAAAATAAGGAAACATGTTTTGTAAAAATAAAGATTTCTCCGTGAAATCTTATAGTTGTAAATTACCGGGGTTTTATCCCGAGTTGTGAAATCAAAATAATCGGGAAATTGCAGTTTTTAAAAGATCCTGGTAAAATCTTCCGCTGTTAAATAAATACCACGGGATTTTCTGTCCCGCGGCTCTTGAAACGGGTCAAACCGGGTCGGGGGCCGTGACATTACTACTCACAATGTAGTAACAAATTTTGTATACAAAACCCAACCATACCGACGATAATTGTAGAATACAAATACTCAATCACTGTTTAATATAATGTTAATTATATGAGGTTTTGCAAAAACAGTTTGCAAAAAGGAGATTACTCACATTGCAGTCTTAGGGTTTTCCTTAAGGATTTCCTGGTGATTATCTATTAATTAAACAAATGCACACGCGTTTGTATAATAACCCAATAATTACATTAGTAATACCCTCCCCGAGACGACATTCCAACGACTACGTCGGGCAGAACCCCGACAGCCGTTACGGAACCCTGGATCAATCGGGCAGCGTATCTAATACGTAACCGGAGGTTATGATACTTACAACGAGGCAGAACTTCGTTATTTAGGAGGTATAATTCCCGCTAGTACTTCAAATATTCAGAATTTTAGAGAGAATATTTAGTGCTGATCTCGAACTCCTTCACGGCCCACGTAAGCCGAAGGATGTTCCTTCGCGGCCCACGACATAGGGTTGTAGGGCCTAGCTATGACCGGTCATCACTTATAGGCTCGACACATTGCACGACACGTGGCAGCATCGGGTGCAGCCTGATCGCTTAACTGTCGCGCCCCGCGTAGCCCGAAGGCAAAGCCTTCGCGGCCCGCGAGCTACCCCAAACCCTTGTTTTTATTTAATTTTTAATTATATAGGGTATTTTGGGCTCGGTTTTCGCATACGGGGTGCATTTTAAGACATATAGGGTCATTTTAAATATGTTAGGGTGTCGAAAATATTTTGGAGGGATGTTATAGTTAAGAAGTTCAACCCATCGGCGTTGGCGCATATTCAGTTCCTTTTTATTCAAGATGTGTTGTAGGCTCTTATGGTCGGTGAAGACCGTATACTTGGTACCGTAAAGGTAGTGTCGCCAGATCTTTAATGCAAAAACAACTGCACCAAGCTCGAGATCTTGGGTTGTATAGTTCTTCTGGTGGATCTTGAGCTGACGAGAGGCGTACGTGATAACCTTTTCCTGTTGCATGAGAACACATCCGAGACCAAGGTTCGAGGCTTCGTAATAGACTACGAAGTCATCGTTTCCGTTAGGCAAAGCGAGAACAGGAGCATCGCAGAGCATATGCTTCAGAGTCTGAAAGGCTTGCTCTTGTTTGGTTCCTCAAACAAAAGACTTATCTTTATGCGTTAAGGAAGTAAGCGGAACGGCGATTTTCGAAAAGTCAGCGATGAATCGACGGTAATAGCCCGCCAATCCGAGGAATGAATGAACATCAGATGGTGATTTTGGAGTAACCCAACTCTTAACAGCTTCGATCTTCGCGGGGTCGACGTGTATACCTTGACTATTGACGATGTGACCGAGGAATTAAACCTCCTCTAGCCAAAATTCAGACTTGGAGAACTTGGCATAGAGTCGATTCCCTTGGAGTAACTCGAGAACCAAACATAGATGTTGCGCGTGTTCGGCTTTCGAAAAAATAGATTGTCGTCGATGAATACGATGACAAAACGGTCAAGAAATGGTTTGCAAACGTGATTCATCAGATCCATGAAAACCGCGGGTGCATTGGTTAAACCAAAGGGCATTATGATGAATTCATAATGGCCGTATCGGGTTCGGAAAGCGGTTTTGGGTATATCTTCCTCCTAAATTCGTAACTGGTGATAGCCTGAGATTAAATCGATCTCCGAGAAACAAGTAGGACCTTGTAATTGATCAAACAAATCATCGATTCGAGGTAGGGGATAATGATTCTTGATAGTCAGCTTATTCAATTCCTTATAATCGATGCACATCCGGATCGACCCGTCCTTCTTTTTGACGAAAAGGACTGGTGCGCCCCAAGGAGAGGTGTTAGGGCGAATGAAGCCTTTGTTAAGCAATTCCTGGAGTTGACTCGAAAGTTCACGCATTTCTAACGAAGCGAGGCGATATGGGGATTTAGCAATAGGATTTGCTCCGGGAATAAGTTCAATGTGAAAGTCGATATCACGACTCGGAGGTAAACCAGTTAATCATCAGGAAAGACACGAGGAAAATCATGAACCACAGGCACCTTTTCTATTTCCTTCTCATTCTTTTCCTTCTCCGCTCCTACGATACGCGCCAAGAAAGCTTTGTATTCCTTGCGGAGATACTTGCTTGCTTGGATACACGACATGAGCTTGAGGTCTTTCAAAGGAGTTTCTCCATACACAAAAAGTTGATCGCCATTAGCGAGTGAGAAACGAATCATCTTATCGATGCAAATGACTTCAGCATGATTTTCACGAAGAAAATCCATGCCTACTATGATATCAAAACTACCGAGCTGCATCGGGATAAGATCGATGGGGAATACGTGATTGTTGAGTTCAAGCGTAAAATCACGGAGAACAGAACGAACAGTGACGGTTCTTCAAGTGGCAACCTCAAGGTCGAACGTCGTAGGGAGATGGGTGCGCTTACGATTTAGGAGCTTTTCGAATTCAAACAATACAAAACAGTTATCTGCTCCAGTATCAAACAAACGCGAAGCATATATACCATTGACGAGGAACGTACCATTAACAATGTTGTTATTTGCTTGAGCCTGGCGGGCGTTGATGTTGAAAGCACGTCCGCGGGCAGCTGGCTGCTGCTGCTGCTGTTGATGTTGTTGCGGCTGCTGTTGTGGCTCTTGCTTCACCACTCTGTTTGGGCACATGTTTGCGAAGTGGTTAGGATCACCACATGCAAAGCAAGCTCTTGCATGAGTTGTGGGGGCAAGAGCTGCTTGTTGGCCCTCTGGAGCAGGAATGAGAGCTGGTGGTGCAGGAGCTTGACCTTGAGCTTGAGCTGGGGCTCGGTGAGGACCAGTACAACAATTAGCAGTAAAGTGGTCGTACAGGTTGCAGTGAACACAAAATCTGCATGCAATCCCAGTAGGATGATGATAAGTACAGGTAGGGCAGAGCGGGTGAGGAGTAGTATACGCACGCTTGGCCTGCAGTGCATTGGTTACCGGTGCCGCTACTTGGCGGTTCTGAGGTTGCGGTTGAGAAGTGATGGCATTTAGTGGTGCAGTAGCTGTCCCTGCACAGTTCTTCTTCTTGTTGGTGTTGTTCTTTCTCTTGCGGCATGAAGACTTGGAAGCTTGCAGTGTGGCGGTTTCAGCGGTGGGAGCAGCGGTAACTTGGTGAAGACTTTTGGTGGTTTCGTCGAAGTAACCAGCCCGAACTTGCTTATCGTTAATCTCAGCAGTGTGCAGGAAGGTTTCTTCAATAGTTATCGTCTTGGCGGGTTGCACAAAGTCAGCAACACAATCTTGTAAAGCACAGATGTATTTCTTGATGGCTTTGTCAGGAGTAGTAACTTGGCCCGGACAGATTATACTCGGCTGCTTAAAGCGGGCACTTAAACCAGCGTTGTCGCCACCCTCTTGTTTGATGTGCCAGAACTCGTCCTCCAACTTCTGAAGCTCGTGGGGAGGGCAAAACTCCTTCATCATGATGTTCTTCAACTCATCCCACGTAAGCCCATAGGCTGCATCATTCCCTCGCTTGTTTCTTTCGGTAGTCCACCAATACAGAGCCCTGGACTGGAAAACGCCAGTGGTGTTAACAGTGCGGAGGTTTTCGGGATAGCCACTTTGGCGCAGGGTGACTTCAATTGAATCGAACCATTGAAACATGGCAGTAGGCCCGTCTTCTCCAGTGAATTCTTTGGGGCCGCAGGCTTTAAACTGCTTGAAGCTAAAAGTAGCCTTCGGCGAATCAGTCCTGGATTCCTCAGAGGACTTGCTAGCGTTTTTATTAAGCTCCCTGACAATTTGCGGTATGACCTTAGCCATCTGTTTTGCGACGAGAGCAGCGATGCGTTTGTCCTCGTGGTTTCGGCGGGAGGTGCGCCAAATGTACGATCCGAATGACGACGTGGTCTACAACAGACATCGCCATAGCAGACACAATTTCGAGCATATTCTATAGTATCTCCTCGCGCTACTTTATATAAAGCTCAGGTACACGTCCAATCATATCGTCACAAAATCTCGTAGGCACATAAACCAAAGAAGCACGTAAACACATAAGCACGTAATCCACGTAAACAAAGAGGCACACAGTGCATGTAAGCACGTCTTCACTATATTTTGCACGTATTCACCTACATATATTGCACGTATTCACATATCTTTCACAGTGGCGTAAAGCGATCGAGAGTTGCGAGTGCGAGTAGCGAGCAATCATAGCAAGTAGTATGGCGTGCGATTTGTTAGCGTGTTGTGATAGATGTGCAGGGTGAGTGGTGTGTGTGGATCAAAGCTATTGGTGCATGCGTCTGTCGACTTCGTCTTGTATCGAGTCTTGGATGTATATAGATAGTTCAGGGCACATAATTCGATAAAACTGTCAAAATTAGGTTAGCAGGTAAGTTCACACGAAATTACAAAGTGTAATTTCGCTTGAAATCAAAAAGTGATTTCAAACGAAATCACCTTGCTAATTCCGCTTGAAATAGTAATTTCGTGTGAAATGGTAATTCCGTTTGAAATGTAATCTCGTTTGAACTGGTTCAAGCGGAATTACTTTGCCTATATATAGGAGTGTCCTGATTTTGTTTGAGAAGGACATGTTTGTGTAATTCTGGAGCCGAAGTGTCGTCTTGCAGTAAAACTTTGTCAAATCAATCAGAAAGACATTTATAGTGAATATCTAGCTGAATCAAACTCGATATGTCTGTTTCCGCCTTTCATATTGAGTAGAATGCCTCTGAACGACTCATTTTGGTCGATAAAACGATCCTACATGTGGTATCAGAGCTCAGGAGGAGGAGTTCTACCGTATTCAGCTTGATTTCATCAGATTTTCTAACTTCTACACCTTCTTTTCAAAATTAAACAAGTTTTAACGGATAAAATGGTTTGAAGTTCACACTTAGAATTAAGTTTGAGGGAAGTGAGAAGATGATAAAGAGTAAAAAGGCATTGCTAAAGAAAGAATTTGATTTATTCACAAGTTTTCCAAGAGAAGATATAAAGAAAGTGATTGAAAAATATTGTCACCTAGTCCGGTCAATGTCATTGTTAAACATCAACAATGATCGTGAGGAATGGGTTGACAAATTAGCTGCTGCTTTACCTCAGAAAGAATGGGGTACATTTTTGATGATATTAAAGAATACTGGAGAATATGATGGTTTGACAATCTCCCAGTTCATTGAGAAGATTGAAGGACAAGATCTTGAACAACAAAATATTGCAAGAATGAACAATCCGAGTGCACAACAAGATGTTAAGATGTACTATAAAGGGAGTGTTCAGAATGTCGAAACAAGTCCAAAAATCCAAACTGCTTTCAGTGTTGAAAACTCATCTGGATCAGTCAATCAGAGTCCAAGCAGCAGTAGTGGATTTTCTTGATATCCGAGTGTTAATCCGAAAGCTTCAAGCTCAAGTCATCAAGTTCAAAGCTCAAACAACAAAAATGGTCATATCTTAAATTGCAACATCGCCTTGCATCTTCAGAATGGTCAAAATTTTTCTGAAGAAGTTGTAAAAAGTCATATGGCATTACTTGTTACAGCATTGGAATCATATGAAGGATTGGTTGCAGGAAGGATCGGAAATCCCATGCTGACAAAAGAGGATTACGATCAGATCGATGCTGAAGAAATGGAGCTGATGGATATCAAGTGGTGTTTAGCGAGTGTTTTGAGAAGAGCTGAAAAATTCAAGATGATAACAGGAAGAAATGATTTTTTGGATGCAAATGTATCTACTTTGGGTTTTGATAAATCTAAAGTTACTTGTTTTCGATGCAGTGAGAAAGGACATTTCAAGAGAGAATGTAAAAATCGAGAAGCAAATGGAGCACAGAATTCGTTTGGAAAAGATGATTATTATCGGAAAGCCATTTATCAACAAGTTGCTCATCAGCCGTATCAACAAAAAGAACCACAAACTGCACATGCTAAAATGATTAAAGATGCAAATAAGAAAGCTTATTATGGTATCATTGATCATGATGATGAGAAAGTGGCTGCAGGTTTTAGTTGGAACAAATACATTCCACCTGATTCAAAAGTAGCAGCTCTCATTGCACAAATAGTTCAAGAGCCAGATTTGATGACAGAATGGATGAAAGCGTTTGCCAGTGATGAGAAAAGTCAAGATGAAGAGTTTGTTTCTTCAGATGACAGTTCAGAACAAGCACAAGTGTTTGATCAATCATCAACTGATGATAGTGATGATGAGGAAGAAATGCATATTAATATTGCAAAAACTCATTTATCTCCTGAAAGTTTTCAATTTTATTTTGCAGATAGAGTGGAAAAGCTGAAGGAGAAACAAGCAACAAAAGAAAAGAAAAAAGCGTTTGTTGATGAGAAAGTGGTTGAAACTGAGGAATTAGTTGAAGCTGAAAATGTGTTTGAAGCTAAGAAAGAAGTTGAAGTTGCTGAAAAGGTAGTTAAAGTTGAGAAAGTGGTTGAAGTTGAAAAGATAGTCGAAGTTGAAAAGATTATCGAAGTTGAAAAAATTGTTGAAGTTATCAAACCTTGTATAAAGTATTCAGAGTCATGTAAGCAGTGTGAAGAGAAAGATGAGAAGTTGAGTGAGCAAGATAAGATGAAAGAAACATTATTGTTCAATCTCAACTACGTGAAAGAATCATATGATGTGTTAAATAGAACGGTGACTGGTCTACAAAAGACAAATTCTGAAAGAGAAGATGCATTGACTATGATGAATGCTGTGATGATGACGAAACAGAAGGCCATAAATCATTACATTGAAGGAATGAAAATGAAAGAATTAGAAGATTGTTGCAAAGTTATTCTAGTTCTGATTATTTGATTGATAGAATTTATCCAACTCTTATAGGTTTTGAAGCATTTCAAGACAATAAGTCTGAAGAAAAGGATACTGGTAAAAAACAAAGTGCAAATTATAACACGTGTCCGCCTCCGATTTGGGAAGGTTATTCTACCAGAAACCAAATGAGGAGCAAGTCAAAAAGGCAGTCAATATAAAGTTAAAGTCCAAAATAACTGATGAGTTACCAGAAAATATTGATGTCACATTCACATCGTCTGACACTGATCATGAGTCTGAGTTAATAAAAAAGGTGGTTGATCAGGTGTTGGATAAGGATGAGGAGTCAGAGTCAGAGTCGGAGTCCAAAAGTTCGAGTTCATCATCAGTTGACAGTCACAAGTCGTCAGTTAAAAGGGTTTACAATAAAGAATTTCTGTTATCAAAATCTAATTTGAATGGCGAACCAATCAAAATGGCATATACTTTGATTGATTCAAACAAATTATATTCTGATGAGGAATTTCCAATAAGAGGTGTTAAACCAGAAATGATCAAAAAGGTTTTCAAACTAACAGAAATTAATATTTCTGAAATAAAATATGTAAATCTTACTGGAAAATCTAAAACTTACACCTCAAGAGTTCAACAAAGATTAAACAAGAAAAAGTGTTACAGTTCTGGTTCTGGTTTTCAAAAGAAACCAAATCATAACGGTAATTACAAAAAGAAACGTCTACGATTTATTCCATCTAAAAATCATAAAAATGAGAAAACTTATAAATAAAAAACTGTATTCATTTCAGGGACAAGTTCGGAAGAAGAACAAAAGAGCTCATTCTGGAAGCAAACAAACAAAGAGTTCTTTGCTGAGAGACAAAAGTTTGAGAAGATTGGAGCTTATCAGAGAAAAGAGACAAGAACCTGTTACAGATGTCAAGAAGTTGGTCACATTGCCTGGAATTTTCCAATGGCTACCAACATCAAACAGGAAGTTGTTTCTAAACTGAAAGAAAAGATTGTTGAGAAAAATGAACCACCAACTGAAAGATTCAAAGTTTTTAAAAGTTCAACATATGAAGTTGGTGAATGTTAAAAGAAGAGATTTTACAAAAGAAGAGTTAATCTTGACAACCAGAAGTGGGTTGTTAAGAAATCGGATATGAAATCTGGCGATGAATCTGATTCCACAAAGTCAGAGGAGCCACAAGTTGAGATAAAACTGGAAACATCAGTACCGCCAATGGATGATGTCAATTTTCCACCATTGCGGGGTGAAAATTTTAAACAAAAAGTTGGAAAAGTTGAGATCTCGAATCAATTCTATTCTGAAAAGAAAGAATTTGATGTCGAAAAAGTTTTTAATGGAAATGTGAAAAAGATTTTTGGGAAGATGATCGATGGGAAGGTTCAAGGGGTTAAAGAATTTTATGAAACAAAGAAGGCATCTTACTACCCGAGTGCAGATGAGGAGGTAACATCCAAGTTTGGTGAAGCTTGGATGCCTGTTTTTCATATGTGAGAAATATGACTTGCCGGAGCTTCTAGGTTGGTAAGTGTGAAGCAGGTATCGACATCTTTCTTGAGAAATTCACTTTGGTGATATTTCGCCTTACAAGTGGTAAATCAGGGACATTAAGTTGTACTTGATTTTCTACAAGTGGTATTTGGTGATTATTTTTTAAAACTGTTATATTTTCAAGTGTTTGAGAAAACAAAGTGATGAATTGAACCCCATTTTTACAAGTGGTAAAATCAACAAAACTTATTTTTCCGGAAAAAAACATTTGATTAAAACAAACTTAAGGGTTTTGAAATCACAATAGGAAAATAGTTTGTTGTTAGGGGGAGTTCTGATTGTTTATGCCAAGTGGATGGCTATCTAAAGCGATTTGATATCAGTTGTCACTTTACTTGTATAGTATGTTTTCAAATTTCTTTAAATGATTTTGAATTTTAGGGGGAGTAAAAAATTTCAGAAAATCCAAAAACATTGGAAAATTTGAAAAAGTAAAAAATATGATAGAATCAAAAATGAGTTTTGTTGTGAAAAAGAGGAAATGATAGTACATCAGTGGACTATCACAGCATGCTAAAGAATTGGAAAGTTGAAATGTGATAAACGGTCTCACTGATGATGTGCCAGTAGGTTTTTACACATTTAGTAGATTGTGACGAGATATAAACCTAAATTTCAAACTAACTTATATCGTGGGGAACATCTCTCGGATATATGGGTAACCCCCGAAATCTTGTTTGAAAGGTCCCTCTTTCTGAGATACTAGGTCTTTATACTCAGTGATATCTGGGGTATTATCCCAGGACTTCTGATTTTGCGGAAGCAATGGCCTAGTCCCCGTATAATACTTTTCGCTTGCTTGAAATATAGCCCTCCCTTAACATAAAAAATGATGAAACATTGCAAAATGCTAATCATGTGTTGTTAAAGAAAATATTCTCTAAAGGGAACACACCAAAAGTCGAAGCCGTCATCTCTCTGATTTTGCAGAAGCAATAGCCTGAGCTCTCACGGCCCTCGCATTTTAATCCTTTACAGATATCATCTATGGTATACTCACCTGTAAGACTGAATATTGGGATCTGGATACGGGAGTATATTCTTAGGTGGGACACGTGAATAAGTTTAAGTCTTTAAAACATTAATTTCATATCTCGAATCAGTTGAACTTTGTGTGAAAATTTAAGTGGATCAGTATACTGACAATCTAAGTGTATCATTTTGAACTGAAAATGTTTAAAGCTTAACGGTGTTGGTGATTTGTCTCATAAACTGATATGATCCTCTTACACAAACTCGAAAAAATATTATTTATAAATATTTCTTTCCTATATTTCATTTCATTAAAATCAAAATTCCAAAAGATTTTTAGTGTGTTTTAGCATAAATTTTGAAAAATACAAAAAGATTTTCGACAACTGATGTTGGAGAGCTGATTTTCAAAATTCCAAGTACTAAACATGATGACAATCAGTGAGGGGGAGTCTATTTGATTTTAGAAAAGTTTTTTTTTGAAAAGAAAATGTTATTATTACAAGTGGTTCATCAGTGATTAACATTGTAAAATCATTTATTGATTTTGTGTATACAAGTGGAAAGTAGAGAATAAATTTGTCAAATTTTAAATTTGTGAAATTTATTGTGAGGTAGAGATGTGTGTAGGTTAGTCAGATTCTTGATCCTGAGCAAAGAGAAACACAGGTTACGATCTTGAGAACCAAGTTCTGATCCTGAATTCAAATTCACGCAAGATGTTGATGCTGATGAACTTAAGAAATCAAGAGACCTGATCAAGAAGAGAACAAAGCCAGGTTGTGATTCTGGAAGAAAGAAAAAGAAGATTGAGGATGTGTTACAGTGTCAGATACTTCAGGAATAGTTAAAGACTGAAGACGTTGAAGACTCGACACTGAAGACTGGTCAACATTCGAGGGGGAGTCTGTTGGTGCATGCGTCTGTCGACTTCATCTTGTATCCAGTCTTGTATGTATATAGATAGTTCAGGGCACATAATTCGAGAAACTGTCAAAATTAGGTTAGCAGGTAAGTTCACACGAAATTACAAATTGTAATTTCGCTTGAAATAGTAATTTCGTGTTAAATGGTAATTCCGTTTGAAATGTAATCTCGTTTGAACTGGTTCAAGCGGAATTACTTTGCCTATATATAGGAGTGTCCTGATTTCGTTTGAGAAGGACATGTATGTGTGATTCCGGAGCCGAAGTGCTGCCGAAGTGTCGTCTTGCAGTAAAACTTTGTCAAATCAATCAGAAAGACATTTATAGTGAATATCTAGCTGAATCAAACTCGATATGTCTGTTTCCGCCTTTCATATTGAGTAGAACGCCTCTGAACGACTCACTTTGGTTGATAAAACGATCCTATAAAAGCGAACAGCGAAAAGCGTATAAATCACCAAAATCGAAACACATAAACACATAAAATCACATAAAGTACATAAAATTCACATAAAATCAAACATAAAGGTGATAAATCACGGAGTCAGCGACGGCGAAATCCATAGTCGAAATACATAATATCGAAAAGAGATTGTCTCGACTGATAGACGTTAACTACCCAAAGTGATTCGACTATTCTCAAGGACTTCGAGCATGCGCTTTGGCCTAATAGACTGTGCTCTATCACCACCATACAATGAACGACACGCATCCTTTTGGTTATTCACGCAATTCGAGTCATTGGAATCCATCAAGACTTTGGTGAGAGTTTTGTAAAAACCAAAATAGAGAACGGAACAAGTCATCAAGGTTCGGGTTTCACCCCTGACTTAACGACTGCATTCCTGTTTGTGTGATAGAGTTGCGAGATAGAGAGGGAGAATTGCGTGGAAGTATGGATTTCACTCCTGATTCAATGCAAATTCTCGTGTTTATAGTAAAAAGTCGTGTTGGCGAGCGATCTCATCGAGAGTTTGCGGTTCTCACACCTAGTCTCGACCAGATCACTTGCCTACGCGAGAGATTTTGAAAATTGAGCAAGTTGCCAGTCTTAGGAAAGGCTGACCTTGCGCGAAGCGGTAGTATGCGATGTCCGCGCAAGAGTATAGTGTTCAGCGAGTTCAAGTCAGAATAATAAATAAGCTCGCACAAAACCCCTATCGGGTTTTGCACAAGTCGGTCTGTTGGTACTTAGACTATAGACTAGGTCATTTCTAAGACATCGACCCGGACTAGGTCAAGTCTTGCCTAATTTCCTATAGTTATGGCTCTGATACCAACCTTTCACACCCCAACCGATGGCGGAATCATCGGGGCGGGCCACTGAGTGAAACAGATTGTCCAGGAGAATCCATAACAACTATTGATTATATTATATTAAAGGTTCATGTCCCATACTACAAACATATAAAATAAAACGGTTATTACAGACGATATTCTCAAAGACAAATAATCCATTTTGACAACTCAGATTTTATTTAGTTTGTTTCTAGACTCTCCTAGCTTGATTCTATAGCGGCTAACAAGCAAAAGCATCCTAAAAACCTATCACATACGTTAAAATAAAAGTCAATACACATAGTGTAAAGGTGAGCATACAAGTTTAATAGTATAATAGATAGCGAAATCGGTTTACACATAACCAGCATGTAACATGTAGCAAAGTGAAGCTAGTAGGTTATCGACAATGAAATATGCACAGACGTGACTGCGAGTTGTAGAATGCGCAACACATATCACCACTGTGACACGTGAAGTAAAGCCCTTAACAACCCTTGTCCAGGACAGGTGCTGAGTCCAAACTATAGTACTATCGTTGCTAAGGTGTCAGGCAACAATCACTGTGTAAACATAACATAAAAGCATTCATCGAGTAACACATATAACATGTAATAACGGTCAGCATATAAAAGTGTTTGCGTTGTGTGTCAATTGTGATTTGAAATAGATAACGTATGTAACACCCAAAAGTGCGTAAAGCAAAAAGGGTTCGAGTATACTCACAGATTGTGTTTAGTAAATAAACACTCTCTTGGATTGAAGGGAGCGCTGAGAGATTAGCCCGATTATAGAACGATAGCATGAGCGTTGAATGGTGCCTTAAACGGTGCAAGTGAACAATGCGAAGGAGGGCCATCTAATCGGATGACAATCCGGACGGATGGTCATCCGGTCGGATGGCCATCCAGTCAGATGGCCATTCGGTCAGATTGTCATTCATTTGGGATGGATGTGTTTGCGTAAGATGGAACTTTGAAAATTCATTGTAGCATTTTATTGTAGGATCGATTTCAGAACGAATGGCGGAAACAGACATTCTGAGGTCAATTCAGCACAATATACACTTTAAACTGTCGTATTATTGATTTGAAATCAATTTACAGCGAGACGACACTTCAGCAGCACTTCGTTGAACAAACCGGAACTATTACATCTGATATCGCTTGAGGAGGCATATATAGACTCCTGATTTCGCTTGAAGTAGTTCCAAGCGAAATAAGATTCCAAGCGGAATCAGATTTCGAGTGGAATAACATGTATGCACATTCAAACGGAATCACCTCCTTTCAAGCGAAATAACAATAAATCTCAAACTACGTGCCCTGATTTAACATTCTGAGTACAAGACTCGATACAAGACGAAGTCGACAGACGCATGCACTAACAGACTCCCCCTCGAATGTTAACGAGTCTTCAGTGTCGAGTCTTCGCATCTTCAGTCTTTATCAGTCCTCTTGAACTCTTTCTAAAGTATCTGATGCTGTAAGCATCCTCAAATCTTTCTCTTCTCTTTTCACCAGCACCAACACATTCCTTTCTTTAGGTGTCTTCAGACTCCCCCTTTCGATATGTTGGGATCGGAGCCTGGCTTGTTAAAATCACAGAGTCCTCAGGTATCAGAACCTGGTTCTCTATCATCTATCTCAGGATCACCTAACTCTTATCCTGTACATTCTCTACAGATTCAGATTCAGGATAGATTCCTGACTCTTACCTGCACAAATCTCTACTCAACAATAAATTTTCTGATGATTACTTGTAAAAACAAACTCACCATCTAATGAACACTTGCAGGAATTATTTAATCAAAGAATGATTTTACAAAGTTAATCTTTGATAAACCACTTGTAGGAATAATGTTTTTATTGCAAAACCTTTTCTCATTTCATTTCAAAATATTTCAAACAATTTCACCCCAACCATTTGTTCATCATGTTTAGCACTTGGAATTTTGAAAATTAGTTCTCCAACACCAGTTGTCGAAAATCTTTTTGTATTTT
Source organism: Helianthus tuberosus (assembly GCA_030545235.1). NCBI lineage: Eukaryota > Viridiplantae > Streptophyta > Magnoliopsida > Asterales > Asteraceae > Helianthus > Helianthus tuberosus. The sequence goes on along the minus strand of CM060448.1, from coordinate 161,936,941 downwards.
TCAAAATTTATGCTAAAACACACTAAAATCTTTTTGGATTTTTGAATGTAATGAAATACAGAGAAGAAATATTTACAAACAATATTTTTGTGAGTTTGTGTAAGAGGATCATATCAATTTATGAGACAAATCACCAACACCGTTAAGCTTTAAACATTTTAAGTTCTAAACGATTCACTTAGATTGTCAGTATACTAGTCCACTTAAATTCTCACACAAATTTCAACTGTTTCGAGATACGAGATTAATGTCTTAAGAACTTAAACTTAATCGCGTGTCCCACCTCAGAATATACTCCCGTATCCAGATCCCAATATTCAGTCTTACAGGTGAGTATACCACAGATGATATCTGTAACGGGTTAAAATAAGAAGAACCGTGAGAGCTCAGGTCAGAACTTCCGTTCAGCATAGAGATGACGACTTCGACTTTTGGTGAGTCCCCTTTAGAGGATCTTTTTTACAACAGCATTAATTAGCAATTTTATTGTCTCATCATTTTATGTTGAGGGCGACGCTATATTTCAAGCAGGCGTAAAGTATTCTCCGGGGACTAGGCCATTGCTTCTGCATTATCAGAAGTCCCAGGATAATACCCCAGATATCACTGAGTATAAAGACCTAGTATCTCAGAAAGAGGGACCTTTCAAACAAGATTTTGGGGGTTACCCATATATCCGACAGACGTTTCCACACGATATAAGCAAGTTTGAATTTAGGTTTATATCTCGTCACAATCTACTAAATGTGCAAAAACCTACTGGCACATCATCAGTGAGACCATTTATCACTTTTTAACTTTCCATTTCTTTAGCATGTTGTGATCGTCTACTGATGTACTATCATTTCCTCTTCTTTTGACTCAAAAACTCATTTTTCATTTTATCATGTTTTTGCCTTTTTCAAATTTTCAAATGTTTTTGGATTTTCAGAAATTTCTTACTCCCCCTAAAATACAAACACATTTGAAAACAAACTGTACAAGTAACATGACAACTGATATCGAATCACTTCAATTCGCCATCCACTTGGCATAAACAATCAGAACTCCCCCTCACAACAAACTATTTTCCCATTGATTTCAAAATACTCAAGTTTGTTTTAATCAAATGGTTTTTCCAGAAAATAAGTTTTGTTGATTTTATAAAAACCTCATGTAGGTTAGGGGTTTGGTTCATCACATTGTCTTTCAACCACTTGCAAGAAATCAGATACAACTTAATGTCCCTGATTTACCACTTGTAAGAACAGTCCAATCAAGTTCAACTTAATGACCTTGATTTTCCTACTTAGAAAATCACAACTTCTTTTTCAACCACATGGATTACCAACCAATATCACATGTAAGTTGAATTTTCAAGATGCCGATTCCTACTCCTCACTTACCAACCTGGGAGTTCCGGCAAGTCATACTAGTGACCAATTTTCAATTTACCAAAAAAATATAGAATGATGTCGATTCCTACACCACGATTACCAACTTGAGAGCTCCAACAAGTCTAGGATTTTACTGTTCGTAAGAGGTACCATCACAGTCACAAACCAGGGATGATACTTTACCTTGCTTCTTTGTTTTCTTCTCGTAAAATTCCTTGACTCCCTTGACCTTCCTGTCAATCATTTTTCCAAAAATATTATGAACTGTGGAATTAAATGCTTTTTCAATATCAAAATTTTTCTTTTCAGAAAAAAATTGATTTGAAATCTCAACTTTACCAATTTTCTTCTTAAAATTTTCAGCCCGAAGTGGTGGAAAATTCACATCATCCACAATCGGCACTGATTTTTCACCTTTAATGTCAACCTGTGGCTCTTCTGATTTTGTGGAATCAGATTCATCGCTAGAAGATAGCTCCTCTGATTTTGTGGAATCAGATTCTTCGCCAGAAGATAGCTCCTCTGATTTTGAAGAATCAGATTCATTGCTAGAACTATCATCAGACTTTTTAACAACCCATTTTTGGTTCTCAAGATTTCCTCTTTTCTTGTAAAACCTGTTTGAACATTCACCAATCTCAAAAGTAGAATTTTTAAAAAGTTTTGTTCTATCAATTGGTGATTCAAACTCAATCACTTTCTCTTTCAGTTTAGAAACTCCCTGTTTTGATTTTATTGCCTTTGAACAATCTCTGGCAATATATCCAACAGTGTTGCATAGAAAACACGTTCTAGTTTCTTTTATCTGATCAGTAAACTTCAACTCTTCTTGCTTCTTTGCAAGGAATTCTTTGTTTGACTGGTTTCTGAACAGATTTTCTTTCTCTTCTTCAGTAGACGTACCTGAAACAAATATCATTTTTGATTTAAAATCTCGAACATATTTTTCATTTTTCTGTTTTTCTGTTGGAATAAATCCTAATCCTTTCTTTTTGAAATTACCGTTATGGTTTGGTTTCTTTCGATAACCAGAACCAGAACTGTAACCCTTTTTCTTGTTTTCTCTTTGTTGAACTCTTGAGGTGTATTTTTTAGGTTTATCATTAAGATTTACATCTTTTATTTCAGAAATATTAATTTCTGTTAGTTTGAAAACCTTTTTGATCATGTCAGGTTTAACACCTCTTATTGGAAATTCCTCATCAAAATATAATTTGTCAGAATCATTCAAAGTATATGCAACTTTAAACATTTCGTCATCCAAATTAGATTTTGATAGAAGAAATTCTTTATTGTAAACTCTTTTGCCCTGTTTGTCGGTTTGACTCGTAATGCTGGACTCAGAATTTGACTCTGACATAGACTCCGACTTTGACTCCTCGGATTCATCTTTATCCAACACCTGATCGACCACTTTCTTTATTAACTCGGACTCATGATCAGTGTCAGATGATGTAAACGTGACATCAATATTATCTGGCAAATTAACTGAAGACTCCGACTCCCACTGAAAATTTGTTGCTTTTTCGACTCTTTCTGAATTTGGATTTCTCGGAGAATATCCATTTTCAAGCGGGGGTGGACACTTGTTGTAATTTGCACTTTGTTTCTTACCAGATGTCTTCTCTTTAGTATCCTTCTTCTTTTCTTTCTTCTTTTCAGGAGTCTTTTCTTTAGATACTTTTTGTTCTTCGGTTACTTCATCATCTTCAAAAGCCTTCATTCCTTCAACAGTTGGATAAATCCTGTCAATGACATAAGAAGTACATGAGTAACTTTTCAACAAACGATTAACTCTTTCAGTTTCAATCCTTTGTGTTTCCAGTTTCTGTTCTAGCACAGCACACTTCTCAATGTAGTTGTTCACAACTTTCTGCTTTATCATGAAAGCTCCTTGAAGTGTCTTCATTGTTGTTGCTTGTTCTTCACTTGATTGATTATATTGATTCATGGTTTTGTTCAGAACATCGTAAGATTCCTTCAACTGATTTATGTTGTTAATCAGTTCACTGTTTTTCTTCTTGATAATCTCACAATTCTCACAAATCACCGGAATCATTTTAGCATTTACTTCTTCATCAACCTTGAACTTCTGAACTTCCTTTACTTTTTTCTTGATCACTGGAACTGCTTCATCATCACTACTGACTGGTTTTTTGATCTTTTTCTTTTTAACTTTATTGTCATCACTGTCACTCTCTTCCATCAATTTAAAATGAGCTGCCAATCTTCTAGCATGATACTCACGATCATCATCACTATCGTCTTCAACACGAGCGACATAAGCTTTGTGATTTGTAGTTTTGTTTGGATCATAATCATCCCAACTAAAACCTTCCCAGTTAAATACTTCCGGTAACTTTTCATCATCTTGGTTAATCAGGCATGCTTTATTATCAGCTGAGATATATTTGTCCCAGTTGAAACTTTCCGCTGGCTTTTTTTCATCCTGATTCACCATACAAGCTCTCTTTGAAGATTCTTCAATCACTTTTCTTCCATGTGCCACTTGTGGTTCTTGTTGTTGTTGAGCAACTTGATGATAAATGGCCTTCCGGTAGTAATCATTGTTGTTGTTGAACGGATTTTGAGCTCCACTTGCTTCGCGGTTTTTGCACTCCCTCTTAAAGTGTCCCTTTTCCCTGCAACGAAAACAAGTGACTTTAGATTTATCAAAACCTAAAGTAGAAACATTAGCTTCACGTAAATCATCTCTTCCTGTAATCTGCTTAAACTTCTCAGCTCGTCTTAACACACTTGCCAAACACCACTTTATGTCCATCAAGTCCATCTCTTCAGCATCTATTTGATCGTAATCCTCTTTTGTCAATTTTGGATTCCCGATCCGACCTGCAACAAAACTACCATAAGATTCCAACACAGTTCCCAACAATGACATGTGACTCTTAGCAATTTCTGCTGAATATTCCTCATCATTTTCCAGATTCAGTAGAATGTTGCATTGTAGCTTCTTGCCATTCTTTGTTGCTGAAAAGTTCGGATCAAATGATGGATATGTTGAAAAACTTGTGTTACTGTTTGATCCTTTAGAAGAACTTCCAGATGAACTCTTTGCATTGAATGCTGTCTCAATCTTCGGTGACATGTTGGTGGTTTTATCACTGATCCTACCTTTGTAATAAAGTCCGATGTCTTGTTCACCATCGAAATCTTTCATTCTTAAAACCTTTCTCTGCTCCATTTCCTGAGCCTCAATCTTTTCAATGAATTTGCTTAGAGTCAGATTGCTAAAACCTTTCTTGTTCCTCAACATCATGAGATATGTACCCCAAGTCTCATATGGTAATGCATCAGCGAGCTTCTCAATCAACTCCTCATTATCTTTCTCGATGCTCAATCTCCTCATGTTGGCTAACAAATTGCAGTATCTTTCAATGATTTGCTTTGTGCTTTCATTTTTCAACCCACGAAACAGATCGAATTCTTTCTTTAAAAGTGACTTCTTGTTCTTGACCATCTCTTGGCTTCCCTGAAACTTCGATTTTAGTGCTTTCCAGATGGAATAAGAAGTTCCATTGTGTTGCAATAACACCAAGATATCTTCTTTCACAGCTTATTGTAGTAAACTAAGCATCATTTTCTCATCTTTGTATTTCTTTCTATTATCGGCACTTAGATCTTTGATTACAATAATCTCTTCGTCATCATTCATCGGTCTAACGTACTTCGTCTCGACACATTCCCAAGCATCCAAATAAATGGCTTGTACCCAGTTTTCGAAACGTCCTTCCCAACCTTTATATTCCTCGATATTCATGAGCTTAGGCGGTTTTTGCATAGTCCCCGTTTCATTTTCCAACATCGTGTTCTGTGCAAGAGTAATCGGGGTAACTGGGGTAGCGAATGCGTTGAAAAATTCTTCTTCCATGTTTCGGTTTTCAAGAAATTGTCAAACAGTGTTTTCAAGCGGAATCACAAACTCAAGCGGAATCTCCTTTGAAGTGAAATATCTTTTCAAACAAAATACCTTATTTTGCTTCAACTAACACCTTTTCAAGCGAAATAACACAGTTGAAGCGAAAAACAGTGATTCAAGCGAAATCACTCAAGCAAAATAACCCAACTGAAGCGAAATTGCAAGTTTCAAGCGAAAATAACACAATTTCTCAAGCGAAATTGCTACTGATGTCATCATCTCAAGCTGATTTTCAAGCGAAATTACAGATTTGATCAAGTTTTAATCTGTTTTTAGTTCTGAAACTTTCTAGGGTTTATTAAAACACAAATGCGCACATAATGTGTGAAAATCAGGACATTTTGACCGTAAAATCAAGTTCAATTTTGAAAAAGGTGTAGAAAACAGAATTTTCAGCTGAATTGGTAAGAACTCTTCTTCCTGTGCTCTGATACCACTTGTAGGATCGATTTCAGACCAAAACGAGTCGATCAGAAGAGTTTTACTCAGAACGAAAGGCGGAAACAGACATTCTGAGGTCAATTCAGCACAATATACACTTTAAACTGTCGTATTATTGATTTGAAATCAATTTACAGTGAGACGACACTTCGGCAGCACTTTGTTGCACAAACCGGAACTATTACATTTGATATCGCTTGAGGAGGTATATATAGACTCCTGATTTTGCTTGAAGTAGTTCCAAGCGAAATAAGATTCCAAGCGGAATCAGATTTCGAGCGAAAAAACATGTATGCACATTCAAACGGAATCACCTCCTTTCAAGCGAAATAACAATAAATCTCAAACTACTTGCCCTGATTTAACATTTTGAGTACAAGACTCGATACAAGATGAAATCGACAGACGCATGCACTAACATTTATAAAACAAGAAGTGTTTTTACAATTCATGTCATCCGACCGGATTGGTCATCCGGACGGATGGCCGTCCGATCGGATTGCGGTTCATTTGAAACTAACTTCTTTTGAAATTTTGTGAAAAAGTGTAAGTGTTGGAAAGTATCACAAGCATTGAACGTTACAAGTCATCCGATCGGATTGTCATTCGGTCGGATGGCAATCCGATCGGACGACAGTCCGTTCAGCAACCTGTTCGTTCTGAATCTTGTAAGAATTTGTAAAGTTTAGAAAGTTTTGTGATTATACCGAGACGGTATGACTACGTGTCAAACAACGGGAACTCCACCAAGTCTAAGTCATCCGATCAGATGGGAATCACCTCGTCTGATCAGTTAGCTGTTCTTGACGGTGGTTCATGTTCAACCAGTTAAGTCGGTTGTCTCTTCGACAGGAATCAGTTCTCAGACCGACACTTCACTAGAGAATGAGTGGAAGGCCTGAATGAGTCCTGATACTATCGGTTTTTGAGTGCAAGAATGTAAAAGATTACGGAAGAAAAGTTATGGAAACATCTTTCAACTCTTTTAATCTTGAAAATGTCTAGATTTAGGTGAAATCAGTGTTTAAACATGTTGAAATCTCTAAGATCTGAGTTGTTCTTGGTGGAATGAGGTCGCACTTTGGAGTTTATGAGAACCCATGATGACGTCATCCTAGAACAGCCCAAACCAGCCGATTTCATGGTGAAAAGTTAGGATTTGATGGTGAAAATGATGAAGATGTGTGTGTAGATCAAAGAAGTACAAGATTTGGGTTGAAAACTTACAAGAATCACGAGGAATCGAGAGAAAGTAGGGCTGGAACGTGTTGGTTGAACGAGAGCTGTCACATCACATGAACAGTGATGTGACAGGTGGTATTTATAGGTGACAGAAGAGGAAGGGCGGTGCAAAGGTGCAATCGGAGGGCAGTCCGATCGGATGGCCATCCGATCAGATGGTCATCCAGACGGATGACCATTCAATCGAATGGTCATTCGATCGAAGGGCTTTGGCGAGTTGCTTTTCGACTTTTCATTTCGTGCGTTGAGCGTTGTGATGCGTTACGAGTAAGCGATGCGATAGTATTACCCATTAATTACACAAATAAACTAACTACTAATAACCCTTAAACTTCGAGTTCGCGATGAGATTGCGTTGCGATAGAGTTGCAATTGCGTTTGCGATTAACATCCCAAGACAATTGTAAACATGCACAAGTAACACATAATAGCACACACACACATAAAACAATATTCAGAACCAGTAATTCGAGTTGCGATGCGATTAGCGATAAGTCAATTAGCGGTTAAACTGTGATTATTATAGATACTCCACATAATACAACTAAAGTACACAAACTAAAGAATTCGATTAACAAGTCAAAGAGTAAAATCAATAATTAAGCAAGGAGTCACATATCGCATTTAGCAATCTTTTCTTCCTTTGACTTTGAATTTGACTTGTACTTTGACTTCAAAACGCGGGTTGTTACACAAAGATCTTCTGATCGATGTCCCACATCATGGGTTGTCCAAAAGGCAACTTGTGTTGAATTTCTACCAAGGACTCAACTACGACTCACAAGAGCGCATAGCCGTATATGCAGGAGGCGATCTTGGAACTAAGACACCAACTGAAGCCTACGCAATTATAGAAAAAGCTAACTTGAAGTCGAGTTCTCGTCACAGTGGAGTGCGAAATAAAGCATTATATATTCCTGGAGTTCATCAGGTGGATACGTATACGGATCTTGCAGCGCAGATTAGAGCTTTGGCCGCAAGGTTTGATCAAGCTCAGAACATTTCGCAAGTACAATCATCATGTGAGCAGTGTGGAGTGTCACACGAGCCAGGTACTTGTGAGCAGGGTGTTATGTTTATAAGCCACGAAGAAGTGGACTATTTAGGCAATCAAATTAGGCCCCAAAACAACCCCTACAGCAACACGTACAATCCGGGATGGAGAAATCTCCCAAACTCTGGGTGGAAGTCTAATTCTAATAACCAAATCCCAGTTGGATATGCTCAACGCGTTCCCGCGCCACAACAGCCAGGGGCAATCCTTTCAGCCCCAAGGGCAATCTTTTCGACCTCAAGGGCAATCCTTTCAACCACGTTAAAATAATTTAGGTTCAGGAAGCACTTACCAGCCACAAGCCTCTTAAAATAACTCAAAACTAGAAGAGATGATGGCACAACTATTAAAAAACTCCAACAATGCCAATAAAATATCAGAGAAACGATACCAGCAGCATGAGGAGCGTTTCATGGCGCAAGAAGGTGAAATGCGGAGCCAAATGGCTTCAATACAAACCATTGAGAATCAAGTTGGCCAGTTGGCCAAGATGTTGTCTGAAAGACCCCAAGGTAGTCTTCCAGGTAACACAGAACCAAACCCGAGAGGGCATGTTAATGCAGTAATGATGAGGAGTGGTAAAACCATGGGACTCGACAAATCGGACTCACCATCGATCTCTTAGACGGTCCAACTGACGCTTCGGATGAGGTGCACGCTAGGCGAGTCCTAGCAAGTACAACACAGCTCCAGGAGCCAGTTGAAGATTATACTCCTCCAGTTCCATATCCGAGCAGACTGAAGAAGCAGAAGAACGATGAACAACATGGTAAGTTTCTAGAAATGTTGAAACAATTACATATAAACATACCATTTGTTGAGGCATTGGCTCAAATTCCTAAATACGCAAAGTTCTTAAAAGACATCCTCACAAAAAGCAGAAACTCGAAAGCTTGTCTTGTGTGTTGATGAATGAAAACTGTTCAGCCCTTCTCCAAAATTGGTTACCTGAATAGATGGGAGATCTAGGCAGTTTTACTCTTCCCTGCCTCATTGGCAGCATGTCTGTCAGTCACGCATTGGCTTATTTAGGAGCTAGCATAAATCTTATGCCTTATAAGGTTTTTGCTAAATTAGATCTGGGTGAACCTTCACCCACTAGAATGACCATTCGACTTGCAGATCGTTCAATCAAGTATCTGCGTGGATTCGTTGAAAATATGCTTGTTAAAATCGATAAATTCGTGTTTCCCGTGGATTTTGTTATTTTATACATGGATGAAGACTCAAAAATTCCATTAATAGTTGGACGTCCGTTCCTCAATACTACGAGGACGATTGTTGATGTGGCAACTGGCCAAATCACGCTCCGAGTAAATGACGAGCACGTGACTTCTGATATTAAAAGATCAATGCAACATCTGCAAAGTCATGATGACATGCTTTACTATGTTGACATTGTCGACACTTGTCTAAGCTCCCATTTCCAAGGCATGATTGATGAAATTGATATGGACACACATCTGTTGTGTGAGGACCTAGATGGCATTTCGTAGGAGGGCCACAAAATTGAGCAACCGGTTTGCCAAATCGGTAATGATGGTTACCAAAGTCCAGATCAATTTGTCGAGATTGACTGTGAAGTTGAAGAAAAGTCAAAACCTTCAGTTGAAGATTCACCTTCGTTGGAGTTAAAAGAACTCCCACCGTATCTCGAATATGCATTTCTAGACGAGGAGTGTCACTTGCCAGTCATCATTTCAGCATCTTTAGCAAAAGAGGAAAAGAGACAACTTCTCGAGGTTCTAAAGCTCCATAAGAAAGCCATGGCGTGGAAGATTATGGATATCAAAAGCATTAATCTTTTTTTTGTACTCATAAGATTCTAATGGAGGATGATTACAAGCCTAGTGCACAACATCAAAGGCGTCTGAATCCGAATATGCAAGATATGGTGAAAAAAGAAGTAATTAAGTTGTTAGATGCATGGCTAATTTATCCTATATATGATTCTGTTTGGGTAAGTCCAGTGCAAGTAGTACCCAAGAAAGGTGGTATTACTGTAGTTCCAAACGATAGGAATGAACTTATTCCTACCCGTACCGTCACCGGATGGCGAGTTTGCATCAATTACCGCAAGCTCAACGATGCAACCCGTAAGGACCACTTCCCGCTTCCATTCATCGATCAGATGTTGGAACGTCTGTCAGGGAAGTCATTTTTCTGTTTTCTGGATGGGTTCTCTGGATATTTTTTAAATTCCTATCGCTCCTAAGGACCAGGAAAAGACTACTTTCACATGTCCTTTTGGCACATTCTCCTACTAGCGTATGCCTTTTGGGCTATGTAATGCACCAGCCACATTTTAGCGCTGCAAGGTAGCCATTTTCCATGACATGATTGAAGACTCCATGGAAGTATTCATGGATGATTTTTCTGTTTTCGGGAGTTCTTTCAATCAATATCTTGGAAATCTGAAAAGAATGTTAATGAGATGTGAGGAAACTAATATTGTGCTTAACTGGGAGAAATGCCACTACATGGTGAAGGAAGGGGTAGTTCTCGGGCACAAAATCTCTGAAGCCGGGTTGGAAGTTGATCCAGCAAAAGTGGATATCATTTCTAAACATCCTCCCCTACCTCGGTCAGAGCAATTAGAAGTTTCCTGGGTCATGCAGGGTTCTATAGGCGATTCATAAAGGACTTTTCAAAAATCGCAAGACCTATGACCCGTTTGTTAGAAAAAGACGCTCCATTTGTGTTTTCAGACGAATGCATAAAGGCATTCAAACAACTGAAGTACAGACTTATTGAAGCCCCTATTTTCGTTGCACCAGACTGGGCGTTGCCATTTGAGATAATGTGCGACGCTAGTGATTTCGCAATAGGAGCAGTCTTAGGACAGTGAAGGGAGAAGCATTTTCATCCTATTTACTATGCCAGCAAAACTCTACATGATGCTCAGGAGCATTACACGACAACAAAGAAAGAGCTTTTGGCAGTAGTTTATGCTTTCGACAAATTCAGGTCGTACCTTGTGTTGTCCAAAACAATTGTGTATACGATCATGCAGCTATCAAATACCTTTTTAGCAAACAGGACGCAAAACCGCATCTTATCACATGGATCTTGTTATTACAATAAATTGACATTGAGATCCAAGACAAAAAGGGTGCTTTGAACGTTGCAGCCGACCATCTCTCGAGACTCGAGCATGATAATTCTGAGAATTCACAGGAGGAACCAATATATGACAATTTCCTCCACGAATTTCTTTTGAGTATCGAGATGAATGACGAGACACCTTGGTTCGCTGACTTTGCAAACTACCTCGCATGTGGAATCCTTATCAAAGGGTTATCATATCAGCAAAAGAGGAAGTTCTTTGCAGACTTAAAATATTATATCTGGGACGAACCATACTTGTTTAGAGTCGGAGCCGATCAAGTGATCCGGAGATGTGTATTTGGAGAGGAGGCAGCTAGCATTCTGCGCCACTGTCATGAGGGGCCCACCGGAGGTCATCATGGAATGAATTACACCGCAAAGAAAGTGTTAGACTCCAGATTTTACAAGCCCACTATCTTTCGTGACGCGCATAAATGGGTTAGAGCGTGTGATGCTTGCCAGAGGGCAACAAATATATCCGCACTTAATGAAATGCCTCAACATCCAATGCAAGTCTGTGAAGTCTTTGATATATGGGGTATCGACTTCATGGGTCCATTTCCAGCCTCACGAGGTAACAAATACATTCTACTTGTTGTAGACTACGTCTCGAAATGGGCTGAAGCACAAGCTTTGCCCACAAATGATGCTAGGGTGGTTGTGAGGTTTTTGAAAAGTTTGTTTGCCTAATTTGGTGCTCCAAAAGCATTGATCAGTGACCAAGGAACACATTTTTGTTATGCACATTTAGAACGAGCCTTGTCCCGTTATGGTGTTCATAGATTGGCTACGCCATACCATCCTCAAACGAGCGGGAAAGTGGAGGTCACGAATCAGGGTTTAAATAGAATCCTTGAATGATCCGTTAGTCAAAACCGCAAGGATTGGTCAGACAAGTTAGATGATGCTCTATGGGCTTTTAGAATAACATTCAAGACACCTATAGGGACAACACCCTTTAGGTTGGTTTACGGTAAAGCCTGTCATCTACCAGTCGAGCTAGAACACAAAGCATTCTGGGCCTTAAAAACAACAAAAATGGATTTGAAAAGCGGAGGTGAAGCCCGTTTCCTGCAGATCCACGAGCTCGAGGAGCTAAGAAACCATGCCTATGAGAGTTCTAGCAGGTACAAAGAACAAGTCAAGAGTTTTCATGACAAGAGATTGATAGAACATAAAGATTTCCGCGTCGGAGAACTTGTCTTGTTATACTCCTCACGGCTGTGTTTATTCCCCGGGAAGTTAAGATCCCGATGGACAAGTCCATACACAGTCAAAGAAGTATTTTCATACGGAGCCGTCATCATCGAAAACTTGAGCGGGGAAATTTTCAAAGTCAACGGTCATAGACTCAAAAGTTACATCAACGGACTAGTTGACTCGGTGGAGGAAATACTCGAACTCCACATCCAGCACGCTTAAAACAAAGTGTGGGGAGAATGAGTCTAGCTATCGACTCGCTGACAAATTTAGCGAGCGTGTTGTCACACGCTAAGGGTAATTTTGTACATATTAGTGTATCATATTTATTTCCTAATTCGTTAAATTTTTTGTTTAAACGTAGGTGCGTACACGTTTGATCCATAATTTGTGAAGTTTTGAAGTTGATTTACAGTTAAAATATACAAAATCGTGCAAAAAGGGGAAATTGGGTGAAAATACGAAGTTAAACGCTTGCTGTGAAATCTGTCCAGAAAGTGCCCAGATGACGCACGACCGTGCGGCCAACAGCACGTTCATGCACTTCATAATCGCACCAGACCAGAACACATACACCGGATAGTCATCGACACGCACTACCATGCAATCCGACTGCACTATCGTGCACTGCACTAAATTGGGAAGAAGGCTAGGAATACACTCGAATGAAGAACTCGATTTCAATTTCTTTACCAATATATATAAGTTTGACAGTGACCAGCAGCGGGCTAGTTTTTGGGCACAAGCGCAGAAGGGCCACCATATGATGCGAGGAAAGCAAGAGCATCAAGGCTACGAGACCCGCTTCTTAGGGTCATTCATCAGGTCATGAGTCACACCATATGTGGACGCATGGATAGTGCAGGAAACTGTCCCACTCCAGATCTTCTTTTCTTATACTCAATAGTTAATGGAGTGCATGTAAACTTTGTCGCCAGGATGGCGGAATTTTTCTTGAAGAACGCGGGAAGGACCGCAAGCAGGGAGATCCACGATGGTGAATACGTGACTCAGCTAGCATACAACATGGGAATTATAACAGATGAAGTAGTCAGTGGTCTTACAATGGTTCACGCATGAGGGGATATAGACATTAAGTCTTTGAAGGCAATCGGTTTAGTAGTGGATACAGACAATGGCCCGAGACTAAGGGGTCTAAATGGGAGATATGGGATCCACTACCACCACAGGACGAAGACATCGAGATGCATGAAGAAGAGCAGCATGATTAGAACCACCACCACAACACAATCAGACACAGCACGAGCAACCCCAACACCAATATGAATATCCGCCGCAGCAGAACTGGCCTCCAGGTATCCCTTCCTATCCCGAGTTATACCAGTAGTTCTAACATATGCAGGTAACTCAAGACACTATAAGAGCCACTCAGGATACTATGCGAGCGACTCAGAACACTATGAGGGAGGAGATATATGCAGGCTTTTCTTATATCTTCGGAGGGCTACAGAACGCCTATCCTCGCTACTTTGGAGAGCCTCCACAGTTTCCATTTGGAAACCCAGTTAACTACGAGGTGGGTTCATCTAGAACGCGCCACCACGATGATGATGATGAGGAGTAAGAGGAGGTGGAGCGGACCGTTCAGAAATACTGGTGTTTTATCGTATTTTATCTTTATCTTTATTCAGTACTTTATTTTATTTGGGATTTTTAAAACTTTATTTCTGTTTTCAAAATGTTTAAGTAGTGTGTTTGTTTTGTTTGAATAGTGGATTTGGTTTGGTTATCTAACATTTTAATCCATGGTATTGTTTCCTTTTAGCAAGTGACATACTTGGAAGATTTGTAAAAAAAATGCACACAGAGTTGGGAAGACTTCAATTAAAAGTCTACTCAAACGAGTCAACTTCAACTCTGAGAGAGTACATCTTTCCCTTTTCACATTATTAGTTTAGCTCTTCATAGTTGCTTAACTAATATGTATTTCACATTGGGGACAATGTGAAGTTCAAGTGTGGGGAGGGGTTTAAAGGTTTTAACTTTGTTTGTCCTGAATTGTCCTCATTATTGTACATATTTATTTTCAGAAAATAAAACAAAAATGGTCACTTGTGTTCTTTAGAAAGCAACAAATTTGATCAAGACCGACAAGCCAATTTGATTTTATGAAAAAGATAACTAAAAGCGTGACAAAACAAAAAGAAAGACTTGCATATTTATCTTTACATTTAACCCACTCCTTCAGTTTACGTGAGCATATTTTTGAGCCTTTACTGCTTTCTTGACAATGCTTCTTTGTTTTTGCGGAAAATGAGTGAGCCGGATGTTTCAGGTAATTTAGAACTTGTCATTTGTACACTTTTCAAGATCATAAATATGTGAAATTGCATAGAAATAATAGAGGCACTTAGGATACCCTTTTGTGTAAGCCTTATTCTTTGTTTATATCCCGCACCCAACATTATCAATTAGTTCGCAATGATGAGCCTATTTTCCATATTTTTCAAATTTTACCAAACATAATTAACCTACTTAGCCAAATATAGTCTTTTTATTTTTTAAACCCTTAGTGTTAAAACTCGGCCAAATATGATTATTTAACTATTTCATTGTAAATATTATTTGTTTGTAAAAAAAACCCCGTCTGTTGAAACTCTCTATGGGGATTATGGAAAATCATTAAGAAGAAAATAGAGAGTAGAAGTGTAAGAAGAATAAACTATGAACACTTACACAAATAGCTTAGCAACGTGTTCAGAATCCTAGAAAATAACCGCCGAGTTTTAACCTTTTTAGCCACTTTCAAATATCCATTCCATACCCTTAACCATAGTCTATCATTACAACCCATCAAAGACCTCTTGATTTATGTTTTTAACATATTAATTGGTGGAGATCAGATCTTTTGACAAGCTTATGATATTGCATGATTCATTGACTAGGCATCGAGTGTTTTACATACATATCATATGTATGATTCAGAAATATAACTGAGTGTGTGTGAACATTGTGAGAAATGTAAAGATTTGCATGCTAAGTCAATCGAACGTAGAATCATTGCTTTATGACTATCTTTTCACACATCCAAATAAGCTTGTTTGTTCTGAATCTTTGATGATGACTTTTTGAAAACCAATTTGACCACCAAACAAATTAAGTAACTTTGTAAATATTCAGATTTGTTTCCTTGCTTTATTTTAGGTTTGCTTGAGGACAAGCAAAGTTCAAATGTGGGGATGTTTGATATATGTTAAGTTATACATGTTTTTATCCCACAAAACACTTCCGTTTTAAGCGTTTTTGACCGAAACCGTGACGTTTAGGTACCAAATCTGGTACTTTTATATTTTCAGGTCTTAAAAGTGACAAAAATCTGATGACTGCCAGGTGTCGCACGACCGCGCGATCCAACCGCACTACTGTGCCAGACCTCCAACCTCAGAAGCACTACCAGTGTGACTCATGGTGCCGCTGATTACTTGGAACGCACTACTGTGCGACCCGCCGCATGACCGTGCACCACCTAGACCATGATTTCTGATGATCATCCTCACGACCTCGCACTACCGTGTGACTAGTGGCATGACCGTGCCAATCTGGTGACCGAGACAACTTGTCCACTAGTCCACTTGTCTGACCCCGAATCAGAGAAATGACGTCACCCGACAAGTGCCCGTGCACGACCGTGTGATCCAACTGCATGGTCGTGCCAAACTGAAAATTGCCTATAAATAGATCCATTCACTATTGGTTTCAATGTTGGGTTTTTCTCCATGTTTCTGGGTGATTTCTGGGTTGAAGCAGTCCTGATTAGACCTATTTGAAGCACCAAGATCGAGTGGAAGCATAACCAATCCAACCCATCAATTCCTTGCTTGTTTATGGTTCGATTCCTTGTTCTTAAACATGTATTCTGATCATTATTCAAGTTTTGAGCTGATGTTAGTTTATGTTTAATATAGTAGTGTGTAATAGTAGTAATGAACTTGTTTCTTGAATAATCTTTATGTTGTAATCTTGTTTGTATGAATCTTTAGTACTTTTTCATGTTTGAATCTTCATGATTATATAATGAATGTTTGTTGAGTTCTTGATTATGTTTGATTGTCTTGGATAATAAATCTGTGGTTAGTGGGATGGTAACTATTTCTTGATTAATCACTTGTTTGTAAACTTGTTTACACCATAAGACTCGAGAGGGTTATTGGTTTTATCTAAGATATATCGGATTTTGATTGAGAATGCTTTCTTGCACGCAAGGGTTCTAATGAATTATATGGTGTTGTTACATGTTCTTGACGCGGTTTATGATCTTTGTTTAGTAAGGTGAAATACTTTGTTATATAATCTACTTAAATGCTTATCCTCGCGGCTGTATTGTGACCATCGGTATTGCTTTCTTTGATAAGTGAGGTTAGAAAACTCCTAGCGGATGACTAATCTATCTTTAAAGGTTCACATGAATATATATCAATAGCTCGCTAAAGAATGATTTTAAGTGGTTAACGTGTGTTTATCGCGTTAACTTTCCAAAGAATCATCATGTTAGAAAACTCCTAGCGGATGACTAACTGTCTTGAAATTGGAAAATTGATCAAGTGCTTTTGTGACATATCTGATGTAGATAACATGTTTAGGTTGTTTGTGAAACAAGATAATATTTGTTTTTTATATTTGGAGTCTAATATGTTTTAGATATAATTTTAGTTAAACACCCATTCACTAATCTGTTTATCCGGTAAATCAATGACAAAGATTTAGTACTTAATAATGCCCGTGTTCCATGGATCGATATATGGATCTTACCAATACTTTGCTACATATATGACGGGATACACTTGTCCTTTTGTGTGTGTTTTAATGTTAAGGTATAAACCATTACTATATGATAAAAAAGATACTCAATGAACAGTGATAATATTTATTTATTATTATTTAAAATTAGAATGGAATGAATAGTAACATCATTAAGAGATGAGCAAATGATATCGGGTATAGGTACCGGTCTCAAATTTACCAAACCGGTGTATTTTCGGTACCGGTTCTGCACAGGTATTCACCAGTTTTTACTCTCAAATACCGGTGTCGTACCAGTACCGACCGGTACCGAACCATACCATACTAGCTATATTCGGTACCGGTACCCACTTTTGGGGATTTCGGTAACGGTATTTTCAGTACCGGTTGGTAACGAGCTCATCAAATCCTGTAGCAACGCAACAATGCAAGTAATTGCACTGTTTAGATTACTTTTCATACACACAGTAAGTAAACTGTATTTCGTTTGAATGAGGTTTTATATACACAACAACTTATTTTGCTTTCTTTTTTATCTTTTTCTATAATGAATGAATTGTAGCATGTAAAATTAACTAGGATATTTAGAATATTGATGAGCAAATCGTATCAAATCCTGTAAACGAACCGGTATCGTATCAGTACAAAATTTACTATACCAAATCATTTTTGGTACCAATTTGGTACCCACCTTTTTTCGTTTTCAGAATCGTTACTTTCGGTTCGACACCGGTCTAGCACCATACCTGTATTTATTAATTTTTACCTTCAAATACCATACCGTATTGTACTGAGCATTTTCGGTGCCGGTACCTATTTTCGATGATTTTCCGGATCGGTACTTTCGCTGCCGTTACCGGTACCGAGCTCATCCATATTTTAACGTGTTAGCACCGTAATAACTGAAGTGAAAACAACCGAATTTCCAATGTGTAGGACGTGTGGGTCCTCTTACTATATATTAGGTTATTTAAAATCATTTTTTTATGACGGAGTGACTATCCTTACCACGTCATTTTATTTATGTTTTGATATTCGGTATCTGTTTGCCGTTGCTGACACACCTTTTGTAGTCATTGGGTCCCGCCGCAACGCGCGGGCGGAAAATAACTAGTTTTTATAAATATTAAAACCAATTTCGTGTGTAAAGTTCATTATATAAATATGTATATAGTTACACACACGTCACAACTCAAGCAGGGCTAGTTGGCATTAGCCGGCGATGGGCGGCGGTGGCCCTGGCTAGTGGTCGGAGGTAATGGTTCCGCAATTATTGTATTATTTGTTTATGTGTTTTCGTATTCAACCATTGTAATCCGAGACTTATGATCATAATGGAATTCATTTTATTTATTTTTTTCTCTCTCAATAATTGTTCAATCAAACATAGGTGTTATTCATATAATCATCAAGACACGTTTAAATCATTCGAAAACCGACTTATGTTGAGTAAATTCGATATTTGAGACCCAATTAATCAACTATTATGTTATATTATGTTTATAGTTATGTTAGAAACTAAAATTATACAAGTAACAAAAAAGAAATGTATAAAATAAACAAGCCCATACATTAGGCCCAAAAATAAAAAAAAATATTAATGGGCCAATTTCAACTTTCCATATTTATTTCACTACCTTAAACCCGAATCTCTCACCTATAAATACCACACACATTCCACCATTTTTCTTTGCCATTTATCAAATAATTCTTCCCTCTTGAAAGTGAGTTCCATCTCCTTTCACATTCTTCTCTTCTTCTTGTTTTTCTTTGTGTTTTCATACTTCCCCATATTGGAGAAATCCTTATGGAATGTCACCAAATGTTTACCATGGTAAAAAAAAAAAAAGATGGTACATCACCAAAATAAGGACCAATCTTGGGTTTTCTTTTACATGTTTTTTAATCTTTAATTATGTCATTTCCATCTAACATTACTAACCATGATCAATTATTAAAATGCTTAACTTAATATTGTCTAACTCTTTATTATATCTCTAACATTACTAACCATGCTAACTTCTTTAACCATGCTAATAATCACTAACATTTTACTCATGCTACTAACCACTAACCCCTTTAATTTTGTTTCTAACTCATTTAATCTTACAATTTAATTTTGGTCAATTCATTTATTTATTCTTGCAATTAATTATTATTATAATTATTATTATTATTACCAAAATAATTCATGCTACTAACCACTAACCCCTTTAATTTTGTTTCTAACTCATTTAATCTTGCAATTAATTATTATTATTACCAAAGTCATTATGGACTAAAGATATATATAAATATAAATATAAATATTAAACCTAGCCATGACACCAACCAATTTATGGTGAAAGGTTGTGTGCAAAGGTAAACATTTATCTTAGACTAAATTACTCACACTTGGACTTCTAGTGGGTGAAATAGCACCTACGAAATACACATAAATTAATAGTGTCCAAAGTGAGTGTTTAGTCAAGATATTATTTTTACGTATTTTCATATATTATTATTATTATTATTTATTTCTTATCCAAATCCCATTTACATTTCAATTTCTGAATCCTTATACTTACACACCTTGTTCATCCTTGTTAGAATAATTCGGTGCTTCAATCTCTCAAGACGATCATCTCACGTTTGTGGAAACCACTTGCAAACAATGAGTATAATCGGTCCTATTTTACGCTTTATACAATTTGGGTGCAACATGTACGCTTTATACAAATCACGCAATCACAATTAAACTTGTTAAAATCACACTCAATCCACTTTAAACATGAGGCTTGTATTATTCTTGTTATCTCACATGCTATGTATACTTGTGTCTATATGCTCATTAACTTTGCTAGTCTACCTTAACAATTATAGCGCTATAGGATTAACGCACCTCCGGTATTCTTGTAGTATTGTTAAGTAATCTATTTTACACCTTTGTCGTTTCGGCGACAATGGTAATCACGATTGTGTTAAACTCTGGTTTGAAATATAGTTTACACTTGTTAGTATGTTAGTAACATTATATACAAATTATCATGTTGGATATGAGCAAACTTTTTCACTATTATGCTATGTTATCAAACTTGTATACTCGCCAACTTTTGTTGATCATTATTTTAATACATGTTGCATGATGCTAGTTGATGTAGAAGAAGAAACATGATTAGGGTGGATTAAGAAACACACCTATAATTTGAAACTTTGTTTTGTTTCATATTGATCGTTATTTGAACTTAATGTATTTTCCTTTCAAACAATGTATTTCCATTTTAGAATTTATGAAATTTGAATTAATTAAATATTGCCCCAACTAGTGTTATGAAGTCTCTTCCAATCTTGTTTATGTCTCATTCTGATGTTTCCGCCATTGGTTGGGGTGAGACAGTGCGGCTCCTAGACGGTGGCACCCTGAGAGAGGAAAGAGAGAAGGTTGCGTGTTGAACAATTTTCTCAATAACCCTAGACTCTTATTTATAGTTCTCTCAAACTTTCGGAATACGTTAAGGTTTTAAATTCAAATTGGTAATTATCTCAAAGAATAATAATTTTTTTTAATTCAATAATTATCATTTAATTTATTCAACTAACTAACTAATAAATAAATAAATTATTAATTAATAACCCTAGAGCTGATTTATTTACAAAAAAAAAATACTTTAACTTAAATAAATTACTCAACTAATAATTTATTTCCATGTCACCATTTTCGTGTCAGAATATTCAAAGTTAAGTGTTTTCTTGCTCGTTCCTCAAAGTGTAACTATTTGAATGGTACCTTACTAGTAACGTTGTATATCGATAATTGGGGATACCAATTATGACAACTCGTGTTTCAGAACCTATTTTTGTACTTAGTGTAACAGGTTTTGAACGCTACGTGATTATGTGATGCATTGATTTAATGAAATGTTATGTTATATGTTATATTTGATTTTGTGTTATGTGAATGTATGTTACCGATCGCACAATTCTAACTCGATCGCACAAGCCTACTCGGGCTACACTCTTTTGTAATTGAACCGAATGGGCAGCCCATTATGATGGATTCGGCCCACCTCTCACACGCATAACCTCATGAGAAGGTTAACACTTCTCATTTGTTGCAAATCTCATATCACACACAACCCCTACTCTCTTTCTCTCCTCTCAAACTCGACGGCAAACACCCCTCCTTTCCATCGAATATTTCTTGGATTCGGATCACCCTTTCTGTTTGATCTTCTAATCGGTAAGTATTCTTATTATTGGTTATGTGATTTGAACGATGTTTTGATTGAAGTGATTCTACATGATAGCCTTAGGATACTTCGAAATTGATGTTGGTATGAAATCGGTTCACATGAATAGTAATGTAGATCAATATAGGATTGTTAATCATCTGATGTTGTTAATGATCTAGAATCGATTGCATGATTAATCGGCTGTAGACTAATATATATGGATGAATTGGTTGGTTTATTATATTATTAAGCATGCTAGTGATTTAGATCATGAGCCAAGATTGAGATGTTTAAGTGTTATGATTATTGTTCATGTGTTGTTCATACTTAGGGTTCATGAGAATCGATTGGAATATGCTTAATTTGATCGATTGTATGTTAACTGGATAGCTAGAAATTGTTGATTGATTAATTGTAAATTTGGAAACTGATGAATGATTGTAACCGAATAGCATAATATCCGGATAGTAAAACCAATCGCACAAGTTTCCTTTCGGTCGCACAAGATCAGGTCACACAAGACCTGATTTGATCGCACAAGCCCCAATCGCACAAGATAGGATACAACTGATTAAACACTGAGTACAACATCACATTGCTTGATCGCACAAGACCTTGTGGATCGCACAAGACGGTGCCGATCGCACAAGGCTTGGGCCACACACGAATCACTCAGACTATTACACTGTTGGGCCTCAAAGCCCAAATCCCAAGTCGCACAAGATGTTTCGGATCGCACAAGACTTTTGGGCTTATTCATAACTAGGCCGGGTGAGTAATGGATCGCACAACATGATGTGGGTCGCACAAGGCTGTGCTGACCGCACAACATGTTAGGCCGGGGTGTTTAATTGGGTTATGTTAGTGAATCGCACAAATAGTTCGGCCCAAACTATTGAATCGCACAAGCTTGAATATGTTATGTACTTAACTGTTATACGCGTTTGCCATGATCAGTACGTGTTCGTAACCTGTTAGCTTATGTGTAAACATACGTGCACTACTTGAACTTAGACCTGACTTGTACGGTAACCATGTTAGGACGTGGTTGACCACTAGGAGCTCAATCGACTTTTACTTATCTGCCGAGCTAACCTAAGGTGAGTTCACACTTTCTACAAAGCATGGGATTCCCAGGGGTTGGGAATGGGTTAAGGAATATGGATTCCTCGTCCTTCTTTGGTAGGACAGTACGGGTTCAGGAATATAATTCCTCGTCCTCATGGACAGTTAACTTTCACTAGACCAAAACTCTATCACGAAGTCCCTCCTTTTTATATCGACTTAATCGCCTGGCCAATGGCGAGCGGGTCATTAGTTAGATAGCGCTATTTAGGTCTGACAAGCCTCACACTGTGCCGCAGAAGACAGGCGTGAACTAATGGATCTGGGCACGTCAATGATGATAGACATTGACGCTAAGGGCACATAAACATGACTACAGTCAGCGGTCGATATGGTAACGAGTCTAGTAGTATATACATGGGGTAGCCCCCACGGCCGAAGAGCCAGATAATTAAACATGGGGTAGCCCCCACGACTGGATTGCCAGAGTAAATGGGAATAAACAAAACACGTGTTCAACTATGGGGTAACCCCCACGGCAGGGATGCCAGTTAAAGGAAACTGTTTTTGAAACAACTTAAAACAAACACCCAACTGTGAACACGCTCAACCTTGTTGTTAACTCGTTACTACATGCTTTGCAGGTCAATAGGTACTTAGCTGGAGCTTGCATGGGGAAGAGTCGTTGTGGGACATGGACAATTGTGTGCCATGTTAAACATTGAAACGATTGAACTTATATTTTGTTTTGATTTTAAACGTTATGCTTCCGCTTGCAACTTAAACTATGTTTTTGTTTGGACACCAATTGTATTGGTTGGATTTTAAAATTACTTACATGCTTGCTCAATATGATTGGTGGCTGGATCCTGGTCAGTCACGCCTCCAAGCGGTGATACTCCGCATGTGGATTTTTGGGGGTGTGACAGATTGGTATCAGAGCCATTGGTTATAGAGAACTTGGTTTTAATAAGGGAAAAAGTTTTTGTTAAAACCAGACTATAACCTGAACAGTGCTCAACAATCCACAACGACGCTTCACTCCACGTGCAAGACTCGACATTCTAGGTGATATGGTTTATGTTTTATTGCCTACTTGCTAGATTACATAGAGCATTGCGCATGGTATGGTTAGATAACGTAGTAACTACTGTTTGCAACATTGCGTGCTTACTCCCTTCCATCATCGCACTTTCGCGAACTCCTCTCACTCATGTTTTCCCTTGATATGAAGATCATGGCTGGACGCGTTAACATGACTCAAGCCCAGTTGACGGCTCTGATTAACCAACAAGTTGCTGCGGCACTTGCAGCCGCTCAGGCAGGAGGTATACCCTGCCATATCAACTCACTCTAGGATCCCTAGATCCTACTCGCGTGAACCAACCTTTGTGTTAAACTTTGTCCTTTCTTACTCTCACGACAGGTCAACCTGCACAGCCTCCTGTGTGCACTTTCAAGACCTTTATGGACTGTCGACCTAGTACCTTCAGTGCTACCGAAGGAGCTGTCGGTCTCCTCCACTGGTTTGAAAAGCTCGAATCTGTTTTCGAGATGTGTGAATGCCCTGAGGCTCGCAGGGTGAAGTATGCTACTAGTACTCTAGAGGGTGCATCGCTCATGTGGTGGAACGCTCAAGTCCAAATGCTGGGGTTGGTTGCTTCTAATGCCACCCCATGGAATAATTTCAAGGAAATGATTAAGGAAGAGTACTGCAATCGTGATGACATTCACAAACTGGAAGTAGAGTTCTTCAACTTAAAGATGACGGGGTCGGAAATTGAAGCTTATACAAAAAGATCGAATGAGCTAGCTATCTTATGTCCTACTATGGTGGATCCTCCCATTAAGCGTATCGAACTATACCTTAAGGGTTTAGTGCCAGAGATTCAAAGTCATGTGACTTCAGCTAACCTCGCCACCATCCAGCAAGTTGTTCAACTGGCTCATCGTCTCACTGATCAGGCGGTGGAGCAGAACAGGTTACCAAAGTGTATTAGTGATACAGCTACTTCAGATGCTCCTAGTGACAACAAGCGTAAATGGGATGGAACTTCAATCAAAGGTTCAACTTCTGTTCAATCTCAGTCTCAGCAGAGAAGGACTAACGATTACAAGAGCCCTGGTCAGCAATCATCTGGTAGTCAAAGTCAAGTAGGGTACAGGGGAATTCACCCCAAATGCAATCGCTGTAACTTACACCACAGCTGGCCATGCACCAGGGGTAACTGTCATCGATGCAACAAGCCAGGCCACGCTGCAAAGGATTGCAGAAATTTACGCACTGCGAATTAGAATCGTCAACAACAACAAGCCCCACAGAATCAACGCCAGCAGCAGCAGCAAGGTAACAACGTGAGGAGCTGAAGGCCACTTCAAGAGAGATTGTCCCCAAATGAATCAGAATCGGAACAACAACAATAATAATAACCAGGGGAATAGAAACAACAGGGGTAACAACGGCAATGGTGCAAGGGGTCGTGTATTAGTTATTGGCCAGGG
Source organism: Helianthus tuberosus (assembly GCA_030545235.1). Classification (NCBI taxonomy): domain Eukaryota; kingdom Viridiplantae; phylum Streptophyta; class Magnoliopsida; order Asterales; family Asteraceae; genus Helianthus; species Helianthus tuberosus. Next base: position 161,912,044 of record CM060448.1, on the reverse strand, counting down.
TGAAGCGAGGAATGATCCCAATGTTGTGACGGGTAAGTTCCTTCTCGACGAATTCTATGTTACTGTTTTATTTGATTCGGGTGCCGATACTAACTACGTGTCCTTAAAAGTTAGTCAAATGCTTAAACGTACCCCAACACTTTTGAACACCAAGCACACTGTAGAACTAGCTAATGGTAAAAGTTTAGAGGTCACACACGTAGTCAAAGGTTGTAACCTTGTTCTTGCTGGTCACACCTTCTCTATCGACCTCCTTCCTATCGTCCTGGGTAGTTTCGACCTTGTCATTGGGATGGATTGGTTATCCCAACACCAAGCAGAGATTCTTTGCAACGAGAAGATTGTCCGTATTCCTCGGTCAGGTGATGAACCTCTTATGATTCGTGGCGACAAGAGTGGTGCTGTTGTGAGCATAATCTCTTTCCTTAAGGCCCAGAAGTGTTTGCAAAAGGGTCACACTGCTATTTTGGCTCCGATCTGGTTACCGCATTGGCCGCCTTGAATGTGGAGGATTTCTCTCATGGTTTTGTGTTAGGTTTTTGAGGGTTTGGGTTGAGGGTTGAAGATGATCAGTGTTTTGTGTGTTTTCAGGTCAGGTTTGTGTACAGAACGGTTTTTCTCCTATTTCAAGAGGGAGATTTTTGCAGGCCCAATTGACATCGGATGGTGAAGAAGATGATGATGAGTTGATGAAGATGAATGATATGAAGATGAATTGGGGTTGGAGATGAATAGGGGGTGTTATTAGGGTTTTAAAAGGGGGAAACACAAGTGGGGGAGGGGAAATGACTGTTTTACCCTTGTGTGCAATGCACATGACATAACTTAACAGAAAATTCTAACTGGGTTTGCCCTAAAGGACATAACGTGCAATATTTGCAAACATTAAGGACAAAACTCATCAATTTTAAAGATAAAGGGCAGCGCCTGCAATTTGGGACAAACATAAAGGACAAAACTTGTAATTTACTCTTTGACAAATTTATATAACACTTGCAGGAATTAATCAATCAATTAATGATTTCACAATGTTAATATCTGATGAACCACTTGTAGGTTAACATTCAAAATCTTTTCCATTTTAAACAGACTCCCCCTCACGAAATTTTCATCATGTTCAGCACTTGGGATTTTGAACATCTGCTCTTCAACATCAGTTATTGAAAATCTTTTTGGATTTTTCAAAATTTATGCTAAAACACACTAAAAATCTTTCTGTATTTTTGATTGAAATGAAATACAGTAAAGAAATATATACAGACAAATTTTTTGCGAGTTTGTGTAAGAGAATCATATCAGTTTATGAGACAAATCACCAACACCGTTAAGCTTTAAACATTTTAAGTTCTAAACAATTCACTTAGATTGTTAGTATACTGATCCACTTAAATTTTCACACAAAGTTCAACTGTTTCAAGATACGGATTAATATTTTAGAGACTTAAACTTATTCGCGTGTCCCACCTCAGAATATACTCCCGTATCCAGATCTCAATATTCAGTCTTACAGGTGAGTATACCACAGATGATATCTGTAAAGGGTTAAATGCGAGGGCCATGAGAGCTCAGGCTATTGCTTCCGCAAAATCAGAGAGATGACGGCTTCGACTTTTAGTGTGTTCCCTTTAGAGAATCTTTTCTTCAACAGCACGTGATTAGCATTTTGCAATGTTTCATCATTTTTTGTACTGAGGGCGATCCTATATTTCAAGCAAGCAGAAAGTATTGTACGGGGACTAGGCCATTGCTTCCGCAAAATCAGAAGTCCCGGGATAATACCCCAGATATCACTGAGTATAAAGACCTAGTATCTCAGAAAGAGGGACCTTTCAAACAAGATTTCGGGAGTTACCCATATATCCAAGAGATGTTCCCCACGATATAAGCAAGTTTGAAATTTAGGTTTATATCTCGACACAATCTACTAAATGTGCAAAAACCTACTGGCACATCATCAGTGATGTCCACTAATGTACTATCATTTCCTCTTTTCACAACAAAACTCTTTTTCAATTTTATCATGTTTTTTACCTTTTCAAAATTTCTAATGTTTTTGGATTTTCTGAAATTTCTTACTCCCCCTAAAATTCAAAATCATTTAAAGGAAATTTGAAAACAAACTGTACAAGTAAAGTGACAACTGATATCAAATCACTTCAAATCGCCATCCACTTGGCATAAACAATCAGAACTCCCCCTTACAACAAACTATTTTCCCATTATGATTTCAAAACACTTAAGTTTGTTTTAATCAAATGGTTTTTCCGGAAAACTAGTTTTGTTGAAATTATCATTTGTAGAAATGGGGATCAATTCATCACTTTGTTTTCTCAAACACTTGAATGAAAGTTAAATCAAGTTCAACTTAATGACCTTGATTTACCTCTTGAAATTGAAAACCTACTTCAACAACTTGTAGGTTCACTTACCAACCATACCAAATGTAAATCAAAATATAACAATTTTAAGAACAGCTACCACTTGTAGGTCGAAATATCACATTTGTGAATTTCTAAAGAAAGATGCCGATTCATGCTCCACTCTTACCAACCTGGGAGCTCCGGCAAGTCATACTTTTTCACTTATGAAAAACAGACATCCAAGCTTCACCAAACTTGGATGTTTCCTCCTCAACTTCACTTGGGTAGTAAGATGCTTTCTTTGTTTCATAAAAATCTTTTACCCCTTTTACCTTTCCATCCACCATTTTTCCAAAAATCTTTTTCACGTTTCCATTAAAAACTTTTTCGACGTCAAATTCTTTCTTTTCAGAATAGAATTGATTCGAGATCTCAACCTTTCCAACTTTTTGTTTAAAATTTTCAGCCCTAAATGGTGGAAAAATGACATCATCCATTGGAGGTACTGATGTTTCCAGTTTTATCTCAACTTGTGGCTCCTCTGACTTTGTGGAATCAGATTCATCGCCAGATTTTACATCAAATTTTTTAACAACCCACTTCTGATTGTCAAGATTCACTCTTCATTTGTAAAATCTTTTCGAACATTCACCAACTTCATATGTGGAGTTTTTAAACACTTTGAATTTTTCAGTTGGTGGTTCAGTTTTGTCAACAACTTTTTCTTTAAGTTTAGAAACAACTTCCTGTTTGATGTTGGTTGCTTTAGGACAATTCCAGGCAATATGACCAACTTCTTGACATCTATAACAGGTTCTTGTCTCTTTTCTCTGATAAGCTCCATTTTTCTCAAACTTTTGTTTTTCAGCAAAGAACTCTTTGTTTGTTTGCTTCCAGAATGAGCTCTTTTGTTCTTCTTCTGAACTTGTCCCTGACACAAATACAGTTTTTGGATTATCATTTTTATAATTTTTATGATTTTCAGGTGGAATAAAACCTAATCCTTTCTTTTTGTAATTACCGTTATGGTTTGGTTTCTTTTGAAAACCAGAACCAGAACTGTAACCCTTTTTCTTGTTTAGCCTTTGTTGAACTCTTGAGGTGTAAGGTTTGGGTTTTTCAGAAAAAATTACATCTTTTACTTCAGAAATATTAATTTCTGTTAATTTGAAAACCTTTTTTTAACATTTCTGGTTTAACACCTCTTATTGAAAATTCCTCATCAAAATATAATTTGTCTGAATCAATCAAAGTATATGCCATTTTGATTGGTTCGTCGTTCAAATTAGATTTTGATAACAGGAATTCTTTATTGTAAACCCGTTTAACCGACGTCTTTGAACTGTTGACCGACGAACTCAAACTTTTGACATACGAACTTGAACTTCCAGACTCGGACTTTGACTCAGACTCCTCATCTTTATCCAACACCTGATCGACCACCTTTTTTATTAACTCAGACTCATGATCAGTGTCAGACAATGTGAATGTGACGTCAATATTTTCTAGTAACTCATCAGTTGTTTCGGACTTTAACTTTATATTGACTGCCTTTTTTACTTGCTCCTCATTTGGTTTTCTGGGAGAATAACCTTCCCAAATCGGAGGCGGACACTTGTTATAATTTGCACTTTGTTTCTTACCAGTATCCTTTTCTTCAGGCTTCTTGTCTTGAAATGCTTCAAAACCTGCAACAGTTGGATAAATTCTATCAATCAAATAATCAGAACTAGAATAACTTTGCAGTAATCTTCTGATTCTTTCGTTTTCAATCCTTTCTGTCTCCAACTCTTGCTTCAGCTTTGCACATTCTTCAATGTAATGATTAATAGCCTTCTGCTTTATCATCATCACAGCATTCATCATTGTCAACGCATCTTCTCTTACAGAATTTGTCTTTTGCAAACCAGTTACTGTTCTGTTCAAAACATCATACGATTATTTCACATAGTTGAGATTGAACAATAAATTTTCTTTCATCTTGTCTTGTTCACTCAATTTCTCATCTTTCTCTTCACATTGTTTACAAGACTCCAAACACTTTAAGCAAGGTTTGATAACTTCAACAATCTTTTCCACTTCAATAATCTTTTCAACTTCGACAATTTTCTCCACTTCAACCACTTTCTCAGCTTCAACTACCTGCTCAGTAGCTTTATCTTCTTTCTCAGCTTCAAACACCTTTTCAACTTCAACCACTTCCTCAACAACAAACACCTTTTTCTTTTCTTTTGCTGCTTGTTTCTCCTTCAGCTTTTCCACTCTATCTGCAAAATAAAATTGAAAACTTTCAGGAGATAAATGAGTTTTTGCAATATTAATATGCATTTCTTCCTCATCATCACTGTCATCAGTTGATGATTGATCAAACACTTGTGTTTGTTCTGAACTATCATCTGAAGAAATAAACTCTTCATCTTGACTTTTCTCATCACTGGCAAACGCTTTCATCCATTTTGTCATCAAATCTGGCTCTTGAACTATTTGTGCAATGAGAGCTGCTACTTTTGAATCTGGTGGAATGTATTTGTCCCAACTAAAACCTGCAGCCACTTTCTCATCATCTTGATCAATGATACCATAATAAGCTTTCTTATTTGCATCTTTGATCATTTTAGCATGTGCAGTTTGTGGTTCTTTTTGTTGATAAGGCTGATGAGCAATTTATTGATATATGGCTTTTCGATAATAATCATTTCCACCGAACGGATTCTTTGCTCCACTTGCTTCTCGATTGGTACATTCCCTCTTGAAATGACCTTTCTCCCTGCATCGAAAACAAGTAACTTTAGATTTAACAAAACCTAAAGTAGAAACTTTTGCATCTAAAAAATCATCTCTTCCTGTAATCATTTTAAACTTTTCAGCTCTTCTTAACACACTAGCTAAACACCACTTTATATCCATCAGCTCCATTTCTTCAGCGTCTATCTGATCATAATCCTCTTTTGTCAACATAGGATTTCCGATTCTTCCAGTAACCAATCCTTCATATGATTCCAAAACTGTAACAAGTAATGCCATATGATTTTTGACAACTTCTTTGGAAAAGTTTTGACCATTCTGAAGATGCCACGCGATGTTGCAATTTAAGACATGACCATTGTTGATGTTTGAGCTTTAAATTGATGACTTGAACTTGAAGCTTTTGGATTAACACTAGGATATGATGAGAATCCAATGCTGCTGCTGTTTGAGTTTTGATTGATTGATTCAGATGAAATATCAACACTGAAAGCAGTTTGGATTTTCGGACTTGCTTCGACATTCTGAATACTCCCATTGTAGTACATTTTAACATCTTGTTGTGCACTCGGATTATTCATTCTTGCAATCTTTTGTTGCTCATGATCTTGTCCTTCAATCTTTTCAATGAACTGAGAGATTGTCAAACCATCATATTCTCTAGTATTCTTTAATATCATCAAAAATGTACCCCATTCTTTCTGAGGTAAAGCATCAGCTAATTTGTCAACCCATTCCTCACGATCTTTGTTGATGTTTAATAATGACATTGACCGAACTAAGTGACAATATATTTCAATCACTTTCTTTGTATCTTCTCCCGACAAACTTGTGAACAAATCAAATTCTTTCTTTAGTAATGCCTTTTTACTCTTGATCATCTTCTCGCTTCCTTCAAATTTAATTCGAAGTGCTTCCCAAATTGATCGTGAAGTCTTATCATGTTGAAGCAATATGAATATGTCTTCTTTAATAGCTTGCTGGAGTAAACTGATCATCATCTTTTCTGCTTTATACATGTCTCGTTCTTTATTCGTAAATTCATAAATCTTTTTCTCTACTCCCAAATCTGTACGTGGTAGAACATACTTTTTCTCAACACATTCCCAAGACCTCAAATGGTTAGCTTGAACCAAGTTTTCAAAACGATCTTTCCAACCATAATACTCCTCAATTCCCATTAGCTTCGGGGGTTTTTGCATAGTTCCAGTTTCATTTTCCATGTTCATGCTTTGAGCTATGGCAGCCGGAGTAGTCGGGGATGTAGCAAACGCGTTGTAGAATTCCTCTTCCATGATTTGGTAACAATTTTTCAAAATCTGACACTTTCAAACAAAATCAAACTCAAGCGAAATCACCTCTTAAAACGGAATACCCTTTCAAACAAAATCACAGTTGAAGCGAAATCACCTGCACAACAATCTCAAGCGAAATATCAACTCAAACGGAATCACTTTTCACATGAAATAAGGCTTTCAAATGGAATCAACCAAGCGACATCTGATTTCGAGCGAAATTAATAGCAACTTCAAGCGAAAGACTAATTCCGTGCGGAATTAGCAGTAATTTCAAACGAAATTAACCTCAAAATGTAATTTCGTGCGAAATTATGATGCAATTTCACACGAAATCATGCTGATGTCATCATTTCGGTCCAAATTTTGTCAAATTGATCAGGTTTTAGCTCGATTTTAGGTCTAATTCTTTCAAGCCTTTGTTAAAACACTGTTTTGCAAATAATGTGTGAAATTCAAACCATTTTAACCATGAAATTTTGTTCAATTTTGAAAAGAAGGTGTAGAAGTTAGAAAATCTGATGAAATCAAGCTGAAAACGGTAGAACTCCTCATCCTGAGCTCTGATACCACATGTAGGATCATTTTACCGACCAAAAATGAGTCGATCAGAGGCGTTCTACTCAATATGAAAGGCGGAAACAGACATATCAAGTTCGATTCAGCTAGATATTCACTTTAAATGTCTTTCTGATTGATTTGATAAAGTTTTACAGCGAAACGACACTTCGGCAGCACTTCGGCTCCGGAATCACACATACATGAATTACTCAAACGAAATTACATGACACCTATATATAGACCAGCTAATTTCGTTTGAACCAGTCCAAACGAAATCACATTTCAAGCGAAATTATGATTTCGTACGAGATTAGCCATATGATTTCGTTTGAAATGGCTATTGCCAATTTCATGCGAAATTAACCTTCTAACCTATTTTCTCACTTTCCGTGCCAATTTCATGCAAAATTTCATGTGAAGTATTGTGCACTTGTTCATTAGTAGATATAGGGGGAATATGTATATGTGCGTAAACTATCAAAGTGAGTGCATGTTATGTGGTAGATGAGTGTAGGAGTTGAATGCCTTATTTGAACACACTAATGAACTAAATGGTAATCATACTAGGATGTGATTGACCTACCTTGATTGTTAACTATTTTAAGAGACCAACCGAGCAATCAAAGGTGAGTTCACACTTTTCGTTAAAGCATGGGATTCCCGGTGGTTTGGGAATGGGTTAAACAACAACTATCCCCCTTAGGTGGCATACAACCTGCGTATTCTCCTTGGGTAGAATACGTACTTCCACCCTCCTTTGGAAGGGTGACAACCATTATAATACATGTCTTAAGCTTACTAGACAACAACTCTATCTTAAGTCCTCCATTTTTGTATCGACTTAATCGCCGGGCCAATGGCGAACGGGTCATTAGTTAAATAGCGCTATTAGGTTTGACAAGCCTCACACCTTGCCGCAGAGGACGGGCGTGGACTAATGTTCTTGGGCACTTAGTAAATGACGATAGACATTGACACGGAGCACTAAACATAACTACAGTCAGTAGTCGGTACGGTAACGGGTCTAGTGGTTTAAAACAGTGGGGTAGCTCCCCAAGGCATGTTTTTATAAAGAACAAGGAACTTAACAACTTTTGGGTTTTTGGGACAACATTAAAACAAACAACCAACTGTGAACTCTCCAACCTTTTTGTTGACACGTTACCACATGCTTTGCAGGTCGTTAGGTACATGGCTGGGACTTGCACGAGGAGTGGGCGTTGCGGCAGGGAACCAACTATTGGGTTCCTAACATTTAAACTTTATGCTTCTAAACTGCTTTATGGGTTTTGATACTTTATGCTTCTGCTAACTTTTGGATTTGGTTTTGGACTTTGGTTTTGGGAACAATAAACGTTTTGTTTATTATGGTTTCACTTTACTTTACTTAACGTTTATTATGATTAGTTGTATGATCCTGGTCAGTCACATGCCTCGCGGTAATACTTAGCTTGTGGATTTTGAGGGTGTGATAGATTGGTATCAGAGCCATTGGTTATAGTGAACTTGGTTTTAAAAAGGGAAAAATATTTTTGACAAAAACCAGACTATAACCTGTTCAGTGCTCAACGATCCACAACGACACTCCGCTCCATGTGCAAGGCTCAACACTTTAGATGGTATGATTTATGTTATGTAGCCTACTTGTTAGTTTGCATTTGCATGGTGTGTTGCTCATGGTATGATTAATTATTGTGGTAGCATGTTACCTTTATTAGCCCTAGTGTGCTCGCTTTGACACTCAACTGTTTGCATGAAACCCTATGTGCTTACTCTCTTATGTGATTCTTTTCCACACTTCTGCATCGACGTTCTTTTTTAGTGCTTTGTGAATGTGTGTTCTTTTGGTTTAACGTGTATGTTACGTCATTGACTCGACAGGTATGTCTACATCATCCGCATCATCTGACCAGTCCCGGGTGCCAGGGAAGGCACCCGCTGCAACTCACTCACCCCCGCGTCAGGTGGAGATGCGTGCGGCTTATTGAAAGAGGCTCGCGCAGGGTGGGGAGTCATCCACTCGACCTACACATGCACTGCTAGTTAATCCGATCAGCGCCCAAACCCAGTCTGCTGTGATAAAGGCTCTTAGAGATTATAACCAGATGTTGATAGAGAAAAAACATATCTTAATGGAACAAAATCAGTTACTGCTGAAATGAGTTGCTACCCTAGAAGGGCAGGTAGGATCTCAAGGAGAGCAGATACGGGTGCTATTTGAGAGAACGGTTGATTTGAAGAAAGAAGCCTTAAAAGGGCGCGAGGTATGAGGTCTAATAATGGGAGACGCTCGTGCGGATAGGGAAAGGCTTAACTCGCATGGCGAGAGGATTAGTATGTTGCATTGGAGGGTCCATCAGTTGGAAGAGGCCCCAGGGCAAATGCCACCCGCACCTGCACCCGAGCCAGCTCTAGCCCTGACACCTCCTGAGCCGGAGGAAGAGTCCGATGAAGAACCGGAAGAGATTCCGGAGGAAGAGCCAGAAGAAGAAGAAGAGGAGCCGGAAGAGGCCCCGGTGAGTGACGGAGATGAGGACGATGGTGAGGACCTCAGAGATGGGGACGTGGATGACTGACTCGTCTTTCCACTTGTTTATCTATCTATTTTTTTCTTTTGTTTCGTATGAACAATCGTGATGTTTAAAACTTTTGCGGAAATTCATTGTAGTGACTTTTACGAATTAATTTGATCAGTTTTCTTTTATTTTATTGTTTTAAAGATATTTCTTGTGTTGAGTTGTTACCTTACCCAAAATTGTATGTTTTGAAAACTTGTACCATCACTGTATTATACCTTGTTCCGTAAAATCGTGGGTATGACAAACGTAATGTTTCGTCCTAGCAATGAACCTCTTATTGTTCATGACGACAAGAGTAGTGTTGTCGTGGGCATCATCTCGTTCCTTAAGGCCCATAAGTGTCTGCGAAAGGGCCACACTGCCATTCTAGCCCTTATTACCAATACTTCATCGAAAAAGAAAGAAGATTGAGGACATCCCGATCGTACGCAACGTTCCTGAGGAATTTCCTGAGAAATTACCTGGTCTACCGCCTTTTCACCAAGTTGAATTTCAAATCGAGCTAACTCCTGGAGCGGCAACTATAGCTTGTGCACCACATGTGTTTAGCCCTAGTCTTGTTTGTGGAGAAGAAAGACGGTACCTTACGTAAGTGAATAGACTACCATGAACTAAACAAGGTGACCGTGAAGAATTGTTATCCCCTTCTGCGTATCGATGACCTGTTCGACCAGTTGCAAGGGTCGAGCTACTATTCTAAGATTGATCTGGGATCGCGCTATCATCAACTGAGAGTCCATGACAAAGACGTCTCCAAGACAGCATTCAGGACTCGTTACGGACACTACGAGTTCCTGGCCATGCCCTTCGGGTTGATGAACGCACCTGCGGTTTTCATGGATCTCATTAATCGAGTGTGTAAACCATACTTGGATAAGTTCGTTGTTGTTTTGCATCGACGACATCCTGATTTATTCTAAGAGTCAGGAGGAGCACGAACATTATCTGCAACTTATTCTGGAACTTCTTCGAACAGAACAGCTCTACGCTAAGTTTTCGAAATGTGACTTTTGGCTTCGTGGAGTCTATTTCCTGGGCCACGTAGTCTATGAAGATGGGATTCATGTTGATCCATCCAAGATTGACTTGATCAAGAACTGGCCTGCATCGCACTCCAACTGAAATCCGTCAATTCTTGGGCTTGGCGGGTTGTTACCGAAGATTTATGGAGGATACCTTGAAGTTTGCGCGGCCTCTTACTACTTTAACTAAGAAGGGTGTCACCTACCGATGGGGTGACGCTCAGGAATCCGCGTTTCAATAATTGAAGGTGAAGCTTTGTAGCGCCCCCATTCTTCCGTTACCTGAAGGCACATAAGCCTTTATTGTGTATTATGACGCGTCAATCCAAGGATTTGGTTGTGGGTTGATGCAACGTGAGAAAGTCATTGCTTACGCATCACGCCAACTCAAGGTCCACGAAAAGAACTACACTACCCACGATTTAGAGTTGGGAGTAGTAGTGTTGCACTTGAGAGATGGAGACGCTACCTTTATGGTACCAAGTGCACCATTTACACCGATCACAGGAGCCTCCGGCTCATCTTTGATCAGAAGGAGTTGAACATGCGACAGCGTAGGTGGGTCGAACTTCTGAATGATTATGAGTGCACGATCAAGTATCATCCCGGCAAGGCCAATGTTGTGGCCGATGCCCTCAGTCATAAGGAAACCAAACCTCAGCGTGTACGTGCGTTACAGCTTATAGTTCACTCCAGTCTTCCTACCCAGATTCATGATGCTCAGGTTGAAGCATTGAAGGAAGATGGTGCTTACTATTTGGCAGAACGTATGTGGGTTCCATCTTATGGTAATCTACGTGAGCTTATGATGGACGAGGCACACAAGTCTCATTACTTGGTACATCCTGGATCTGATAAGATGTACCATGATCTCAAAACCATATACTAGTGGCTTAGTATGAAAGCTAACGTAGCGACCTATGTTAGTAAATGCTTGACATGTGCCAGAGTTAAAGTTGAGCACCAGAAGCCATCAGGACTACTCCAACAACCTGAGATCCCAACATGGAAATGGGAGCAAATTTCCATGGATTCGTCACTAGCTTACCTAGGGCTCAGCGAGGAAACAACACCATCTGGGTGATCGTGGATCGACTAACCAAGTCTGCACGCTTTCTGGCAATCAAGGAAACTGACAAGCTTTCTACAATCGCAGACATCTATCTGAAGGAAGTAGTCTCTAGGAAAGGAGTTCCAACTTCTATCATTTCTGATCGAGACTCACGTTTTACATCTGAATTGTGGCAGGCGATGCACAAATCCTTCGACTCGCGTTTAGGCATGAGCACAGCTTATCACCCCCAGACGGATGGGCAGACTGAACGCACCATCCAGACTCTAGAAGACATGCTTCGAGCGTGTGTTATCGATTTTGGTAACTACTGGGAAAGACACCTACCTTTAGTGGAGTTCTCATACAACAATAGTTACCACACCAGCATCAAGGCTGCTCCGTCCGAGGTCTTGTACGGGTGGAAATGCCTATCACCTCTATGTTGGGCAGAAGTTGGCGATAGCCAAACCATTGGCCCAAAACTCGTTATCGACATAACAGAAAAGATTGCCCAAACCAAACAAGGAGTGGCGGCAACTTGTGACCGTCAGAAAAACTACGCTGATAAGCATAGGAAATCTCTCGAGTTCCAGATTGGGGATCGGGTGCTACTTAAAGTCTCACCATGGAAAGGTGTGGTTCGTTTTGGCAGACGGGGCAAACTTAATCCTCGATATGTCGGACCTTTTGGAATCACTGATAAAATTGGCAAGGTGGCCTACAGACTAAATTTACTCGAAGAACTCAGTGGTGTTCACAACGTCTTCCACGCGTCGAATCTGAAGAAGTGTTTATCAGGTGAGATCCTCATAATTCCATTCAAGGAACTCACTATCGACGACCAGTTGCGCTTCGTCGAGGAACCGGTGGAGTTTAGGGAACGTAAATCAAGACTCTTAAACGAACCAAAATACCTATTGTTCGAGTTCGTTGGAACTCCCGTCGTGGCCCAGAGTTCACTTGGGAACGAGGGGACCAGATGAAAAGCAAGTACCCCAGTTATTTAAGAAAGGTGAGTCCAGTGATGAAGATACTTTGGAATTTTGGGATGAAATTCCAAACCAACGGGGTGATGATGTGATACCCTAGGAAAACGCACAACATAACTAGCTTCCTCGGCGACTATGTGCAAAATTTCGGGACGAAATTTCTTTCAACTTGGGGATGATGTGACAACTCGTATAAATCCTTGTTACGTTTTGCTTTACTTTCTAATTACACGTACGTTATATGAATTGAATGTGGTGTTTCATTATTTTCTTTGAACGATTGTATGCTTGGTAAGGTATAATGGGAATTACGTGAAACCGAAAACCGAAACTGAAATATTGGAATACGTTATTTTGTGAAACGAAGCATTGTAATATGTTACTTTGCGATGCGATACGTTTCATTTAGTTATTTTGCGATATACGTGAAACCGCTACATTATAAACCCAACCCAAACCCACCCCCTCTCCTTTTTGCGCCACCAACAAGCCCAACCCCCACCCAATCCCCTTGTGCGAAATATCAGGCCCAACCCACACCCTCTAGTCCCTTGCAGCCCATTAAGCCCAAACCCCCATATGTTTTATTATACGTATTATGCATGGAGAGAAAATAACAAGAACCAAAACCCTAACACCCCTATTGTGTGCGACGGCCAGGAGACCCCCCCCCACTTTGCGCAAAATAGCTTTCGGTTCAGCTTCTTGTTCGCTTCCTTCTTCCTCGTTAGTCCTCCTCTTCGCTCCAAGGTTAGTATTCTTGATTGGATTGCGATTCATGGTGTGAAATTGTGTAAACATGGCTGTGATATTGATTTATTATGCTAGGATTTTTGTTGTTGCATGATTAGTTTCGGGTAATTAGGCGATTGTGTGAATTAATTGATGATACGCATGCATACATGATCATTGGCTGCGTTTTTTGAGAAAATAATGATGTTTTATATCTAGGGTTTTGTGATTGTTGATACGGTTAGGTGATAATTGATGGTTAACCTGCTGTTAGTTGTTATTAGGAAGTGTCGGGATCGTTTACACGCGTTTTGGTGTTGTTTAACTGAAAAAAAAAATGCTGATTGATAAAAACAACCAAATTCAGTTGGCTGTAGACGGACCGTTATAAATCGAAAAATTGATTTTCTAAAGCTTATTATACGTTTTTGAAAAACGCTTCAAATGGCGCTGGAATCACATTTTTCTGAGGTCGTTTGCTATTTTTAAAGGCCCATTTTTCATAGCAGCAAAAGCTACGTTTTTCCTTCAGAAAATATGTGTTATGTTTTTCATTATAACTTGTAATCTGGATAGAGTTAGGTCATGAAATTTGTACAGGAGATGGCCACGGGTGTCGTCGTAAATCTCCAACTGGAATTTCGTCAATCAGAATTACGATGAAGTTTAAATGAATTTTTCCGTGGACTGCAGTCAGAAAGTGACGAATCTGACTGCAGCCCAGTAAATGATTTTTATTAAATAATTGGTAATGAATTGAGTCCTGAGATTTTTACACAATACGACGTGGACCGTTTAGAAGGTTTTGTAAATTTATTAGAATTTTTGGAATAAGTTAACTATTTTATAAAATACCCGAAAACAGCCCAATTTTGGATGTTAAAGCTAAAACATTATAAGTTGTGAATTGTGTGTCTAAACGTCGGTTATGCTATCTGATAATGATCCAACTTGTTAAATGTCAACGAGAGTGTTATATGAAGTATTGTGCGCTTGTTCATGAGTAGTTATAGGGGGAATATGTTTATGTGCGTAAACTGTCAAAGTGAGTGCATGTTATGTGGTAGATGCGTGTATGAGTTGCATACCTTATTTGAACACACTAATGAACTGAATGGTAATCATACTAGGATGTGATTGACCTACCTTGACTGTTAACCATTTTAAGAGACCAACCGAGCAATCAAAGGTGAGTTCACACTTTTCGTCAAAGCATGGGATTCCCTATGGTTTGGGAATGGGTTAAACAACTATCCACCTTAGGTGGGATACAACCTACGTATTCTCCATAGGTAGAGTACGTACCTCCACCCTCCTTGGGAAGGGTGACAACCATTATAATACATTTCTTAAGCTTACTAGACAACAACTCTATCTTAAGTCCTCCATTTTTGTATCGACTTAATCGCCGGGCCAATGGCGAACGGGTCATTAGTTAAATAGCGCTATTAGGTTTGACAAGCCTCACACCTTGCCGCAGAGACGGGTGTGGACTAATGTACTTGGGCACTTACTCAATGACGATAGACATTGACATGGGGCACTAAACATAACTACAGTCAGTAGTCGGTACAGTAACGGGTCTAGTGGTTTAAAACAGTGGGGTAGCTCCCCATGGCATGTTTTTATAAAGAACAAGGAACTTAACAACTTTTGGGTTTTTTGGAACAACATTAAAACGAACAACCAACTATGAACCCGCCAACCTTTTTGTTGACACGTTACCACATACTTTACAGGTCATTAGGTACATGGTTGGGACTTGCACGAGGAGTGGGCGTTGTAGCAGGGAACCAACTGTTGGGTTCCTAACATTTAAACTTTATGCTTCTAAGCTGCTTTATGGGTTTTGATACTTTATGCTTCCGCTAACTTTTGAATTTGGTTTTGGACTTTTGTTTTGGGAACACTAAACGTTTTGTTTGCTATGGTTTCACTTTACTTTACCTAACGTTTATTATGATTGGTGGTATGATCCTGGTCAATCACACGCCTCGCGGTAATACTCCGCTTGTGGATTTTGAGGGTGTGATAACAAAGTTCACTTCAAACTGAAAAAGAAAATATGAATTCAAACCAACATGGTCTGATGAATGTGATGTGATTGAACACTTCAAACACGTGGATTTCACATCACCTGTTGGTGCAAAAGTACCAAAGGTGAAAATCATTCCTATCACTAACTCTGAAACACATGGTCTAACATCTGTTGTCAAAAAGGTGGAAAAGTGTGATAAGAAAGATAAGGTTGTAAATCTTTTTTTTTTTTAATTTTGTGATAGAACAAATCATATGATATCAATAAAGGAAATAGTATTTCTGAATCAAAACCTAAATGTTCAATTTGTGGGAAAATGAACCACCTAGCTCAACAGGGCTTAGGGATGGCAAAAAAGCCCAGTCCCGACGGGTATACCCGGAACATACGGGCGGTATACCCAAAGCCCAATGGGTATGGGCCGGGTACGGGCTTAAAAACGAAAAACTTCGGGTACGGGTATGGGATTTAGTGATACACGCCTGATACCCGGCTCATTTACCCGAATAATACCTGAAAATGTCATATTATAGGTTTCCATATATATATAAACTTAGTACATGTAATTATTACCTTATCTATAGTCATATGTGGATATGTATTTGGCAGGTGCTTAGTGAACAAATAACTTATTTTTGAGCATATATATTGAATATGGAAGCTATCACTCTTTATTATGTGGATGTTTATTCAATTAGGTGGTCCGATACAATTACTTAATTAAGTAATCGTTTTGATTTAGTTTGGTATATGCGGTTTTAAATATGATATGTAAGTCATTAATCATATTTTCATTTGTTTTAGTCATTAAAATAGTAAATTATATAAACATCAAAGTAAAAAATTGCACATTTGTCCCAACGGGTATTTTTAAGAAATTAACGGGTATACCCGATACCCGCGGGTATGCCTGATACCCGATGGGTAATTACCCGACAAATACCCAACGGGTAACCGGGCGGGTATGGGACAAAGAATTACAACCGGGTACGGGCATGGGATTACCAATACCAGGCCCATTGTCATTCCTAACAGTGCTCATTCCTAAAACCTTATAACATTAACAAAAATAAGTCAAAAGGGAAAACACATGTCAAAAAGGAAGCTGACCCTATCATAAGGGAGCCACAACCAGTTCCTAAAAGATTTGAGTCTGTCCAAACACTAGTTACAAGGGCAGTAAACCAAAACCCTATTTACAGGGTAGTTCAAAACATTGTTGCCCCATCACCAAACACATATCCTAGAAGAAATGGGAAACCACCTTGTCACATGGTGCCCTACAGGTATGTAAAAAAAATACCAGCACCTCAAAAGCTAAGGATAAATAAACATACCAATCGGTATAGTCAACTCATTGGAAATGGTCAAACTCCTAATGACCCAAGTGTTAAAGCAGTTGCAGAAAGCCAACAGCAACTGATGGAGATAGTTCAAAAACTACTCTCTACAAAAGACTATTCCCAAAGAGATGATTATGAGATAGAAACTAACAAAACCAATGATGATATGGTGTTGGACCCACTTTCAAAATGACCCATTTCTAGTTTTGCAGGGAACATCTATTGCAATTTTAAAATGCAAAGAGAGGATCCCCTAGCACACATCACTACCTGAATAAAAACCTGAAAATATTTTCTAAAAACTCACCAAAAATATCATTTCAATAAGAACATTAATATGTTGCTTTGAAAAAATCTCAAAATTCAGTTTATAAAATCATTAAAAGATTATTAAAAAAATCACCAAAAACAAAACTTTGCTCAAAGGGAGTAAACCACTATTTTGTGATTGAAAAGTATGTTTGACCAAAGTCACAACCACTATTTCGCAAGCAACCACTGTTTTTTCAACAGTGGTTTCAAACATATGTTTCCATCCATTTGCTTGATCATAGTCAACAGATGTACCGACCATTGTTTTATATAAGAAACAAAGTTTTCAAAGTAAAAAAAACAGACCTTTGCCAAACAGACGTTTTATTACTTCATCAAAGGTTTTTCACAGTGGGGCCCAGTCTCTACGTAAAACAGAGTTTTGACAAATAGAGCTTTGCTTTACATAAATAAACGCTTGTCACGTCACTCAAAAAGTAACTGTTGGTCATGTCATCACTACTGTTACATAAACCCTACAAAAAACCCCCAAATTATAGAGGCTTTTGTTACCACAATCATTGCATACAATCAGAAAGCTCACCTGCTTAAAATATTTTCTAACAGGATTTCTCCATTCCCATTCCCATTCTCTCTCTCAATCTAAAAATATAATATGTTCAAAAGATTTTGTAAAAATATCTCATTTCAACAATGGATATCAACATGAAAGCACCACACAACTACCTCCAATCATTCGTCAAAACTGACGCCAACATTGAATTCCATTCTACCATAGACATTCTCACCACATACATTCTCACCACATCAAAATATCATACAATCCTCACCACTGATGCACCCATACATTTGGACACTCTTCGTGGGTTTTGGGTAAATTCAAGCTTCTTACTTCGAGACAAAAAGCCCTTTACCATAATCTCAAAGGTTAAAAACGTTGATATTCCATATTACACCAGAACTAATTTCCATAACATTCGCCTTAAATGATGAGACATGTACAGAAACCTTCTCCAAAACTGAGCTTCAAACTGAATTCATAGAGAGGTGGTATGATGCTCAATTGGTGGGAACAACAATTTTTAAACAAAATTTTCCACTTGCAATGAAATCTTTCTTTCATCCCTACTCATATGTTTATCTACAAAAACTACATCATTCAGTGAAATACCACTAAAAACGCATAATTTGGGGTATGCTCTTTTGACAAATGCAAACCACAAGTTGTCAAAAACGTTGTTTTTAGACATGGTTGCAAATGTAAAAGCCAAAAAGGGAGGTAAAGCTAAAGCTTTTCTCATGTATGCAAGACTTTTAAGCTATATTTTACAAAGGGTTTTGGCATAAAACATTTTTACCTAAGCTGAACCACTGCAAATAAAGAGTCTTTCAAATGAAATAGTCACGTGCATGATGACCAAAGATCAAAAAAGTGTATGTGAAGAAAATGTTTTAGAAAATCTAGCAAAAGATTTTGCAACAACTATTGTTGAGCCCACTGTTCCTGTTGCCCACAGTGACCAACCCACCACTGTGGCACCCACATCAAAAATCTCCACACAAACCATCTCCACTGTGAAAACGTGCTTGGATCAATTCCGATGTTCTTGAATGTACAATGGATTGTTAAGATCTCGTATCTTGTGCGGAATCCAAGTACGAAAGTGGAATGAACAAGAACAAGCTAACTATAATGTGATATCTATTACTGATTTGAAATACAAGAACCGTGAAATCACTTGGACAAAGTAACAGCTCTCAAGTCCAAAAGTTGTCAATGAACAAGACCTAAGACTCCTATATATAGTGCAACCAAATCCGCACCAGAGCTTAAACACGAATAGACACATCTATGCGCGGAACAACATTAACTGTGGATGAACAAACTTGTGTGGATGGACCCTTTACACGGACTAACTACAAACCCTAGATGTGCGCTGATTGTTGATTCGTGCGGATCAACATGTTGTTAATCTGTGCGGATCTATTAACCATTCTAACACACATACACACTTCAATACCTAGTCTTGTACTGCCTATTAGCTATGAGTTGATATGTTTGACATTTAAGCACGTGATTGATGGAAGCGGTAGACATAGTGCATTCACAGACTCCCCCTTGGATATTGCTGCAGTCAATCTTGTAGCAAATCTTCATCAACTCTGAGTCTTTAAGAATCTTTGACACTTCAGAACCACAGACTCCCCTTTACATCTTGATTCATTAGCTCCACCTTTCATTAAACTCTCTCTTTTATCAGACACTCTCTCCAGCTCCCCCTTGCCTTGAGCTTTCAGAATCTGTACCTGGCTCAGTATCTGATCATTTTGACAATTCAAAACACTTGTAAGAATTTTTCTCAATTTTAGAATCAGAAACCTTGCTCTCTCTAAACTTTATTTGGCAACTAAAGGTTATTTGAGATTTTCACGATAAAAAATTCTAGCTCTCTACAAGAATCATTTAACAATTAAGACTATTTAATGATTTCAGGATAGCCTGACTCTACTCCCCCTATCGAATAACTTTATATTTGACGTTAAAGCATCCAATCATCACAAAAACTCATAGATAATCAAGTTCAACTGAATGATCTTAATTCATCTGATTATCAACCAAGTCCAAATTAATGACCTTGGAGACAATTACAAACTGTTTTGATTTTTCATTAAAAACCTCAAGTTTCAAATTAATGAACTTGTTATTTTTTGAGACATGTTCAGCATACTTAGATTTTGAAACTCAACTTTCCAACATCAGTTGTCGAAACATAAAGTAACACAAAATCTTTTTTTATTTTTTAAAAAAATTTATGCTAAAACACACTGAACATATTTTTGTGTTTTTGTCTGAAATGAAATGTAACAACAAAATATTCACAGATATAATTTTTGTTGAGTTCGTATCAGAAGATCATATCAGTTTTTACAAATCACTAGCACCCTTGATCTATATAAACTTTAAGCTCTAAACGATTCACTTAGATTGTCCGTATACTGATCCAGTTAAATTTTCACACAAACTTCAATTGATTCAAGATACGAGATTAGTGTTTTAAGAACTTAGCTTTGTTGGATCGTGTTCCGTGACCCTAAAGTCAGTTAAGGCAGTTCATCTTCAAATACGAGGGCGGAATCAACGTAAACGAAGTTACAACAGCTTGTATCCTTTTAATCTTTCTTTCTATTACTGATTGTGAGCTTTTACAATGTATTATGACAAAAATCCGGCAGCACCTTCGCTCACACACACATACATCATCGCTTCAAATGAACAACACACACTCCTATTTATAGGTTTACAGGGTTTCGCTTGGAAATGTCAGCCCATGGGGTTTCGCTTGAACAGTGTTTCAAGCGAAACTGTATAATGTTGATGATGAGGTTTCGCTTGAACCTGCCATGACACACTTTCAAGTGAAAACCCTTCCTAAAACATGATCTAAACCTAATTTCGACCCTGTTGTGTGTTCATTCAGTCCTATTTATACAAAAGACTTGTAAAAGACAAAGTTAGCAAACACAAAGTGCACCAACAGACTCCACCTTGGATGTTGACGAAGTCTTTGGCTTCAAGTCTTTGTCTTTATCATTCTCCAATCATTATAAAGCTCTCTTCAATCTTTATCTTCAAACTTTAATCTTCAATCTCCCCTTTGACTGTTGATCCAAAATTCTGACTCCCCCTTTCACAGACTTCCCCTCTCGAAATGCTGGGACTTGAAATTCTGATTCAAACTTTGACGATTCGATGCCATGGGGATTATGAAATATACAACCTGTAAAATCTCTACCCAAATATAAGATATATGATAATAACAATTTCAATCTAAACTTACCATTTAATCTTCAGTAATAAAAATCCACTTAAGTATTTAGGTCCAAACTAATGACCATGATTACTCAATTAATCTACCAAGTCCAATTTAATGACCTTGGTTGATCTGAGATAAATCACACTGATTTCTTGTTCAATCAATCTCTGAAAATTTACAAGTTTCAAGTTAATGAACTTGCTTTAACTTTCCAATTTTTACAAACTTATCATGTTTTAGCTCATGACTCATCCTCCAGTCCAGAAACCTCTTGCATCTGCTTTCAACTTTAGAATCCGAAGATCAGCTCTCTACTTTGGTTTGTCAAAAATAAAGCAGAAATGAAAAATCTTTTTGAATTTTAATAAAGCTTCTAAACTAGAAATGAAATACAGAAATAAAATGAAGTAAAAGTAAACTATTTACAAACATATTTTTGGTGAGCGTGTTAAGGAATCATATCAGCTATTCGACAAATCACAAGTACCGTTAGGCTTCAATTACATACTCAGAATTAAACAACTCACGTAGATTGTCGATATACTGATCCATTTTAAATTCTCACACAAATTTCAATCTGTTCAAGATACGGATTTAGTGTTTTAAAGACTTAAACTTATACGTGTGTCCCACCTCTTGTATATACTCCCGTATCCAGATCCCAATATTCAGTCTTATAAGCAATTATAACACAAATGATATCTGTAAGGGTTAATAAATTATGAAGAATCATGAGAGCTCAGGTCAGAACTACCGTTCAGCAGAGAGATCATGACTCAACTTTCGGGTGTGTCCCCTTTAGAGGATCTTTTTTACAACAGCATTGCTAAGCAATTTTATTGTCTTATCATTTATGCTGAGGGTGATGCTATGTTTCAAGCATTGCAGAAAGTATTATTCGAGGACTAGGTCAGAACTTCCATTCAGCAGAAGTCCTGGAATAATACCCCAGCTATCACTGAGTATAAAAACCTAGTATATCAGAAAAAGGAATCTTTCAAACGAGATTTCAGGGGTTACCTATATATCCAAGTAGTGTTCCCCACGAAATAAGCAAGTAAGATTTAGGTTTATATCCCGAACAAACCTACTAAATGTGTAAAAACCTATCGACACATCATCAGTGAGACTGTTTAACGCATTTAAACATTACATTTCTTTAGCATATTGTGACTGTCAAGCTGATGTACTATCATTTTCCCTTTTTACACAAGCTCTTTTCTAGTTTTCTATTGTTTTTGTATTTGTCATTTTTTTATTGTTTTTGTATTTTCTGAAATATTAGGATTTAGAGTGAGACAAGAGCTAAGACAAGATTTTAGAAGTTCAAAGACTGATAAAGACTGAAGATTGGGCAGACTCGACATTTAAGACTCGTCAACATCTGAGGGGGAGTCTGTTGGTGCACACATCTGTCGTCTTCGTCTTATATCGAGTCTTGGCTGTGTTGCGGATCTAATCAAGAGTGATGTCATCATTCTTGATGATGACATCATCAAAGTGATATCATCAATGACATCATCAAAGTGACATCATCACAAGAAGACAAAGCAAGTTTCAAATCAGATTTATGTATTTTTTCGGTTTCGCTTGAATTGTTAACATGTGGGTTTTCGCTTGAGTTCATCTAGGAGGTTTCGCTTGAATGTAGCTTCAAGCGAAAGCCTAACTACTATAAATAGGGTAGTTGTCTTCTCATTTGTAAGGTTTTCCAGATTTGATACCGAAGTGCTGCCAGTATTTCTCTTGAATGTAATAGCTGTAAAATCAATATACAAGAGGTTTATAGTGTGAATCAAGCTGTTTTCACATCCGTTTCTTTGTTTTCGCCTCTGAAACAGATTTGAGCATATCAGTTATTCGACAAATCACAAGTACCGTTAAGCTTCAATTACATACTCAGAATTAAACAATTCACGTAGATTGTCGATATACTGATCCATTTTAAATTCTCACACAAATTTCAATCTGTTCAAGATACGGATTTAGTGTTTTAAAGACTTAAACTTATACGTGTGTCCCACCTCTTGTATATACTCCCGTATCCAGATCCCAATATTCAGTCTTATAAGAAATTATAACACAAATGATATCTGTAAGGGTTAATAAATTATGAAGAATCATGAGAGCTCAGGTCAGAACTACCGTTCAGCAGAGAGATCATGACTCAACTTTTGGGTGTGTCCCCTTTAGAGGATCTTTTTTACAACAGCATTGCTAAGCAATTTTATTGTCTTATCATTTATGCTGAGGGTGATGCTATGTTTCAAGCATTGCAGAAAGTATTATTCGAGGACTAGGTCAGAACTTCCATTCAGCAGAAGTCCTGGAATAATACCCCAGATATCACTGAGTATAAAAACCTAGTATATCAGAAAAAGGAATCTTTCAAACGAGATTTCAGGGGTTACCTATATATCCAAGTAGTGTTCCCCATGAAATAATCAAGTAAGATTTAGGTTTATATCCCGAACAAACCTACTAAATGTGTAAAAACCTATCAACACATCATCAGTGAGACTGTTTAACGCATTTAAACATTACATTTCTTTAGCATACTGTGACTGTTAAGTCGATGTACTATCATTTTCCCTTTTTACACAATCTCTTTTCTGGTTTTCTATTGTTTTTGTATTTTTGTCATTTTTTATTGTTTTTGTATTTTCTGAAATATTACCCTATACCTCCCCCTAAATACCTAAACAAGTAAAAGATCGACAAACCATTGCAGATTGCTTCTCAACATCATCTACAATGTCTCCTTCATCAACGCCAATTATCTCCTCCAACACCGATAAAAGCTTCATACCATTCAGTTTTAGCAAATACTGAAAACGTGTTTTGTCAAATGCTTTGGTATGTAAATCAGCTTTTTGATCGTCAGTGTGGATTTTCTCAATACGTATCAACTTCTTCTCGAAACAATCGCGAATGAAGTGATGACGAATCTCAATGTGTTTGGTTTTAGCGTGATGTACTGGGTTTTTAGTAATGTTAATCGCTGCCACATTATCAACAAAGATAGGGGTATTTAGAAATTGCAAACCATAGTCACGCATCTGTTGCTGGATCCACAAGATCTGAGAGCAGCAGCTGCTAGCAGATACATACTCCGCTTCACATGTGGATAAAGCCACAGAGGTTTGCTTTTTGCATTGCCAAGTAATCAATCGTGATCCAAAGAACTGGCACACTGCTGTTGTTGATTTAGCATTAACTTTGCAGCATCCGAAATCGGAATCGGAATAACCTTCGAGCGTGAAATCGCCTTCTCTTGGATACCACAACCCCAATGATGGAGTTCCTTTCAGGTAGCACAATATCCTTTTCACAATAATCATGTGTGATGCTCTCGGGTTAGATTGAAATCTTGTTGCGAGGCAGGTTGGGTACATGATATCGGGTCTTGAAGCTGTCAAATACATCAGCGAACCGATCATGGAACAATACATCGTTTTGTCTACCTTCTCTCCGGTGAGATCAGGGTTTATCCCATGATTCGTTGCTAATGGGGTGGCTGCTGGAGTAGAACCTGACATCCCGAATTTCTCCAAGATATCATGAACGTACTTCGTTTGATGTATGAAAATTCCTTTGGGTAGCTGATCAACCTGCAATCCCAAAAAGAATTTCACACCCATCGATGACATTTCGAATTTCTGCTTCATGACTCGTTCAAAATCTTTGCATAGATCTTCATTTGTTGACCCAAATATAATGTCGTCCACGTATATCTGAACAATCAGAAGATGTCCGTCGACCTCTTTGGTGAAGAGAGTGGCATCCACTTTTCCACGAATGAAATTGTTGGCTAGTAGGTGTTGAGACAATGTCTCGTACCAAGCTCTCGGGGCCTGGTGTAAACCATATAGCGCTTTGTCTAACAAGTAGACCTTGTCTTTGTGGTGTGGATCGGTGAAGCCCGGTGGCTGACCGACATAAACCTCCTCTTTTACCTTCCCGTAAAGAAAAGCCGATTTTACATCTAACTGATATACTTTGAAATTTTTCCAAGATGCAAATGCTAGGAAGATTCTGATCGCTTCTAGTCGAGCAACTGGAGCATATACTTCAGTGAAATCTATACCCTCCTGCTGACAGAAACCCTGGATAACGAGTCGAGCTTTGTTACGAACCACAACTCCTCTATCGTCTCTCTTACACTTGAACACCCACTTGGTGTTTATCTTCCTCTGACCATCAGGTAAATCCACTAACTTCCACACTCCCAACTTTTCAAACTGGCTAAGTTCCTCCTGCATTGCATTGACCCAAGAATCTTCAGTAAGCGCCTCTTTGTAAGTTCTTGGTTCAACCTGCGAGATAAAACAACTCAATGAGAATTCAGTTTGCAAAGGAGCAACTGTTGTATAAAAACATGTAAGCCCTTTATCAATTTGTCTTCGAGTGCGGATGCCTGTCTGCAGTTCTCAAATGATCAATTCCTCCGGATGATATGAAAGAGTTCGTGGCCTTACTTCACCTGAAACATCTACATCACCTTCCAAATTAGTAACATTCTGATTTGCACCTTGTTCACTGACTGGGTTTGTTTGACTTGAAATCTGAATTTGCTCCCCCTCAGAATCTGAATCACCACAATCAAATACTGGCATGTTCTCAGATTCTTGATTATCATTCTGTGCTGTCTGATTATCTTGAGCAACTTCATCATGTTGGACATCATCATGTTCACCAGCATTGCTTGGACCTGCTTCATCATCATTTAAAGCTTGTCGAGGTCTTCTTGAATACTCTACTGGAAACCTTTCCTGCGATTCTTCATATACTCTCAAAATATCCAACTCATCAAAGAAATCCTCTTCTTCTTCCTTTTCTTCTTCCATGTCAAACGAATCCCACAATTTATCGTAATTAAAATGCCATGAGTCACCGGGGTTCTGAGGTGGCATTGTATAACCTTGACATTCAACATTAGGAGCTTCAATAATCCGCTTCAGACTTGGAACGAAGACACGTCATAACGGACTTGCATAACCTATGAATATCCCTTCAATACTCTTCGGACCAAACTTTCCAAACGGCTCTAGAACAGTACAGGGTGACCCGAACGGTTCAAGATACGTCAGATTCGGTTTGCGGTTATTGATCAATTCAAAGCATGTTTTGTTGAATTTCTTGACAGTGAGAACCCTGTTGAGCGTATAGCATGCTGCGGAAACTGCTTCTGCCCAAAAATTTATCGGTAGCTTTGAATCAGCAAGCATTGTTCTGGCCGTTTCGATTAGCGTCCTGTTTTTACGTTCTGCAACTCCATTCTGCTGCGGAGTGTACGGAGCACTAAACTCATGCAATATACCTCTTTCATCACAATATTCTTCCATCTTGTTGTTCTTGAACTCAGTACCATTATCACTTCTAATTCTTCTGATACGCCTTTGGTACAAATTTTCAATCTTTCTAAACAACGCCATCAAACTGTCAAACGTGTCATCTTTCGACTTCAAAAATGATACCCACGAAAATCTGGAATAATCATCAGTAAGCACAAGATAATAGAGATCCCCTGTAATACTTTTGATGTTTACTGGACCAAACAAATCCATATGTAGTCTCTCTAACGGTCTGGTAACTGAATTGACTTGCTTTTTAGGGTGTGACTTTTTCTTCTGCTTGCCTTTGATGCAACTAATGCACTCCCCTTCCAGATGAAAACCTTTAATATTAACTCCAAGAACCAAATCATTATGCACCAAGTGATTCATTTTTCTAAGATGTATATGCCCCTTCTTCCGGTGCCACAACTTCGATTCTTTCTCCGTTGCTCTAGACACAAAACAATGTGCTTGACCTGTTGTTGTAGTTGCTACACTCATGTCCAATACATATAAATCATTCACTCTAGGTGCCCGCATGATAATCCATTCTTCAGGGATAACAAATCCTGGTTTCAAGATCAAACATTCTTTGTCTGTGAAGTGAGTGGTATACATATTGTCACAAATCAGTGAGATACTCAGCAGATTATTCTCCAGCTCGGTAATGTAGTTAACTCTCTCAAACGTTACAATCCCATTGGATAACGTTCCTTCACCAATAATTCGACCACCTTCGTGTCCAGCAAATCCCACATAACCACCATTGATATTTCTAACATCATACAACAATGCAGTCTTTCCTGTCATATGTCGAGACGCTCTATCACACCCCGACCACGTAGAACATACAAAACGTGGCGGAAATGTCGGGGAGTGTTGTAACAGAATTAATTGTTTCAAATCCATGGTAATTGAAGTTTCGTTTTATTGATTAAAAGTGTTACAATGTCTTAACAAACAAGAAATACAACATATTTAACTAGTCTTGTATCTTTTATTGTCACTAAAGCCCAAGTCTGCCTATGTGTATCTTGATCATCTTATGTAACAGCTCCTGAAAAACACATGTGAAAATAGGTACGTCAGCATAAAAATGCCTGTGAGATACATAGGTTTTGTGAAAATAGGATTCATGACTTATGTTTGAGAAAATGTTTAGTCATGAACCTTGTTATTTGCTTTGTTTTGTAAATCATTTGAAAATCGATAAGATCAGATGATAAGTATAAATAAATGTAAGGTTAAATGAATAACCAAGTAAAATATGTTTGCATAAGATAAGATGTTTATAAATCAATGTCTTGTGAAAAGTATGTTATTTGTATAAAATGTTCTATGTCTCAAACTGAAATGATTCAAATAACGCTACGATATGTAATACCATACAAACACTTATATATAGGAAGTACCAGCGGCGTATCCACCATGCTTGTATCATATTACACACGCATCGTTACTTAATCAAACCAAACCAAACAATGTAAAATGTTCATGTCAAGATGTAAATCATGTCAAAATGTCTATGTCAAATATCCATGTCAAATGTCTATGTCAAATATCCATGTCAAATGTCTATGTCAAATATCCATGTCAAATGTCTATGTCAAATATCCATGTCAAATGTCATGTATGGCAAGTGAAATGTCTCAACTAAACCATATGCACAAAAACAAAGTATTGAAGTAAAACTTGGTTTAAATCAAAGCTATGTTTTGTGTAAATGCATGATCAAATGTCAATCATGTTAAAATGTCTATGTCGAAATGTCTATGTCAAAATGTCATGTAAAACGATGTACTAAGTAATGCACACAATGGCAATACATAGCATGAAATGTAATGAAATCATGTACTATAATGTACTAACGAACATAGCAGTATATGATGCGAAAACAGGAAAGCATGAAAGTAACAAGTAGGCACATGTGTTTCACCCCAAAACAGTTTGGAAAACAGTAAAAGAGGGGTCTATGTACTCACTTGAGATTGCTCAGAAGTCCTAGGATAACCACCAAGCAATGCTAGAGATCGCGGAATATCAAACGGCACCTAATATAGGTAACTACATTAATAAACCGGACCTAAATCGGAAGACTGGGTAGCATGAGGGTTTGTAAACCAAATGAGTGTAGGAACTCATGTGATATGGTTAATCAAAGCCTACATACTAAATGAAACTTAACCTAAGTGTCTACGACCCATTACGACCCGTTTAGGTAGCTTATGCTACTTTAACGCGTCGTTCGCGTGAAACGCGTTCGGACCGCCTAACTAGCCCTATGACAAGTGTTATATGCCTAAACATATTACATAATCAGTTATGTGACAAAGGTTTAGGTTACATATGCTTAATTACCAATTATACATGAAAAGGGTATTCTGGTAATTTACCTAAGGCATATAAACTACCTATCATACAACTACTTAAACGATGTGACCATAGGGTATAACCTCGGAAGGTTATTCCCTACCTACTATGGTCACCTAATGTGTTTGGTCGGATCCTAATGATCGACCAAACTGGTCGGGTTCGAAAGTATAAGCGATTGATTAGATCGCTTACCTCTACGACCCTATATAAGCACTAAACTAAAAGTGACGAGCTAAGCATGTTAAAACATGCTTAACTAAGTTTAGAAAACAGGTTTGGTATCACAACAAACGGTTGTGATACCTAAGAGTAGTTTGGTTACAAAATACGTAAGAATACGTATTCTGCCCGAAACTACGGCTCGTCACTGAGCCTAGATAACGTGGTAATCAGTAGGTATAGTCGCTAGGGACTATAACCATCGTGATCACACTCACGTTATGAAGTTCAAACGAACTTCGCATCGACCATAAATTGGTCAATGCAGAAAGTCAAACAAAGTTTGACTTTCGGACTCGAAAAGCAATAAAAGAACGAAAGAGCACTTACGAAGGGTCCCCGAATGCTAATCTAGATCAAAATAGCTCAGGTATGAAACAAAGGTTTCAAATTAGAGCACAATTGATCAGATTCTTGTGAGGAATGAAAGAAAATGTGATGGGTATTTATAGATTTCGGGTAACCGTTAAGATCGTTTCATGAAAACCGTGCTCGAATCTTGTGCGTACACTTGTCCACTTGTTGTGGTAACTAAAAATGACCCTAAATGATCAGAATGGGCGATTTAGAATGTGTGGTTGTGGTTTAATCAGCTGATAATCTGCTGACTGGTTGGTATTATCTGTTCTGGCACAGGCTAGCGCACCGCTACGCCCTAGTTTGGCAGAATTACACTTTTGGTCCCTGTATTGCAATCAACCCATTTTCGACACGTTTAAGGCCCGTTAACCCCATTTCAAAGCTCTAAAAAGAAGTTAAAGTATAGGAAACTTAAAATGTGTTCAAAAATATCTCGGATGTCGGTTCGTTTGGCCGTACGGTCGCGATGTTCGCTTAATTACGACGGAATGCGCATAAGCGCGAAAAACGATCCAAATGACGCGACGAATGGATTTTTCTTATGCCAAATACTAAAATAAAATATTTTAGTGCTTACATAAATTTTTGGATGTCCGGATGTATTCAGAACGTAAGTTATGCGTAAAAATGCAAACTTGTGCACTTTTTGACACTTTTAGTCCCTGAATGACCCAAAAGTTTATTTTAGCATACCGAACACCTCAAAGCCTATTTCTAAGCTATGTAAAGGATATTTATGGTATGTTTAACTTATGGTCATGTTCCGGAAAGTCTGTTACAGTTCAAATTGGCATACTTTCGCAGTTTGTCAACTTTAGTCCCTGTAAGCGATTAAACTTTGATTTCACCACACCAAACCTTCCAAAACTTATATCTAAGTTATGTAAAGGTTATTTAAGGTATGTTAAGCCTATTTCACTATTCCGGAGTGTTCGTTGCATTAAACTAGTTATATTTACGCATCAGTGCGTGTATAACCTTCCAGAAAGCGATTTAGAGCTTGAAATCGAACATGAGTTGATATGTGCAAAAGATACACATATTTATACAAGTCCAAAGTATGAAATACATTATTTCATTGGTTTGGCATTTGTTTGATGGTTGAAATGACACAGGTGTTACAGTCTCCCCTACTTTAGGAAATTTCGTCCCGAAATTCATTCGTAGGAGTCTATTTGTGACTTTGTGTTAAATAACCATCAAAGATGAACAAGACGTAATCCTGTAATTTCTCTTTAACAAACATTTTTCAGAAATGAAAAATGAACAGAGTTATTTTCAACAGGCATTCTTTAGAAACAAAAATGAACAGAATAGTCATTTTCCACAACATCTTCAGAAACAAAAATGAACAGAATAGTCATTTTACATCTTCAGAAACAAAAATGAACAGAATAGTCATTTTACATCTTCAGAAACAAAAATGAACGGAATAGTCATTTTACATCTTCAGAAACAAAAATGAACAGAATAGTCATTTTACATCTTCAGAAACAAAAATGAACGGAATAGTCATTTTACATCTTCAGAAACAAAAATGAACGAAATAGTCATTTTACATCTTCAGAAACAAAAATGAACAGAATAGTCATTTTACATCTTCAGAAACAAAAATGAACAGAATAGTCATTTTACATCTTCAGAAACAAAAATGAACGGAATAGTCATTTTACATCTTCAGAAACAAAAATGAACGGAATAGTCATTTTACATCTTCAGAAACAAAAATGAACAGAATAGTCATTTTACATCTTCAGAAACAAAAATGAACGGAATAGTCTCTAGACACATGACAAAATTTGTTGTGGTTTCCGTGCACTGAATTTCATAATTATGTATGCATCCATAATTACGCAATTCCTTGCATAGTCCGCACAACTTGTCTTGAAATGTTTGTGGGGAGGAAAAATCAAACCTGATGATGAGTGTGGCTAGACTACCATAGGGTCCTTTTAATTAGATCAACAAAGGATCCTTTTAATTAGACCACCAAGGAGTCCTTTCAGCTATATCATCACACGATATTCCTAACCAGATTTTTGGATCAATCTGTTTACCTAGACCACTCAGGGGTCTAATTATGGAATGGTACAATATAATCCAAGGGTCTTTACTATTACGTACAAGCCCGTTGAGGATTTAATATAGCACCCAAAGATATGGAAGATTCTACGAGGATTTGGATGACAAGAATTTGGATCACACAAAAACATAAAAAGGGAACACATAAGCACATAATCACATAGTTGTTTAATTTGTTTATTAATTTGTTATCTTTGGACGCGGATACTTAAAGTACACCAGGAATCCAATTCGTGGATTTCATTTGGTACTTTAATCATTTCAAGAATCCATCCATGAAGATAGGATGATCTACCAAAAATTCGATTTTCGTTTTTCAGGAAAACGCAATATTCGAATTAAGGTACACAATAATTTAGGACATACGGAAATACCCTTGGGTACCCTATTAAAAATTTATAGTGGTACTTGGGGTATTCGTACAGAATTATAACTTTTATCTTGTACTTCGTTTCTTTGCAAGAGACGGGTACTTAGGATCTTTGTGGAAAACGCAAGAGATTGTAAAATGGAAGAATTTTGGGGTAGTTTGCTTTTCAAGTAATACGATTCCTTGATTGTCGGTATTGTAAGGGATATGTTGTTTATACATACAATCACATAAATACATTGCAATGTAAATAAAAGATTTATTTATAAACAATGATAACAACTGTTTCTTGGATCTTGACAACAAAAGAAAATAATACATAAGATATGATTATTTCTAAAGAGTGTTGTCTTCTAGTCGATCAGATTCTCATCTCTGTGCTGGATTAGCATTAGCAAGCTTTGGGCAATTTCTTCGGAAATGTCCCATCTTACCACACTTGTTGCAAGAACCTGGTGGAAAGCGAGCTCGAGCAGGTTTGTTGTCGGCTTGATTCGGTGCAACTGCTGCAACGCAAACTTTTGCCATATGACCTTTAAGTCCACAAATTTGGCATTCGCGGCACTTCACATTAGCATGATGATGTAGGCCACATCGGTTGCACAAGGGTGAAGTTCCATTGTATGGCTTCCTAGTACGGGGTTGAGCTGGTTGGTTGGGGACGGCTTGACCATTGTGAGCGACCATGGCGAAGCTCTGAGAAGCCTTTTGCTTCTTTGACCGCTCAAGGGATCCAGTCTGCTCATCCATGGTCTTTGATTCCTCGATTGGTTTCGATTCCTCGACTGGTTTCTTGTCACCCTTACGGAAAAGCTTATGTTTCCTGATCTGAGATTCAGTCAGAGTTGCAGATAGCTCAATGGCCTGCTTAACCGTAGTGGGGTTACTACCAGTAACAATGTCTTGAACTGAGTCAGGGAGACCATCAATGTACTTTTCGATCGCCTTATCCAAAGGCGTAACCATGGTAGGACACAACAGGCTCAGCTCCTCATATCGATCAGTGTATGCTCGATGTTCGCCGCTGTCTTGCTTAAGGTCATCGAATTCCCTTTCTAAGGCCCTGATCTCATGTTGAGGACAAAATTCCTTCATCATCAGTGCTCGAAGTTCTTCCCAAGTTTGGGCCAGTGCCACTTCGGCACCCCTATCTCTCACCACACCGTTCCACCATGTCAAAGCTCGTTTCTCGAAGACACTAGATGCAAAATCTACCTTTCGCTCGTTTGGACATTGAACATGCCTGAAAGTGCTCTCTAGACTCTCGAACCATTGCAGAAGTGCAGTCGCTCCTTGAGACCCAGAAAACTTTGATGGCTTAGCCGAGTTGAACGTCTTGAAGTTGCATGGGGCATTATTGTTGTTGATAGCTTGGTGACATTGGGCAACGATGATCGGGATTGCAGCAGTCATTTGCTGTGTAATGACAGCTGCCAGCTCGTCAACAGATACTGGATTTTCGCGTCGTGGAGGCATTCTAAAAGAGGAGAACATGAAAGGAAACGAGTGAGAGAATTAGACGAAATGAATGAGATGAAACAAATTTGATGAAAGCAAGGATATTGGTCATTTGTTTGTTACTACAAAGCAACAAACGACCCTGGTGATTAATCAAAGTAAATAGGTCAAAAATAATGTATCGCGAAGACATGCTCGCCTATAAGTGAACACTCATCCCAAGAATTCCCAGGTAAGCACAACTGGTCTCGCGTCTGATGAGATGTATACGAAGTGCTTGCCTAGACAGAAAACCCAGAATACAGGCATTCACCCTTCCAGTTTGCACGTGTTCACATTATTAAAAACCCAAAACCTTGACGAGAGTTTTGAAAACTCAAAGGGGTTCAAAACCGTATAACAGAGGGTTCAAAACCTTACAATAGAGGGTTCAAAACCTAGTAATCAATCATCCTAGAACAGATGATTAGTTTTCAAAGCGGTTTTGAAATTTATGTTCTTGTTGTGGTCGTCGCCTAAGGATAGGTGACGGTATTGTTTTATGACTAAACGCAAGTAAACTCGCGTTAGGGTCCTAAGAAGGTTATAGACTAGGTCAAAGCATTACTAATTACTAATAACCTAATTCCCTATAACCATTGGCTCTGATACCATCTTTTCTGTCACACCCCGACCACGTAGAACATACAAAACGTGGCGGAAATGTTGGGGAGTGTTGTAACAGAATTAATTGTTTCAAATCCATGGTAATTGAAGTTTCGTTTTATTGATTAAAAGTGTTACAATGTCTTAACAAACAAGAAATACAACATATTTAACTAGTCTTGTATCTTTTATTGTCACTAAAGCCCAAGTCTGCCTATGTGTATCTTGATCATCTTATGTAACAGCTCCTGAAAAACACATGTGAAAATAGGTACGTCAGCATAAAAATGCCTGTGAGATACATAGGTTTTGTGAAAATAGGATTCATGACTTATGTTTGAGAAAATGTTTAGTCATGAACCTTGTTATTTGCTTTGTTTTGTAAATCATTTGAAAATCGATAAGATCAGATGATAAGTATAAATAAATGTAAGGTTAAATGAATAACCAAGTAAAATATGTTTGCATAAGATAAGATGTTTATAAATCAATGTCTTGTGAAAAGTATGTTATTTGTATAAAATGTTCTATGTCTCAAACTGAAATGATTCAAATAACGCTACGATATGTAATACCATACAAACACTTATATATAGGAAGTACCAGCGGCGTATCCACCATGCTTGTATCATATTACACACGCATCGTTACTTAATCAAACCAAACCAAACAATGTAAAATGTTCATGTCAAGATGTAAATCATGTCAAAATGTCTATGTCAAATATCCATGTCAAATGTCTATGTCAAATATCCATGTCAAATGTCTATGTCAAATATCCATGTCAAATGTCTATGTCAAATATCCATGTCAAATGTCTATGTCAAATATCCATGTCAAATGTCATGTATGGCAAGTGAAATGTCTCAACTAAACCATATGCACAAAAACAAAGTATTGAAGTAAAACTTGGTTTAAATCAAAGCTATGTTTTGTGTAAATGCATGATCAAATGTCAATCATGTTAAAATGTCTATGTCGAAATGTCTATGTCAAAATGTCTATGTCAAAATGTCATGTAAAACGATGTACTAAGTAATGCACACAATGGCAATACATAGCATGAAATGTAATGAAATCATGTACTATAATGTACTAACGAACATAGCAGTATATGATGCGAAAACAGGAAAGCATGAAAGTAACAAGTAGGCACATGTGTTTCACCCCAAAACAGTTTGGAAAACAGTAAAAGAGGGGTCTATGTACTCACTTGAGATTGCTCAGAAGTCCTAGGATAACCACCAAGCAATGCTAGAGATCGCGGAATATCAAACGGCACCTAATATAGGTAACTACATTAATAAACCGGACCTAAATCGGAAGACTGGGTAGCATGAGGGTTTGTAAACCAAATGAGTGTAGGAACTCATGTGATATGGTTAATCAAAGCCTACATACTAAATGAAACTTAACCTAAGTGTCTACGACCCATTACGACCCGTTTAGGTAGCTTATGCTACTTTAACGCGTCGTTCGCGTGAAACGCGTTCGGACCGCCTAACTAGCCCTATGACAAGTGTTATATGCCTAAACATATTACATAATCAGTTATGTGACAAAGGTTTAGGTTACATATGCTTAATTACCAATTATACATGAAAAGGGTATTCTGGTAATTTACCTAAGGCATATAAACTACCTATCATACAACTACTTAAACGATGTGACCATAGGGTATAACCTCGGAAGGTTATTCCCTACCTACTATGGTCACCTAATGTGTTTGGTCGGATCCTAATGATCGACCAAACTGGTCGGGTTCGAAAGTATAAGCGATTGATTAGATCGCTTACCTCTACGACCCTATATAAGCACTAAACTAAAAGTGACGAGCTAAGCATGTTAAAACATGCTTAACTAAGTTTAGAAAACAGGTTTGGTATCACAACAAACGGTTGTGATACCTAAGAGTAGTTTGGTTACAAAATACGTAAGAATACGTATTCTGCCCGAAACTACGGCTCGTCACTGAGCCTAGATAACGTGGTAATCAGTAGGTATAGTCGCTAGGGACTATAACCATCGTGATCACACTCACGTTATGAAGTTCAAACGAACTTCGCATCGACCATAAATTGGTCAATGCAGAAAGTCAAACAAAGTTTGACTTTCGGACTCGAAAAGCAATAAAAGAACGAAAGAGCACTTACGAAGGGTCCCCGAATGCTAATCTAGATCAAAATAGCTCAGGTATGAAACAAAGGTTTCAAATTAGAGCACAATTGATCAGATTCTTGTGAGGAATGAAAGAAAATGTGATGGGTATTTATAGATTTCGGGTAACCGTTAAGATCGTTTCATGAAAACCGTGCTCGAATCTTGTGCGTACACTTGTCCAATTGTTGTGGTAACTAAAAATGACCCTAAATGATCAGAATGGGCGATTTAGAATGTGTGGTTGTGGTTTAATCAGCTGATAATCTGCTGACTGGTTGGTATTATCTGTTCTGGCACAGGCTAGCGCACCGCTACGCTAAAAGTGTAGCGCACCGCTAGGCCCTAGTTTGGCAGAATTACACTTTTGGTCCCTGTATTGCAATCAGCCCATTTTCGACACGTTTAAGGCCCGTTAACCTCATTTCAAAGCTCTAAAATGAAGTTAAAGTATAGGAAACTTAAAATGTGTTCAAAAATATCTCGGATGTCGGTTCGTTTGGCCGTACGGTCGCGATGTTCGCTTAATTACGACGGAATGCGCATAAGCGCGAAAAACGATCCAAATGACGCGACGAATGGATTTTTCTTATGCCAAACACTAAAATAAAATATTTTAGTGCTTACATAAATTTTTGGATGTTCGGATGTATTCAGAACGTAAGTTATGCGTAAAAATGCAAACTTGTGCACTTTTTGACACTTTTAGTCCCTGAATGACACAAAAGTTTATTTTAGCATACCGAACACCTCAAAGCCTATTTCTAAGCTATGTAAAGGATATTTATGGTATGTTTAACTTATGGTCATGTTCCGGAAAGTCTGTTACAGTTCAAATTGGCATACTTTCGCAGTTTGTCAACTTTAGTCCCTGTAAGCGATTAAACTTTGATTTCACCACACCAAACCTTCCAAAACTTATATCTAAGTTATGTAAAGGTTATTTAAGGTATGTTAAGCCTATTTCACTATTCCGGAGTGTTCTTTGCATTAAACTGGTTATATTTACGCATCAGTGCGTGTATAACCTTCAAGAAAGCGATTTAGAGCTTGAAATCGAACATGAGTTGATATGTGCAAAAGATACACATATTTATACAAGTCCAAAGTATGAAATACATTATTTCATTGGTTTGGCATTTGTTTGATGGTTGAAATGACACAGGTGTTACACGCTCCACTATCCATAATCCATCTTGAAATAGCTCTCGGAAGATCCTGCACATATCACAAACAATACAATAAAGATGCCGATTCATGCTTCACGGTTACCAACTAGGAAGCTCTGGCAAGTCCAAAATCTTTAGTGAGATTTTGATGCCACCCAAGCCTCTTTGGACTCAGGTAACTTGACTTTAATGTGAGTTTTAGCAGTGTAAAGTGGCGGAAAATTTTTATCATTCATTTTCAAACTTTCATTTGATCCAACCTCAACCTTTTTGTATAAGAAAAACTCATCTATCTTAAGTTGTCCAGTTGGTTGATTTCTCTTTTGAACATTCTTCTTCTCAGATGGAGTAGAATATTGTTTTTCCAACTTTTCATAATAATCCAAAGGAACATTCATCTTTACCGGTATGGTAGAAAATGATTGTTTTTCCGACTCTGAAACCTTTGGTTTTTCAACAACTTTTGGCTTCCATGTTTGTTGAGATGATGCAACCCGTTTGTAAAATTTGTCATTTTTAGTTACCATGTTCTTAACAGGTTCAATTTTGACTTTTGTTTTCTCATTTTTCAAAAATTTCTCAACAACCAATGGAGCTTTGCCTTTAGCATCAACCTTCTTCTTTTTTTTCTCAACAACGTCAGTCTTAGGCTTGAAATTTGTGCAATTTCTTGAAATGTGACCAACTTTGTTGCATCTAAAACATGTACGAGTATCAACTACCCGACTTGTGCCTTCAGACTGATGTTGTGAGGCCCTCTTCTCAAAAAATTCTTCATTTGATTTTGAAAAGATTTCATTTTCCTCATCAGAAAGTGAACTTGAACTGTTTACAAACACCTTCTTTTCAGCAAACCTTTTGTTTTGAAAACTCCTTTTCTGATAACTCTTACAACCCTGATATCCACCCGACCAATTGTTTCGATTGTTATTATAAAAACGTGGTGGCACAACAGGCTTTTTGTAGTAAGCTTTATCTTTCTGAAAATTCATTTGCCTTTTTGTTTGTTTCAAATTCTGTAATTCAGACAACTCAACTTCAACCAATTTGAACACATTTGTCAATTTTGAAACGTTTACATTCTCCAAAGGAAACTCAGAATCCGAATACAACTTATCAGATCCAGCTATCTTGTACATCACAAGTCCCGGTTCATCACCTAAGTTGTTTTTGGATTTTGGTTTCTGAATGTACTTGTCCAAGAAACATTCATCATCTTCAGCTGAATCAGACAATAAAACACTTTCAGCTATGCTTTTAACTATCCCTGTTTGAACACTATCATCAGATGATGAAGAAGAAAATGTCACATCAATTGAATCAGGAAGTTTCACATCAGTTTCTTCCTCAAGATTAACCAACCCAGATTGTTTTTTTGAATAATTTTCAAGAATTGGTGGTGGAACTTGATGAAAACCCACCCCAGTTCCATCACAGTATACATCTTCGCCTGCTTTGTCTTTCCCAATGGGTTTGGGAATGATGTGTTGCAAAACAAAGCTTGCAGAGCTGTAACTGTTCAATTTCAAATTGATCCGTTCATTCTCAATCTTTGCTTCTTCAAACTGAAGTTTCAATTTAGCAATCTCATCCAATTGTGTGTTTATTAATTCTTCTTTGATTCTCAAAACACATTGCAATTGGCAATTTTCTTTGTAAGTTTTACCATTTCGATCATCATTATCTTTAATAGTGCTTTTAAGTTTCTCAAATTTTTCAGTGATCTGACAATTTTCAAGAACTAACCTTTCATTTTCTTTCCTAACCTTTTCCTGATCAATTTTATCAGTTTCAATTTTGTTAGTTAATTCCTTTAATCGTTCAGTTGAAGCTTTCACCATTTTGTCACGATCAAGGATTTGATCCTCAACACTTATGACTTTAGCAGTCAGATCCTCAATCTTCTTACCTTTGAGATAAGTGTTTGTACTATAAACCTTGCATTCTTTGATGCAATTTTTGCAGTCAACATCACCACTGACCTTCTTACCTGACTCAGTAGTTGACGCATTTGAACTGACTTGGCTTTTAGACTCAGAAACAGATTTAGAATCTACCTCAAGCGCCTTAGCTGCTATGACCTTGTCAGCCATATTTCCTAGATTTTCAGCATTCAACTTATGTGTCGTGTCAATGATCCCAGTATCAATCTTCTTAGACTTCTCTTCCTCTTCTTTCTCCTTCTTCTCTTTCTTTTCTTCTTCTCCGCTTCCCCACCATTTCTTCTGCCAATAATCATCTTCAATTTTATACTCTTGGATTATGGTTTCTACATCAAGAGTGCTATGATCAACAGCAATGTTTCCATAGGGGTCTAGATAACACTCCCTGTCTGGATCCCATCTATTTGCTCTTTTTGCCTCAGAAAAAATACCAGATATTCTGATCAATTTGTTTGTGGCCAACAACTTTCTGTGTTTATACTTATGTTCTTCAGTTCTATTGTCTTTCCAAGGTTTAGGTTCAGAATTTGCCATGAATGCATATCCAACTGCATCTTCCTCAGGTAACAACTCGCTCCAGTCAAAACCTTCATCGTCGTGAATTACCGCAAGGGCTCTATATTTTTCTTTATTATCTTCAATATGCTTCATTCTTGGTGGCTCCGATTTATTCTGATGATAAATCGCTTTCTTGTAGTAATCTTCTCTGAACGGGTTTTCAGATTCATCAGCATACGAATTTCGGCATTCACGCTTAAAGTGACCTTTATGTTTGCATTTGAAACACGTCACCTTAGACTTATCAAAGCCCAACTTGGTAGATGGTCCACCAATTGACTTCCTCCCTGTTATCTCCATGAAACGCTGTGCTCGACGAACTGCACTGGCCATACACCACCTTATGTCGATCAGTTCCATTTCCTCAGGATCTATTTGGTCATAATCTTCCTTCGTCAGGTTGGTGTTCCCAATCTTCCCTGCTACAAGACTTTCATAAGATTCTAGTACAGATGCCAAGAAAACCATATGCTGTTTTGCTGACTCTTCGCTGAAGTTCTGAGCATTCTTTAAGTCTACAGCAATGTTGCATTGAAATAAGTTCTTTGCATCAGACTGGTTTGAATTTGATGAAGACCCACTGTGATAACCACTGCTTTGACTTTCTTTGCTTGTAGAAGAGACATTCTCAGCAGAAAATGCAGTCTTGGGAGATGTACTCTTTGGCATCATGCTCTTTGGATAATACAAATCCAAATTCTGCTGATAAGATGTGTGATTGACTTTGTGCGTCTTCTTTAACTCCAACTCGTGACTCTCTAATCTTTCAATCAGCAAGTCAACTGTAAGATCTTTAGACTTGATTGTATTCTTTAACATCAAGGCGTAATATTGCCAATCCATCTCATCTGGTAACGAATCGAACAATTTGTCGACAAGATCTTCTTGAGAGTATTTAATTCCATGTCTCGCCAACTCTAACTTCAAGTGACCAAACCTTTCAATCATTTTACAAACCGATTCATTTTTCAAACAACCGAATAAATCAAATTCTTTTCTAAGCAGTTTCCTTTTGTTTTTCACAATTTCTTCACTTCCCAAACATTTATCTTTCAATTTTTTCCAAAGATTTGTAGCACTAGAATATTCGATCAAAGATATGATATCTTCTCTGACGGATTGAAACAGCAATGCAATACATTTTTGCTCAGCAACAAACGATTCTATTTCTTCAGTTGTTGTTAAGGTTTCGCCACTTTTGCCTCCATCATCATAACCATTTATTAGACTCTTCCAGCTGAGAAAAGCAAAAGCTCTCAGCCAATCTTCAAACTTCTTTGCCCACCGACTGTATTCTTCTATAGCCATCAACTTCGGAGGTTTGTTGTAAGTTCCGAAAGCACTTTCAGCCTCCAAAGCATCCGATAACTTTTTCTTTGGATTTGGCGTGTTCTCGTTTGTGTTACTTGAAGAAGTATCATTTCCACCGTCTCCAGCAAATGCAAAAACATCATAGAATGGATTGAAATCATCCATCTTGAACGTACCTGAAAAACAATTAGCAAAAACACTTAGAACTTTTAAGTTTTGAAAAATAACAAGTTCAAACAAAATCACTTGAAGCGGAATAGTAACAATTCAAGCGAAATGGTAAACAAGTTTATGATGTTCAAGTGAAATAGATCAATCTGAAGCGAAACCCCCTAGTTCGCTTGAACTTTCAAGCGAAATGGCTTAATCAGATTGGACAGTTCAAGCGAAAAGCTATAATCCTTGTTCGCTTGAACTTGTCAAGCGAAAGAGTCTGATTTTTCAAGCGAAAACCTTAGTTTTAAGCGAAATGGGTCCCTTTCAAGCGAAACAGCGAAGACCAATGTCAAGCGAAAGGTAGTTCTAGGCCATTTTTTATCAGTTTTAGTCCAAGTTTTAATCTGATTCTTTGTAGGATTTGTTAAAACTATGTTTTACACAATATATGTGAAATTCAGGCCATTTCAACCGTTAGAACTCGTTCAAATCAGAAAAGTATGAAAAGAAGTGAGTAGAATGTAGAAAATCCGGTAGAATCAAGTTGCTATGGTATGAACTCCTCGTCCTGAGCTCGGATACCACTTGTTGGATCGTGTTCGGTGACCCTAAAGTCAGTTAAGGCAGTTCATCTTCAAATACGAGGGCGGAATCAACGTAAACGAAGTTACAACAGCTTGTATCCTTTTAATCTTTCTTTCTATTACTGATTGTGAGCTTTTACAATGTATTCTGACAAAAATTCGGCAGCACCTTCGCTCACACACACATACATCATCGCTTCAAATGAACAACACACACTCCTATTTATAGGCTTACAGGGTTTCGCTTGGAAATGTCAGCCCCTGGGGTTTCGCTTGAACAGTGTTTCAAGCGAAACTGTATAATGTTGATGATGAGGTTTCGCTTGAACCTGCCATGACACACTTTCAAGCGAAAACCCTTCCTAAAACATGATCTAAACCTAATTTCGACCCTGTTGTGTGTTCATTCAATCCGATCTATACAAAAGACTTGTAAAAGACAAAGTTAACAGAAACAAAGTGCACCAACAATCTTAATCGCGTATCCCACCTCAGAATATACTCTTGTATCAAGATTCCCTAGATTCAGTCTTATATGTGAATATACCTAAATGATATATGTCTATGGGTTATTGCGAGACCTTGAGAGCTCAGGTTAGAACTTTTGTTCAGTCAAAGAGATGAAGGCTCGACTTAAGGTATGTTCCACTTAGGAATCTTCTTTTCAACTACACTTGATATATATCTTTCGATATTTTCTCAATTTTTATGCAGAGGGAAAGTTTTAAGCGCGAAAGCACTATACAAGGTCTAGGCCATTGCTGACACAAAATCAGAAGACCAGGTATAATACCCCAAATATCAATAAGTATAAAGACCTAATATCTCAAAATCAGGAAATCTCTCAAACGAAATTTCGGAGTACTAAGTCCATATATTCGAGAGATGTTCCCCACGAGAAAAGAAAGTTATTGATTTAGGTTTATATCTCCAAATCAATCTACTGAATGTGTAAAAACCTACTGGCATATCATCAGTGAGACCGTTTATCAAATTTTAACTTTCAATTTCTTTAGCACGCTGTGATTGTCTACTGATGTACCATCATTTCCTCTTTTACACAAAACTCTTTTGAATTTTTCATGTTTTTGTCATTTTCAAATTTTCAAATATTTTTTGTATTTTTAAAAATTTTTACTCCCCCTAAAATCCAAAACATTTAAAGAAAATTTGACAAACCAATGTAGACAACTTCATCTCGCCATCCATTTCTGCTTCACACTCTCTGTTTTTCTCACACACCCCTGTGATCAAAACACAGATTTTTAACATTTTGAAAAAAAAAATTCAATCTTGTTTTATCATATTTTGATTGTTCAGCCGTGACGGTTTCGGCGTATTTCATCAACATTTTCAAAATTTTGATTGTAACAATTTAAAAAACAAACATTTTTTTATTTTTATGTTTTTCTATTTTTTATTTTTTATTTTTTTTTATTTATTATTATTAACCAAAAACTTCCAGTTTTCAATCACAGGAATCTTCCTCCTGTGCCAGGTTGCTCCGCTGTCCAGGTTAACTTTCAGTTGACTTCTGGAACACATGTACATACAACAACTCAATCACTTGAATAAAGCAATCGAGGCCTGTTTGACCTTGGGTATTTTGACACAATACGAATCACTCAATTTCGGAAAATCTTTGTCGTTTTTCACAAAAACTTTTTCATTCTTGACTTCAACCTTTTTTGTTGAATTGATTATCCCTTTTTCATTAACAGAATTGCTTTGTTTCTTTATCACCCAAATTTGTCCTTTTAAAACATTCCTTTCATAAAATCTTGAATTATTTTGAACATTTCGTTTTGACAAATCAATCTTTGGTTTCGAGATTTGTTTTGGCTTTGATAAATCAACTTTTGGTTTCCAAATATGTTTTGGTTCAAATTTGGGTGACTTCTGTTTCACTAACTCAAATTTATTTTTGTTTTTCTCAACATCAACAGGCTTCAGATTTGGACATTTATGACCAATGTGTCCAGTTTGTTGACATGTAAAACATGTTTTCTTTGAAACATCTTTGGCCTGTTGCTGTTTCTTGTTCTGAGCATAGAATTCTTCATTAGTCTGTCGACTAAATCGAAGTTCTTTCTCTTCTTCAGAACTTGTTCCAAGAACAAAGCTCGTCTTTTTCTGAAATTTTGACTTTTCAAATCTTTTCTTTTGATTTTGTTTCCTTTTATAACCTAACCTGGCCTTTGTGGTTTTCTTTTGTTACTTGGTTTGTTATAAAAAATTTCTTGCTCGCTTTACCGGAAAATTTGTCAATTTCAGATTTCTACCAATTTAAAAACTTTATCAATCTTTTCCGCAATCACATTTTGAATCGGAGATTCATCATCCGAGAACAATTTATCCGATCCAACCATATAAATGCCAAAACTTATTGAATCATC
The DNA here is from genome assembly GCA_030545235.1 of Helianthus tuberosus. Lineage (NCBI taxonomy): Eukaryota > Viridiplantae > Streptophyta > Magnoliopsida > Asterales > Asteraceae > Helianthus > Helianthus tuberosus. The sequence continues at coordinate 161,868,121 of CM060448.1, read as the reverse complement.
ATTTGCATTTGTCTCAGATTTTGAATTTTCAGATAATTGTTATGAAAACTTTCCTCATCTTCAAATTGTGATTACAAATTTTTATTCTTGGTAGAATCATTTTCTTCTTTCAAAACGCTTTCAACAACCTTACTTACCACCTCTGAATCACCAACATCATCAGATTTGGAGTAAGTCACATCAATGTTATCAGGCAATTGGTCAACCATGTGTATTGCTTTTGCCACCTTTTCGTCATCATAGAATGTATAATTTGTCTCCAACGGTGGTGGCACCTGATGATATTCTGACCCAATTCCCTTTTTGTACTTTTCAGAACCATTATCATTTGGTGTGATGTTGAAAATGCGTTCGAGTATGTATGAAGAAGCATGATAACTTTGAAGTTTATTAATTTTCTTTTCCTTTTCAGCCAATTCTCGTTTAAGTTCAACAACTTCATCAATATATTGATTTAAAACCAGTTGTTTTCCTTTATACTTGGCTTCAAGAAATTTTGTCGTTTCAGAATATTTTGAAACTCTTTCTTCAAGACGTTTAACTTGACTTTTCAAAGTTTCATATGCTTCTTTTGTTCTATGATGTGAGTATTTCATCACATCATATTCTTTTTTCATTTCTTGAACTACATTTTCTTTTTGTAAACATTCATGACTGTTTGTTGAACACTTTTGTTTTAAAATGTCATTTTCTTTTTCAAGAAAAATACATTTTTGTGTCAGCTCCTCTTCTTTTTGTTTTAAAATTTTTTCGATTTCAAACATTTCTTTACATTTTTCTTTGAAAATATTTTCAATCTTAGTAAATTCAACATTTCTAGATCTTAAGTTTTCATCCTTTTCAGTACAGGCACTACACGTTTCCATGCATTTCCTGCACTGTGCTTCATTTTGATTTTTAGATTTATCACCAATTTCATTATTATCACCCATTGATTTAACCTTGTTTGACGACTCAATAGATTCAGTTGAGTTTTTATCTCTATCTGATCTGCCATCGTTGTTTTGTCGGTCGTCTTCTTCAAAATTTCATCCATCATCTTTTGGCTCTCATCAATGATCTCCTCCACATTCTTCTTCAAAGTCTTAGTCAACTTTTTACACTCGCATTGATCACCCTTTTTATTCGTTTCTCCACTTCTTCCTCATAATATTTATCTTCTTTTATCTTCGAATAAAACTCTCCTGCAGTAGGAATAGCTGGAACCAGCGCTTCAAAATCCACCATCTTTGGATCCACTATCGGATTCCCTTGAGGATCTAGATAACATTTCCTCTCATCATCCCATCTCTTGGCATTTTTTTCTTCTCTGAAAGCATCAGACACTTCATCCAACCTTCTACGCGCAAAGCGTTCTTCTCGACTCCCTCCAATCTAAGCTACCAACGCATTTTTCTCCTTTGGAATGTATTTATTCCAATTGAAACCCTCATCTTCCTGCATCACCACCAGAGCTCGCTTTTCTTCTTTAGAAAACCCTTCAGTTATATGTGATCGATTGATCTTTGGTGGTTGTTCATTGTTGCGATGGTAGATTCCTTTCTGATAGTAATCGTCATGGAATGAATTGACGTTTTATCCCGGTTTGAGCATTCTCTCTTGAAATGTCCTTTCTGTTTGCATTTGAAACACGTAACCTTGGATTTATCAAATCCCATTTTTGTTGAAGGACCTTTAAGACATGATCTGCTAGTAATCTCCATAAATCTTTGATCTACTCTTATTACGCTCGCCATGCACCATCTGATATCAATAAGCTCCATCTCTTCTGGATCGATCTGATCGTTGTCTTCCTTGGTCCTATTTGGATTTCCAATTTTACATGCGACCAGACTTTCATAAGATTCCAGAATTGATAATAAAAAGATCATCTTTTTCTTGGTTGAATCTGCACTCAAACTCTGAGAATTGTTCAGATTTAATGCAATGTTACTTTGAACCACATTTGAGTTAGAGTTGTTTGGCACTGAAGATGATTGATTTTTGGTACTTGAACCTGAATAACCAAAACCATAACTTGAAGAACTGCTTTTCGATAAATCTTTTGAACTTTCTGCAATATATGCGGTCCCAAACTTTTACTATTGATTGTTCGACAATAAGCTTCCGCGATAATATAGATTCACATTCTGTTGAAAGTTTGAGCTGTTTGTTTTATTTTGCTTTTGTAGTTCCAGCTCATGACCTTCCAACTTTTCAATCAACCAATCCAGACTCCTGTTTTCAGTTTCCACCCCATTTTTTAAGAATCATGATATATGTTTGCCAATCATCTTCTTTGGGTAATGCCTCAATCAGTTTGTCGATGATTTCCTCATTGTCCTTTTTTATTTTGAATTTTTTTCCAATTCAAGTTTCAAATGACAGTAGCGTTCTATCATTTGTCGGACATTCTCTCCCTTCATACAACTGAACAGATTAAACTCTTTCTTAAGTAATGACCTTTTGTTTTTCTTTATCTCTTTTCAACCTTCAGCTTTAACTTTCAGTGCCCCCGCATGGATTTTGACATTTCATCATGTTGAAGCAGACAAAGAACTCCTTTTTATCAGCATCTTTATATTCATTAATTAGTATTATTTCATTCTTATCATTTGTTGGTTTTTCATATCCAAATTTTAACATCATCCAACAATCATAAGCATACGCTTTAACCCAAATCTCAAATCTATCTTTCCACCAGTTATAATCTTCTATGTTCATTAGTTTAGGTGGTTTTTGATGATATCCGTACGTATTATCAAAGTTCAAACTTTCAGAAATAGCATTTGAGATGCTCTTTGGTGTGGATCTTGTAACAGATGTGAACGCATCGTAAAATTCATTGTAAAACTCCTCTTCTATGATTCTAAGATTCTTTGAAAATCACCTGCAAAGATTAACAAATTTTATCAAACAATTTTGAAAACCAAAACACTAATAATACTGATCCTGTTGGTGCATACATCTGTCGACTTCGTCTTATATCGAGTCAGGTTGCGTTGCGGTTCGGAACAAGGATGATGTCATCATTATTGAAAATACCGAGGTTATTTTCAAGTGTTACCTGAAGTATCTCCTGATTACCGAAGACATGGACGAGGAATTCTACAACGCGTTTGCTACGCCAGTCGCTCCTGTTACTGCTGCAGAGAATTTATACAGTGAAAATGAGACGGGAACTCATCAAAAGCCACCAAAGCTCATGTATATTGAAGATTTTCAGGGTTGGAAAAACCGATTCGAGAATTGGATTCAGGCTTACAGATTCGATGCTTGGTGTTCTTTACTGAAAGATTATGAGAATCCAAAGAATGAACGAGGGTTGGAAAAAGGTTTCAATGATTTTACTGAAGCTGATAAGTTGAAATACACTAGTGAGAAGATGATGATCAGCATCTTACAGCAAGCAGTTAAAGAAGACATCTTTGTCTTACTTCAACATAATGGAACTGCTAGATCAATCTGGGAAGCTTTACTTCAGAAATTCCGAGGGAGTGCTGATATGATCAAAAACAAAAAGGCCTTATTGAAGAAGTCGTTTGACATATTTACTGCATTTGATCATGAAACAACAAAGGAAACAATAGATAGATATTGTCATCTGGTTCTAGAAATGAAAAGATTGGGTATTCAGAAAGATGATGATGAGTGGGTTGATAAGTTAGCAGAGGCATTACCCCAACAGAAGTGGGGAACTTATCTGATGATTGTGAAACTCTTGAGAAAGACTGAGAGTATGAACTTGGCACAGTTTATCCAGAAGATTGAGGAACATGAGATGGATATTCAAAAGACTGCTATAATGACGAATCCAAATGCCAAACAAGATGTCAGTTTGTATTACAGAGGGAACAAGTTTGAGGCCACTTCTAGCCCTAGCCCGAAGATTCAAACTGGTTATAGTGCTGACAGTTCATCTGGAACAAAGAGTAGCAATGTGACTCAAAGTGGTGGATTTTCTTCATCATTTTCAAGTTTTGATCCAAATAGTGCAACATCAACTTCTCAACGACAAAATTCAACACATCTTCAGTGCAATGTTACCTTAAACATTCAAAATGGTCAGAATCTGTCTCCAGAAGTTGCCAAGCAGCACATGGCATCACTGGTTACTATGTTAGAATCTTATGAAAGCTTGATCGGTGGGAAGATTGGGAATCCGATGCTTACCAAAGAAGATTACGACCAAATTGATGCTGAAGAACTTGAATTGATGGATATCAAATGGTGCTTAGCAAGTGCTTGGAGGAGAGCTGAAAAGTTTCAAGAGATTACTGGTAGGGATGAATTTCGAGGAATGGCTACTTCTCAACTGGGTTTTGACAAATCTAAAGTTACCTGTTTCCGTTGCAAAGGAAAAGGACATTTTAAAAGAGAGTGCAAAAGTAAAGAAGCAACCGGAAATCAAGAAAAGAACAACTATTATCAGAAAGCAATTTTCCATCAGATTGCTCAACAACCACAAACTGCACATGGTCATGTTATTGAAGATGGAAAGAAGAAAGCTTTACTTATCAATCAAGATGATGAATTTGTTGCTGAAGGATTTAGTTGGGACAAATACATACCTGGTTCAGCTTGTGTTGCAAAAATACTAGGTGAAGAGGCTAGTGAGAAAAGAATCCCGATATTTCCTGATCTTGGAAGCGATGTGGATACTGATGATGAAGAAGAACATCTCAACAGAGATAGAAAAGGTATTGATCCTACTAGTTTTAATTTGTTTTTTGCAGATAAAATGGAGATGCTGAATCAAAAGAAGATTGCAAAATTGAAGAAAGAGCTGGAAGTAGCAAGAAGGCTAGCTGATGAAAAGACAAAGATAGAAGCTGGAGAAGAAAAGGTTGATCAAGTGATTGAGAAAGTTGTGGAGAAAATTGTTGAAGTAGAAAAAGTTGTTGACAAGATTGTAGAGATTGAAAAGATTGTTGAAATTGAAAAACTTGTCGAAGTTGAAAAAATAGTTGAAGTTGAAAAATTTATCGAAGTTGAAAAGATTGTCGAAGTTGAAAGGATTGTTGAAAAAATGGTTGAAGTTGAAAAGCCATGTTTGAAGTGTTCAGAATCTTGCAAAGCTTGTGAAGAAAAAGATATAAAGATTGCTGAACTTGAGAAGATTAAGGAAGATTTACTGTCTGATGTGAAGTACATTAAAGAATCATATGATGTACTAAACAGAACAGTTGACAGTTTGAAGAAAACAAATTCTGAGATTGAAAAAGCAATGGAGAAAATGAGTGGAACATTAATGACAAAACAAAGCGTCATCAATGAGTATATTGAAGATTGTGCACAGTTAAAGAAAGAAGTGGAGCTTGAAAAGATCGAAAGTGAAAGGATTAAACGATTACTGTTGAGTTACACTACTTGTGATTATCTGATTGATCGTGTTTATCCTACTGTTGTAGGTCTGGAAGCTTTCATGGATAAAAAGACTGAAGATACTGATACTGGTAAGAAACCAAGTGTCAAGTATAACAGATGTCCGCCCCCGATCCATGAAACTTATTCTCCAAGGAATCCTAATGAGGAGCGTCTAAAAAAGGCAGTCAACATCAAGTTAAAGTCTGAAATCATTGATGAATTACCAGACAATATTGATGTTACATTCACAGCGTCTGACACTGATCATGAGTCTGAGTTAGTAAAGAAAGTTGTCGATCAGGTGTTAGATATGGATGAAGAGTCAAAGTCGGAGTCTAAGTCAGAAAGTTCGAGTTCGTCTGAGAAGAGTCCGAGTTCACCGGTTAACAGGGTTTACAATAGAGAATTCTTGTTATCAAAATCTAATTTGAATGACGGGTCAATCAAAGTGGCTTATACTTTGTATGATTCAGACAAATTATATTCTGATGAGGAATTTCCAATAAGAAGTGTTAAAACTGAAATGATCAAACAGGTTTTCAAATTAACAGAAATTAAGATTTCTGAAATAAAAGATTTAAATCTTCATGAAAAACCTAAAAAGTACACTTCAAGAGTTCAACAGAGATTGAACAAGAAAAAGGGTTACGGTTGTGGTTATGGTTTTCAAAAGAAACCAAATCATAATGGTAATCTCAAAAAGAAAGGTCTTGGTTTTAATTCTTCAGAAAATTATAAAAATCAGAAAACTTATAAACCAAAAACAAAATTTGTTTCAGGAGGAAGTTCAGAGGATGAACAGAAGAAACCGTTCTGGAAGCAATCGAATCAAGAGTTTCTTGCTGAAGTGAAGAAGAATGTGAGAAGGTTTGCTGAAAGAGTTGACAGAAGAACTTGTTTCAAATGCCAAGAAGTTGGTCACATAGCTTGGAATTGCCCCAAGACCAACTACCAAAAACAGGAAGTTTCTTCTAACTCTATTTTGAGAAAGATTTGTGTTGATAAGAAAGAACAACCTGTAAAAAATGTTAAAAAGTTTGAAAATTCTACTTCTGAGGAAGGAGAAAGTTCAAAATGGTTTTACAAAAGAAGAGGTGATTTGAATAAACAAAAATGGGTTGTTAAAAGTTCTCAGGGTAGTTCTGACAATGAATCTGATTCCATAAAATCAGAGGAGTCATTTGTTGAGAAAAAGATTGAGAATTCCGTTCCAGAGGTGAACGATAAGGATTTTCCTCCATTGTCAAAGGAAAATTTGATGAAAAAAGTGGGAAAGGTAGAGATCTCAAATCAATTCTTCGCTGATAAGGGAGAATTTGATGTTGAGAAGGCTTTCAATGGGAAAGTCAAACATATTTTCGGGAAGATGGTTGATGGAAAGGTTAAAACTGCAAAAGATTTTTACAAATCAAAATGTTGGTGGGACAGATGTTTGCCACCGAAATCACCCAAGGCTGGTAAGGCTTGGGTGACAGCATTTTCACCATAAATTCCTGACATGCCGGAGCTCCCAGGTTGGTAAGAGTGGAGCAGGAATCGGCATCTTTCTTAGCAATTGATCCTACATGTGGTACAGTTGGTAAAGTACAGGTGGTATATTTAAATTGTTATATTTTGATTTACAAGTGGTTATGGTTGGTGAAATGAACCTGTAAGTGGTTGAAAGAGGTTTTTATTGACAAATGGTTAATCAAGGTCATTAAGTTGAACTTGATTGGACCATACTTACAAGTGATATTTTTGGAAAACAACATGATGAACCCCTAACTTTACAAGTGGTAAAATCAACAAAACTAATTTTCCGGAAAAACCATTTGATTAAAACAAACTTAAGTGTTTTGAAATCAATGGGAAAATAGTTTGTTGTAAGGGGGAGTTCTGATTGTTTATGCCAAGTGGATGGCGATTTGAAGTGATTTGATATCAGTTGTCATTTTATTGTATAGTTGGTTTTCAAATTTCCTAAAATGTGTTTGCATTTTAGGGGGAGTAAAATTTTCAGAAAATCCAAAAACATTAGAAAATTTGAAAAAGCCAAAAACATGATAAAATAAAAAATGAGTTTTGTTGTCAAAAGAGGAAATGATAGTACATCAGTGGACTATCACAACATGCTAAAGAATTGGAAAGTTAAATGTGATAAACGGTCTCACTGATGATGTGTCAGTAGGTTTTTGCACATTTAGTAAATTGTGACGAGATATAAACATAAAATTTACTTGCGTCTACGTGGGGAACACCTCCAGGATATATAGGTAACCCCTGAAATCTTGTTTGAAGGGTCCCGTATTCTGAGATACTAGGTCTTTATGCTTAGTGATATCTGGGGTATTATCCCGGGACTTCTGATTTTGCGGAAGCAATGGCCTAGTCCCTGGAGAATACTTTATGCTGCTTTGAAATATAAGCCTCCCCTCAGCATAAAAAATGATAACACATTGCAAAATGGTTAATCATGTGCTGTTGAAAAGAAGATCCCCAAAGGGGACCCACCAAAAGTCGAAGCCGTCATCTCTCTGCGTATCGAAAGATCGACCTGAGCTCTCACGGCCCTCGCACTATAATTTATTCCCTTACAGATATCATCTAGGTATACTCACCTGTAAGACTGAATACTGGGGTCTGGATACGGGAGTATATACTGAGGTGGGACACATGTAGATGTTTAAGTCCTAAAACACTAATTCGTATCTCGAAGCAGTTGAACTTTGTGTGAAAATTTAAGTGGACAAGTATACTGACAATCTAGGTGAATTGTTTAGAACTTAAAATGAAATGAAGCTTAACGGTGTTGGTGATATGTCTCATTAACTGATATGATCCTCTTACACAAACTCACAAAAATATTGTATGTAAATATTTCTTTACTGCATTTCATTTCTGTTTTTTCAAAAATCCAAAAAGATTTTCGGTGTGTTTTAGCATAAATTTTGAAAAATTCAAAAAGATTTTAGACGACTGATATTGAAAAGCTGATTTTCAAAATTCCGAGTGTTAAACATGATGAACAGGTTTGGGGAAAGTGTGTTTTGAAGATATGCGAAATGAAAATAATATATATTCAAGTGGTTCATCAGAAATTGTCATGATAAATTTTTCTATTCAGTGTTGTGTTTTCAAGGGACTAGCAAAGTTTCTAAATTTGTTATATCTTATCTTTTGTGAAACTTACTTTTGGGTAGAGAATATGCAGGTGAATCAGGTTACAATACCTGAACCTGTGAAAGCCAGACTACGATCCCAGCACAAGTTGAGGGGGAGTCTGTTAGAGAAAGAGAGTTTAAAGTTGCTAGAGCCAGCTACTGATCCTGAAGAATACAAGAGAAAGTTAGAGTGAAGGAAGCCCAAAGACTGATAAAGACTGAAGATTGAAAAGACTCGACACTTAAGACTCGTCAACATCTGAGGGGGAGTCTGTTGGTGCATACATCTGTCGACTTCGTCTTATATCGAGTCAGGTTGCGTTGCGGTTCGGAACAAGGATGATGTCATCATTATTGATGATGACATCATCATGCTTACATCATCATAATATGTCATCATCATTTCAAAAGTAAACGACAAAGAAACAATTGGATTTGAATTTGTTTTTTAGTTGACCGTTTGAGATTTAGTTGACCGTTTGAAGTTATTTCACGTCCGTTTGAAGGTGACCGTTTGAAGATGTCTTGTTGATTTCAAACGGTCAGGGCTTGATCTATAAATAGGGTTCAAACTGTCATCATTTGTAAGGATTCAGAAAGTGATACCGAGGTTCTGCCGGTTTATCCTTTGATTGTAAACATTGTAAATTCAATATAATAGAGGATTAAAGTGTATTTCAAGCTGTTTTCACATACGTTTCTTAGTTTCCGCCTCTGAAACGTACGAGAGCTCTTCTGAACGACTCGTTCGGGTCGACACACGATCCTACAGATCCGCGCAAAAGGGGTTCCAGATTCATGCGAATGAATACACTCTTGATCCGTGCGAACCAACACTATGGATCCGTGCGAACTGACTCTACGTAAACTTCAGCCAAATTTTTCATGATTTTCAACAAATTTTCAAAGTTTTAGCTTGAATTTAGATCTGAAACTTTCAAGGGTTGTTTAAAACTTAATTTCGCATAACATGTTCGGAAATCAGCCAATTTTAACCGTGGACTCAACGTGAATTTGTGTTTTAAACTTGAAAAAGAAGTGTAGAAGAAGAATATGATGAAATCAACTCTGATTTGGATATGATTATGCTTGAATCTTCTTTTTTCTTGTATCTTCAGTTCTTGCAATCAATCTCCCGCTCTGATACCACTTGTGAAAACGTGTTTGGATCGATTCCAATGTTCTTGAATGTTCAATTGATTGCTAAGATCTCGTATCTTGTGCGGAATCCAAGTACGAGAGTGGAATGAACAAGAACAAGCTAATTATAATGTGATTTCTATTACTGATTTGAAAGTACAAGAACCGTGAAATCACTTGGACAGAGTAACAGCTCTCAAGTCCAAAAGTTGTCAATGAACAAGACCTAAGACTCCTATATATAGTGCAACCAGATCCGCACCAGACCTTGAACACGAATGGTCACATCTATGCGCGGATCGGCATGGATGAACAAACTTGTGTGGATGGACCCTCTGCGCGGACCAACTACAAACCCTAGATGTGCACTGATTGTTGATTCATGCGGATCAACATGTTGTTGATCCGTGTTGGCCTGTTAACCATTCTAATATACCTAGTCTTGTACTGCCTAATAGCTATGACTTGATATGTTTGACGTTTAAGCACGTGATTGATGGAAGCGATAGACATTGTGCATTCACATCCACTCCCATCACCAAATCTAAAAGAAAACCCAAAAAGAAGGTCACTTTGGAGGTTGAGATGCCAGAGTAACCTGCTGCAACACAAAAGAAACAAACATCTGTTGTTACTTCCTCACAACAGATACAAACATTTCCACCAAGACAAACTCCTCACATATCCTTACAAAAGGATAGTGTTGTAAGAACAGGGGAAGCTAATCAAGAGGAGGATGATTCTCTTGAACATTTCTTCTAAAAAACCTCTCCCAGGGATGATTCTCTTTTCACTCCACCAACCACAAAACCGATACCATCCACCATACAAACATTTCTTGATGCAATTTACCACAGTGACTTGGATAGACCCAGTTCCTCCCAATCACCTATTACTGGGAGCATGCCATAGAAAGTAATTGGGCCAAGTAATGTCATTGCTAGCCCACAAGCAAAGGAGGGAACACTCCTTGTGTCACAAGTGACACTTGATGCTTTTTCAAGTGAGGCAGCCACTATGACTGCGGAGACAACAGTCTTACAGTTGGACAGTGATTACATAGCTAAGACTTCCTTGAAGGCAACAATTGTTGAGTCTACAATAGTACAGTCTATTGAATTCGGAAGTCCCCAGTACTAAGAAAAAGGGGCACTTGGTTCCAAACCAAGTTCAACCACCTCAGGTGAGAAATCAGATGATCCTATTAACTTAGATGAAGGGTTAAGACACCAAGAATGGACGAAGAGAGTATCCCAGATAGAGGCTTCTGCTAATGAAATTAAAGACATGTTAAAGACCTTGGTGCAAAACTCAAGAACTCCACCAACCAATGAAGAAATAGCAAAAGAAATGTGGGTGAATGCCCAAATGTATCTCCATCTTCGAAAGCAATCTGCAGATGCCACGCACAACATGAAAATAGAGCTGATAAGAAATATGGTGGATGCTAGGTATAAAGATACTCAAGTAGAGATTAAAGCCATTAAAGACCATCTTCTCCAAACCGCTGGCACTGTTCCAACTCTCCCCAAATACATAGAAGATTGTAAGGCCATATAATTGAGTAGGTTTACGCTTATCTTTATCAAACACAATTATAAGCTTTTGGGCTTAGTTTTCTAGTGGGTTAGATAGTATTGGGATTAGCCATGTGGGCTAATTAAATGATTTGGGCTTGTTTGGTTAATAGTGTGCATATGGGCTTGGCCCAGTCTGTATTAGGTCACCCTATGCAACTATAAATAGGGCGAACCTAATTCATTTTAAGGTTGTTGTTCACATTATCGTTCTTCTTATCATTTTCGAGTTATGTGATAGTTGTACCAGACAAGTTTCATACTCGTGTGCAATCTATTCAATCGTTTTGTTCTTGTTCTTATCACTTTCATTAGTTTTCCGCACTTTTGATCGTGTTTTATGATATCCGATTGGCGTTTGTGGACTTACAAAGATGATTCCAAAAAAGGGGAGAGTGATAAAATGAGAAAGCTTCCACCTCTAGTCAAGAAAGACCAAAAGAGGCCTAACACTTCTACAGCCAAAAAAGCCAAACAAGATGCAGTTGAAAAAGAAAACAGGAAAGATACAACGGAAACCAAAGATATGTTGACAATCCAAGAAATCCTGGAAAGAAAGAGAATTGAAAAAAATAGTCTCTTCAACAATCTCAACAGATGCAACTCCTACAAGAAGGCAGCATGCAAGACAGGCCAAGCCTTGTCAACAAAGATCTGTTACCACAACAACCACTGTCACCACCCAAAGCACTGCTTCTTCTTACCAATATCACCACAACAACCACTGTCACCACCCAAACCACTACTTCTCCTTACCAAACCTCTGTTACCACTACAAAAGTGACAACATATGTTACATTTACCTCAACAGCACTTACAATCAAACCACAACAGACCCTGCAAATCTATCAGAGTACCCCTACAGGGTTACTTAAAGAAGACTACCCACTCACCCCTCTCCATCAATAAAAATACCTACCCCACAAACCAGATCTAAAAAACCAAAATTCGTCATCCAAGATAATGTTGAAGAAACTCCTCAAAACTCATCCACTCAAACTTTTATTCCATAAACCACCACAACCATAACCATCTTCGCATACCCATTGGAACTAGAAAATGTGTCACAAAAGTTACAGTCTTTCTATTCCATTAAAGTTCCAAGCCAGCTCACTTTCCCATCTTTGCATGATCTCCCAAAGCCTACAAATATCAAAGAATATTTGGAGAAAACGCTTAAAGAAGCATAAATGATTGCAGCAGAAAGAAGTAAAGGAAAGGAGAAAAAGAGGATCAGCAAATTCTATCTAAAGATTCAATAAAGTGAATGCATTAGAAGATTTTACCAAAGATGTCAGCAAAAAGGCTTCACAAGGTCCTGTAAGTAACCCTAATCTCAGAAGAGCATTAACGAAAGATTACATGGAATACAAAATGAAGAATAAGTCTTACAAAGCAACAAGAGCTCAATTCTCTAGATGGCCTACAAAATCCCTTCCAGAAAAAATTGAGATTTAGAAGCTAAAGCTCAGTCCTGATATCAAACCCACTCCTCCCAAATGGAGAGCAGGCAAAAAGCCAACTGGAAAGAATGCCCTCCAATAAAAAAGAATGAATGGGGAGATGGTAGATGCACATTTTGGCTCCATGCAGTCAATGGCTAGATGGGATGAGCCAACAATCCAAGAAAAGTAAAATAAATTTGAAGCTTTAAGAGAAAGGGATCCCTTAGTCCCTAGAAAGCCAAATTATGAAGAAATAGACTTTCCCATCAGACTGGTCGATCCCTCAGAACTTCCCACTACAAAGAACATTTCATCAATTATCATTGGCTACCTAAAGAAGCAAAAAAGAAATGTCTACAGAAGATATACAGAAGTACCAAGATGAGATGAGAAAAGAAGGGCTCAGGAATGAACTTTTATATGGGCATCCAGATACAAATCCATAAGATCTGCTTGGACAACTCTTAGGAAAACAATTTACCTCAACTCATCAAATAACATCTGCCCCAAGAAATCCATTGAGCTCCAAAATTCTAAAATGGACGTCTAACAGGAATAGCCATGAATTGACAATAGTCAGAGCTAATGGAGAAGTTGAAAAGATCTCAATGAACAGTGCTTATGGAATCAAGGATGAAAATCTACAAGTCCTTCTAAGGCTTGAACTTGAAAAGGATACCGGTGACTATCTCTCAGTGAAATTTGAGCACCAGTTCAAACGTCAGATCTGAGAGAAGTTGATGAGAAATAAAGATTGATCTAATAAACTTTTGTTTTAGCATCATCGGTTCTAGGGGAGATTGTTGGACCTACAAAAGAACAAATAATATTCAAAAGCCAAAACATGACCTCTTCATCAAGAAATAAATAGTTTATGAAGCATTCTCCTCCCAAAGATAGTGAATCTTGAACACTAATCAGAAGATCTGTTGAAGACATTCAAAGATCTGTTTGAAGCCTTGGAATCACTGTTGAACAAAAAGAAACCGTTGTTCAAGGCCAAAGCTATGTTGAAGAAAAACACTAATCATGAAGACCAAACACCTGTTGTGGCCAAACAGATGTTTAATATAAGCCAACAACAATTTGAAGAACAAAAGTTTACTCAATGAAACAGTACTTAGCTTAGAATAGACTTTTCATGTAACACAACTAATGATTAGATCTCCACAGATGTTTGCTAACATCTGTGGAATCTTTTCAGTTAGGAATGTTAGATGTCACTGTCAGGATGACGTCAGCTGATTGCAAACAGACCTTTTGTACTTAGTATAAATAGATCTCACCAGTTAGTTGTAAGACCCATACTATTATTTAACAGTTTTCGTATAGTTTACGAAAATAAATATGTAATTATGGATACACATATATTGAAAAATATGGGTTTAGTAAAAATTTTACAATTCAAGAACAATACAACGTAATGTAATTGAGTTTGCCGTTTAAAAATAACGACGAAATTATGTGCGGAATCTTGTAACTGCATAGTGTTGGATTCTTCGTTGAGCTTGATCTTCATCTGGGAACCCATGATATTTACCTGTGATCAAAACCAACTTAAAAGTTAGTTTTGATGCTTAAATAATAGTCTAAAACAAGTTCTAAACAATCAAACAACAATAAAAATCAATTTGCCAGTTCTGAAGTGTGTCGCGGGCTGCGACAAACTTATCCTTGGCTTTCGTGGGGTGCCACAATCTGTGGCGGGGCGCGACGGCTTGATACTTCTCCGTCGCGGGGCGCGACAGACCTATTTCGACAGAAGGTTTGTTATTTTGAGATGCAGATTCCCATTTCAATTTCTACTAACTTAACATACACCAAAATGTGCATATCTTTCAATTTATAAATCTGTTTTACATGATTCTTTTTCCTATGCGATCGTAATTTAATTCTCCATCACATGGAGTTAAAGTCCGACATCATAACTCAAAAAAATATTTGATTTCAAGATCTCGGTTTGAAATTGATTTATTAGAACTTTTGACCCGTTCAAGTTTTAAACCAGCAACTTGTTTCTAAATAATGCAATTACATAAACCAATGTATTTAACTCAAAATTCATAGCTAAGGTTCAAAAATTTTGTTTTATGAATTACGCGTCTAATTCATAAGCGATGCGCATAAATCCATTTTGACCCGTTTAGAGGATTTTGTGCATTTAAGCATTAACACGCTCTTCCCCTTTTACACTTTGCGTTCCCATATCTAAATAACTAATTATAATCCACCACAACTATTTTGTGGTTGATTTAACATAATGAACCCATTACCCCAATCTTTCATTTCGGTTAGTCATTTTGCGCAAATGACCCATTTTAGGCATTCGTCCCACGAATGTTTATGCCTATAACTTTCCTACATATCTAAGGATTTCATAATCATGATACAAATTCCTAAACAACCTCTAAGGGTCGTTTACCCGGTTTTTCCCCTCAAGGGCTTTTTGGTCCATTTTAGTCCATCTTTTTACGGTGAAGGAGTTTCACTAAATATTTGACCAAAATCACAATTTTAACTATAAACTTATTTATGCGTACCTGGCTCGGATCAACATATTGAGCCGTTTTAATACCTTGTCTCGATAATTGCTAATTCATAGCATCGCTAATTCATAAACCGTTTTATCCTGTGTGCATAAAACTCCACAAACACTTATTTGTCGTTAATTGTCAAATGGTATCAACAATACCATTTGACCCGTTTAGTCTAAACGACAAACATTTGCGCATTTATTTGAATGGTATTTATTTACCATTTCGTTAAGTAACTCATTTCGGATTTTTCACCAATTAGTTAGGTCTCTTAAATCTTTTTCCTACGCGTTTGCCCAACATGGCTCATGCCACTTGGTGTCGTTTAAAACTTCAACTTTAATCCATTTAATCTTGACTAAATCACCATTTTACCCTTTTTATTCATTTAGGCTTACTTAGAAAGTAGTCATTCAAAATCTCTTTTTATTTATGTCATCTCATGACCAAATTACCATTTCACACATTTTTACTATTAAACATGGTTCTTCATCTTTTGATACGTTCCGACCCGTATCATTTCGTGTCAAAAACGCATTTATAATCTATAAATATATATATATCTTATGATAAGGGCTTTACTTACCTTGCATCCTTGCGAGCTTCATACTTGAATTTGTATCCATTTGACCCGTTCATTTCCAAGCTCCTACCTAGCTTGTCAGAGTCAAACTACCATATCATATCCACAAGATGATTAGATTAGTCAAACATTAACATGACCATCACACCTTATGGATTCACACACTTATTCATCAAAGTTTGATATTTATTCAACAACTATTATTTTTTTCATAATTCTTTCCATTCACTAATCGTTTGACCCGTTAGTCAAGTTACTCATACAAACTGGTTAGTAAGTGATTTCGAACACTTTAAGCATGTCATATAAAGTGTTATTTGTCCCAAACAATAAATACTTAATGACTAAATCAAGTATACACAATTATATGTCTTTTAGGGATTAATAATAACATTATTAATGTGCAACGATTTTCTATAAAGCTGCTGTAGTTGACCTTTATGACCCATTTAAAGTCCGAACTAGATTAACATGTTCAAAGATGGATCGTAGAAAACTCCAATACCTTCGTAAGCATATAACGTACACCTTCTAACGAATTTTCTATGATTTTATATGATTTTTATAAAATCATCACAGCAACTATATTTTCATTTTTCAATCAGCTTTTAAGGTTTCTGAACAGCAGTTTTAATTCACATTTTTGACCTATTTAACCACCACATTTGTTTCTTATGATTGTAAACAATAAATATTTACTCCATAAGCTTCCCGAAAAGGTATAGAACACCCAAATCGGATAAACGGTTGATTTTATATGTTTTTTTTTAAGATTAGTCAAAATCCATATAAAAAGCTACAGAAATCATGTTTAGGGTCCTTTCAAATTCGACCCAAACCATCAAATGCAACCCATTTCCATGGCTATAACCCTTATTAAACTCTTGGTAATGGTTAGAAACCTATAACACAGTGATTGTAGGCTAAGAGATGTCAAAAACATCATCTATTTCAAGAAGTCATCATATGAATCCTAATTTTACCATATTCTCAACTTCATCTTTGTCAAATTAAGAACTAGAACTAAAATTAACATATATTCAAGTTCTATTTGGTGATTCTCATACACCATAATATTTAAAACCCGTACTATTCCATATCACACGAAATTAGTCAAATTAGCCAATTACGTGTTTCTCTCATAATTTCAACATATAAACATTCGTTTAGGCATTTTAACAAACACCTAGCGGGCACGATTTCTATACCTCTTCTATTTAGTTCATGGCTAATCTTTTTAACCAAGTTTCAATCATTAAATCAAACCCTTATTGCTAGCATTCATAAACAATACCAAGACTTGTATCATAACATCAATTCTACACTATTTCAACATTGAAATTCAGTGTTCACCACATAATTACAACACCCACTTAACGCATGTATGGGTAATTATAAATTTCATAATTTTAATCATTAATTCAACAAGTTATTGACTAGCTTTTACTCCTAGACATGTTTTCATTACTAATTTCATCTCAATATCAATCAATCAAGTTCAGATTTTGATTTCTCATGTTCATCAAAATTCTAAGATGTAACCAAAAGATGAAATTTAACATACCTTGTGATCCCTTCACTTAGGTGATCACTAAAATAAGCTTGGATTTTGATATGGGACTGATTTGGCCTTCCAATTGCTTGATTTTTGGCTAGTTAGGGTTTGGTTGAAGGAAGTTTGTTCACCCCCTGTGTTTTCTACGACAAGAACACACACCAAGTGTGTGTTTTGGGTTTTTAATTTTTGTTTTAATAATTATTTCTAACTTAACCCTTTTAGTCCCTCTAGTTTCTAAAAGTTATAAAAAGGTTACTATATCAAGTTCCTTCATTATTTTAACACACTTAACTAACTAGGTTGATATTCCTAGTTACTTATTGGGTACCGGGAGTTATAACCCGTTTTATTTTAAGTCACGTTAACTCGGGCTTCTTATAAACTTACTATTTTTTTAAAGCATTTATTCTCCTTTTAAGTAATATTAGGATTATCTGTTTAAATCCTGATATTCACCTGGTTAAATTTACCACTAGCAGTATTTTACCCGTTCATTAATATTAACTTGGTTTGACTATCAAACCTGTTTTCGGGGTGTTACAAGTCTACCCCCCCCCCCTTAAAATGGTTTCGTCCCCGAAACCTTATTTACGTAGTTCATTGGTTTAATCAAATGAACCAAGTTTCATTTTCAAGGCACCCGTTTCTTTCGATCCAAAGTTCTCATTTATTTTGACGCGTACGTCTTTCATGTGTGAGGCCTCGTGGGCCGTTACTTTCAGCTTGTATCCGTTATCTTTGTTGATTATTTACTTTGGCGGTTAGACTTGTTAGTCACCGGTTACCTTATACTCCATCACCCGGGTATACCATATTGCCATCTCCGGCCTTATACGTGTTTACTTGTATTTAAGAATTTATGTCTGAGGATTTATTCCTTTCCATTATTATTTGATGCGGGGAATCATAACTAGTTCCCACGCTTAACCCAAATGACCCGTAGATTCTTTCACTTAGCCTCGTAGGCTATTTATTTAGATTTTCACCTTTTTTTCCTTTTTAAGGTGAGACCCCGACAATTTGTTTCTTTCTATTTGTGATCCGAAGGTCTTTTTGGTCCCATAGACCTTAACATTATTTATAATCCCATATGTTATGATGATCCCGTAGATCATCTTTTATTCGTGTCTTTATTCAACTGTATATATATCTATGGCGTCAAGGTACCCTTTTTATGTTTAGAATCATTTATTTACGCTTTTGTATTTCATTCGACCTTGACCGTAGTCTAAGGCTACATTTGTTTTCTTTCGAATTATTTTCCGACTTTATGACTTCTAACGTCATTTACACGTCAGTTTGTCCTACACTTACCATTACCCGGTTCTTACCTATACTTCTTTACGACTAGTTACCCGGGTTCTTTATCTTAGTGTTTTTAACATTCTTGTTTCGCTAGTTTGTGTTTTTCCTGTCTACATTCCTTTACGACCCATCACATAGGTTCATTAATATTTCGCGCTTCCATCATTCAGTTTGCGCTTACTTGTACTACCAAGTTTTTATACTTTATTTATCTCGTTTGACTTATTCGTGTGAGGTTTCATTACTTATGAATGTCAAACTTCATTTTTTATTTGACCCATTCAACTTTAAAATAGTTGAACATAGTTATCAAAATTTATGTTTGCAATTTCTCATCGTCTTTTAGTCATGACTCATAATCCGAGTCTTTTGACTTTCTATTTCGTGTTCCCGTCCGTTGGTTTACGCATACTTTCAAAATCCTACCCATCTATCGGGTATTTTACCGAAGTCACTATCAAGACCATCCCGGTATGTATTAAGACTTCGTTTTAATTTATTTGGTTGTCTTAGCGAAATTCATCACTTTTATTCAATCAAGTTCTTTATTCTTTATTTAATTCGTCTGACTTGTCCGTGTGAATTTCATCACTTGCGACAATCAAACTTTTATCCCTATGCCTTTGCATTCCTATTAATCGGTCTGTATTTTCATTTACTTTGATC